>ML685769.1:15546758-15598186 GCA_007922175.1 Pelusios castaneus | reverse complement strand
CACTTCATGCATCTGATGAAGTGGGTTGCAGCCCATGAAAGCTTATGTCCACATGCAAGAGTAAGAAATATTACAATGGGGAGGGAAAGTGCTAACAAAGTCAATTCAGTTAGGGTAAATGAGGCCCATTCACAACAGTTGATTAGAAGGTGAGAATATGTGAAGAGTGACAATCACTTTTTGTAATGAGATCACCATTCCAAGTCCTTATTTAGACCCAATCTGATTGTGTCAAGTTTGCATATGAGTTTTATGCTGAAGTCTGTTTTTGAAGTTTTTTGTTGAAGTATGGCAACTTTCAAGTCTGCTACTGAGAGTCCAGGGAGATTGAAGTGCTCTCCTACTGGTTTAAGGATGTTACTATTTTTTATCTCAAATTTGTGTCCATTTATTCTTTTGCATAGGTATAGTTCAGTTTGGCCAATGTACATGGCAACGGGGCATTGCTGGCACATGATGGCATATATCACATTAGTAGATGTGCAGGCGAATAAATTCCTGATGTTCTGGCTGATGTGGTTAGGACCTGTGATGGTGTCACTAGAGTTGATGTGCAGGCAGAGTTGGCAGAGGGGTTTGTTTCCCGGTTTAATGTTCTTGTTGTATGGTGTCCAATTGCTGGTGAGTATTTGTTTTAGGTTAGGGGTCTGTCTGTAAGCAAGGATAGGCCTGCCTCCCAAGGCTTGAGTGAAGGATTATCTTCCAGGATATGTTGGAGATCCTTGAATGAGGTGTTGGAGAGAATTTAGCTGTTGTTTTCTTTGTTGGGTCTGTCCTGTAATTGGTGACTTCTTGGTACATATCTGGATCTGTCAATCTGTTTCTTCTGCCCCCCCACTTCCCCAGGTGGATACTATAATTTTAAGAATGGTTGATAGAGATCCTGTAGATGTTTGTCTCTGAGGGATCAGAGCAAATGCCATTGTATTTTACGGTTTGGCTGTAGACAATGGATTGTGTAATGTGTCCAGGGTGGGAGCTGGAGGCATATAGGTATGTATTGTGGTCAGTGGGTTTTCAGTATAGGGTGCTGTCAATGTGACTATCCCTTATTTGTATTGTAGTGTATAGGAAGTGGATTTCTTGTGTGGACTGGGCCAGGCTAAGGTTGATCGTGGGGTGGAAATTGTTGAAAACCCAATGGAATTCTTCAAGTGACTCTTTTCCATGGGTCTAGATGATGAAAATGTCATCAATGTAGCATAGGTAAAGGAAAGGTACTTGGGACAAGATTTGAAGAAGTGATGTTCTAGATCAGCCATAAAAATGTTGGTATACTGGGGGGCACGTTGGTACCATAGCTGTGCCACTGACTTGAAGGTATAGATTGTCTCCAAATCTGAAGTAGCTGTGGGTTAGGACAAAGTCACAAAATTCAGCTATCAGGTGTGCTGTGTCATCATCAAAGAAACTGTTCCTGCTGGCTTGTAATCCATCTTTGGAATGTTGGTGTAGAGAGCTTCTACATCCGTAGTGGCTAGGATGGTGTTTTCTAGGAGAGAGTCCACATAGCCTGACAATCTGGCTGTAAGAGTTCCATTGCCAAAGACGATGGATTTTCCATGATTACCAGGTTTGTAGATCTTGGGTAGAAGACACAATGTCCCTAGTTGGGGCTCTTGGGAGTGTCTGTGTAGATTTTTGTGAAGGATTGTGAACATCAGAAAGACTTTAATTGACTACCCTGGGCTTTTCATTTCTAAGAATGTCATGTGGTAGAATGCTCTTGGGCAGATGTTTTTTTTAAAAAAAACAAATTCTAACAAGTACTGATGTATTCAGTATAGAAGCTCCTCTGTCTCCTACTTCCAGATGGGAGAAAAGAAAAAAAAGCAGCTTTAAAATGAACTTTCGGCTTTTTAACACTCTTGGGCTTTGGTTAGCATTAAAAGTGAAACATATTAGCAATGCAGCATGACTTTTAATTAGATTTTTTTAATGCTACACTGAAATAAAAAAGCAATCCCTGGTTTAGCTGGTCAGTGATTTTAATGATCAAGCACCAAGTAGTGGTCAGACATTAAAGTCACTGTTTGAGATGATTAACTCTCTAATTTTTTTAAAAAATGTATATGGTAGTGTAGCAAAAGGCTCTGACATCACCTTTCACTCATTAGATCAGCTGTGGCCCAAATTGGCAGTGACAGAAAAATCATCATAATCTCAGAAGTTAGTTGCTTTTGAGAAGTTGACAGTAACCTAAATATTACAATATGCCTATAATAAGGGAATGACGCTTTGGAGGGCTTGTAAAAGAGAGATTTTTACTTCCTGGCCCTAGTCACATGACACTGATGAATAGCTATATTTGGCAGAGGTCAATCTACTCAGATCAATTGTGATTGGTTCCATACCTATAATGATAGGAATTTTAGAAAAATGGCATGTGGTGAAAGATATCAAGTGATTTAATGTCAGCTAGTAAGAGAGTACCAATGTCACAAAACCCACTATCACACTTGTCACTCACTGCCACTCTTGTTGGCTTCAATTGCTGCCAGTTACAGAGTCAGAAGGGAAACTGAATTATCCTATCAATGATAGAGGTTCCAACAAATCCAGGTGTGAGCCACACTAAATGGGGGAACTTGGGTGAATTTGCTCTGCTACTATTCATTTATGCTTTACTGTGAATACAATATCTTTCATAATGCACATAAAATTTTCTGCTCAACTCTATGGGAATTAAGCCTCATGCATAGTTTTAAACAAATAATCAGCTTTCTTTGTGTTACTATAATCTGAAGTCAAAACTGCCTACAACAGACTTCCTGGTTACAATAGAGGAATCTTAGCGCATGGGCTAAAAGAGAGGAGGTAAAAGAAAATACTTAATAAATATCAAATGTTTTGAGTTCAAGTCCTGCTCTGAGCAAGACAAGTTTTGTTTTTCCTAGCTAGCTCTAAAAAAATATAAACACTTCCGTAAAAACTACAAGATTCTGTTGGATGACATGTATTAGTGTTATTAATGAAACAAGACAACTGGAAAGTGTACAAATTACCTTGCAGTGCCTGTGGCAAGTTAGCAGGAGAGAGGATCTCATACTTTACCAATTAAAACAAGGTCAGGGACCCAGCAATGAGTCCAGCAGTAGCATTTATCATTGTCAGAGGAATAGAAAATATGGAAATTAAATAGCTTTCCTTATCTGAATTTGAAAAGAAGAAAGGACATGTGAACTTAATTTCAAATGATAAAAATAATCTTATTGTTTGAATACTTTTTAAAATTATTATTATGTTTTATCAACTTTGTAATTCCTATAGATAAATGAACAGGTGTGGAGAAAATACCCATCTCACTTAAATTAAATCTTTAACTTTAAAAAGATTTGGATAACTACCTCATATCTCCCTAACCTTCAACTGGCTCCTCTGCCTTCTATGATATACTGTCAAATCCACAGTAAAGATACAGCAGATCTGCTATTCTCTACTATGGTATCTTCTGGCGTGCAGATTTCACATACTCAACTGCTTCTTGTATATAAAAGAACCACAATATGATATGTAGAGTGGTCTTATCTAAGGAAGCTTTTGAATGAATGAGGTTTGAAGAGCATGGCACAAAAAAGACACTGAAAATCTATGGTTGAATTGGTGGGCTAACAATAATAAGGATGTTGAGGGTAAAAGAGAGAGAGAGAAAAAAGGACCAAATGGGGGGGAAAAAAAAGGAAGATGGAGAGTTTTAATTGGTTCAAGAAGTTAGCATTGGCTAAAGAGATTTTTCATGAGGGTAGGTTGGAGACTGGATCACAAAGAGCAGAAGGGAGGATTTGGTTTGACTGGAGCTGAATGAGATACAGAGAAACTGAGTAGAGAGAACATCTAAAAAAATGATGAATTATTTGAAGCATTCACATGTCAGGGACTTATCTGGTTTGATTATGGTTTGATTATGTTGTCTTACACTCTAACCTAGAAAATGTTTTAGTTCTTATGCAAATGAAATTTTGAAAACATTCTGACTTAAGAAAGAAATCTAAGTGAATTCTGACGACTGTAATACTAACATTGAACTAGAAACAGAGAACCTTACTAACTAGGAAAATTCCAGGAATTTCCACTTTAGGCAATAATTTAATGTAATTAGATTGGTTTTGCTCACAGTCTACCTAAACTACTCCGTGTCCACACTGGGCTTTCCTTAAGTTGACGTAAGCATTTCCTTAAGTCAACTTAAGGAAAAGTTAAGTCGACTTAATAACACATCGTTTTAGGTTGATTTAATGCTTTAATTGACCTTATTAGGTCAATTTAAACCAGTGTGGAAGGGGATTAGCACCTAAATCGAATTTATTAAGTCAACTTAAAGTGTTAATAAGGTTGAAAAGGTGTATATATATGTGTATGTATAAATAAGGTGTATGTCTACACTGGAAAAGTTAAGTTGACCTTATTAGGGCTTCCTTAATTTGAACTAATAAATTCGCTTATACTTTTCGAAGTGAGGGTTAATTCAAACTAGTTAGTTCGAATTAACACAATGTGGCTATGTTAGTTCTAACTAAGTGCTTAGTTCGAACTAACTGGCACATTTAGCTGAATACAATTGACTAATTCGAACTAAGCAAGTGCTATGCATGGCACTTGCTTAGTTCGAATTAAAATTTGCTAGTTCAAATTAACTTAATTTGAACTAACTAAAATTAGTTTGAATTAGTTAGTTTGAATTAACTAATTCAAACTAATTTTGGTAAGTGTTGACATAGCCTAAGGGTATGTCTACACTAGCAATTTAGGTCTATTTAAGGACTCTTAAGTCGCCCTAAATTACTCCATGTCTACACCTGACTTTCATTAAGTCGACTTAAGAAATTCCTTAAATCGACTTAATGAAAGCTTAAGTCAGCCTAATAAGAACCACCCATTAGGTTGACTTAAGCCTTAACTCAACTCCTTAAATTGATTTAAGGACGGTGTGGATGGGAAGTAACCCTTAAATTGACTATTAAGTTGACTTAAGGGTGGTTAGGTCGACTTAACAAAATGGACTTAAGAAGGTCAGCTTTAAGTCGACTTAGTCCACTTTGTTAAGTCAACTTAATAAGGTCAGCTTTAAGTTGACTTGAAGCCGACCTTATTAAGTTGACTTAAAAAAGTTGACCTCACTTTTTCCATTGTAGACATAGACTAGGAGAATATATTTTGTTACTCTATTCCCTATTTAGCCAAATCTATGGTTTTATGATATACACTCTTCAATTGCTAATGATTTTATAATCCTTTCTTCTGCTATCTACCATATGAACATCAATAGTTATCTTCCAATATAAATTATTTGAAATTGGCACACTAAAGTACAAAGCTATTTTCACAGGAATGCTTTGATAAGTGCTTTTTGTTGTGTAACCCAAAACAATACCTGTCAAATTGTAAAGTGATTTTTTTAGACCACATACATTTTTCTCAGAAAGGATATTTAAGATGAAGATAAAATATATTGTGAAATAGAGCTAATCTTTTTGTGGAGAATTACTGTGTCCTACGGTATCAATTAGATCTGATTTATGTAGTAAAATGAAGAGCAGAATAGTGAGTATCTGTAAAGAGGTACACAGTAAAGAAAAACATGTAGGTATGTAGGATTACTGAAGTGGATATGGTAAATAATATGATAGAAAATATAATTGTTTTCATTCAATAATTTTTCAGCATTACTAATGAAGTTTTTCTAACTCTTGAGATTTAAGTGGTTATCAAAAAGAACTCCCCACAGATCTAAACTATTCTTAATTACTCCCTTGATAGCAGCACTCAGCTTTTTCTTTCACTTACAGTATATAACAAAGCTTAAGATATAAGAGCATTTTAAATGGTTTTAATTATATTCTTTATCACCTGTAGTCTTTAACTAGACCTGGTTGCAGAATGATGATGTGGTCTGCACCTTCTGAGGTTTCAAAATTTGTTTCCATTGTGCACTGGAATGAAAACAAAACCTTTCAAATATTTTTGTAAAACAAAATTGTATCAAAATATCAGGTTTTCAGTTTTGATCTCTTTCTCTCTCCACTCTCGACACAGAAAACGTGCCTTCAAAATATCCACCCTGGACCTCAGAAACCCTGCCTTCAAAAACTTATTCAAAATTGATATATTTCTGCCAAACATTTTGGGATCAACCAAACAACATATTTAGATGAACAGATGTTTAGTTGGACATTTTAGGACCAACTCTAATTATGACATTGTTAACATAATATGTAGGTTCATTGAGACATCAGTTATTTGTAACTATTTCATCACTTTTAAAATGAAATTATGGTGAAGATGAGATGTGTGGGTTAAACCTGGTTAAAAATGGACTCAACTTAAACCCTGATTTTTTTTCAAATTCTCCCCATTTTCATAATGAGTGAAACCAAAGTCAATATCAGAACATATTTTAACTTTGGAGTATGCTTACTATTAATTAACAGGGTTGCCTATTACATTTACAGGGAGAATTTGCAAAGGAGTTCCATAAGGGCATGTGTTCTTCCTTTACAACATGAACATAAGTGTAATCAAGTCAGGACTAGAAAAGATAGTCATGAAATAACATGAAAAATATTGGTCTCCTGATATTTCTACATCCAGTGTAAGAAAGTTCCACATGTATTACAAGGAGATCTACACTAATCAGTGAACATCAGTTTCCATTAATATATAGTCTTACTTTCAAGACAAAACCTGTAAAATCTACAGATTTTCCCAAGACTAAAACAATTTTGAAAAAAATAGATAAAGATATATAAACTTCAGATAGAAAAGTTTTAAATTTTGACTGGGGTGGATGGGGGGTGAGCCTTCAGGAAAAAAAATACCACTCATTTCTCCAACTCAAATTCTCAACCAACTTTCATGAGATTTAAAATAAGACTGGTAATATTCTAATTGTTTTTCATTTTGGGAAAGAAGGTGTTTGACGTGCACTTCTGGGATGTAAAGGCAGTAGAAAAATGAAATGGGGAAGTGTTGTGACTTGCCCCCATGCTCAGGGTTTAACTGATCGCCATATTTGGGGTCAGAAAGGAATTTTCCCTCAGGGCAGATTGGCTTGGGCACTGGGGGGGGCGTTGCCTTCGTCTGTAACATTAGCCATGGCTCACTTGCTGGTTGATTCTCTGTATTTTAAAGTCTTTAAATCATGATTTGAGGACTTTAATAACTCAGTCATAGGTTAGAGGTTCACTGCAGGAGTGGGTGGGCCGGGCCGTCCCTAGGGGAAAGCTAATGGGGCGATTGCCCCGGGCCCCATGGCTGCAGTCTTCCCTGCTCCCCTCTGCCTTCGGCAGGGAGCTGAAGGCAGCGAGGTGGGCCAGGATCACTAAGCCCGGCCTCTGGGCTAGCCCTCCCCTCCCGCGGGGCGGAGCAGGCTGGCCCAGGAGCGGGGCAGGTGGCCGGGGCTCGCCTCTGGGCCAGCCTGGCCCATGTGCCTAAGGCCAGCCCATGCCGGTGGCGGCCTTGTGTCCCCGGCTGGGGCACCGGCCGCAGCAGCCTCGGGTCCCAGCTGTGGCTGGCTTCCCCCACCAGCAGTCCCTGCTTCCAGGGCTGGAGCTGGCTCTCCGCCGACAGCCTCAGCCTCCCTACCCGAGCTGACTCCGTGGGGGGGTTCAGCATCCCGTCTCCCTTCCAGCGGGGGAGGGGGGCACAGCGGGGCCCCACCTAGGCCAGTTGGCCCTGGGCCCCGCTCCCTCCACAGGATGGCCCTGGGGTGGGTGAGGGTTTGTGGCCTGCATTGTGCGGGAGGTCAGACTAGATGACCATATTGGTTCCTTCTGACTTTAGAGTCTATGGCTATGTCTACTCTTGAAAGTTAGGTTGACTTAAGGAGGCTTAAGTCAACCTAACTTAGTCCATGTCCACACTAGGCTTTCATTAAGTCGACTTAAGGGGCTTCCTTAAGTCGACTTAATAAATACCACTGTTTAGGTCGACTTAATAGCTAAGTCGATTTGTTAAGTCGACCTAAACCCATTGTGGATGCCCTAGGTCGACTTAGTTCTCTGAGTTGACCTAGGGCTGGGGACAGGGAAGCCATGTCTCCCTTCTCCCCAGGACCCCCACTCCCTGACAGAAGGGAGCCATGCTTCCTTCTTGCCAGGAAGCCTCGGGGTCCCGGCAGGAAGGCAGCAACAGCTATCCTCTCTCTGGGACCCGGGTCCCGGCCAGAAGGGAGCTGCAGGCTGGACTCCCTTCTCTGGGACCAGAGTGGTCCCGGCCAAAAGGGAGGCCCGCTTTCTTCTCCCTGGACCGACATGGTCCGGGCAAGAAGGCAGCTGCTGGCCCTCTGCTGACAGGGGATCCCTGAGGTTCCCCTGTCAGCTGGAGTGTGGGAGAAGGCAGCTGTCTTCTGCGGCACTCCAGCTGACTTGGGAATCTCGGGGATCCCCTGTCAGCTCCAGTGCCCACAGCTCCCTCCTTACCTGGACCCTCATGAATCCGGGGAGAGATCGGGGCTCCTGGCAAGAGGGGACCTGTGGGTCCTTTCTGCTGGGACCGCGGCTCCCTACTCTACACTCCATGGACCATGTCTACACTTAAAAAGTTAAGTCAACTTGTTAATTCGACTTAACAGAGTCAGCTTAACTTTTTAAATGTAGACATAGCCTGTGAGTCTAAGTGTATTCTCATAATATTTCCAGCTCCTCTGGAGTCTGAGGGTATATCTATATTAGGGGTCACAAACACGCAGCCCGCGGAGTTACCTCCTGCGACTCATGAAAAGAGCTGTCATTCAGGGGTTCCCAACCCCTGGCCAGCTTTTCAAACGGTCCGCACCCCGCCAGCTGGGCTCCGGCCGCCTGCCTCCCACCTTGGGTCCTGCTGCTGTTAGCAGTGCTTCTAGGCTGGGCCACGCCCCTTGCTCCCCTCCCCCCCCGGGGCCTTGGCAGCCACTGCCAGGCATCCAGGGAGGAGTCACTACTGAATGAGAGGCTGGGAGTGCAGCCGAGCGATGAGACTATGGGCCAGATCAGGGCTGTCAGCAGGGCGGTCTGGGGTGTGGGGAGGGATCCCATGGGGGCTCTGTGCTGGGGGAGGCTCCATGGGGTCCCTGCTGGGAGCTGGGCTACGGCTGCTGCCTCCCCTCCAGGCTTGAGGTTAAAACAGCCCTTTTCTTTCTTGCTTTCTTGCTTTTTTCTTTCTTTCTCTTCTCTCCTTTTTTTAAAAAAACTTAAAAAAAATAATTTGAATTAAAATATTTCTAAAATTTAATTTCTATTAAAAATTAATTCAAATTCAATTAATTAAATCCAATTAATTAATTTTATTTACAATCACTTTGAATTCAATTAATCAATTTTTAATTTAATTTTAATTAAATAAACTGGTGGCCCTGTTGTATGAAAAGTTTTCAGTGATGCAGCCCTCGGGCCAATATCCTAGTCCCCATGTGGCCCTCATAGTGGTTTGAGTTTGAGACTCCTGGTCTATACTAATTCCACTGCATTGGGCTCCATGGATCAGCATAGTAGGATTGAGTGAATGGCCAGTGGACATCCTGGAAGTGTTCTCTGTTTTACATAAGTAACTCCCCCCACCAGCAAAGAGTAATGCTGCATCAACTGGAGGGCATTTCCCATTGACACAGAGCAGTGAAGTTGCTACTGTAAGACAGCATAAAGAAGTTGATGAGAGATATACATACGTAGCTTATGTATTGCCTGTCAACCCACCACAACAGTTCAGACCAGGTCTGAAAGGACTGGAAATCTCATGGGCAACCCTTTATTATTCACCAATATTGGATTCAGTGTCATCTAGGGGTGGTTTTTTGTTGTTGTTTTTAAATGTACACTACTAAAAGTATTCTATAATTCACTTTAAAATACTGAAAACATTTGTAAACCAATACTAATTGTTTAGTTTATTCACATTCAGATGAAAACAATGTACCTTATATAAGTATAGGTCTGATCCTGCCAGTAGTCAGTATGCTTCCTGTGATGAGCATCCTCAATAGTTACTGATTTCAATAACCACGACAGATGCACAGCAATTCACAAGCGAGCTCAGCATCTGGCAGAGCCAGGTTTTAATGCTTTCTTGTGGGAGTTACAAGACTAAATACCATTTAGTTTTGTTCCTGGCCTACCTAATAGGTCCTCCAGTGTGAGCTGCGTTTTTGGCTTTGGGGATATTGTTTGCTTATACCCACATTCATTCATGTTCTTGTAACATCAGGTCCTGTTACTGCTCCTTCATGGAGTCTTTCACTGGGATGATTGTAGTTTTTGCTTTCTTAGACTCATAAATTTATACCCTTTAAGGCCTGAATGGATCATCATGATCTTCTAATATGACTCCCTGAATGTCACAGACCACAGAACCTTACTCACTCTCTCCTGTACTAGACCCATAAACTCTGGCTAAGTTACTGAAGTCCTCAAATCATGATTTAAAGACTTCAAAATACAAAGAATCCACCATTTACTCTAGTTTAAGCCAGAAAGTGACTGTGCCCCATGCTTCAGAGGAAAGTAAAAAAACAAACAAACAGTGTCTCTATCAATCTAGAATCCTGGGAATATTCCTTCTAGACCCCAAATATTAGATTCTGAGCATGTTGGCAAGACCCAGCAGATAGACATCTTGGAAAGAATTTTGTGCAGTAACTCAGAACCCTTCCCATCTAATGTCACATCTCTGGCCATTCGGAATATTTGCTACTAGCAATCACAGATGTGGCTAAAATGCTTGTGGCCAACAGCACCCCTGCCAGAAACTTATCAAGCTCAGTCTTGAAATCAGTTAAATTTTTTCTCTCCACTTGTTTTGTCACACTGGGAAAAAGGACACCAATCTCCTCCATGATCTTTGTCATTAAGAGTCAATTTCAGATATCCTCACACTAAGTAGTACATAACTCTTGATTTCAGTTAGATTGATTGAGTATTAATTTACTACTAGTGTGAGCGAATGTAACAAAATCTGGACCTACATAATTTGATGTTTTATATGTATTTCTTTGTACTTTATTTTATTAAAAGAGATTTCAAACAACAATGAAAACATTCAAAAATCATTTTAAAAAGTTCAGGTTTCTTAACATAATACTGTATTTGTGCAAAAACCCCAATGATACAATATAGGACACTGGCATCTTACATGGACCCTTAGGTTCCCCCGCTCCTTTCATTTTTTGTTTATTTGTTTGAAGTGTGCATGTTATTTACTTTCAAATTACTTTTGGTTACTTCTATCTGGACTTTCTAATGCTTGGTGTGATGTCCTTAAGGAGTTAACTGCAGAGGTCAATGGAGAACAAATCATTACAAATATTTTCTAAACATCAGCATGCTTTAAAGCCGATGATTTTTGTATGTAACACCGTCAACCACAGACACTCTGACCTCAGTAAATGATGTGTGGTACATGTGAGTGCAAACAGTATTAATCAAAGTGACAGAGAAACTTCCTGTACATTTAGATTCCTTTTAATTTAATTTTTAAAAGGTGTGGAAGGAGTTCTGTGTTTTGATTTTTTAAAGCACGGAAGCCTTCTTATGTCTTATCAGGGAATGATTTGTAGCAAAGGACTCATAACAAAGATATGTATTTTACAATAGCTTCATAACAGTCTCAATTCCTTCTTCTCAGCCCTCCCCCTGCACCCCAGTGAAAGGGCAATGTAAACAATTTCGGGCACAGGAGTTCTCAAGGGCGAGGAATGGCCGCAAGGAATTCAGAAATTCTAGGACTTTGGAATAGCAGGAAATATACTCTTACTCAAGGCACATACTTTTGTTGATGTACATGTACAGTCCTACTTGGAGCTACTGCCTGAATGTTACTTCCCTCAGCCCTCAGCATTTCTGTTCTATTATCTTTCAGCAGTTGATGTTGGAAAGGAGAATCTAATTTCTTTGTATTGGAAAATATGAAGTTCCATTTTAGATATAGCTTTCCAGTTTGTTATAGGAAGGCATCATACACAACCCACATGAAAAGCCTGATTAAGGAGTCTCTGTTCCAAGTCCATGATTTGCACTTCATGAGCTCTCTTTCAACACCTATGGGCTGAAATTGGGTGCACACCTTTGTGCACTCCCACTGGCCATAGACTTGCACTTCCCACATATTCCTTTTTCTGAGTGACCTCTCTGAACCCAGTTCAACAGTATTCAATAAATGTGTAACCGCTTTACCCACCTACTCCACATCTACATACCCTGGATAGAAGAATATAGTTCATTCCACTGTTTTGTGGGCTGCTTACCCTGGTGGGTGAATTTCACCCCTAACAGTTTGATAAGATTTACTGAATTGCTAAAGGTTTTCAATCTCTTCCTCTTATTTTCTCCCTTGTTAAAATGAATTCTGTAAGACTGATTTTTCTTCCCTGCTTTTATTTCTTCTCAGTGATTTATTACTATATTGCTCTGGAAGTCTTATCTCTCCTGTATTCTCTTTGACATCTCCCTAATATCTCTCTAAGCTAGTTTAATGCTGTGTCTATCTGATATTCTCAGCACACTTATTATCAATGATTGGTCTAATAGAAATGGTATTACTTTTGAAAAATGATTGAACATTTTTGTACTACATTTTTTACTGACAAATATGACAGTTATATTATACATGTGAAAAACACTAGCAGAAACTAGAGAGCCTTTTAAGTTGGTGGTACACAAACTTTTCCAGTTGCAGCTCCTTACCATTAACAAAATCTGTCTACTTCTTTCCCTTCATTACTTACAAGTCAGGGCTTCCTCAGCACTGGAGCCCAGGCTGAAGGCAGAGCTGGGGGTGGAGCTTGGGGTGGGGAGAAACTGGGGCTAAAAGCGGAGCTGGTCTGTGGTGGAGAAGGAATGAGGGCAGAGTTGGTCTGGAGTCAAAGCAGAGCAGGGACGGGTGTGGAACAGGCCTGGTGGCAAAGCAGAACTGGAGGCTAAAAGAGGTTAGGAGAAGGACAAAGCTGGGAGTAGAGATGGTCTAGAAGCATGGTGGACCCTCCCTACCCTCTTCCCCCTGGGTCACACTGTGTGCCTACTTGAACATTCCTCTATGACTCCTTAGGAGGATGTGCTCCACAGTTTGTGAACCACTGCTTTAAGGGATGACAAAGCAAACCAGACCAGACCCTTTCTCCTTCACTCTACCATCTCTCAGCTAAGTTATCAAATTCAGGCTCCTTAATACAATTTAAACAATTATAACTTTGTTGGAGGAGAAATATTTCTGTTTTCTTTAGTGAAAGTTTTGCTTGCAATTCTAGAAAATAATTAATTTCAGTGCATGAGAAGATGCTAGACTTGCTCATTGTCTTGAAGGATACACCCTAATCATGAATTCCTCCTTTGCAGTATCACTTTTCAGAACCATCTTTAGATTAATCATAGAATCATAGAATAATAGGGTTGGGAGGGACCTCACAAGGTCATCTAGTCCAACCCCTTGCTAAAAAGAAGGACCACTCCCACTAAATCACCCCAGCCAGGGTTTTGTCTAACCGGGCCTTAAAAATCTCCAAAGATGGAGATTCTACCACCTCCCTAGATAGCCCATTACAATGGTTCACCAATTCTTAATTCTATCTAAACTGCTGGTAGGAGAAGCTATTGCCATCACACTCTCCACATAACCTAAAAAGCATTTGGGGAATTAAAATATTGTTTGTACTAGAGTATTGTAAGTGAAATTATGATCATAGTCAAAAGCCTGATATGTTTATCATGCGAAGGAGGAAGAGAATGCATTGTCGTCAAAGTAGCAATAACCCCAAATCGAATTTTGCTGCTTGTTGACCTTACTATCTGCCATAATCAACAATCAGAGGATAAATTTAGGTCCTAGAAAAATCACCTAGCAGAATGGGAAAAAATATTTAAATTCAGAAGATTAAGAAATGCATTTATGTACACAAACATATAAACAAAAGGAGTACAGTGAACTGAGCTTCCTAGTATAGAAAACACAGGATTGATTTTTGGACAATCACACTTCTGCCCCAAGCTAGTGGAGTTTCAGAGTACTGACAGGGGAAGTAGTGTTCCAAAGCCTTGGAAGAAATACCTATTAATGTTCAACCTCAAGGCTAACTGTACAGAGAGAATTCTAGATAAATAGGTAATGACTTATAATAAAAATATAAACAAGAAAAAACAAATTAAGAGGGGGTTCAAATAAACTGTGAGCATGACAATCTAAATTCCTGAAGGCATTCACCCTTTCTATCACTTCCCAAGAACCACTTTTATACTCTTCAACACCTGTACAAAGGTGGTAAATAGATGAGCTGGACTTAACATTTTGTTTACTGCGAATCAGCTGGCATCCAGTCACGTTGTCCCTAGTTGCAAAATGAAATTGGATGTAAGTTAATCAAAAAGGTTTGGGGGGGTGGGCAGGGGAGCGCAAATTTGAGCCTGTCTGTGATAGACCTGGATTAATTTATTATTTCATGTTTCCTATTTATGAAATGTTCAGCCCTGTATGATTTTACTGTGAAACCAGAAGGAAATCAGCAATTTAGGCTCAATTTTACTTTGAATTGCTGGGGTTTTCCAAAGTCAAACATCAGAATAAATTAGGAGCTGTGAAAACTCTCAATCATAATCAGTAAGAGCATTCACATGAGTTCCTGGTAAGTGGAACTATTGCATTTCACAGAGTTCTGGTCCACAACACTTCATATTCCATTATGTAGTTATGCTGTTGGCCATGATCGTGCCAGTCAAACTCCTTGGCGAGTAGTATGTGAAATGTCCTATTGTGTAGGAAGAAACAAGGCTGCCATGTCTAGAAATTTTCAGGAGAGGATAGCAAAGTATTCCCATGCAAATTTAATCAGGTCTCCCAGGAAGGAAAATAAATAAAGTTCTTTGCATGCTCCACCTGCCAAATAAGGAAATAAAAAGCTGATGCCAACCCTACCTCCATTTGTTCTGCCTCTGCCTGAGGACAGGACACTGAATCAACATGGATTGTGGAATTGGATTGGCATAATACTGTTTAAGAATGTATTTTCATTTTTTTCTCACAATGTACCAGTAAATCAATGAAAAGTCAACACCTTTGTCTTGTACACTGGGGAAGAACTGTTGCCATCTTTAAATCAGGGGGTCTTTGGTGGGGGAGAGGAGGGAAGGGGGAGATGGGGAGATGATAGGGGGTGAAGAAGGAAAAGCAAATAAACCATTGTAAGGAAAAATGTGTTCACACACTTACCCAAGAATCTTCCCCTTTCACCAGTGAGTACATCCAGACTTGCATCACAAGAGTGGGCAGACTTCTGCTAAGTTTCAAACAGGTCCTGACTCAATGAACACTCTTTAGAGCAGCTGAGGATCCCCTGAGGATCCTTTATTATAAAGAGTATATATGGGACTAAAGGAAGGAAGTTTTGAAATGTATCTTTCCTTTTCCTTCATGACTGTAAATCTACTGGTGCCTGTGTCTGTTTTTTATCATCAGCTTCTGGTCTGGTGGCTTTAAGGGCTGCTCTGTCCACACTGTGGAATGCCTGACCTTACTGAAAGGAAGCTGGAGGTCTAGGAGGATGTGTTTTGCAAGATCTACAAGTCAGTGCTGTATTAGATCATGAACAAATGGCCTGGAGGGCCAACATGACTGACAGCATGGAGAGAAACAGAAAAGGCAGACAAAGGCCTGGGAATCCCAGCAAGACAAGGAGTGGGAAATGCACTAGGATGTTATGGTTTTCCTGGGGCAGGAAACTCAAATACTACAGACACTGGTAGGCTCATTGGCCTCTGCACTCTTTGAGGAACTCTATGGTTGCTGCTCCCTATACTCTGTGTAACAAGGAAAACCACAGTTTTACATACACTGACCAGTAAAAAACAGATTAGTTTTGTGTGTGAAGCTACAACACACTATACTGAACTACCTTTCTGTTTACACAAAAGGACATAAAAGTGTTGAATTCCTTTTTCAATGGGAATTTTAAAAGTTTCACTCCATTAAGTTATGTTTTAAGGTATGTCACGTTATGTTGGTATGACACTGTACATGTTTATTTGTGTTTTGATGCTGTACACTGAATTTTTTAGCTCAATAAAGTTCTATTTTAGGAGAATCAATTATCTTTATCAGTTCACTACAAATATTACAGAATGCATAGTGGTGTAGTCAAGAAACCAAACAGTATATCTAAAGGCACACTGAGCATCATAGAATTCATTGCCTCAGAAAAACACCCAGCCATATTTATAAATGTACAGCACAAGCACCACACAATTCATAGCGGCAGGCAAAGAAAGCCCCAGGCTGAGCTGTGTTTATAATGTGCAGTAGACACAACAAAATAGATACCAGCAGAGAAAACAACAAAAACCAAAACATAAAATTAAAGGCATCATCTCAGGACACCAAGCTATTACACTGCTATGGCTGATTGTGAAAATGAACACTCAAACATACAGGTCCACGATGTGCTCTTGTAATAGCCCTGGAGTATGGCTGTTCCTATTCATCAGACAGCCATTCCAGTCCACCCTGACAACAGCTTCCCCCACTTTGCCTCAGGTATATTACGAAGAACAAAACTATAATCATGGAATGGTTTCTCGTTGATCTCTAATCTAATGAGTAAACTCAGCCAGCAACCCTTCAGTCTACGAAAAGCACATTCAATAGTTATTCTTCACCTTCTGATCTGAGTCTTTCCTTTATACTGTTCCGATGGTCAGTGTAGAGTTTAGTCAGGAGAGCAAGGGATAAGCTAGATCTTATTTTGCTACCAAAATCTGCTTTTTATCAAATGCATGCTGGGTAGTAGCCATTATTCATAAATGGCTTAGAAGTTTTTATAAAATGGAGCTTTTTAAGATGATCCTTGGATTTTGTCAAACTCCAGACTCCTTGTGTTCTTCATGTCTGCTGAAGGGCATAAGAACATGTTGATATTCTCATTGCATATAAAGTATATCAAATACTTAAACCTCTCTAATTTACAGCTATTCTAGGAGGGATAAATGAATTCACATGAATTGCTTTAAAATAAAAACTACATTGTAAATAGAGATGAGCCAGATAATTCCTCAGATCCTAATAGCTTTGAATTTGAGAAGGTTTAGATTAAATTTAGGATAGAGGATTTGGTTTGGTTTATTACAGGTTGGAGCCAGATACAGGTATCTTGAATTTTCAAGAGAGTTCAAAACTGGATTCATAACCTAGCTCTGGTACTTGGGCGCATCACTGATTAAAATGTTATACATACACAAAAGAAATAATTTTATAATTGAATAATAAATATACAATATTTAGGAATAATTCTGTATTAGACTATCATTTTGTGAGACACCAATTAGCTACCGTAATGGGCTAATTTAAAAATAAATTATACAGTGTTTGCAATAAACCTTTAGAAACTTAAAATTGAAATATACTTTTTTTTTAATACTTTTATTGTGTTTAATAAGTTTTTAAAAATATAGAGCAGGTCATGAGCACTAGTGCTGATAGTATGGTTTTTTTTAAAATTTAACAAAAAACTATTACAAGGTATTTCTAAAAAGAGGCCTCAGCACGGATTCTCTGCTGCACACAATATCCAAAGGGCCACAATAGGCTTTTTAGAAACCCTGATGCTTTGGCTGGTTCTCTGCTGACCCCTGAGGTTAGAATGCCCTAACAGCTGTTCCATACGTTACCAGTTGGCACCAGTCTCCAAGGGTGCGTCTACACTTACACGTTCGGTTGACTTAAGGAGGCTTTTATTAAGTCGACTTAAGCTGTTCCTTAAGTCGAATTAAGGAAAAACTAGTTCAAATTAATAACACCTAGTTTTAGGTCGAACTTTCACTTAAGTCGACTTCTTAAGTCGACTTAAGCCTGTGTGGATGCCCTAAATCAACTTCTTCCATAAGTCGACCTAGGACGGAGGGACAAGAAAGCCCCGCATGGCTCCCTAGCAGAAGGGACTCACCATGGCTCCCTTGTTCCATGGGGACACCCTGCTCCCTTCTTCCGGGACCATGGCTTCCTGGCAAGAGGAGCTGCGGCTCCCTTTTTGCCAGGAAGCTACAGGTCCCGGGGAGAGGGGCTCCCCAGCCGGGGCTCCGGTGGTATTCCCTTGCCTCTGGAGCCCCAGCCAGGGCACCAGGGGAATCCCTCGCTGCCAGAGCCCCAGCGAGGGATTCCCTCCCCACTGGAGCCCTGGCTGGAGAGCTCCGGAGGCTTGAAAAGCCACTGCAGCTTTCGTGTCCCTGCGGGGAAAGCCAGTTGTGTGGGGCAGGTTCTCCCCACGGGAAGCCCCCAGTGGCTTGCCTGTCCCTGCAGGGAGAGCTAGCCCTGCATGGCTGGCTCTCCCCAGGACAAGCCGCGAGCAGCTTGCCAGCCCTGCGCAGCTGGCTCTCCCTGGGGGAAACCGCGGCTCTCCTAGTTTGGGGAGCCGAGGCTCCACTCAACCTATCCAGTCAACTTAGAGAGTCTTGTGTAAACTCTCTAAGTCAACTTAAAAAGGTCAACTTAAAGTTGACTTAATAAAATCAACTTAGTAAAGTCAACCTAACTTTCTAAGTGTAGATATAGCCCAAGTCACCAGGCAATCATCCATCAAACCAGAATGCATTTCATTAGTGCCACGCTCTGTATTCCCCATGACATTCCCCTTAAACACTCCCTATGCCATAAGGAAGATAGATGTTGTAAGAATTAGAGCCAATACCCAATACATGAGTTCTAAGCCTGCAGGGACTTCTTCATGCTAGGTTAATCCCCAATTTGAGGTAAAAAGGCAATTTCCTACTCCCTTGGTATCATCTAAGCATTTTATTTATTTGTTTCTGTTCTAAACATGGGGACAGAGAGGTTAAATGACTTGTTTAAGGTTAAGGAGTGGATCACAGATCATCTGGGCTGCCAGCCCCTAGACAACTCTTTTCCAATCCTTTACTGTCTGTGGTTTTCCTGTTTCATGCTTCTTTTACTTGTCTCCTCTTCCAGAGTCATAAGCTCAGATACAGCAATTTTTTGTCTTTATAGTTCTTGTTAAAGTGTGGTGAAATATGAATGTTCATTTACTAACTACGAAGGTGTACTAGGATTACCAGTTGCTATCAAAATTTTAATTAGTCTTTTTGTCAAGCAAAGAAATTACTAGGAACAACAATACTTTAGAGAGACAGACACATACAGTAGCTTGTCACAGAACATTTTTCAAGCTTTTTCCAATTCTTTCACTAAACACCTCATTTCCAGATGTTGATTTCTACACCACTGTATCAGAGGAGCTGGTTGAAATCCTGGATTTATTATATAAAAGAAAATGTAATACCCTCTTCTTTTGGCTTTGGGTTACATAGAGTGTTGGAGCTGTTTATTAGTTGTGCATTTTAGGTATTTTTACACAAAGAACAGCAAGTATTAAATATTTTGTGATATCACTGGTTTGTATTTATGAGGCTTTTAAGGTAGCTGAGACAAGATCTTATGGCTTCTCCATGATATATAGCTTATAGAAGCCAATATTCCATTATCATATTAATGTTTCACTGCTGGATTTCTCAAACTTGGATTGTGCTATTTAAGAATTGAAAGCTCTCTCTTAAGAATATGGTTTTAAATGGGTTTAGCAATGGAACCTCCTCTTGTTACCTCCGTGCCTCAGTTTACCCAACTGTACTTATCAAATTATTTGGAACTATAGACAGAGGTAAATTTCTAAATTCAGGTGTGCTTGCTTAATGGTCTAAACCCTAGGAAAATATGACTACAGCCCGTCGATCAAGAACAGACACAGAGCAGGAAATGTTTCCAAAACAAATCTTAACATTTATTTGTGTAAGATTAATACAATAAGTTTGCAATGTTGAGCATATTTTGAAGCATTTAAAATAAGCGGAGAGCCAAATGACCGTTAGGCAGTCAAATAGAATGTTGCGGCTCCGCTGAATCACTGTATTAATAAGCATTAAAATATAATACCAATATTAAAACTTATACTCTATACCTTATAACAATTAAAATCCTAATCTCCTGTGTCATTCAGTAAATGGTGATCAGTCATTTACTGGGTGGGTTGGACATGAGCCCTTCTCACTCAAGCCACAGTCACTCAGCTTTATTAACACATAAGCTCCACAAGCGCAACCTTTGTCATACTCACAAACCCCTTAAATATTGCCTCTGACTCGTCTTAATGGCTCCTTCTCTGTTCTGTCATTTAGGCAGAGGTAGCCAGAATTTGGGCAATATAAGTCGGAACTCAGTTAGCCGAGTTTGCCTCAAATCCTTAACACACCAATGCCTTACCGAGATAAACGGGTCCGGTCTGACAGGATCGGGTCTGAGATGAACTGGTCCGGTACAGCGGGTCCGGCTTGTGATGCTACGGCTGGTTGATGGTCAGGTCCAGGCTATCGCGCTGCTGCTCTGGGCTGCAATGATGCTGTCCCAAGCTGTGGCAGCATTGGTCTGGGTGGTGGCGTGCAGCCTCTAACTACAGAGGCGGGTGAGTCCGTTGACAGTTGGTTTTCTGCGATGCGCTGAGTTGCTAGGCAGACTATCTGATCCGGCTTGCGGGAGAGACCAATCTCAGGTTCCGGTGTTCCGTTTCGTTGCTAGTTGCTAGGCAGACTAGCAGCATCTCCCTAGGCTCTCGGTGTCCAACAAATCTTGCCTGCGATTGGCTGCTCTTTTATAGGCACTGGGAAGGGGAAAAGGCAGCGTGCATCATGGGACTTGTAGTCCTGAGGGACAAGGGCATTCTGGGACTTGTAGTTCAGTTAAGGGGGAAAAAGGGAGGGGAGAGATCATATGACGATGAGATCATCCCTAGAGGGAGGGGGAGTGAGTGGAAAAAGAATGGAAAAGGGATATTCCAAAGCGAGAGAAAGGGGGAACAGTAATTAAAGGTCCTTTTCAAGGTGAAGAAAAATAGAAAAGAGAATGAAACTTAGATCTAACAAAGAAATATAACTTTATGACATAAAATATGACTTTGGCTTGTAGAGGTACAAGGTTTTTCATGTAGTGAGAGAAAGGGCTTTTAAATGGTTTAGTCCTACGTTATCTACGGTCCTACCTATATTGCTACCTAAGTGCTAACTATTCTTAATTACTTAACACACACTGTTTCTTACTACTGTTGAAGTTAAAAGAAGATTTAAGTATGTAGATGGTATGGGAAGAGATTTTGTATATTATCTTGGTCCCCAACAATACACAAGGGCTTATTTTGTTTTGTTATATAAAACAAAATGGAGTTCTCTATAAACAAAATGGAGTTCACTGACAAAGAGACTTCTGGGTAAAATGATGTAATGTTCTTGCTACTGAACAAAATGGAGTTCTCCATAAAACAAAATGGAGTTCACGGATAAAGAGACTTCTGGGTAAAGTGATGTAATGTTCTTGTAACTGACCCTACATACTGTTGGAATATTTTGTAACAGTATTGAACCCTATGCTATTACTAGCCTGCTGGAATTTAAACCCCTTCTGAGGCTTTTCTGCCAATTGCCTCTTCATATAGAATCCATGTCTTAGATGTCTTGGGGCAAAAATCTCTGGTCACACTCTGACTATTAAATGTTTCACATTCCTCATTTTTTCTTTACTTTTGGAAAAAAACTGCTGTGCCCTTTCCTATGTCTACCAAACCTCCTCCACTTATTGTCTCAAAGCTGTTTCTCTTTAGACCAACTTCAGTCTCATGGACTGGCCATGGAAATAAAGCCATGTGGAAAAAAAAAAGACCTTTCTTATAAAGTGAAGCCAGGAAGAATCGTTCAATTAATCTTACATGAAAATAAATTGCACAACTTATTTTGTTGGCTAAGCTACAGCTGTTTATCAGACTAAACAAAACTTCTCCAATTCTAACTGGTTCATCTAGTGCAATATTTTGGAACATAAAATTTCAAAATGGTGAACATCAGATGTGAAGGCAAAAATCTGAGCAGATATATCGTGCCCACAAATAAAACCTATTCTGTAGTGTTTTGCAGGTACCTGCATTCATCTCACATTCATATCTTCATTTTCCCAAATAAAAAGGAAAATATTGCAGAGTGTAGAGTTAGGTAACAAATCTGGACTACTGTTGGAGAAGCATGTTATAGAGCTAAGAGATCTTCAGAGAATGATTGGCTCGCTGCTCCTTGTCTGTTTGCTTTTTCCTCCCTGTTCAGAGGGAAGTCTAACTTAAATGCCTCTGTTGATCCCAAGTATGGCAATATGAAATGAGGAGAGAAATGGTCTCTCAGCCTGGTCTCAAACCTTTTATGACATTAAATATTGCCATCAGTAGCTTCAAAAGGACAGCAGGTAGCCAGTGTAACTCATGGAACACTCAGGTTATGTGTTTTCAAAGTAGAGAGTCATTTAATTAACAGGGTGCTGCCTTCGAGGTTAACTTAACAGTTTCTGAGTGGTCCCAAACTGTAGTTTAGGTAGAGTGCATAACAGTAATCTATTAAAATATAACAAAGTCATGGATAAGAACAAGACAATCTTATTTTGAAATAAAAACCCTTATATGCTGCAAAGAAGCAAATGGAAAAAAGTGCTCCTCAACACAACACTGAATTCAGCAGCTGTCCTAGATATAACAAGTTCCTGAATTGCACACCTGATTTACAAATGAGTGTTCACAATCAGTTAGAGTGACTGATGTAGCTTTAGTTAATTCCCGTGTTTGCTTCCTGCAGCCTACTTTGGGTAATAACCTCAGAGGGTGTACATCAGCACTGGTCTTTGAAGTTAATGGAGCTATGTCAATTTATACAAGCTAAGAATCGGACTCATTATCTCTGTGTTGTCTAGATAAATAGACCTTGTACAAGCCCCAGTCTCTAACAGAGAGTTGGTCATCCAATCACTTGAATCAACATGACGGGACATAATGAAAACAATATCATTATGGACACAATGTTCTCACACACTTCTAGAAAAAGACTACTGATCAATGCCACTGATGTAGTCTCCCTCACATACCCAGGTCATATACTGGTGGCAATTAAGTAATAGAGTTAAAGCTATGAAAATGTTTAGTAAATCTTGTACTGTAAAATTATAAAACAGTTTTACAGTCAACAATACATAAGCTGAAAAGTGTGCTTCACCACAAAATGATACTTGCTGAAGAATAAAACATTAGCTTCATATGTAAATTATAAACTTGAATATTTTTACTGGGTAAGACTGGAAAGACTTTCAAATAATCTATATATTTTCATAGTTCAGAATTATTTCATAGCTTCTGTACTGTAAATTTGTCAACTTAAGAAATGATCCTAAAGATGATTTTAAAGTTAAAGTAAAATAATATGGTGCCATTTTTCTTTGTTTAATTTTCAGTAGACCTCCCAGTTCATGATAAAAAGTAAATATATTCTAAAAAATAACCCTACCAGCCTCAGTTGATTGATATATGGTCCAGTATATTTTAAAAACTTGGTGTGTTCTTAATCCCTTTAGTTTTCCCTCAGCATGAAGAACATAAATTCACAGAAATTAAAAATTGAAAAAACCTTCTAGGTCATCTAGTTTATCCCCTCTCCAGTGCAGCAAGATGAATTAGGAAGGTACAACTAAATTAAATATGTAGAGTTTTCAGGCACACAAGATCCATTACATCTCATTAATAATTGACTCTTAGAACTATCTTGCTTAGAAGGACTCAGTAAACATTTGCATTAAGGTGAGACTAAAAAATGCGTTCACTTATACAAAATTTGCATTGATGCCAAACTTTTAAAAACAGCCTTTTTATTATATTTTGCAATAGCTAAATATTTTCATTTTCTTTCATGAAAATATCTCTAGAGGTCCCAAGTCTTTCAATTACAATATGGGGCTTTGTGTGTCAGGACATATGCAGGTTGGCAATGAAGACTAAAGTCAAGAAGAAGCTTATGGCCCACTCTCCCTCTGGTCCAGTTTGGTTTCTTTTCCCCCACTGTTGACAGATTTCTCAACAACTTGCCTTTAACCAGACATGTTTTTTTCACTGTACTAGATTACAATTTAAGGAATGCTTTTCCTCTACCTTTTATTTCTTGAAATAAAATAAAGACAAATGGAAAGTACTTCCCTTAAGAAGGAAAATTCAAATGCATAGCTACAAAATGGGTAATAACTGTCTGTGTGGTAATACTACTTCCTTCATAGGGTTGGGTAGGTAACAACAATTACAAATGTATATCTTAATTTGATAGTCAGCACATTGTTGTAACAGCAAGCTGGTGAATGTCCTTCAGGCCTCCGGTGAAAGAATGATGGGGACTCTCAGATATGATGTGCATCATTGTGTTGGTGACCACAATTGCATGCAGGTGGTTGCCTCATTTTCCATTCGAAGTGGGTATATGTCCGCATCTCCCATGTGATAGCCTCATGAGATTTGGTCTGCACCAACCTTTCCGACATAAATCAAAACCTGGTGGTTCCTCAGCAAGGTCAATGACAAACTGTTTATTTTTAGCAGTCAAAACACTCTATTTGGCTCTCCACTGAGCCTCAGCATACAAGTTGAGTGCAAAGTGTAAGCGATGCTCAGCGTGGGACCCAATTGATGAGCACCTCTTGCTGGTGTTATTGGGGAATTAGTTAAGTGATCCCCATCAGGTGGTCTGCACTCTGTTTCTCCCATGCTGGAATCGCTTCCCAAGTCCTCTTCTGGGACCCCAGCCCTCTGGCCAAGTCCACATCTAAGTCCAACCCTTCCGGGGTATAGTCTGGTTTGCTCCACTCCTGGCCACAAAAAGAGCCAGTGGCTAACAAGCCTGTGCCACTCCTGGCAACTGGGGGGAAGGACTGAGGAGGGAGCCAAGCCTGCCCACTTCTCTGGGGCCCAGCCCAAAGACCCAAGGCACCTCCCTGAGGCTTTTTGTCTCCCTCCAGTTACTTTCCTGGGCCACTTTCCCTGCAGCCCCAGTTCCATGCAGTTTCTCACCATCCTGGAGTCCAGCTGCTGTCTGCCCCAGCTCCTTGCCCTCAGACTACTGCTCCAGTCTCTGCCACTGTCTACCTTTTCAGAATCCCCAATACTGGTCAGCTCTCAGTGCAGTCCATGAACTCAGAACTCTCTGGGGTTCTGACTCCTGCAGCCAGCTAGCTAGCTAGAGAGAGGACCTTCTCCCTTCACCTCTGAAAGCAGACTGAACTCTGTACCCTGCTGTTTCCCTTCTTATACTCGCAACCTGTCCCTGATTAGCTCACAACCCCCAGCAGCTAATTGGCTGCCACACAGAGCCCTCTTTAACCCTGTGTGCAGTAGTGCTGAGCAACCGCACCGCTACATGATGGTCTTGATGCTGTGGGATTTTAATTTTGTCTTTGGTGGGTTCTACAACTCATCATTCAAATGGGATACACATATTTTTGTTGACATGATTAAGAAAGTGAGATGTTTGGGTAGCTCCTCTAATCTGTGGAGGCTGGATGTGAATTAGGAATGAGAGCCAGTTGACTGGGGTCAAATTGAGCATCCCTGACACTATGCTTATGGCTCTATTGAGTTGACTGTTAAGGAGTTTAGTGTGGCTGCTGTGAAACCACATTGACACACAGAATTCAGTCATAGAATATACCAAGGCATTTGTTGTGTTTCCCCATCATCTTCTTCCCAGTTTCCTAATAAGTGCAACAGGTGACCTGACCTTATCATGGTGTTCTTGAGGTGCCTAATGGTCATACTCTGGTCCATTGTAACACCAAGATACTTTGGGGTAATCTCATGGCTGATACATACCCCATAGAATTGCACAACAAGTTTGGTATTAGCCATTTCATTGTTCAGATGGAAAGCAGTCACCGTAATTTTGATTTGTTTTGGTTTTGGTTTTTGACTAAGTTTCCAGTGTTGGAGAAAATCACCCATTGTGCTAAAATTTGGGATTAAGGTGCAGCTGATGATATGGAGATTTGTGTACAGAGCAGCTAGGGCAACGTCATCTGTATACACAAATTTAATCAATTCTGTCATTAGTATGTCTCCGTTGTACAAGTTAAAAAGTATCAAGGCCAGAATGGAGTCCTGAGGGATTCCCAGGTTGAGTTCTCAGTCTGCTGATCTGGCAATTAAATTGCAACCTGAAGTGAAAGCCCTCGGTCATCATTGTCAAGAGATAGATTCTTCACCACCAGTGAATGATATGGAGAAGAAGGTCCTCTTTCCAGACATCTGGAGATGTTGCTGAGGACAATTCAATAAAGCGATCTCTGTCTTCATCTTACATTGGGATCCTGCACCAGTGCGGTCAGTGAGTGAAGCTACTTGGTCACAGCAGTTTCTCTTTGGGCAAAATCTTATCTACTCTGGGAGGATGCCTTCGATAATGTCAGACAGATGAAGGAGTAGTGCCAATTCTGTGAGCTTACTGTTGGTGAGAGAAGAGAGATGGTGTTGTGGGATCATAGCTGGCTACATCCTCTGGGAGTTTCATAGAATCATAGAATAATACGGTTGGAAGGGACCTCAGGAGGTCATCTAGTCCAACCCCCTGCAAAAAAGCAGGACCACTCCCCCTAAATTACCCCAGCAAGGGTTTTGTCTAACCGAGCCTTAAAAATCTCCAAAGACGAAGATTCTACCACCTCCCTAGATAGCCCATTCCAATGCTTCACCACCCTCCTAGTGAGAAAGTTTTTCCTAATATCCAACCTTGACCTCCCCAGCTGTAATTTGAAACCATTGCTCCTTGTTCTGTCCTCTGTTACCCTCAAGAACAGCCTAGCTCCCTCCTCTTTGGAGCAACCCTTCAAGTAGTTGAAGGTTGCTATCAAATCCCCCCTCAGTCTTCTCTTCTGTAGACTAAATAAGTCTAGTTCCTTCAGTCTCTCCTCATAAGTCATGTGCCCCAGCCCCCTAATCATTTTTGTTGCCCTCCACTGGACTCTTTCTAATTTGTCCACATCCTTTCTGTAGTGGGGAGCCCAAAACTGGACACAGTATTCCAGATGTGGCCTGACCAGTGTCGAATAGAGGGGAATTATCACATTCCTCGATCTGCTGGCAATACTCCTACTGATGCAGCCTAATATGCCATTGGCCTTTTTGGCAACAAGGGCACACTGTTGGTTCATATTCATCTTCCCATCCACCATAACCCCCAGGTCCTTTTCTACAGCGCTGCTAATTAGCCAATCGGTCCCCAGCCTGTAGCAGTGCATGGGATTTTTCTGTCCTAAGTGCAGGACTTTGCACTTGTCTTTGTTGAACCTCATGAGGTTTCTTTCAGCCCAGTGTTCCAATTTGTCCAAGGCTCCCTGGATCCTGTCCCTGCCCTCCAGAGTATCTACCATTCCCCCCAACTTGGTGTCATCCGCAAACTTACTAAGCACGCAGTCTATTCCATCATCAAGATCATTAATGAAGATGTTGAATAGAACCTGCCCCAGGATCGACCCCTGGGGCACTCCACTCGTTACAGGTTGCCAACCAAAGATTGAGCCATTGATTCCTACCCACTGAGCCCATTGATCTAACCAGTTTTCGATCCACCTTACGGTCCACTCGTCCAACCCATACTTCCCAGACTTCAGCAGAGGAGCCACTGTTGCCTATTGCCAGCTTGTTGGCACTTCTCTAGTTCTATGCACAGCAGTAAAAAGTACCACCAGCATATACCCAGGTTCTTAAGAAACTCTGGAGGAATTCTTTTGTCCAGCAGTGACCACACAGGATGTACTTCTTAGCAGTTGAAGTTAGAATGTTTACAAAATGGCAAAAGTTTCTAGGCATCAGTTCAAAAATGATCTAGATGTTAAAGTGGACCATAAATTGAATGAATCATCAATGTGATGCAGCTCCAAAAAAGGTCAGTATGATTCTGGGTTTATTAACAACAGTGCTGATGTAAGACACAGGAGGTAATTATCCCACTCTATTTGGTTTTGGTGAGGCCCCAGTTGGTGTATGTACAGTTCAAACTGTACTATGTACAGTTCAGACAGCACAATTTAGGAAACGTATGGACAAATTGTAAAAAGTCCAGAAGAAAGCAACAAAAATGACAAAAGGTTTAGAAAACCTGACCTATAAGGAAAGGTTAAAAACACTTGGCATGTTTAGGCTTGAGAAAAGAAGAATGAGGCGGGATCTGATAACAGTCTCCCAATACATTAAGGGTTGCTAAAAAGAGGACAGTGAATAATTGTTCTCCATGCCCAATGAAGGTAGAACAAGTAGTAATTGTCTTAATCTACAGCAAAGAAGATTTAGGTTAGATATTAAGAAAATCTTTTTAACTATAAGGGTAGTTAAACTTTGAACTAATCATCCAAGGGAGGTTGTGGATTCCCTGTCACTGGAAGCTTTTGAAAACAAGTTGGACAAACCCCTGTCAGAGATGTTCTAGGTTTAATTGATCATGCCAGAGTGTAGGTGCTTGGACTTGATAACTTCTCAAGGTCTCTTCCAACTCCACAATTCTATCATTCTAAAATATCTAAGTATTAGAATTAAATGCTGTATGATGCTTCTAATGTGTTTATCAATCTGAGGAGAGATTCAGTTCTTCAATTCAATGTATTGGATGAGATGCCATTTCAGACCCAGTAATCTGCTTAATTTTTGTGCATATGTCTTTTTAGAATGATTCCGAAATAAAACAAACAAAAAAATGACTTTTCATCTGAAAGGGTTTTTTTCTGGTTTGTTTTTTTGGTTTTTTTTTAGGGAGGGACATTAAGACTCTTTCTAACCTTGTGGTTAGGGTAAGCACCTGATATGTCTGAACTCTCTCTTCAAACCCCTGTACTGCAATATTTCCTTACTCACAAGCACTGAGTCTTTGTATAACAAAAATATTTTTTTATTGAGAGAGAGAGAGAGGAAATCCAACATTAATTTGGGAAAACATTGTAACAATGCTTCCAAAAGCTGGTGAGCTATAAGTAAATATCTGCCCTACAATGCATTGGGTAGTGTCTTTTGCCTCATTCCCCCACCTTGTGATATGAAAGTCCAACAGATAAACTATCCCTTTAACACACCAATTCCCTTTCCCTCCACTGTACTCCACTGATGGTTGTTGGAGGTCGGCATAGTTCCAGAATTGAGACCTGTGTTCACAAGGGTTCACCACCCACTGTTCATAGGGGGAGAGGTCTCTGAGCTATGCCTCTGCTGCTTCCACTATGTGCTGGCTCTGTCACTGCTCACTCCTGCCTCTGTTCTCTCTTCTACCATTTGTTGTGTGCTCTCTTTTCCGCTGTCCCCCACTACTGTGATTGCTGACACCACCTGCGCTCGCTGCCACTTTCCTACCACTGTTGTTACGGCTGCTGCTTGTCTCTTGCTGTCAGCTCAGCAATGCTGTATTCTGAGGCTCCACCACTTAGCCCCATCCTTAATGATTTCACTGTGTAGTGGAGAACCTCATGACTACTACAGCCTCTGTATTTTCTTTCATTATTGTAGACCATAGTCCCCAAACCCAGGGTCAGGCTCTAGACCTGGTCATCAATAATCCTTGAACAGAAACAAGGACTCTCAGCTGAAGTTGAACAAAATCAGCCATATGGCCAACCCCTGGGGCACTCTGCTCATTACCAGCTGCCAGCTAGACAATGAGCTATTGATCACTACTCGTTGAGCCCGATGATCTAGTCAGCTTTTTATTCATTTTATATTCCTTTCATCTAACCCGTACTTCTTTAACTTACTGGCAAGAATATTGTGGGAGACGGTACCAAAAGCTTTGCCATAGTCGAGATATACCACATCCACCACTTTCCCTACATTCTCAGAGCCAGAGTAGATGTTCACAATTGAGCCTATTAAGAGGCAGGACGGCATCTGGGATAGAAACTGGGAGTTTCAGTGATTGTAGAGCTAGAAAGGGAAGTGGAGCTGAAGGGTGGATGAGAGAACAGCCATACTGGATCAGACCAATAGTCCATCTAGCCCAGTATCCTATCTTCTGACAATGACAAATGCCACATACTTCAAAGGGGATAGATGGATGGATGAGAAGTCCTCCTGTAGTAGTCCCTGAAGAAGGGAATTCGGGCTGGGTAAGAGTACTCACCTGGAACTTTACTTTATCTTTTGAGAAAAGGCAAAGAAAGCAGGCCAGTCCTTCTGTCTTTTCCAGCTGCTTAGACAGCAAGAATGGACAGTACCTTAGGGAGGAGGGGTTGTGCTCATCTGAAGGTTGGGTGGCAGACCAGTTTTTGTGTTTGTGTTTGGAACTTTGTATTAATAAAAAAACAAATTGCAAGAAGGGCTATGAGTGAATGAGTGAAACTGCATGGCGTTCTGTTGATGGAGCTCTGAAAAAAGGGAAAACATGACCATGACATAGTAAAGGCATCCCTGGCATGAAGAGGTGCTTTAATGGTGGCTCCTGCATAACAGGGCTGAAGCACTTTAATCCTGGCAAGCTCTTTTTGAGGACTATGAGTGACTGCCTGGTAAACTAGACAAGCATATAAACTATTTATTGATTTTAGGGTGTTTTCCCCAAAATGCATTTGTTCTGAATAAATAGTATTTTGCTTTATAAGAGCTAACTAGTCACTGGTTAATCCTGACAGAGAACAAGACTACAGGTAGTGAACAAGTCAGACCTTTTGAGACAATTGCAAAAAATTGCAGGAGCCTTCATCCTAAATCCCTGGTCTGGAGGGAAAAGACTGCAGAATCCTGCTCCCAGAAAGGTGATAGCTAAAGGTTTGAGACTTAAAGTGCCAGAATACAAGTACCACAAGAGGTGATTTCAGCCCACCTGCAACCTTCAATTCCCCCACCCCCCCAATGGTAGAACAGCATTCTGGCATGATTTGAGCACTGAGTTAACTTTACTTCAGCTCATGTAGTCTCAGGTTCAGACCCTAAATCTGTAAACTTTCTACATGAAAACAGTCTTGCTGAAGGATCTGTTATCTTATGGGTTAATACTGAGTATTGTTAAGGAAAGTTTTAATGTCATGTGGGTTTAATAGTAAATGTGGGTTTAATAGTAAACATATTAAATAAGTTAGAATGGAACAGCTTGTCACTTTTAGAATAACCTTTTTAATTTTTCATTTAAATTAATAAATATAACCTCCCTCAAGATTTAAATAAGTTCAGACAGACCCCAACATAGGAAGGATTCATAATTAAAGCTCTTAAGCTCATGCTTTTGTGCTTTTATTTTTAACAGTTCTGTTAAAAAGAGAGTGTCAACCTAATTGTGAATACCCTAGCTCCTGACAGTTTGTTTCAGAGCCGTAATGATATTTAAATATAGGTTGTTTTATATTCAGTTTAATTAAATATTACCACACTGTAATGCTATACGACACAAGAATTCCATTGCCAAATTTTGTACTGTGATTGGATTATATATTGTTTTCAAGCATCAATATTAAGATTTAGTAGCATTAAAATAACTGCTAGGTAATTCAGCCCTCAACTGTGCTGGTATCTGCTGCTGCTTTGTGTAAGATGTATATTGGCATTAAAAGAAGAAACATCTGCAGTTGTAAAGAGTGGTTTGTTGGCTGATTTATTTTATTTTATTTTATTTTTTAACACAAGGATAAACAGACGGTTAGTCTTCCGAACCTTGCTAGAAGGGGAGACAATCAGGCCAACCTAGACCATACAAAATTGAGATTTAGCTCCAGTTCAATAATGCTTTTTTAGTCAATACAGTCCCACGTTGGAAATAATCATCACATTTTACATTATGTATTTCTACTTTGAGTGTTCATACCATGTAATTATTCTGTATAATCAAGCATAACTGCTGGTTTGTTACTTTGAGCTGCTGAATACATATCCTGGCAGCAAACCTCGTATTTAACTATTTATTTGAAAAATGTGCAGACCTGTAATTGTAGAAATTTGATAAATCTGTATTTACCATGTGTCTGTCTTTAGCATTTTCAGTCAACTGCAGCTACAATCAAAAGCAGAATAAAAGCCCTGCAACTGCTAAGGAAAGCCTAGGATGATTTAGTTACAATGCACAAATGGCTTTTAGAGATATGAGGGAAATAAGATTTATATTTAGTAAAAGGAGTTCAAAACTTCACAGGATTAACTGGGAAATGTGCTGAAAGAGGAAATTCAAAGAGTTTGAATTTCATTCTGAGCTAGTTGAAAAATATTTAATAGATAAGAAATGATTTCCAGAGGTTTTCAGCACCCATGATGCCATTGGCTTCAATTGGAGATCTGGGCGCTAAGCACTTCTAAACATCATAAATACACTGTATAATGCAGGGTGAATTTTGACCAGCAACTGTCTGAGATGAACTCTGTGCTCACAGTCTGCATCTGATAGTCAGAATGATTAATGAACTCAAGTAGGTCAGAACCATTCTTAGTTCAAAGCCAATAAATCTTCCAGCACTGAGAAGATTTAGCCAGTGCTGTTAAACAACAGAAGTAAGCAACAGAGGCAAAAGTTTAGTCGGTAATTTTGGAAACTACACTGTGTTAAAATAAGTTTCAGTAAATATTCCAGGTAGAAGAGTATCTTTGAAGAAACTGTATGTATCTATTGCTTGTTAAATTTGTAAACTTTTGCTTCTAAAATGATGACCAAGGAGTCATTTTTAGGTGGTGGTTGTATTGTCTCTCAGAATAGAATTGTAATTGCATCTCCTTTAAAGGTAGCAAGTCACAAATGAAGCATTGCTCATGTATTGGCAAACTTTTTTTTCCATGTCTGGTCTCCCATAATGATGTTTTTCAAGACTTATTGAGACATTACTATCTTCAAAGGATATTCATCTTTCTTTAATGAAGTCTTTTTTCACCACTTAAATTCAGAGCAAACAAAACTCTGAAAGCTCATCTGCTATCAAGGGATCTGCTGTACTGTATTTGCTGATGAACCTATCTGTAGAAGACAGGGGCATTTTAACAAATCTAGGAAAATAAGATTTGGTTTGAGATTTGGTGGCTGATACATGCTGTTAATCTGGTTCACCGATTCTTAGCAATTATGTTATTATAATTTTACTTAATATCATCCACTGTGAAAGAAAAGAATGTGTGATATTCAATCATTGATTATAACAAAGAAAAAGAATGGGATCTTATGTGACACATGCTTTCTCAGAGTGACTGCTTTAGTTGCTGTGCCCATTAGGCTGGTCTTGTAAATTAGTTCCAGTAAGTGGGGCTAGAGAATAAGAACAAACATTCATTGCACCAGCTGTTCTGAAATAAAACAAAATGCATTCATCAGCTAAGAGTTTATGTAATTTCTGGAAAAACAGAGGTTGGAGCCCCCTTTACAACCATCTCTAATCTTATTTGCTTTTTAGGAGCAGTAAGCAGACATATTAGCATGCTGAGCAGTTATTGTCTTTACTCTCAAGTTTAAGTTCCTATTTGTTTGGGTCTTTTTTTATTCTAGAAAAAGATTTTACACATGAGATTCTTCAGTAAATATTATTTAATCACAATGTGATCACAAACTGAATTAAAAGAAAATAATGAGTGGTTCAGTTCATTCTGGTGAAAAGTACATTTTCTGGGTAAAATCCTATATTATACAGACTCTATAGTATAGAGTGCTTTAGTTCAAATAAGCACTCTGAAATCTATTTTGAGATAACTGCACAGTTTCACACTTACACTTGTGAGTTTCACACGCTTATCTGAATTTTAAAACAAGCAGAATATTTCTTGAACAAGAGGGGGGAAAATAAACCTGGATTTTTAAAAATATGAATGTTATTTAGTATGTGTGTAGTAGATGTACCCAAAAGCCTCAATCAGAACAAGTATCCATTACCCTAAATTAATATTAAGGAAATCATAATCTCCAGTTTCAAATATCAGGATAATGTAAAATGTAAATCTTCACTATTTCTATCTTCCCAATTTAGTTTGCAGTCAATCCTTTCTAGTCCAGTTGTAAAGGACTATGGGAAGATGATGATGTGTCCTTGTCATGCATGGTTGTATTTTATACTCCTTGGTTGTTCTAGTGCTTGGTCTTTTTTTCCCCCCTTCCCTTTCCCCCAGCAGTTTGAGGTCTTGATCTTTGTTCCTAGTTCTGGAAATAGACTTGGGTCTGAATGGCACTACTGATGGCAGAGAAATACAGAACATAGACTATGAAAATACTTTTTCTCTCTCTAGCCTAATCAAGAACCATTGCTATGGTTGTGTGGAAAAAGGCAATTCTGTTTTACAGAGGCTTTTGGTTTGTTCTGATTGGAATAATTTAAGAAAAGAAAAGAAAAGAAAAGAAATTCTACATAGAAGGGAAATCCCTAGGATCTGCAACTCTGGAATAGTCGGCCTGGATATCTGCCATGGATCCTGGAAACCCTGACTTGCTTAGGGATGGTCTAACTGGTACCCCCAGAGTTTTCAGGCTCTCTACTCACTGTAAGATTTCCAGGTGATCTGTTGAGAAGCTGAAGATCCATGGAGCTGGTAAGCAGAGGCTCCCTGGGGTTCCACGCTCATAACTCTCCATCAGCCTGCCAGGAGAGTTGCTGAGAAGCCAGGAGGGTGAAGTGACAGGAAACCAGGAAGACTGGAACCCTGCTTGCTTTCAGCCAGACTTGTTGAATTCAAATGGTCTCCACTGAACATTTGAATTTGTCAAGTAATTTCTGACCAGCTTCAATGTTGCTGCTCTAAAGTTCATTTCAATTCCCCATCCGAAATATCTTATCTCTCCTATAAGGAGGCCTGTACCACACTTTACTACAGTGGTAATTAAAACAAGAAAAGGCTCTCTCTCCAAGATTCCTCCAGACAGACGAGAGCATCAGTGGTTTAAAGCACAATGACAAGTGAGTTTATCATTTCCACCCTCTGTTTCTGCTTTTCCAGGCACACAGGGTTGAATTCTGATTATTCATATGATACACTGGGCTACCACTAACCTTGAGTACTTTCATTTTAGTTATACTGTAATAGTGTGGTGGGGTAATTTTCCCCTTACAAGCACTACTGCCTATTGGCAAGTCTATCTTGCCATGATCTGATATGGTTCTTTAAGAATTGAAAGTTTTAATTATAGATGCAAGGAACTGGGAGATTTTGGGAAAGAAGAAGTGTTCCCAAGAGTAAGAAGTGTTTAGGAGGAAATACCATTACTGTTTATTTAAGGACCAAGGGCTAGGAACCTTGCAGAGAGGATGGTGCTAGGTTCCCTTCTCATTTGACCAACTGTGGATGAGTTGGGAATAGGGGCCAGCAGAACTGCTTCCTCTTTCCTCATAGCAGTGCAGATGTCTGCAGACAGTGAAGACAGTAAGAAGGCTTTGCATTGGTAAGGAGAAATATTTGCGAGAGAAGATTGCATAACCTCCTGAGGACTAAGTGTGAGGGAAACAGTTATAGTCTAACTTTGGAAGGAGAACTGAGACTCTTGCACTATCTGTTATGGATATTTTTGTTTGAAGTTCTGTGATAAACAAGACCTCAAGAGGGTATTATTGAATAAAGAGTGCCTGAAGTGGAGTTACATGTGTCTTAATAAAGAAAACCGAGGCAGGGAGTGTATGCAGCGCCACACTAACTCAGTAGAGGGTACTGCAGACAGGCACACCTGATGACAAGCAGCTCTATAAATTAATGATCTGCTTGAAGATGTAACTGTGTGTGGCATAATTCACATAGGAAGGGACCTAAAGTGAAGAGCATAGCAAAGAAGGCAACTAAAGGAAGGATGTGAGGATTTGCAAATGAAAAGAAGAGCCTATTTTACTTTAATATGCTCATTCCTTCATCTTTGTCTGGCTTCCTCCAATGTGTGAATGTTTGTCTTAAGGGAGGTAATAAGTGTGGTATTAGGACATGACCAGAATATAGTATCTGATAGGTCAGATAATCACCCCTGCTCCCCTACCTCCACTAGTCCCAATCAGTCTAATTGGACAGGACAACACCTGTGTAGTTTGGGAAGCCTGGAACAGGGTCCTTACAAGGGAGAACTCAGCCCAGTTCAGGTGACTCTTTGAAACAAACAAAACTACACATCTTAGATTAGGCCACTGGAACATTTGCTGAGGATCAGGTTGGGTATACTCCAGCAGAAGCCCTCTGAGGAAAGAAGGAAGGCTGCTTTGTTTTTTTTTGTTGCTGTACTCAGAACTACCTTTTAGCCTTTAACAAAGCAGAAAGGTGCCTTTTAGCCTTTAACTAAGCCTGAAACGGTGCCTGATCACAGAAATGATTTTCCTCCTTTTTTGGCCTATCATACATACCCAGGAAGGGAGTAGACTTGTTAGGAGGTATAGCTGGAGGATCATTCCCTGGAATCAGGCCACAGGACTCTCATTACCCAAAGAATGATGGATGAGGTAAGCAAGGTGCCTGCCTTTGCTCCAAGCAGGAGATCTTGAGATATCATTTTGCTATGAAAAATGCTGTTTTAAAGTCTGTGGACTAGATTTTGAAACTCTTATTGACTTAAATGGGAATTTTGCTTTCTCATACATTACACTTTTGTTACGTTACACAAACTTTAAAGAAGAAAACGGTAGATGAGGTAATATCTTTTATTAGCCCAACTTCTGTTGACGAAAGAGACAAGTTTTTGAGCTACATTGAGCTCTTTTTTAAGTAGCTCAAAAGCTTGTCTCTTTCACTAACACAAGTTGGGCCAATGATTTTTTTTTTTATCTCACCTACCTTGTATCTCTAATATCCTGGGACTGACATGGCTAAAACAAACAAACTCAAATGGTAGATATGATTACAAAATGCTTTTATGGCTCTGATCCAATAGACATGTATGTTTTAACCTCACTATTGTGAGTAGACCTATTAACTTCTGTGTTTGCAAGATCAGGGTACCAGCTTGTCACACAGTGATAGAAATCACAACAGGCACATTTGTATACATTTGTATATTCTCTAAGAAAAATCTCAGGTTTTACATGTTAATTCTTATGAAGAAAAACTGTCATTTAACACTAAAGTAGTCAATGAATTAGGTGGTATAACACAGCCAGGCCCGATGGCTACAGGAGAATGGTTCTATTTGGATACCAGGTGGTGGGCGGGCACAAGCCTGCCCAATGCTAAAACCCCTCTCCCAGCCTAAGGGGAGGAGGCACTGGGCCCAGATCCAATTGGATTCAGGGACAACTAATGACAAACAGGGATGGGCATGGGGATCAGAGGTTTAAAACGAGGGACTCTGAAGGGGACACCAAGCAGAGAAACTTGGACAGCTCCCCCTGTTCCAGGTGTCGAGGGAGCCAGTGTACACTCCCCAGAGGAACTCTGCCTGGAGACGTGATCAGACAAGGGACTGGAAATAGGCCCCACAGTCGCAGAGACCTCCCTTGGTCAACCTCTTCTCCCTAGTCTTGTGGATGATGGCCTGGCGAGGGCCAGGAGGAGATTGGTGAGGAGGTCTCATGACTTTGTGGAGCCATGGATGGGGAGTGTGTGTAAAAACAAGAGCGGGGAGAAGTGCAGCCAGAATCTCAATAAGATGCTCTGGAGGAGCCGAAAAAGGGGCTGAACCTGGTGCATTCCAGATATGCGTATGCCCGTGTCTCCCTCATGCTACAGAAGGGGCAGGTGTTGGGGCGCGGGTGAATCTCACCAAGTACATGCCCGTGCTCACGGCTCCATGAAAGAGTTGCCAACCCTGATGTCCCTGGTGGGCCACGGGGTTACAGGAGAGTGGTCCTATTTGAAGGGACTGGGAAGGGGGCGGGCCCCCCCCCGCCCACTGCTAAAACTCCTCCCCCAGCCTAAGGGGATGGAGCACTGGACCCGGCTTCAATTGAGTACGGGGGACAACAAATGACGAACAGGAACGGGTGTGAGGGTCAAAGGGCCAAAATCAGGGATTCGGAAGGGGACACCGAGCAGAGAACCCCGGACAGTGCCCACTGCTCCCGAAAAGTATCATGGGAGCCAGTGGACGCTGCCCAGAGGAACTCTGCCCGGATACGTGAACGGACGAGGGACCAGAAATAGGCTCCACAGTCGCAGGAACCTCCTTCAGCCAACCTCCTCTCCCTGGTCTTGTAGATGGTCACCTTAGCGTAGGCCAAGAGGAGGTTGGCGAGGAGATCCCGCAACTTTGTGGGGCCACGGATGGGAAGTGCATAAAGGAAAAGGTGTGGGGAAAAGTGCAGCCAGAACCTCAATAAGAGGTTCTGGAGGAGCCAGAAAAGGGGCTGCAACCTGGCGCATTCAAGATAGGCATGCGCCAGGGTCTCCCTCACACCGCAAAACGGGCAGGTGTCGGGACGGGGAGTGAACCGTGCCAAGTACACGCCCGTGCTCATGGCTCCATGAAGGAGTTGCCAACCCTGATGTCCCTAGTGGGCCACGGGGTTACAGGAGAGTGGTCCTATTTGAAGGATCGGGAAGTGGGCGGGCGCGAGCTCGCCCACTGCTAAAACTCCTCCCCCAGCCTAAGGGGATGGAGCACTGGACCCGGCTTCAATTGAATACGGGGGACAACAAATGACTAACAGGAACGGGTGTGAGGGTCAAAGGGTCAAAATCAGGGACTCGGAAGGGGACACCGAGCAGAGAACCCCGGACAGCGCCCACTGCTCCCGGAAGGTGTCGAGGGAGCCAGTGGACGCCACCCAGAGGAACTCTGCCCGGATGCGTGCACGAACGAGGGACCGGAAAGAGGCCCCACAGTCGCAGGAACCTCCTTCAGCCAACCTCCTCTCTCTGGTTTTATATATGGCCACTTTGGCATAGGCCAAGAGGAGGTTGGCGAGGAGGTCCCGCGACTTTGTGGGGCCACGGATGGGGAGTGCATAAAGAAAGAGGTGTGGGGAAAAGTGCAGCCAGAACCTCAATAAGAGGTTCTGGAGGAGCCGGAAAAGGGGCTGCAACCTGGCGCATTCAAGGTAGGCGTGCGCCAGGGTCTCCCTCACTCCGCAAAAAGGGCAGGTGTCGGGGTGGGGAGTGAACCGCGCCAGGAACACGCCCGTGCTCACGGCTCCATGAAGGAGTTGCCAACCCTGATGTCCCTAGTGGGCCACGGGGTTACAGGAGAGTGGTCGATGGCAGGTATAATAGCCCCAGGCTCAGCAAAGCACTATTCCCAGTGTAGCTAGGGCAGGGCTGCTTTGAGCCAATCAAGGCACCTGACTCCAATTAAGGAACCTGGAGTCAGTTGGAGCAGCTGACTCCAATTACGAGTAACAGTTAAAAAGGCCCCTGTTGCAGCCAGACAGTGAGGGAGTTTGGATGTGAGTTTGGAGGTGGATGCAGAATTGGTATGGAGAGGTATGTCTACACTGGAGCCTTAGATTGACTTAAGGACGGTTGAGTCAACCCACAGACCACTGTGTCCACACTGAGCGCTTATTAGGTTGACTTAAGCGCTTCCTTAATAACTTAATAACACCACCTCTGAAGGCAGACCTAAGGCTTAAGTCAACCTTATTAAGTCTACTTAATCCTGTGTTTATGGGGGATAGCCCTTAAATCAACCTAATTGGTCTCCAAGCCCTCTTGCAAGGTTCCTAGCCACTCCTCCGTTGACCTAGCACCTGCCAGTGTGGACGCAGGGCTGTGGAGTCGCTAAGTCAACTTAACAAGGTCAACTTTAAGTCAACAGAGAGAGTTGACCAATAGCCGTTACTTCCAGCACCTAGGAGGTACAGGCAATCAGGGCAAGCTGATGTTTCTTTGACACTATTGGAAATGCTGATTACTAGTTTTTGTGAAGTTCAAGAAATAGTTCTTCACTCTTAATAATATTATAGCACACAAGAACCAAGATATTTTCACAAATCTAATAGAGGCTAGTAAATTAAATCTTAATTTTAAAACAGCTTTATCCACTAATCTATAAGGGGGAAAATAGATTTGAGAAGAAATTGAAACCTCCTGAAGATACTTCCAGTAGAAAACATGTCAATTAGGAAACATCCTTGTTAGTTTTGGACCTAAATTGACCAAAATTAACTTATGCAGGAGTAAGAACTAATGTAAAGATTCTATAAAATAAAGAGCATAATATATTTTTGATCTCATTGGAAGTCGTGGCATACAGCAGGAGGGTAGATTACTATCTATTATATACTTTTAATGATGGAGATTGTCCAACATTTGTGAAACAAAAAGGCACTGCTGATTTCATTTCAATCAATGTCAAAATTCATATTAAATTGAGGGGGACAAGGATTTGGCTGATTATTTTTAAAACACTTCTAATAAAATAACACCATTCACATACTTATGTCCTAGCATGCACATCTCATTTTTAGAGCAGGTACCCCTTACAGAATTGTATTTTACATCTTCTCAATTGACAATGGAAATATACATAACAGGTTTTCTCAGTTGTGTTGTGTTGCACCATTCATGGTAACATAAATGTTACCAACATAACTTAAATTAATATGAAACCCTGGATATTAATGTAATGGTCTTGGAAGATCTTCATTAAATGAACTATGCTTGTAAGTGACTCTTCTTCCTCTTGCACAGAAATTGCTTTGTTTTATGACAACTATTTTTAGTAGTCTGTATGAGACCTTTAACAAATTGCCAATTATGCAATTGATGAAATAGATATTAAGGGATTTCTCTATGTATACATATAGTAAATGTTACTTTACTATGTTAAGAGAAAAATAATCTTGTCTGATTAATTTTAAAGATACTGCGGAGAGGCAAACTGTTTAACAGAACAGGTGGTTCTTATTTGGTCTATCCAATGTTTATTCTGTGAGTCCATGGGAGAAACCATATGAACAAGCCAAGCTCAGGAAGAAACTTTGGCTGATGTTTGTTTACTGTTTGAATTAGAAATACTTCCAAATCTCAGGATGAAGGTATTTGTGGGATATTGAGAGTTCAGCTTGGGAAATTTATTTTAGTGAATAGTAAATTCTTTGAAAAATACACTCTTTAGGGCACTGAAACTGTTCGTGAATTTTTCACAAAGTTCCTGAATAGTTTTGTTAAAAAATGTTCAGGCTGGGGGAGGTGGTGGTGTTACTCTTATAAGCTTTAGTTCAGTGGTTAGGGTACTCATCTGAGATATAGGAGACCTGGGTTCAGTTACTTTCTCTACCTGATGGGGAGATGGGATTTGAACTTAGGTAGAGAGTTCCTTAACACCTGGCCTATATGTAGCTCAGTCTAGGGTTGCCTCAGTAGCTTTTGTTGAAGCTGTTCCACTCTATATACATAATTAAATCAATTCTATTCTTGTTCATGTCCATTGTCTATTAGTCTGGTGATTAAGGCACATGCTTGGAATGTGCATGGCTTCAGTTTATATTCTTTCACCACTGACTAGTTACTTGTACACAGTTGAACATCTTCATCAGAAAGATTGAGAGCAATTTATGCCAGAAAATCCTATGGCCTGATGGCTCGAGCAGTTTCTTTAATGTAAAAGAGAAATGTTCAAATCCCTTCTGTGTATCACACATGGGAATTGAACTTTTATGTTTGGTCAAGATATTGTTTTGATTTCTGAGCCAAATGCAGCCAACATAATCATTTAAATATTCTCTTGATCATTTCTGAGGTAAGATCTTACATTAAGTGTAATGTGAATTTATGAGCCAGATGCAACCAACATCACCTTTTAAACATGACATGGCAAATATCTGAGGTAAGTGATTATGAGTTAGACATAGCCTGGAGTTTTCAAACACCTTTGTTGCTTCAAAGACTGATGTTGATATAATTATAAACAAAACATAACCTAAGGGTTCACCAGATGGATTTGGTTCATTCTTGGAGAAGAAATAAATTCATTTAAAAGCTGTGTTGAAAGAAGACAATGAAGTAATAGAATTATCTAAGAAAAATGTCAAGTCTCCTGAACCCAACATCTTAGCTTACCTTACTGTGCAATAAGACAAGCAAATGCAAGGGTTATATTAATCAGAAGTATGACATGAAAATGTCTGATTTTGTATTTAAAGGAAAGGTATGGTCTTGTTCTCTTGGAAGAAAAATAAAATGAGATCACTTTTGTTTCCAATGTGTGGTACACTGCTGCATTTTGGACCATTGTGTTGAAATGACTTGCTCAGATGTCATAGAATAAGAAGTATGGGAAAATAAAGCCAATTTCAGTCATGAAGCTTAGATATAGATTAAAATGTGTGTATCTTTACAGTTTTTTGAAACTGAAACTGTTAGTATCTGGAATTTGTTATGACTTTAGTCATCATTGATTTAAAAGTTGTCAATAATAAACACAGTCTCCTGTTTAAAAATCAATGGAGCTGCAGAGCATACTGATCATAAACAATATCTCAAATACTTTACTTGAGAGAATGATCAGTGGAATAATCCAGGTTTTCACTTGTAGTCAGATTTAAAAAGCAGGCAGGCTCTTATTAACTTGATAGAAACAGGAGTGTGTGTGTGTGTACACAAATACAGAAATTTGATCATTAAAAGATGTACAAGAAATGGATGAATTCCAACCAAATACCTATCGATGTGGGCTCAGAGTCCCAGACAGGCAGATCAGAAATTTAGTGACTGATCTTGTGTAATTCAGAACCAGTCTAATTTCAGAGCTAATAAATCTTGAAGTCCAGGAAAGATTTATCCATTACTGTTAAAGGAGAAGAGAAGCAAAATGTGTGGACTAGTGACAGTAATGTTAGAGAATGCATCAAATATGACTAAAGTTCAGTACAACTTTTGGGAGCATTTAGGCTAAAGATTCTAGAATACTTCAGAACAATTATGGGAAACAATTCACTAGAGTATGAAGCACACATTAACCATACATCAAACCACAAAAATAGAGAATAGCAATAACATTTAGCATTAGGATTGCACTTTTCAACTTTAAAATATTTTTCAAACATTAGCTAACTAATCCTCAACACATGTGAGTTTGATGAATAAATAAATATGATCAGTTACTGAAGAGGAACTGGAGAAAAAAAGATACACTTACATCTGAGGTAGGAGTGGAGGAAACAAAAACAAAAAAAAGCCAACCCTGTGGCAGTGAGTCTTTGAGCTTGGATTGCTCTGTAAATTCTTAGGCTGGAACCAGGGCTCTGAAACCTTTGGAGTGGGGAAGGTCTCACAGCCTATGTGCCAGCCTGAACCTTAACATCTATGGCTATGTCTACACTGGCAAGTTAGTTTGAATTAAGGAAGCTTAACTCGAACTAACTTAAACCTTGGCCACACTAGTCTTTCATTAGTTCGAATTAAGGGCTTCTTTAATTTGAACTAATAAATTCTATTATACCTTTCGAATTAACCCTTCATTCGAACTAGTTAGTTCGAATTAAGTCAATGTAGCCATATTAGTTCGAACTAACCGGCACATTAAGCTTAATGCAACTGACTAATTCGAACTAAGCAAGTGCCATGTTTAGTTCGAACTAAAATTCCAGTGGCGCCATGCTAGTTTGAATTAAGTTAATTAGTAAAAAAAAAAAGTTAATTAACTAATTTGAACTAACTTTGGTAAGTGTAGACATTATATTACTATTTTTGGCCCTTCAAAGTGAGCCCCATGAGCCTGAGTCAGTTGACAAAGGCACAGCCACTTGCTGTGAAGATTGCAGATATATCTATATCAGAGTTTTTGGCTTCTACTGTCTCTCTCTCTCTCTCTCTTGCAGTCTTTTTCTCACTCGGACTCGCATACAGAGACCCAAGAAGTTCATAGTTAAGGTTGCACTATTAAGAAACCCAAATTCTTGAAATTATGGAAATTCCCAATCAAGATTGCAAACTACTTGAACTCTGCACTTGTAGAGATGCCAATCTACCATTTCCCCTGAGAAATACCCAGCCAGCCATTAGTCATTAAAATAAGTCATTTACATAATACAGGATAAGGCTGTGCAGACATAGAACGTACATTTTCTGACCCACTGACTGAGGAAATAACCTATTCTTACTTTTTTCTTAGGAAATCTGTTCAAATTAGTCTACAAAAATCAGAGTTTTTGCCAGTTGCAATATTTGTTTCCAAACTCAAATCCATAAGAAGCAATTTTTCTCTAAAAGCCGGTTAGCCTCATCACCTTTAAATCTCCTGCTGATGTATATATTGCTTTAGATGTGATCTGTCAGGTTGCACATGGAACATTATTTTGCCCAAAACTTATCTCATACATCACCCACTACTTTCTTCATAAAGTGACCAAATAGTTCTAAACTGAAGCAAGAAAAGGAAGTCCCAGGCTAAAGAACATCACTTGAGATAAAAAGACCAGGAAATAATGGAGTGTGTGGGTGGGAGGGTATCCTTGTATAACCCCAGAACTGCAGTAGAAAACAGTTTCAGAAGATCCTTCCATTCTATTACATCAATTCTCCAGAGCTGATAACTGTGTTTTGTAAACAGTTGCATTTAGCACATTCAGACCTCTGAGGCAGGTGGCAAGCTTTCCTATATTCAAGGCCAGACAGTGATAAACATTGCATTCTTAAGGGAGAACCCACCTTTACAGTCAGAACACCATTTCTATTCTTAGTTTATGGTATTATGTTAAATGCTAATCTTTGTCTGCTGAGGGAAAAGAGTATGATTAAAAAGCTTGTGTCTCCATATTGGACACCAGCCCTTGCTACTGCAGCAGAACATTTTATAAATAATTTATGAAACATTTTGAAGCCTGGCTGTGAGAGATATTCCCCGTTTCTCAGTTTGCACTCTGAAACTCATTCATCATAACTGTGACCTATGCATGCTGTTCTGCCTTAGGGGAGATGGGGAAATCTTTTAAAACTAATTGCAAATATTCTGTTGGTCTGATTCTGTTCTGCAGGAGTCCATAGTCCACTCATGACAATTGCAGTGGCCAAGTGTTTCCTGCACACGCCTTTGCCATCTAGATCAGCTACATGCTGGATGTTGCAAAAAATAAAAAAAAAAATGGTTCTACCTGATACAGTGAGTAAGGGAGACAATTTTTAGGCTGGGAGTTGACAGGAGCCAACAGGACTTGGAGTTGCAACTTTCATTTTAAAAGTAAATGGGATGTGAGTATCTTATTCCCTTAATATTCTTTGAAAAATCCCAGTATCCCAGATGATGTCGCGGCACACATCGTGATTGAACTTTGTGACTTTGTACTCAGACACAACCATTTCAGATTTGAAGATAATTTATATCTTCAAGTCAGCGGGATTGCTATGGGTACCCGCATGGCCCCATAATATGCCAGTGTTTTTATGGCTGACCTAAAACAACGTTTCCTCCAGTCTCGTTCCCAAGTGCCTCTCTTCTACTTACAGGACATTGATGATATCTTGATCATCTGACCCATGGAAAGGATGCCCTTGAAGATTTCCACAGAGATTTCAACAATTTCTACTCCATGATAAACCTCAGGCTGGAACGCTCCACATAGGAGATCCACTTTCTGTACGCTACAGTACAACTTAGTGACAGACATATAAAAACCACCCTATACCATGAACCTACAGACTGCTATAATTAGCTTCATCCCTTGAGCTTCCATCCAAGACACACCACTTGATCCAATGCCTAGAGCCAAGCCCTAAGATGTAACCACATTTCTTCCGATCCCTCAGACAGAGACAGACACCTTCAGGATCTCTATCAAGCATTCTTAAAACTACAATACCCACCTTTGAAAGTAAAGAAACTGACAGAGCCAGGCAGGTACCCAGAAGTCAACTACTACAGGAGAAGCACAAGAAAGAAAATAACAGAATACCCCTGGTCATCACCTACAACCCCCATATCAAACCACTACAGCACATCATCAAGTATCTACAGCCTATTCTACACGATGATCCCTCACTCTCTCAGGACTTGGGCGGCAGACCTCTCCTCACTTACAAACAGCCACCCAACCGTAAACAGATACTCACCAGCAACTACAGACCTAACAACAGAAACAACTTTGCCCACATATCTGCACAAAAGACACCATCATAGGACCTTATCAAGCCAGCTACTTCATCAAGGACTCATTCACCTGCTCATCCACCAATGTGATTTATGCCCCCCGCCTTATGCATTGGACAGTCTCTACACAAAAGAACAAGTGGACACAATTCTGACATAAGAAATAACAATATTCAGGAACCAATAGGGGGACACTTCAATCTCCCTGCTCACTCTATTGATGATTTGTTAATAGCTGTGCTCAAACAAATCTAAGCTTCAAAGAGAAACTGCAGAATTGGAATTAATATGTAGATTTGACTCTGTGAACTAAGGGATTAATAAAGACTTTGGGTTCTTTTCCCAGTACAACACATAATTTAGCTTTCCTTGTCCCCCACCCACATCCCTGCTAATTGCTGTTCTCCACTGTTTGAATCCTAACAACTGCTTTGATTTGCAGTTTCAGTCTGACCTGATCCTATGACTTACACTTCCCTGCATTTATTTTTCTCCCATTATGTAAGTTCCCCATCTTCAAGCATCTGACGAAGTGGGATTTTCTCCCACGAAAGCTCATGAGATAAATACATTTGTTAGTCTTTAAAAGACTCCTTGTTTGTTTGGACGTTTAATGTATCTAAGAAATATTTTTTGCAAATACATGCAGACAAACTCAGCTTTTCACAACTCTTTCCACGCCTGTGGTTTTCCTGACATCTCCATTACCATGGAGACACACTATGCAAATTCTCATTGAAAACTAGACCTAGTATGTCTAAAAGGTGCAAAATTGAAGGGAAGTTTACAAACCTGCTCCACTGGAAAAAAATCAAAGCAGCCGATTTTTAGAATATGGACAAAATCTGTCATTCAGTTGACAAATCAATTACAATACATCCTTAAACACAGACTAACACTGATATCAAAAGTGAGACATGCCTGTCTTTTTGTGCAGTTCCTCCTCATTTTTATATATTCCTCTCCTTTTCATGATTTTTATTTCTCAAACTTTATTTTTAATATAGCAAAATAAGTGCAGGTCTAGTAACAAGACAATTGCAAATGAATAAATATTCACTCACCATATGGGAAGGATAGAAATACAATATACAGAAGCCAAATATAGTCCATGTTAATATGAACATTAAACAAGGTACACCATTACTAATCAAATGGGGCAAATTCAGCTGTCAGAGGTATATGGGGACCACACTGACTTTGGTAATGACTGTCACACTGCTCTTGAATATACTGACTGCCTTGTTACACAAGATATCATCATGTAATCGGTGATGGAATATATTACAGTGGTGCATTTTGGGTGTAACTGAAAGCAAAATATGGCCCTATGTGTTTATGATCCAGTTGGTTAATTAAATAGGTAATTACAATGTAAAGGCCTGATCCTGTGTGCTGCTGAGAGGTTTCTGTGACATGCTTTGCAGTAGTGGATAAGCAATACATTGTTGCACTGGATCTATGCAAGGGAGAATCAAGGAGAAGCTGGGGGTGATGGGTTTGAATGGAGTAAAATAGCAGAAAATTAAGAGGTTAAGTAGAAATATTGATGTCTGGAAAGAACATGATGTACCATTTGAAGGTACCCTCTTAGCCCATAAATGTCTTATTGAAGCACTAAAGGGAAGAGTAGAGTAGAAGAAACTGTCTTTTATCTTTATGTCAAATCTTATTTTTTCTTCCTTCCTCCCCTAGTGCAAATGCAGTCACTCTGCTGCCCTTTACAATCTGTACTGCCACATTCTTCTTCCTGTCTCTTCTAACTTCTCTATGCATCTGTATTTGAACACCATTAATCATAAATACCTACATTGTTTTCTTTCTCCTCCCTTTCTAAAATATTGCCTTTCTCTCTCAACCTCTTGTTCTGTGTATAATCAATGAAAATGCTACATTTTGATAATAGTATGGAGTCTCCTTATATGAGAGAATATAACATATGTGTCTATCCTTAACTCATCTTCTTGTACATAAAAGTTTCAGGAGTCTTAGAAGAGAGTATGCTTATATCTACCTGAATGAAACACATCTGGTTCATGTAAGGACAAAGTGGCAGCCTTGACCTATTCTCTTCTTGTCTTGTTTTTTTACAGGAACTAGTTGGCATAAGTGCTAGAATGAAATAAATCATCATTATTGTTTTGAAATAGATTAGCCAGAAATCATTGGGAATAAATGGAATCAAATATGTTAAAAATCTGCTCAGAAGAACATGATGGATCATAGAATTGGGACACTACTGTTTATGAGTGGCTTTCTGTTTGGCTGCATTATAATAGAATGAAAAACTACGCATAATCCTGTCACTAAAGGGATTTTATTCATCTCAGTTGTTCAGATTCCAAAATGCATTTGATTTATAAACTCATTTTTTTTTTCATAAATTGCCATTACAAATGTACTTTTCAATGGCCTAAAGGTTAATAAATAATTAGCAAAAATTGGCTCTTCCGACCAAATATCATATCAATGGATTCATTTATGTTTATTCCATTTGCACTATAGGGAAAAGTCTGATTTCACTTACAGGCGTGTGAAATTGATGCAATTCTGTGGAACTTAGTGGAGCTACTCCAATTTTACACCAGTATGACTGAGATCAGAATTTAGACCTGAATGTCTCTTTAAGAAATTTTTCAAAGATTTTCTCATAGTACTTCTGCTGTGTGCTGACATGATGCACCATTACAGTTTCTTCTGTTTCAATTGCTGTTTTACAATAATTGAAGATGGGATGTTCTACAATTCAGGTAGAATTATTAAGTGGATACAGCTCTCCTCTTAAGAAAAAGAGGTAAGTTTCTATACCTGTACATTCATAAATGGCTAACTTTGATGATGATCCATCAAAAGCTTATTTGGGGAAATGGAGTGTGAAATTGCTTTCCAAAGTCCTTTTCTATGCAACACCACTCCCCATCCTTTAAGAATTCCATAAAACTCAGAATGTGAATTTTTTAGACAGGATTCCCAATGAAACATATAATTGATATATGCTGTGTAAAAATGCCATGTATATTTGCAGTAGTAAATAAGCTGCTGTTAATAAAGTGCTATTTAAAACAAACCTTGAAAAATATATTTTTTAGATACATTCAAACTGCTGGACTGCCTGTAAATCCTTTATTTTACTTGATTTGGATTTCCATATCATGATCATGGTATATTTCTAAAAATAATTGAACCATATTGAATGTATCAAAAAGGAGCAAAATTTCAGCTTTTTAGACACAGGTTTTTTTATTGGGTTGAAATTTACTTCTACTGTAAAAAAACAGTAGCTGAATGTATGCATATCTAGGTTGTATCAGAAAGTGATGCAGTTCATACATGTTAGCTGGGTATTTAAAAATATTATTCCCTAAAGTGAATTAGACTAAGATACTAATAAACTTTTATTTTGAAGGACCATAGTGACCCATTCAGTTGTGAACTCAAAAGCCTGATTTTTTGGCTGAATTTTTTCTAGTTCAGGATAATGTAATTAGCTGCTTTTTTTTTTTTTAATTAAGTTAGTAATGTGACTTGTTACAAGGACTGAAATGATGTATGACTGTGGACAGTCACATCTCTGCTGTCATAAACCTGCAAAATATAACTGAAAACAAATCTGCACCGATTTTTCTAGCCAAGAATTTGACACATAATTTTCTATTTATCTAGAAAGATGTTGGGATTGAATCCATTCATGTGCTGGACCTGTTTCAGTAGCACAAAACAGCCCCCAATGCCAGGTTAACTGTCCACTTAAAGATTCCTCCTGTCAGGGTGAAGTTTAAGATGGCATACAGGCATTATGGACACATCAGTCAAAGAGTTGGGGAGTAATTCCCAGTAGTGTGAACATCACCTTGGAGCACAACCTTGGGATGAGCCCTCTGCACAGACAGCATCAGGATTGTGCTAAATTTTGGTTAATGAGAGCAGAAGATCTAAGCTTGTGTGCATGTGTGTGCACGTGCGTGTGTGCACGTATGTGTATTTCCACTGACCTTAGTAGTTCCCACTTACTCCTACGTAACTTGCTTAAGTCGACTTAAGGAAACTGTAGTGTAGATGCAGGGTAAATTAATTAGACTTAAGCAAGCTTAAGTCGACTTAATTTACCAGTGTAGCTGCAGCCAGAGAAAGAAGTGATTGGGAATTTTTCAGTTAAACACTTTCACAGACAATACTAATTTGTCAGAACAATTTTTTTTTTTCCACAGAAATATCTGTTTCAATGATTTTCATCAGAAAGATTTCCTAGCTAGAAGATGGAATTTTTAGTCAGTGACAGAAACAGCAGGAATTTGAACCTGTGTCTCTCACGTAATTGATGAGTGCTCAGACTTCTGGCTATTTGGAGATTCGGAGGTACTTTATCTATTGTATCTATGCACTCACACATGTGCACTCTCTCTCTCTCTCTCTCTCTCTCTCTCTCTCTCTCTCTCTCTCTCATTTTTTCCCTAAAAAACTTTGAAATATCAGTTTGATTCTCATTCAGAATTAAGACAAATTTTGAAATCTCATATTTTCATTAAATAAAATTCTTGATTTCCAATCAGCCAAATATAAATTAAGCATCAAAGAATAAAAGCTGGAAAAAAAAGGTGCATTCACAAAATTATATATTTAGACTTGTTTCTAGCATTCAAATATTTAAATAATATCTTGTGAAGACCTCCTACACAGGTGATCTCCAGTTCACTGTCCTCTAAATTTACCCTTGCTTTCCAGTTCCAATTAAATTGAGAGAGAGTTAACAAATATAATTCCACAGTAGCTCAACATATATCAGTTCTGATCGAGGATAACATATGAAATGGTATTTGTCATGTAAACTTTCTTATTCTGGCAGAAAAGAAAAGATTATTTTTTTCTTGTTAATTTCCATAGAGTACCTAAATGTCATATGAAAGAGGGCACAAGTTGTGGGGCACATGCAGAGGGAGATGTCTCATGTGAGAAAGTTTTATGGTGTGAAAGTGAATATGTGAGTTCCAAGTGCCTCGTGGAAGGGGGAGGAGCATTTATGGTATAAGAGGAGTGACAGTTGTATTATTATGTGGAGCAGCTGAAGGCAATTGTTTGACCAGAAGAGCAGGCATGGTAAAAGACAAGGTGTCATGTCAGCATGGGGCACAGATAGGTGTTTGTGTCATTTACCTAAACGAGTGTTTCACTATGGAAACCACAGTCGGTGCGGAGTCCAGTCTGTATCTCATGGTGGATCACATGCGGTATGGGAAAGGTAGTTTTAATATGGTAGAAACACACATGGGGTGAAGCAACCTTGGAATTCAATGTGTAATGCAGGAGTAGGAAGAACATTTATGAAACAGGAGGCAATTTATGGGGCTTAGGTATTCAGAGTGTTCAGAGTTCATGGGAGGACAGAATTCTCAAAGGTGGCAAGGCAAACATAAAGTAGTTCTTATGTCCTGCATAGGCAGGATACATGAACAAGGGTCTCATGAGAGAAATACTGTGTCTCTTGCTTGCTCAGGAGGTGTTTCTGGAAGGAGGAAATGATGTCCCCAGAAAAGACGAGAATATATAAGTAGATATTTCTGTGGAAGGAATCCTCATAGCAGAGCCAGCCACATACAGCTCACCCTATGTCATGAGCTTGCTGATTCACAGACAACATATAGGTATCAAATAAGAGTGGCCTTTCCCCTGGAGGTATAGAATACTTTTTCTTTCTTTCTTTCTTTCTTTCTTTCTTTCTTTCTTTCTTTCTTT
>ML685769.1:15520452-15546748 GCA_007922175.1 Pelusios castaneus | reverse complement strand
TTTCTTTCTTTCTTTCTTTCTTTCTTTCTTTCTTTCTTTCTTTCTTTCTTTCTTTCTTTCGCAGTGATTTTAGAGGCCATAACTCTCTGAAGAAGAGCAAGGAAAAGTTAACAATTGAGTTATGCAGTGATGTAAGGTTACTGAGGTGCCCTGCTCATGGCCTGTTTAAAGCAATGATGTTTGTGAGCATTATCGCTACTCTAGTTTCTTTGCATTTATATGATTTTATGATATTAGTAATAAGAATGCCCCCCTGGAATATTCTATTTGGGTAGTTGAAAATTTTACAATTTGTGTGACTTACCTGTAGCCATGAAATCTAAACATGAGGTCAAGCTCATTTAAAGAATGGATAGACTCATTAAGCCAACAGAAGTGAAAAGCCACAAAGAATGGACATATGATCATTCATACTGCAGAGAAATTTCAGCTTTTGCTTATTCCCAAAGAAGCTGAAGTAGATTATATTTTGTTTCCTATGTAAACATACCAATACTGAAATATTATTTCCATCTCACAATGTTTGACATACTTTCCTGTTAGATTTTTAGCACACATAAAGATCAACTCTAACAAAAATAGATATCAGATTTAATGAATGACTCTAGGCTAGATTAATCAAATAGAAACTAATATCTACTAGGACAAAATAGTTCTTATTCCAGAGATTGCTTTTAGAACTCTATCATTATGGAAATAACACAGGTTTTTATGAAGTGACTGATTTGCTCAGATTATGAAGATAGTTTTATTATTATTAATTATCTTAAAATTGTGTAAGAGGTCATCTAGTCCAACCCCCTGCTAAAAAGCAGGACCACTCCCACTAAATCACCCCAGCCAGGGTTTTGTCTAACAGGGACTTAAAAATCTCCAAAGATGGAGATTCTACCACCTCCCTAGGTAACCCATTCCAATGCTTCACCATCCTCCTAGTAAGAAAGTCTTTCCTAATATCCAAACTTGACCTCCCCAGCTGTAATTTGAAACCATTGCTCCTTGTTCTGTCCTCTGTTACCATCGAGAACAGCCTAGCTCCCTCCTCTTTGGAGCAACCCTTCAAGTAGTTGAAGGTTGCTATCAAATCTCCCCTCAGTCTTCTCTTCTGTAGACTAAATAAGTCTAGTTCCTTCAGTCTCTCCTCATAAGTCCTGTGCCCCAGCCCCATAATCATTTTTGTTGCCCTCCGCTGGACTCTTTCTAATTTGTCCACATCCTTTCTGTAGTGGGGAGCCCAAAACTGGACACAGTATTCCAGATGCGGCCTGACCAGTGTCGAATAGAGGGGAATTATCACATCCCTCGATCTGCTGGCAATACTCCTACTGATGCAGCCTAATATGCCATTGGCCTTTTTGGCAACAAGGGCACACTGTTGGCTCATATTCATCTTCCCATCCACCATAACCCCCAGGTCCTTTTCTACAGCGCTGCTGCTTATCTGATCGGTCCCCAGCCTGTAAGTGCAGGACTTTGCACTTGTCTTTGTTGTCTTTCGGCCCAGTGTTCCAATTTGTCCACGTCTCCCTGGATCCTGTCCCTGCCCTCCAGAGTATCTACCATTCCCCCCAACTTGGTGTCATCCACAAACTTACTAAGCACGCAGTCTATTCCATCATCAAGATCGTTAATGAAGATGTTGAATAGAACTGGCCCCAGGACCGACCCCTGGGGCACTCCACTCGTTACCGGTTGCCAACCAGACATCGAGTCATTGATTTCTACCCGCTGAGCCTGTTGATCTAGCCAGTTTTCGATCCACCTTACGGTCCACTCGTCCAACCCATACTTCCTCAACTTGCCGACAAGAATGCTGTGGGAAACCGTATCAAAAGCCTTGCTAAAGTCATTACAGGTTGCCTCATTGCTGGAATTCCCCCACTTTCTGTAAAATATTGATTTCAGTGAGGCCAGGATTTCACCTATAGTTAGGGCTCTACCGAATTCATAGCCATGAAAAAATGCATCACTGACCATGAAATTTGGTCTCTCCTATAAAATTTGGAGTTTTGGTATGTATTTCTACCCCATACTATAAGGTAAAAGCATATGAAAGTTCATAGCATTTCTCAAACTGGGATTCCTCACCTAAAAGGGGGTTGCAAGGCTATTATGGGGGTTCTGGTATTGCCACCCTTTCTTTTGCTTTATGACTGTGAAATTTACTAAAATGACTGTGAATTTGCTAGGGCTCAACCAGGGCCATCCTTGGGGAGGGAGGAGGGGGAGTGAAGGGGTAGAAGGGGGCAATCACCCTGGGCTCCGCAGTTACGTGGGTCCTGTGCTGTCCCGCTCCCAGCGGGGCAGTGTGCAGGCCCGTGCTGCACCCCATTCCCCCCCCCCAATGGCTGTGCTTTGCTCTGCTCCCTGCTGCCTTTGCCCCCAGGGTGGAGCAGGCAAGCCCAGGGGTGGGGCAGGTGTGTGGGGCCTGGCCTCTTGGCCAGCCTGCCGCCTGCGGCTTGCCCCACACACAGACGCATGCAGCCAGGGCTGGCCCTCGCTGCTGGTGTGGGGCCTTGGCTGGGGCCAGCTCCGAGTGGCAGCCTCCAGTCCCTAGCTGGAGCGGGTCCCAGCTATGGCAGAGTGGTGGCGGCCTCAGCCGGGGCCGGCTCGCAGCCGCAGCTGGAGCCAGCTCCGGCCTCGGCTTTCCAGGCCAAGACCGGATCTTCCTGCCACCCGGCGGGCAGCCTCGGCTTCCTGGCCCAGGGTCGGCTCTCCCCACTGCCCAGCGGGCAGCCTCAGCTTCCCTGTCTGGAGCCGGGGCCAGCTCTCCCTGCCACCCAGCTCCCCGGGAGGCGGAGCGGGCTGATCTGCCATGCTCCCATCCAGCATGGGGAAAGAGAGGGCGGGAGCCCCACCTAGGCCAATTGGCCCTGGGCCCAGTTCCTCCCAAGGGACAGCCCAGGACTGAACCCATAGTCCTATAAATGTCTCAGAACAGTACAGAGTTACTGAAAGGCAAAGAAGAATGAAGGGTGACTGAGAAAATGCAATAAACAATTTCTAAACAAATGTATAATCTTCCCCAGAATTAAGGCCTGACTCTGTTCTTACCCTATACTATTTCTACCCTATACTATACGGTAAAAGCATATGAAAGTGCATAGCATTTCTCACACCGGGAGTCCTCACCTAGAAGGAGGTTGCAAGGCTATTGTGGGGGTTCTGGTATTGCCATCCTTACTTTTGCTCTAGGACTGTGAAATTTACTAAAATGACTGTGAATTTGGTAGGACTCCACCTATAGTCTTATAAATGTCTCAGTACGGTACAGAATTACTGAAAGGCAAAGGAGAATGAAGGGTGACTGAGAAAATGCAATAAACAATTCCAAAACAAATGTATAATCTTCCACAGAATTAAGCCCTGACTCTGCTCTTACATGGATCAGAGTCAATAGTATCTCCAATGACATGATTCAGAAACAGAAAATTGGTGTATGGGAGACCAGGACTGATCCTTTAGTCCAACTGAACATTGATGTGTTTTCCACCAGTCTACTAGAAAAGCTGATAGGCCTGCATCACCTCTTTAGAGACCAAAAAGATAGACTCCATTTAATGAGTTGGTTCATTGACAAGAGCAATTACAGACATAAACTGACTTTTTGCCCTGTGGAGCTACATGAGACCTCAAGGGGTTCTAAATAATCATTTGTTCAGTAAAAAGACAACCTCTGCCTTTGGTTATAGATGTTACATACCACAGTTTAAGCATCAACATGCAGTCTGACTCTGAAATATTCTGAGTAAACATTTAAAATGTCCGTAAACCTATATATTTCCTTACCCTCCCTTCTTCCTTTGAGAATGATAGTGAAGACCTCACATCTGTAATATATTTTCATAGTCCTAGTAAGCTTAGATAGAGCAATGCCATACTACTGAGATGGTCATGTTATAAATGTCTAAATAGAATATTTTAAAAGGATACTTTACCTTAAAACTTTTGTACTTTTTATGTTGTATTTAAATAAAGTGAAGGACCTTAGTAACCTGATGTCTTCTTGTTGTGTTTAAGAAAAATATACTTGCCAATATTTTCAAACCATGGCATCTAAAATTATACTCTTAAACCAATATTTACTCTACCAAGTAGAGCTATATAAAAAACTGTGTTGGGGGAAGGTGTTGGTTTTGGCAGTGGTATTTTTAAAACTATTTGTGGTGAGCTGAAAATGTCAGGAAAACTCTATTTTCGACAAAACAAGGTTTTGTTTTGAGATTTTTTGTTCTTTTATAAAATTAAAATAAAATTCTAAATTAAAGCAATTCTTAATTGAAAAGTCAAAACACTTAGTATCAAAAATACTGAAAGATTTAGATTTTTTTAAAGAAAATTTTCCAAAACAATTCAGCATATTCACCACAAACTCAGAAAATATTTGGGTTGGTTGAATCTGCAGGCTTTTTGGATGTGGGGGAGGAGGTGGAAGTTTGGCCAAATAATTTTGCCCAGCTCTACTTTTAGGTGCTTGTCTACACAGTGCTGCGGTCTGGATTACATGTGAGTGCATTGTGGGGCAGTCTACTGTGCTGCTCTCTAACTACCCCAGACAGGCTCTTGAGATGTAAACTAGAAGGCACCTAGTTCACACTGATCTTGTCCCATTTCCAAGGATACTAGGTCCCTTCTAGTTGACACCTGGAAGATCTACACTGGGCAGTTAGAGTGCTCTACAATAGATGTCTCCTAGGGTGCGTCTACACTGGTAAATTAAGTCGAGTTAAGCTTGGCTTAAGTCGACTTAATGTGCCCTGTGTCTACACTATATTTTGCTTAAGTCGACTTAAGCAGCTTGCTAAGTCGACTTAAGGAAAATAAAGTCGACTTAATGAAAATTAAGTCGACTTTATTAAACCACCTTTCTATTTGACCTAAGGCTTAATTCGACTTTCTAAAGTCGAATTAAGCCACTGTAGCCCTGGGGTTGCCCTAAGTCGACTTAGGGCTATCCCAGGACTACACCAATGCCCTCCCTGGTGGGGGGGGGGCACAGGGGGAGCCTGGCATGCCCCCCAAAGGGCAGGGCATGCGGGCACAGTGTGACACTGTCTGGATTTAGGGAAGCATTTATGATATTATTTTCAATGGAACACTATAATCGCTATAACGCTATAAACGCTATAATCCATAGGAACTATGTCATGTTTGGTATCAATAGAAAGGCAGTAATTTGCTGGGAATGATTATATAGTTTATGTCTAGGAATTCTATTTGGATTAGAAGTTAAGAATTTGATGTTATATCCATACTTTAACTTGTGTCATTAGACGGGAGGGTGTGAACAACCATTGTCTCCTTAATGTTTAGGAATTTTCCAGGTAGAATGGTCTCAGGGAGTATCCTGATGAGCCGACTTAAAAGTGCAAGTGTAGACATAGCCCTATAGTCTGGACTGTAGTATAGTGTGGAAAAAGCTCTAAATAAAAATGGTCTAATTTTCAGAAGTAATGATTTTCTGCATCCCCCAATTGGTTTAAATAGGAAACACATGGGTATAATGACTGTAGGATTAGGCCTAGTTTGGATAAGGGCCATATTCTCTATGAGAACATATGGCTTTGAAGATATGTGAAATTTGACCATAAAGGATTTGATAGAGTTTCTTTGAACAGGGGAATATAACTGATTCAGAAAATACTTGCTTGATATAAATAACACAAACAATATGGCTAAGACCATAAAAGAGACTGGCAGCTGTGCAATTACCTTCCATCTAGCAATGAATGTCTATGAGAAACAGGGTAGTAGGCATGTATTGCTGGTGCCAATCCACATAACATCACTGTAATTAACAAGAGTCCTTTGATGGAGTAATAAATACCAAACATTTTAAACTACAAAAGTGAAGATTTAACAGGTTGTCACGTGTTATTTTATTCTGAAAAGTGGCCACTTTCTTCAACAGATGATCTAATTGTCTGTATATTCAGATTTATACTTTTAAAAAATTTTAATCCATTGGACCCACATAACCAAAACAGCTACAAGGGACGGTAAGCTGCATTCTTTTCTGGCTTGTGCACTTGCACAAAACAGTTAAGTACGTTCTAGTGGCACAGCTACTTTTTGTCATCCGTAACACCTTTGCATCCCCTGCTGAAGCCAACAGAGTTATACAGGTGTCGGTGCAGAATTCAGCTTGCAGAGTCTGTGTTATTGATTGTGGTGATATGAGCCAGAGAGAGAGCACTGCTTGAGTTACACCTGCTATATTGAAGTTGTACAGCTAACATGGAAAGGTAGGGGTGGATAGATTTAGTTTTCTGTTCCACTGTTGTAAACCTGGAGTGACTGCATTGATATCAACAGAAATTGATCCAATACCTTTATACTTACTAACTGTACAACATTTATGTGGAAGCAATTGAGATGCAATAAATATGGAATCTCAAGCTGCCACACCAGTGAGTTATTTTTTAGAATGTCAATGCTTCTGATTTGTATTATAGTAACACCTACATTCCCACTCACCATTGGACCCCCACTGTGCTAGGCACTATAGAAACACACAGCAAGAGATGGCACCTGGCTCAGAGTTCACAGTGTACTTAGATGAGAGATAAAGGATATGAGGAAAAATAGTAGGAGAGAGGTGACATTATTGTCTAAATTCACACAACAGATCAATGATAGACTAGGAACGGAACCCAGCTCTCTGACTCACAATCTAGTACCCTATCTGCTGGCATCATGTGCTGAGTCCTGGGAAATGGCCCAGATCTCTCTCCTTATCCACCTGGGAGGGCTCATGATCCATTGGGTGCCCCGAAGTGGGGAATGGGCTTACTAGGCCATGTGCTATGTTCAAAGTGTGTGTGAGTTTCTTGCGAGGTGCTCTCTTGCTCTCTGTGTCCCTTTCTATTTGGATGGAAGGGCGATTTCCTGCTCCATGTGGTACCACAAGAGGAAGGGATGGTCTGTTGAGGCATCTTAAAGACAAAGTTAAAAGACAACTTTTAATACTTCTATCTTTCAGCCAAACATGAATATAAGTTCATGGAACAAAAAACCAAACAAACAAACAAATAAAAAACAGTTCCATAGCCCAGGGGCTTCCTTCTTTTGAATTTCAAAGGCTGGTTGTAAACACTGGAGGTATTAGAGTCTCTTAAAAACAGACACAAGAATCTCTTAGAATAGAAAGTTTTAGGCAGTCTTAATATAGAGGTGAGTACCTGGTTTTTTCCTGCCACAGAGGAATTGCAAGGGCAAGAGAAAAAGAGCATCAACTTCAACCTGGTCATTCAGTATATTTAAAAACAAACAAACAAACAAACAAAAAACCCCACACATCTGGGGGAGATTTTCAAAAGCATTTAAGCTACTTAGGAAAACAAATCTGATTGATTTCCAGTGTGGATATATGCTTTTGAATTTCTTAGGCAAACTTGAATAACTTTGAACTAAATAAATTTGAGGAAAATCTGGTTTTAGCAGGACAAAAGATCTAAATAAGTGGTATAAATTATTTGCTGTAAGTTACTGTTTGCAGTGTTCTTGTAGCCATGTTAGCTGCAGGATACGGGAGAGACAAAGTGAGTGGGGTAATATTTATGGAACCAGGGAGGGAACTACTGCTCTAGATGATACTCCTGCTTAATTACGCAAGTAAAACTTTGACATTTCAGATACTAGCACCTTTTTATAGTATCTCTCCATAGAAAGATGAGTCCCATTATTTCTCGGAATCCTTTTTTACACACATACAATCTTTTACTCCTACAAAATGTTTTTCCATGTGTTGTTCTACAGATTTAGATGAAACATCTATAGGTCACATTTTTATTAAAAAAAAAAGGACCCAAGTAACTTGCAGGGATCAAAGCTTGTCAGGATTTCATTCATTAACTTTAGTTGCTTGGCATCTGAGACCACATTTATATTAGTGAAGTATAAACAATTGTGGATTTGTCTTTCCTAACTGACCACACAACTAGTTGTACATTTTAGGGAATGTTTTAAAAACAAAATATTTGCAAGAAATATTTGTTTCTTTCCCTCTGCCCTTGAGAAGAATACTCTCAAAAATTATTTTTTGTTTGTTTATTTTTAAATGAACTCTGACTTCATCTTAATCAACTTCAAATACAAATGACTAGGCTGCAGCCTTCCCCAAGCAGAAAGCATGGGAAATTACAGTAAAAATACCTACTACTGTTTCAGCAAAAAGACAGAATGAAGAACAAATTGCATGGATGTATAATGCACTTTGCAGGATACTTTGTTTATTTATAGATTTCAATAGTCCTTAGACAATTTCTATTTTTACTTTTGTAATTAACCTATTGACCTCACAGAAAAAAATATAAACAATATATGTCTTATATGTCTGTTACTAGTTAACCTTGCAATGGAATGTGACTATTGATTTTTCTGTTTGAAGTTCTGAACAAAAGTTTCCAATTTAAAATGAAAAACATAGTTCTCTTACAGTATCCATGAAGTGCTTTATTGTACCTCTCTCCTTGTGATCATAAGAGAGGGGGAATTTATGACATCAATTTTACAAACTGCTTTGTCTATGGTGGGGGGAGGGGAGCGTGAAGGGCCTGTGTGAGGGACACTTTAAGTGGAGATCTAGCCAATATCTGAAAATTAATGGGAATTGTTTAAGGATGAGCCTGAATCTGAATCACAGGTCTGAAGAGCCTTGAAGCAGGAAACAACTGAGATCTGTATCCAGATTTCAAGATTTGGTCCCATCTCCACAGTATGTTAAAGAATTATTGTTGGATGTTACATTTTGGTAATAATATACTTTTACTAACCTGGACTTTTAAGAACTGGTTTTTATATTTATTTTCTTTGAGGGCAGAAAAACTATAAAAACTGCCTAACACGGTTAACTCCACATTAGTAAAAAACCCTTTCTTTACAGTAGGATATTTGTGCACTAAATGGCTTTCCTCATTTTTTCACACAGGCTTCAGGGGACTCATGGGACAGAAACAGCTGGTGATGGACAATAAAGAGAAACCCTTGACAATCCCAATCAGCTGCCTGTGATGTGTGATGACAAAGTTGTGACCCCTTGTCTTGTGAAAATGGACGTGTGCTCTTCACTGGCTATGCTCATTCCTGAAGATGAGTCTGAAGATTGTGCTGGGTACTTGATGATCTTCACCTGTGTTTGTCATCTATGCAGTGATGCTGGTATTTGTTCCTGGAACACTAGACAGTACTATGAATCACAATACCATTCAGCCGACACTTTAATGAATGAGATGTACTTGGCTAAAACTCAGTCCAGACAACATTAAAGTGATATTCATAAGGAGGGGGAGAATTGTAAAGCCTTTTTTGTGTATGACTGTTATTCAGTTTGTATCTCAGGCACCAGTGAGTCAGGTTTATAATTTATGAGGTCATTACTTGGATTTTTTATTTTTAAAATGACTTTAAATGTTTTGTCATTTGTCATTCATGGGGCATCTATAAATGGTCTAAGAAAATTAAAGCCATGTAATAAAATATTATTTTCTACCTACTACTGTTAATTAATTGACTGCTTGAGGGCTATTTCAAGAACTCAGTTGCCACAACCTTCTTTTATGTTACCATCAAGTTTAATGGGACTTAAATGATTTCAAAATTTAGAATGAGATTCTAAGAATATTTTAATGTGGACTGCAGTTTAATAAAGGTACTGTCTCATGGATCTCTCCACTCCTGTCTGTAATCCTGTAATATCTCTGTGGTAGCTGCACCAGATGAACACTGGGCCAAAAGAAACCTCATGAGTTTCAACAAGGAAAACTGCAAAGTCCTGCACTTAGGACGGAAAAATCCCATGTACTGCTACAGGCTGGGGACCGATTGGCTAAGTAGCAGCGCTGTAGAAAAGGACCTGGGGGTTATGGTGGACGGGAAGCTGGATATAAGCCAAGAGTGTGCTCTTGTTGCCAAAAAGGCCAATGGCATATTGGGCTGCATCAGTAGGAGTGTTGCCAGCAGATCGAGGGATGTGATTATTCCCCTCTATTCAGCACTGGTGAGGCCGCATCTGGAATACTGTGTCCAGTTTTGGGCTCCCCACTACAGAAACCATGTGGACAAATTAGAAAGAATCCAGCAGAGGGCAATAAAAATGATTAGGGGGCTGGGGCTCATGACTCACAAGGAGAGACTGAAGGAACTAGGCTTATTTAGTCTACAGAAGAGAAGACTGAGGGGGGATTTGATAGCAACCTTCAACTACTTGAAGGGGTGCTCCAAAGAGGAGGGAGCTAGGTTGTTCTTGGTAGTAACAGAGGACAGAACAAGGAGCAATGGTTTCAAGTTACAGTTGGGGAGGTTGAGGCTGGATATTAGGAAAAACTTTCTCACTAGGAGGGTGGTGAAGCATTGGAATGGATTACCTAAGGAGGTGGTGGAATCTCCGTTTTTGAAGATATTTAAGATTCGGTTAGACAAAACCCTGGCTGGGTTGATTTAGTGGGAGTGGTCCTGCTTTTAGCAGGGGTTTGGACTAGATGACCTCATGAGGTCCCTTACAGCCCTATGATTCTACATTTCTATGTGCTAAGCTTTTCTTGACTAAATTTCCCAACAGTAAAACGGGACTAAAAATACTTACCTACATCACACTGATGTAAAGTTAAATTCAACAATATTTGTTCAACATTTTAATATCCTCTAATAAAAGAGAACTACATAATTACTAAGTATTTGTTATTAATCCTTGTGCTGTCTTTTAAGACTTTGTCAGAATATAAAGAAATCCTCAAATCTGAAGATATACAAAATATTAGACAAGTTATGGTGTCCGTTTAGATTTTCAGCTTCCTTTCTAGGATGTTTATGTTAAGCATGTGAAAGGTTCTTCTCTTACATGATTTTTTGTGTATTTTTTTAATAGATTCAACTAAAGAAAAAGATCCTAACAGGTGGAAAAAATATAGTTGTTTAAGAAAGAAAATAGAACTTCTAATTTTGTTATGATGAAAAATCAGCATTGCGCCCTGTGGAGGCCACGCTACTATGTGGGTGAGAAATTTAGTCTGTCTGTCCACCAGATAGGGTTCACTAATCGATTTTTCATAACTCATGTGATGAAGATTTGTATTCAGCTACCAGTCAATTTAAAAATCTAAAACTCAGTTATCTATGAAAGAGCTGGAGATGTGGTTAAGTAAAAATAATCAATATGTGGGGGGAAACAAGTTTAACCACAATCCAAAATAAACCAACAATGCTTTCTATTAAAAAACAAAACAAAACAAAACAAAAAAACATTGCAGTTGGAGCACTAACAGCTATAGAAAGGCCCTCCAAGCCTCCCTACTGACAACTGTGATTGAGCGATTAAACATTACATATATATTAGAGAAATGTTGTTAGATTCAAAATTTCCTATTACAGGGAGACGTGTAATTATTGTTATTTTATAGATTTGTTTCATACAACAACTATATGACGTGCTCATCAGAACTGAAGCTCTGGTTTAATTTTCCCTGATGAGGTCAAATTAAAGTTTCAGGAAGGTTGATGCTTTAAACATAAAAGAATGATCTTAGATCTAATGTGGCAGACTTTGTTTTTATTAATATCCATGATGTGAACAAAATATATGCATTAGATGTAAATTATTATTTAAAATTTATTCTAAATTCTTCTGTTAGCCTTTGTATAGTCCTCCAAATCTAATTTTAGCTATAATTACAGAAGGGCTGTCAGAGGAGCATAGGTGTAATTTTCAGAGGATATCTAATATTTCTACATGGATGAATAGTACAATTAAATGCAGTGTGGATTTTAAAGAAATTTTTTATCACAGAAAAGGTTTGTAAAAACATTTGGCTCTTTATCTGTAAAAAATATGAAGTTTTGGAATTATTTTTATTAAAATTCTTTCACATAACTGAAACCTGGTAGAAGACGCAAAACTAACATCAGAGCAGCAATGATATACCATGAAAGCCAATATCATAATATATGTCAATAGCCCTGTACTAGGGGCAATGTGAAGATAAACTAACCTTCCCCCTCCCTCTCCCCCCCCAGGGAACAGCAGGAGGAGGGATTTTGTCTGAGAGACAAAATACTTCATGAAGGACCTGAGCAGGCAGCAGCAATACTCCCACAACCATACAGGGTGCAGCTCAGTTACTCTCTCCAAGTCACCTAGCTCTTGCTAATGAATTGACGGAGAGTGGAGCCTGAGAACTGCTTCCTCCCTGCCCCTCCAAAACCCATTTATTCCTGGAGATTTGTGAAGGAGCAATATGAAGCATGACTCATCTGCGGGTCATATGAAATGACACCTACCCTGGTGAGAACTGCACAACCATCAAATAATTTTGTGACTATTGATGAAAAAGTGCAGCAGTAAATTGAAGGTTGGAAACACAGTTGGTGTTTAAGGCTATGTCTCCCCTGGCAAGTTAGTTCGAATTAAGAAAGCTTAATTCAAACTAACTTAAGCACCTTGGCCACACTAGGCGTTCATTAGTTCGAATTAAGGGCTTCCTTAATTCAAACTAATAAATTTGATTATACCTTTTGAAATAACCCTTAGTTCGAACTAGTTAGTTCAAATTAAGTCAATGTGGCCATGTTAATTCGAACTAACTGCTTAGTTCTAACTAACCTGCACATTGAGCTTAATGCAACTGACTAATTTGAGCTAAGCAAGGACCATGCATGGCACTTGCTTAGTTCAAATTAAAATTCCAATGGGGCCTGCTAGTTCGAATTAAGTTAATTCAAACTAACCAAAATTAGTTCCAATTAGTTAGTTTGAATTAACTAATTCCAGCTAACTTTGGTAAGTGTAGACATAGCCTAAGAGTGCAGCAACTTCTACATATCACACTGTTTCTTTGGTTAAAGAATCTGCCATTTCAAAATGATATTGAATGCTTGGGAGGCAGAGCTGAATCTTCCTGGGAGTGACTGAGTTACTGTCTAAATATGATCACGTTTTGGCAGATCATCTGGATAAAGTGAAGGGAGGTGCAAATGTGTGCTGACTTAGTAAAGGTATCCAGAACAAGTTTATATATCTGTTAGGCCAGAGAAATTAAACACATTCTGATGGAAGTAAAAATTGCAAAATATTATGCTGTGTTGCTGGACTGTACACAAGACTGTTCACATACGTATTGAATGTCTAGTTGTTTTTATGTGAAAGTGGATAAAGATAAAGCATCTATTAAGGTTTTGCAGGCACAAATGAGGAACCTTAACACCCGTATCATGTATGTAACATCCCTTGTTGTAGTGAAAACTGGAACTTGTTAATTTCTGATGCTATTGCTTCTTCCCCTGAGTCCAAAAGTTTATTTGGTATATTACAAAAATTGTATATGTTACTTGGTGGATCTGCTAAAAAGCAGGATTTTTTTTAAAAAAAAGCATGTGGATATTTCCATGAAACTCTTATCAGTAACAAGATGGGAGGCACAAATAGATATTGTGAAAGCTGTTCATCAACAGATCCTCCAGATTTGTGATGCACTCCAGGAGCTATGTGAGTATCTCAGACAGTATTATTTGCTCTGAGGCAAAATCATTACAAGAGAAACTATCTATTTATCCTTTCATGCTAGCCTTCACTGTCTCGTACGTGATACTGAAAGAAATCACCATAATCAAAAGGCAGTTTTAGCAAAAGGATCTAGACATCAGTATTAAATACAAATTAATAGAAACAATAGCAGCAACCTTCCAGTATTGTCATGAGGTGGGTTTTGATACAAGACTTGAGAGGGCCCAAGATGTGGTTCATGAATTTGATGTGGAACCAGAATTGCCAGTTATTTGCTCAAAGAGACAGAAGATATTAATTTCATATAGAGCAACTTTCGGTGAAATGGATACAAAAGAGAACTGAAGACATCAGCTGGCCTACAGGATGAACTGGTGACCTTAGCACATTCTGAACACCAGCAAAGCAAAAACTCCATGAGATGGTAAACTTTATCATTGAGAACAAACTGCACTTAGTAATTCCCAATGATTAGAATAAACATCACATACATTTAACAATTACTGTAGCTACAGCTTAATGCTCTTTCTGCAAGTTAAAGCTTATAAAGATATTTACAGTCTCTAGTGTCAAATGAGAGTTTCTGCTTCAGCCATATTGTCTATTGAAAATCAAATTGGAAAGCAGTTGAATTTCAAAGAAGTGATCCGTACGGTTGGAGCCACAAAGGCAAAAAAGATTGTGATATTGTGATTCTACACGCATACTGGGTGATCTTTCTTTTTATCTTTCAAGATAAATTGTTCATTTTGCTTGTTCCAGGCCAGGAGCTGATTTCTCGTTTAACTCATTGGTTTTATGTAATCCATAAACTGCAATGGAGTCTAAAATAACCAATTCAGTGTTTTGCTTCCATGGACATATAATTTCAGCTGCTAACATCACCAATCAGGATTTAACGAACATAGGGTAATTGATAAACCAACCAGTTGTTTCACTCTTTTTATCAGTATTCTATTGTGAGTGGCTTAGTTTTGCATACTGATTCCTTGTACTTATTAGAATCATCATGTCTACTTGTGATAATGCCAGTCAAAAAGTGGAAAACGTTGTGTTTTGTCAGTCCACAGTTGTTTTTGAAGTATGTTGATTTACTGACTAAAGATATTTTCTGAATGTGTCTTCCTCGTTGCTGAGGAAGTTTAGCATTTCAAACTTTTATAGCACTGGCTGAAAATTAAGATATTGGTGTGCTTGTTTGATATATAAGCAGATTACATTCTGAGGCTCTTCACAGTAAGGACAGTATAATTTAACAGATCTTGTGAGCATATGTTAAACCATGCATTTGCATTTGGGGTTTTCAGCAGAAATAATTAGATGCAATGTATGAATTGTATGTTCTTTGACTTTTAGAGTGATAGATATAATAAGAAAGCAGTGCTGCAGCTTCATCATTATTTAATTTAATTCTATTTTCATTTTAGTTTTTTTTCCCCCCCTGTAAATCTGAAATTATACTTAAACATTAGCAGATTGGAAGGTTTCCATCCTTTCTAAAAATATAAATCAGAAAAATATTGACATAGTAACCAAAATTTACTTTTTTAAACTCTTAAAATCCAAGATTTTGCAGGGGTCTAACTAACCTGTGGACTCCTGGAAGGTAGTGGGGGATTTATATGTAAACTAGCAACCTCCTTCCTCTTCCTGCACCCAATAGAGGGTGGACAGTGTGGGCAGCTGTCCAGAGCCCCAGAGGGAGAGGGGCCCCGTGATATGCCTGGCTGTCCACCTACTAAGAGTGTCTGCTGCGGGTGTTGGAGGACAGTGGCGTGGGGCTGCAGGTCCTGACAGAGGGGTCAGGGCATGCAGGGGGACCACAGTGGGGAGCTGGGGGTGAAGCAGGGACTGCAGCACAGGGCTGCAGGTCCTGGCGGGGCATTGGGGGCAGCAGGGGACCCTGGCAGGAGGCAGTGAGTGGGGAGATTCAAGGATGGGGCCTCCCATGTGGCATGGGGGCCCCATCCTTGACTTTTGCCAAGGGCCCCGGAAACCCTAAGACAGCCCCTGGGAGTTATTGAGGGCAAACAACTAAATTAGTTTTAAGAGAGATCTGGACAAATTTATGAATGTAGTTGTACGATCTGGCTGCTTGTGATGCTGGGTGCAAAGCCTTGAGTGTCCCTCTCTTCTAGTTAATATCTGATACTCCATACAGTCTTATGCTTCAGGTCTTGAACTGTTATGTGCAGGAGACAAAAATGTATATATCCTATGTATTCTGTTGTGGTAGCTGTCTGTCTTCTTTCGCTGTAGCATTAGAGGTAGCTATAGCTGCAGATGGGACATGATATGGGGCAGGCCAATGCTCTGCAGTGGCCTAGTACCGAGCATTGGTTTTTAATGTATTTAAATGCTTTATTGAAATACTAGTTGTATTATATTTTAGCTTCACTCTGTATTTTTATAGAAAGCATAACATATGTTTGTCTATTTAAACTACGCTATGAATTTTTTAAGGCACATACTGTGGTAGTATCCAAAATTTTCTCTTTTGTGGGTGGTTAGGCCAAATATTGTACTTCACCAATATAGTTAAATGTTTGCCGTTACAATATTTGTGTGTTCATCAGGCTTGTTTAATCAGAATAAGACCCAAGTGTTATCTGGGTTACTGAGACTAGAACTCTGATTAGTATTGGTAGCATAACTACAATTCTGAAAAAAACACTGTGAACTCAGAAGCATTTCATCTCATTAGTATGAATCCTGTCCCTCTTTACCAGAAGTAAAACTGGCACTTTATTTTTTTTTGTAGCAAATGAATCACAGACAATCCAACTCCCAGCACTGTAATATCAAGATCATTGTCTGATATTTTTCTACCCCACAAAAAATAAATGTAGTTATAATTACACAAAGTAATAAGATAACATGATAATGTACTTTTCAAATATTGAAAATAAAGTTCAGTGTATGACAGTCCAATCTGTTAAGAACTCTTTGAAATTAATGGACATAAGGAATACAACCATTCTGTCCTTAATGGCTCATCAGGTTACTCCCTGGGCCCATTGTAGCTGTCACATTCCTTAACATTAAGGACACAATGGTTTTACACAGCCGCCTGTCTCAGGCATTTCAATACAAGCACATAAGTTAAAGTATAGATATAACAACAAATTCCTAACTAAACTAACTTCAAATAGAAATAGAATTCCTAGACATAGACTATATAATCATTCCCAGCAAATTACTACCTTTCTATTGATACCAAACATGACATAGTTCCTATGGATTATAGCATTTATGATATATGAATAGAAAATAATATCATAAATGCTTCCCTTAATCCAGACAGCATCACACCCTGCCCACATGCCCTGCCAGGGTCCCTGTCCCCCTTTGCCCCACTGCACACAAGGGGTTCCCCCCCCCGCCACAGTGGACCTGCCCAAGGTCTCCCTAGCCCCTAGAAGTCGACGTAGGCGTCCAGTGTGGATGCTCTAGGTCGACTTTGTAAGTTCCCCCTTAAGTCGACTTTAATTTTAAGTGTAGACACACTAAGTCAACTTAAAATTACAAGTGTAGACATAGCCCTAGTTAGGTATGTATCACCAACATAGGACATCTGCCTACTAGTCAACAGACTTGATATCACCATTCTCCATTCTACAGTCAAATAATCTACCACTGTCATTAGCACTATGGGTCAAATTTTGTTATCAATGACACCTGTTAACTCATCTCCATGTCAACATACCATACTACAGGAGTAGCACTTAATTCAAAATCTACTCCTTTGAATATTTGGAATCATATTCACCCTGAAGAAAGTGGATTTAACCACCATGGAGGTCTCTAAGGTAAAATCAGTGATGAAACAATAAGTGACTTAAATTAGATTAATGGAGTTTAAGGCAAGAAAGAGTGTATGATTACCCAGTGTGACCTCCTGCTTAATACAGGCCACAGACCTTCTCCCAATAGTCAAGCCCAGAGTTTTTAAATGAGCTAAAGCAACTCTTTCAGCCAACAGACACCCACAGTTGTCTGTCTAAAAACCCTGACAAAGCAACATAATTTCGACCTATTGGTCCAAGCTTTTAAAGATATTTAGACTGTGAGGTATTGCAAAGCTGAACACCTAATTGATGTAGGAAGTTCCAAAGGGATAGCTGTGTTAGTCTAGTTCAACAAAATAAACGAGGAGTCTTGTGGCACTTTTAAAGACTAACAAATTTATTTATTGCATAAGCTTTCGTGTTAGAAATCTACTTCATCAAATGCTTGAAGATGGAGCACTTACAGAATGGGATGAAAAAGAAATGCAGGGAAGTGCAAGTCATAGGATCAGTAGGACAGGACTCGGTGAGACCCAGAGGTGGCAGAAGACAACAGGAGGGGACTGGCTGAGACAACAAGAGATGGACACTAAAACTATGATGGTCAGTATTGGGGTAATGGAGAAGTGAGGGACCCGCTCTATGTATACTGGGGTGGGGTGAGTTCTGCTTATTGGTTCTTGTGTGAATCCTGCACTGCACTGTCTCCCCAAATCAGTGCTGGTTTTGACATTGCTTTATGTATTTTCTTTATTTCACTATTAAAAGTTTTATGTATTACATTCAGGCTCGTGCTTGTGAGAGGGGAACTACTGCAGTACAGGGAATAGTGCATTATTTCCCAGGAGCCTGGGTGGGGACTCAAGTTGTTGGGGACTGCCATTTGGTGTTGGTGTTGTAACATTGTTAGGAAACCTTTGCTGCTGCCATCTTGGCCTGGCAGAAGGGTTACATTTTGGTAACTGTCCTGATCCTATGACTTACACTTCACTGTATTTATTTTTCCTCCCTTTCTGTAAGTTCTCCATCTTCAAGCTTCTGATGAAGTGGGATTTCTCCCATGAAAGTTCATGCAATAAATAAATTTGTTGATCTTTAAAAGTGCCACAAGACTCCCTGTTTGTTTTGATGTAGGGAGCTACATCTCATTTGACTATCACTGGTATTTTGGCTCCTAAATGCCTAAATCCCTTTGGAAAATAAATTTAAGCTCCTAAATAAGTAAGTTGTAATTCTTAGCCCTGAAGTGTCTAAATACCTTTAAAAAACCTTGGCTCTGCAAACTAAATAAAATGAGGGAAAATGTTATGCACAGAGATGTGCCCGTTTATGCCACAGATGAATTTAGTGTAGAATATAGAAGAAGGCCATGGCTATAGAAAAAGAGGTTTGGTAATAGCAGTTCCAGTTGAGGTGCAAGTGATAGCTCCAGTAACATGCTAAACCAGTGTTATTGTGACCACACAAGAGCTATTAGGATCACATTCACCTTGTAGCAGTTGATCTTTATCAGCACCTTGTGGATCAGTGGTATTGGTAGGAAGGTGTACATGAGGGATCCTTCCCACAGGAGAATGAAGGCATCAGATAGAGAACCCTTGTCAAGACTGAAGATTCGGCAGAAGTGGTGATTCTTCTTGTTCTTCCTGGAGAGAAAAATGTCCCCCACTTTCGGAAGATCCTGCCAGCAATCTCCAAGTGGAGTGATCACTCATGATGAGATTAAAAGGACTTGCTGAGAAGATTCACTAGTGTGTTCCTTGTGTCTTGGAGATGTGAAGCCACCATATGAATGTTGTTTTGTACAGCAAAGTCCCACAAGCGAAGAAATTCTTGATACAGGGCTGACAAAAGTGCTTGACCATTGCTTGTTGATATGAAACATCATGGCAGCATTGTCTCTTATAATCCATATCACTCTGCCTGTCATATAGTGAAGGAACATATGGCAACCTAGATATATCACCTCAAGCTCTCTGACATTTATTTGGATGCCATGATCCTCATGTGGCCAGATCGCTTGCATGCTGAAATTTTTGATGTGGGCTCCCTATCCTAAGTCCAAAGCAAAGCATACTACTGTCACCGAAAGGACAACAGCTTGAGGGGCATGCCCACCATCCCTGAGTGCAGGTTCATCCACCAGTTCAGAGATGACAAGACGTGTGATAGGACTGGGACCACATATTCCAAATTCCAAAGGGGTAGTCGTGTTAGTTTAGTTCAGCAAAACATACAAGGAGTCCTGTGGCACTTATAAAGACTAACAAATTTATTTATCGCATGAGTTTTTGTGGGAGATGCTTGAAGATGGAGAAGTATAGATGAATGGGAGGAAAATAAATGCAGGGAAGTGTAAGTCATAGGATCAAGTCAGACTGTTGCAGGAAATTAATGCAGTTGTTTAGATTTGAACAGTGGACAACAGCATATGGGTGGGGAAGGAAAGCAAAATTACCTGTTTGGGGGGGGGGGAAGAAACATAGTCTCCATATAACCCCTAAGTAGATGTTGTCAAATCCGCATATGGCAAATGGATGACAAATCAAAGCTTCAAAGAGAAACTGCAGAATTGGAATTCATAAGGTGGACTCTGCGCAGACACTGAGATACTCAGTGTAAAGTCAGAGCAGAGAGGTTCTCAGTGCTACCTCCATCAGCAGAGCTTTCAAGCGAAGCTCCTGTCGTTCTTGGTCCATGCCCTAAAGTCCTTATACATCTTGAACTTATCCCTTCTGTGCACCTTCACTAAGCTCTTTAAACAACTGTCATGGGGACTGTTGAGTGGGCAGGGCTTGAACATGGTAGAACATGGCTTGAAACCCAGGGAACTGGGGGGCAGTGGGGTTTCAAGGAAAATATCCCTTGTGGGACCACTAATATTTAAGTTCTAACTATTAAATATATGCAAGAAGAAAAACTATATACAACAACTATAATTGCAACTACAAAGTACTTGCAACTGGAAGAGAGAGAGTGGGAGTTCCAGTAACCTTCATGAACAGGAAGAAAGAAATAAGAGAATGCAAGGCCGCTGGCACCTGATATAGCAGCGTATTAATGAGGGGCTCCAGAGGTCGCCAGAGTTGGCCCTGTGGATACCGCTAAGGAAAAAATTTCCAGTAGGTATGCATATAGGCATGTACACACCTAGAATGGAATAGATATAAGCATGCACTCAAAGAAGAATAAATTATTTTAATACGAGAGGAGAAAATGTCCAGATAGTAAAATTGTTCAGCATATTGCTTTTCTAAAATGAGACAGTTCCTGGAATAGCTACCTTGTTTAGTGCACAGCGATTCATTTTATCTTCATAAATTCTAATCTGATGTAGTCAATAATGTGATAGATCCAATAGACAAAAGAAGTTAGAACAAGTTGTAGGATGGGATGGAGGCAATATAATTTGACTTTTTGCTTCATGAAAAATTTGAGTAGGAAATGTGTTTCATGGCCAAATTCTTCTCTCATGTGTGTGTCACTGACTTCAAAGGGAGTCCTCATATGCATCTGAAGGCAGAATTGTGCCTTCAATTAAGTATTTATTAGAGATATGTCTGAACAGGTAGTCCAGTCTGTGGAGGGGTAGGTGGAATGAATCCAGATTTGGATATCTAAATTTTGTTATGGGCTAAATAAATATCCAGAAGTTCAGAGTCTATTCACTCTGGATCTGAATGATCTTGGTCTATTATTTTGCTAACATTCTGAGTAGAGGCTATGCTAAACACAGAGAAGAGCTCTGCTCCTAAGCAACACAGAGTTCAAAAGACAGTGGCTAATTCAAAACAATGCAGCACTTACAGACATTCATTTAGACATAATGCTTCAGGATATAGGTGGGATTTTGGACTATTCTGATGGAAGAAAGTTGGAGTTTGGTGTACAAAGGTAGAATGTAGATGGGAGTGGAAGAAAGAAGTTAGGCAATGTAGATTGTAATGAGCAGGAAAGGTATGGGAGGAAATGATAGAAGAGATGTGTACAGGAATCAAGCGATAAAGAACATTAAAGGGGAGGAATAGTCTCTTGAATTTAATATAGAAGAAGGGAAATTATCTTTCTTTCCTGTCACTTTATCTTTTGCACTACTTGAGTAAGAAAATTAATGTCCTGCTGTAGATGGACTGGAAGGATCAAAGAAGAAAATAGAATTACTTTGTGACTAAATCACCAGGGTAAGAAAGGGCCCCATAAACTGGCCATAAATCAGCAATAATTTTATCCTTTGGTGGGGTTTTTTGTGTTTTTGTTTTTGTTTTTAATTATTTCACCAACTTTTAACCACCAAATCAAATCTGATAATGCAAGTTTAAGCAATCACTGCCACTTTTCAGGATTTTGAACTTGAACAAGTGGAAAGAGACTTTGAAAGCTAGGAAGCACTGCTGCTGTATTCCATCAGAACAAGTACAGGAACTTTTAAAATGTCAACATACTTTGGAATCCAGTCACTTGACAGGGAAGAATATAGTTTGGCTCTTAATAGTAGGTTCTGTGGTTTTCTTTGTGTTATGAGTCACCTGACGTGTTAGGGATTCCATCAGAAACAAACAAAAAGAGATAAGCGATGAATACTTACATGTAGTGCAGATATATTACTGGATTTATTGAAAGTGTTTGACCCAACCCTGAACTCATACTGGTTTTACATGTGTGTCTTCATTGATGGTGTGAAGATCAAAGGAGTTTTTATTCATTGTACTATATTCTGCTCTCACTATAGGTATTCTAACCTACTTGGTAGCACAACTGTTACTCTTTTGATGCCACCAGCAAAGCTGGACTCAATAGATTTAATTAAGTGGACCAAGGCTTGTAAAGGAGAAACTCAACTTTCATTTACGGGTTACGGCCTGACCTGATCCTATGTCTTACACTTCCCTGCATTCATTTTCCTCTCATTCTTCAAAGTGTCTGATGAAGTGGGATTTTCTCCCACAAAAGCTCATGCTATAAATAAATTTGTTAGTCTTTAAAAGTGCCACAGGATTCCTTGTTTGTTTAACTTTCGTTTATAAACCCTCTTTCTTGTGGTTAGCTGTTAAAAGGCGAGGTGATGCAAACTAATCACTAGGGATGAGAGTTTGGTTTGATTTTTTTCCTAATGCTTCCAAATTGCCAACTGGTAGGGCTGAGCCATCTCATCTGTTAAGCAGCAGCTCCCTATAATTAATCTATCCTAGCTCTGACAGTGACTCCTGACATTTGCCAGTGTTTTCAAACTGAGTGCCTAATGTTAGGTATAGTTAGGCCAGTTCCTGATGTCAGTCCTCCCATTCCCCCTGACGTTGTAGAATGGCTTGGGAGCTGGAGTGCAGAGTTGCCTGCAGCCAAACAGATACAACAGGTGACTCAAGAAACTGCCTATAAGATGTTGACAAGTTTTCTCAGGAAGTCCGTAGTCTTAAAGATAGCCAGGAAAGTTGATGGCATAGGGTCTGAGGAGAGATTCCACATAGCCAGATAAACCTGCTGTAAGCGTGCCAATGCCTGAGATGATGGGGCATCTGGGGTTTCCTATTTTATGGATTTTCGGTAGGAGATAGAATATACCTGGTTGAGGTTCTGGTGGTATGTTTGTCTTGATTTGTTCCTGTGCTGCTACAGGAGAGGCCCAAGAAAGAAAAGAACAGAACACCACTGGTCATAACCTACAACCGCCAAATCAGACCTCTACCGCACATCATCGATCTAAAACCTATTCTACACGACGATCCCTTACCCTCTCAAGCCTTGGGAGACAGGCCTCCTCTCACTTATAGACAGCTCCCCAACCTTAAACAGATACTCACCATCAAGTACAGACCAAACAACAGAAACATAAAAGCAACAAATCACATTGCCAACTTTGCCCACATATCTACACAAAAGACACCATCACGGGATCTAATCAAGCCAGTTACTCCATCAAGGGCTCATTCACTTGCTCATCCACTAATGTGATTTATGCCATCATGTTCAGGAAATATCCCCTGCCTTATATATTGGACAAACAGGAGAGTCTCTATGCCAAAGAATAAATGGACACAAATCTGAGATCGGAAATCACACCATTCAAAAACCAAGAGGGGAACACTTCAATCTCCCAGCTCACTCCATTGACAACATGTTAATAGCTGTGCTCAAACAAATGAATAACAAATCTCAGCTTCCTAGAGAAACTGCAGAATTGGAATCTATATGTATATTCGACTCTGTTACCTCAGGGTTAAACAGGGACTATGGATTTTTTTCTCATTACAACAGGTGACTTGACCTCACCTTCCTCTATGTGCTGTTCCCCAGTGTTTGAATCTCAACAGCTATTTTGATTTGCTGTTATAGCCTGACCTGACCCTGTGTCATACATTTCCCTGCATTTAATTTCCTCCCATTCTGTAAGTTCCCCAGCTTCAAAGCATCTGACAAAGTGGGATTTTCTCCCATGAAAACTCATGCAATAAATAAATGTATTAGTCTTTAAAAGGGCCACAGGACTTGTCTGTTTCGCCTATGGGATGTAAGAGACGAGGTGACCTCTATAGCATTTGTCCATGTCTATCCCCACAGTGCCCACTGTAGTGCCTTTCAAGCGGTGTGACAAGTGGGATGTCTTTTCCCAGATGGACCCTCAGCTTTTATAATGAAAAAGGAAGGAACATAGTTAAGATTTTATGAGTAAAGTAAAAATCCACGATAAAATGGAACATTCTTACTGTTAGAATATCATGTACTTGTGAATGTGCTGCCAATATTTGCCTTTCACTATTAGTTTGTGACTATGGTCACCCTTCCACAAATATACCTGCTATAGAAAACCTCTGATCATTCAACTAGTATTTCCCAAAATCTCCCTACCTCGTGGGATGGTGAGTCCCAAAAACAAATATTGAACCAATCATTTCAAATTATTTCAATGTGCCACTTCTGCTCATGCTGACATTTCATAGATGATTCCTCTTCCAACAAGTGTTCTTGACACCATAGAGTTACTACTGTACTTCATCATACCTTATATTACAAGTTATTTATGGATCTATTACAGCTTATCTTCCTTATAAGTAAGATGATAGGGATAAGGGATTATTGGCATAAGTGTATTTGGCAGGCAGAAACTTTTAATAATGCAATTCAGATTCATTTAGACTCAAGAGATGGTACTCCCTGCCTCACCCGCCCACCCCCACATCAGAGTGTTTGGTATCTATCTACTTTAACAATTAACTTAAAGTATATTATAAATGCAACGATGCTTATTTTGAATGCGTGTGGTATTCAAGTGACTCTAATACTGAAGATTATTAATGAATAATTGATTATTACTGTGAAATATCAAGAGCTGGACTCTAAATTGTTACTGGTTTGTCAATCTCCTTGACAGTGCCTAGGGGAATGGAAGCATTTGCAAGCATGAACACTAGTATTTGTCTTTTTTGACTTCTCCCTCCTGAGATCCCTCTTTAGGATTGGAAGGACATTCTGTGATGTTAAAGACATGGCCTTGTGAACAGAAACAGATTAAACTTCAGAACTAAAAGGTCATTAGAAATAAACTTTTTATTTCCCTGGTGGTGGTATGTTGTAAATAAATCTCAATGAAACAGCTGCATTTGCACTAGCCTTGAGTGAAAAAGGATAAATAGATTGAGAGTATAAGGCCAAAAGGGATCATTAGATCATCTAGTCTGACCTCATGTATATCACAGGCCATTACATTTCATCCAGTTACCCCTGTGTTGGGAAACTTGTTTCAGAGCTTGGTAGAATTGTTCAGCTGTACACTCATTAGGCTGCTGCATTTGTGTTCCAACACACTAGGTCCATGTGCTTTTAAGCATCCCTTGTTTTGAGTAATCTGCAGCAGGCACTGTATCTTTCCTTGGCCTCTCTAGCATGTTCCTTGTGCACAAGCTCTCTGTCACTTCCCCATGAAAAAGAGACCCTGTAGCCCAGCTGGCTTAGGCCCCCAGGACCAATGCTGAAGACTTCCAACTAGCTTAAGCACATCCTTTCCCAGAGCCCCAAACTTGCTCTCTGGTTTAGAGTTCATTTCTTCAGAGACCTGGGATAGTGAAAACAAAGTCTCACAGTCTTTGTAGAAGACTCCAAAAGCCAGTCATTTGTTGTTTTAGCTAGCACAAGAAATATACCCATCTAGAGAAATGTTTACACAACTGGATGTTTTTTCGTGCCTCAGTTTCCTCAGCACTCAACTTTCTAGGATTTAAGTCCAAATCCTTGAAGGAGGACAGGATCCCCACTTCTTCCCATGGCTTCTCCTACAAATCATGGAATTGTTTTCTCTCCTGCAAAGCCAATATCCTTATTCCACAGCTGGTCCTGTAGTCTGCTACCAAAACATGTCTCTCTTTCCTGCCCAAGTTACCTGTGTTTCTCAGTTTCTGAATTCCCTTGAACCTCTTAAACTCTGTGGCTTTTAATACAATATGTTACACCTGATTTCTTTGATCTCCTTGGTGGGGATATTCCACTCTCCAAACCTCTGTCCCTTCAGACAAACTTGGTCATAGGAGCTTCCCTAGATTTCACACATCCCAATGTGCTCCCACTTAAATAACAGCCAACCAGATTTAATAACTCTCAATATTTTCCTAGTTTTTGAGGTTTCCTAGTCTCAGGGACACACTCCTGACAGCAGGTAGTAGATTCCACAGACAATGAGGCACTCAATGATACAGCAATTTTATAACATCAATAAGAATTCATAAATTGTATATAGATTCGTCAAATAATCACACATTTCTGTTTGACTATGAAGCATATCTTCTAGAAAGGCATCCAATCTTGATCAGAAGGCTTCTAGACAAGACTCCATCACTCCCTTGGTAGCTTGCTCCAATGGTAAATCACCACAGCTGGTTAGGAATTTTCTGATAACGTGTTTTCATTGGAAAATACCAATTTGCCAAAAACTGAAACTGTACAGAGGAAAGGATCAGTTTTGATTAATTTTCCAATTTGAAAGAAAGAAAGAAAGAAAGAAAGAAAGAAAGAAAGAAAGAAAGAA
>ML685769.1:15499684-15520442 GCA_007922175.1 Pelusios castaneus | reverse complement strand
GAAAGAAAGAAAGAAAGAAAGAAAGAAAGAAAGAAAGAAAGAAAGAAAGTTGTCTGTGTCCTGTGTTACCATTTTCAAAATGAAACGCTTCATTTTTTTGGCTTGAAATGACATTTTAGTTTAATAATTTAGTTAATTTATAACAAAGTATCTTTTTCAACAGGTCAAAATAGAAATAGAACATTTCATAGTCATCAAAACAAAATGTTTTTTTGACCCAGTTCAATTTTTTTTTCAGATTATTAGTTCATGAGAAGTCCTTCTTGAAACTTTTCATCCTAAGGTACAATGGAAAACATTTTTTGAAATCTCAAATTCTCACATGATGAGAAGTAGTTTTTGTCTATTGCTATTAATAACTAAATTAAGAAATTGCACCTTATTTTCAATTAAAATTTGTCTGGCATTAGCTTACAACCATTGGTTCTTGCTTTGTCTTTCACTATTAGACAAGAGAGTTGATAAGTAAAAGGTGTTTTCTTCCCTTGAAGGTACCTATACACTAATCAACTTACCTCTCAATCATTTTGATAAGCTAACTAGACAAAGCTAAGTCTCTCACTGTAAAAATCATGTCCTTACTTTCAAGCTATTCTGTTTATACATCCAACAATCATATAGCTTTTTTTTTTTTTTTTGCTATTGAATCAAACAGGGATCTTGTGTTGAGCAGTTTGTTCAGTATGAGCCCTATATCCTTCTCAGAATCCTTGCTTTTCATGATAGTCTCCTACTCTGTAGATATGTCCTATTTTCCTTGTTCCTAGAGGTACAACTTCCCATTTGGCTATATTAAAACACTGTTAGAATGGCCTAATCTTTAACAAGTGACTCAGATTGTTTTGTTTTACTACCTTGTCATTTTTATTTTGCATGCCCCCAATCTTTGTCATCCACAAATTTTTAGCAGTCGTAATTTTATATTTATTACCAAGTCATTGTGAGAATGTTTAACAGCATTGGGTCTAGTACTCATTCCTACAGAACCCCATTAGAACCCCACCATTAAATGATTCTCCACTGGATAACTACTGTTTTGAGATCTGACAGTTATTCAGTTCTTAATCATTTTAATATTTATTTATTGCTATTCCATAGGCTAATTTTTAATCTGATGATCTTGTGATAGTAAGTCAAATAAACTGGGAAATATTTTATCATCCTCATACGATACATGATGCTGCTTCTTTCCAAATGTAGAAAAGAAATTATTATTGAACACGTTGGTCTTTTTTGCATGATCATTCACAATTTTGTTCACTCCTCCAGTAATAGTCTTATACCATTTCAAGGATTTCTTTTTTTCCCCTGATATACTTAAACCTCTACTTACTGTCCGTAGCCTTGCCAGACATGGATTTCCCCCTGATGTCTTTAGCTTTCCTTTCCATTTGTTTACACTTTGTAACTTCTCATGAATATTGATTGCTTTCTGTTTCCCCTTTTTCACATTAATTATATGTAGTTTTCATTATTTCTAAAGTCTGGTACTCCATCTTTAACCAGGATGGGTTTTTAGACAAAGTTGACCCATTTCTTGAATGGGGAATCATGACTCTTTGGCCATTTAATAAATGATTCTGAAAGAATTCTCAAAAGAGTGGGAAAGTGATTTAAAACACAATTTAGCATTTTGTATATATGTATTCTTACCTCCAAGCATTAAATCAGCTATAGGAGGATAAATAACTTTCAGTTTTGTTATGTTATAAAAAGCACACATTCATTTTTATAAAATTTTTCCAGTACAATATTATTCAATTATATAGAGATTCTCAAATGAGCCACTTGTAAATCTGCATTTTGCCCACTATAAACGGAGAAAGACAGTTTTAAACAAGGGCATTATAATGTACTCTACAGTAACATTTCTGGTGAAATGGTAAGGTTTATGAAGATCTGAAACTATTAAAGATCCTCTACATTACAAATGGTATTATGTTTGTTAAGGGGGTTTCTCATACCTTTTATAAGCAAATTCTTGAATATGTATTTCATTTAGAATTATCAATATAATTTTATTTATGACACTTTTACTAGCTTTCAAAAGTAAAATAGATTGTTCCCTGAATGTTTTATGTTGAACGTTAGCTGTTGTAAAATACATTTGCTTAGCAAGGATAACATTATCTTGCCTAGCTAATACAGTGGCAACAGTTTTTTCTTTCACTTAAACTCAGATAAAACATGGTAACTCTAGAAGATGGATTGAACCAGCTACACACAGTACATAGGATATATAATGCTGTCCTATAGCTGTTTGGTGAGCAAATATGATAAAAATCCTGAAATCATACAAACTTGGAGGGAGGAAGATAACTACTAAAAACAAATAGCTCAGGATATTAATAGTAATGTATTTGTTCTGAGACCTTTGACTGAGAGTTCTAAGGAAATACTTCCTGGTTATACCCTGGTGGGATGTCTGTCTTCTTTATATAGTTTCCTGTTAACCTGATAAATGAATCTTATGCATCTGACAGGCCAAGTCCCAGATATTAGTGGCTAACAGCAATCAACACGTAGATTTGTATTTGCCTATGAAGCCCAGAGCACCAAAGTGAATCACTGAGGGGGAGGGGAGGAGAATTCTAGATAGCATCTTAAAGGAACAGACCACCCTGTTACTTAATTGAATGCATACTTTCCAGCTTACATGTTTATATTAATATAAACATTTATTATCTATGACAGAGGTCATATATATCAAGTATGATGTATTTAAGTATTAAATGATAATGAGCTTATTGCTAATATACTGAAAACATGGCATTTGAGAACATATTTTGTGCAATGGAAAGAAACCAGAGGCAGTTTGCCGCATCATTGTGAAAATAGTCTTTTTCCATTTGACCATTTGATTTTGGTGTTTCCCTGGTCCCACCCTTAGCTGAGTGTGTCTGAGGAGGTTACGGATATCAAGGGATGGTTTATGCAGGAAGAGGAGAAACAAAGAAACAGTGCCTTTCTGAGGTGGGGTGAGGTGGGGTGAGATGTGATAGTACCTCAGCAGTTACAATGTGCAAGGACCCAGCATCCATCTGTCTGACGTTGGGACTGATAATTTTGTTAAAGATATGAAAGTGTGTTAGTATAAGTCTTTTTGAGCCAGATTCAGAAAGACTTAGGCACCTAACTGCCTCTTGAGGAAGCGAAGTTCATTATTTAGGTGTCACTGACATTCTCAAAACCACTGTTCCCCAACTTTGTAGACACCGATTTTTCCACCAGTTGATATGTGCAAAGAACTCCAAAGCAGAGATTTGACCCCGACTATCCTAAAGCCCATGTGCATGTCCTAACCCTCAGCCTGTAGAGTTGTTTGCGCACGCACTCTGTCTATCTCTCTCATTGACCCAGCAAATAGTTCTTTATACCGTGTGCAATGGCTTCAACGGGAGAGATTAGGAGATACATACCACACCTCAGAATGGGGATAGCCTAGTGATTAGGGCACTCCTCTAGGCTGTATGAGATGTGTTCAAGTCCCTGCTCTAAATGAGACAAAACAGGGATTTGAGAAGAGCTTTTCCAGATCACAAATGAGGTGCTGAACAATTAAATATAATGGGCTGACCTAACTTTGTTCCTAATTTCAAGAGGGTCCAGGGCTGAGAATCCCAAGCAGAAGTAAATGGCTCCCTCTGGACTGTCAGTCAGGTGCCTAAGGCCCAGAGCAATGGGATTTAAGCACCTTTGAGGATCTAGGTATTAAGCCTTTTCCTTTTACTCTGCATTTCACTTCTGACTGGCTTAGGTCTTTCCCTGTTTAGCTTTCTGGCTTTTCAGAATCTCTTTCTTAGGCACCTAACTCTGCTTAGCACTGTTTGAGAGCTTGGGTGCCCAAATTGGGGTGGTGAATTCCAGTAGGTGGGAGGGTATGTAGGAGTTACACATTGCAAAACCTAAAATCCCTTGTGAATCTTTGTGAGCCCTTATCAGCTGAGTAGGTTGGCAGCAATATGCAAGACACTGTTATGCCTGGGGCAATTTGGCTATTAAATTCATATTCACATTAGCTCAACAAACCAATTCTGAGCTCTGACAAGGTGAACTGGATCAATGTTTGTGATGTCACTAGTGGGGAAGGATCTTAACAGTGGATATGGGTAGAAAGCCCACCCTACACCAGAGTGACTGATTCTTGCCGCAGGGCATGGACTAGATAGGATTCTCTGAGTCTGACATGGCACACACCCAGGGTAGGTCTGCACTTCAGTCACAGATGTGAGTGCTGTAGCCTCACCACTATTATTATTTGAGCTAGTTTAGACATACTTGAAGTGGATGGAGTTGACCATTTCTGTAAGCATTTGAGATAAATATATAGAATTATTGCAAACATTCAGTGGTAGATGCAGGAGGTAACAAAAAAAAATATGGAGAGGAGAAAGAGACCAGGAAGAAAGCAGGGAGAGATCAATAAGGCTATCCTGCATGCTTAATTGCTAAACTACACAGCACTTCAATGTGGGTAGGAAATAAAATCTGAAGTGTGATCTTAGTGGGAACGAATAAAGCTGAAGGAGACCTGGGATGATGATAGATGTGGACTGGGCATGAATTTTGGAATTGGAATTAAATGTGGCAGCAAATAAGTGGGGAGTCAATAACAGAAATGTCCCAAATAGAGTCCCCTGTGTAACAATAGGGGTTGACACTGTAAACATTTCTGATTTATAGAGGTGAAAATCATCTCTGTGCAACCCGCAAGCCCAAGACCTATGTACCCATCCCACTTGAGTTCTCAAAATAGATATATTGCCCCTTGCACAAGAATGATTTCCATGGAATCTGAATTGTTTGTTTAGTAAAGATGCAGTCAAGGCCTTTAACTGTATGTCATATTAAGGGTTTGTCTAAGTGGCACACTAAAGCACATTAGAGAACAATAGTTTGTTGAACCTCTATCGTCTAAGGGTGCGTCTACACTGGCAAGTCTGGTCAATTTAAGGATGCTTAAGTTGACCTAAACAAAGCCGTGTCCACACTGGGCTTTTCTTAAGTCGACTTAAGCATTTCCAGACTATATATATTCAAATAACCAGTTTCAGACCTAACCTTACTATCATCAATGCTAAGAACATCACCTGGTAATTAATGATGATTAATTCGCTAAATAGTTTTTTTATGATAAATGCTTCTAAAATGATAGGGATTTTTCCAGACAAGAAATAAATGCAATGAAGCATATTTATAGCTTAACATAGTCATGATGTTCTAATATATTTATATTTTGAACAATCTTAAATTAGTTTTTTCAGTAGAATGGTAAGTTTAGTTTTACTGAAAACATTAATAGTATGAAAATTATTTCTCTATGCTAATATAATTCCTACATGGTTGTGCAGCTTTTTTTCAGCTATAAATAGGAGTCTGAGTTAACAACAAATACTTATTTTTGTTATAAGCTCTATATAAAAAGTAAGAAGATCTATCAACTCCCTTTAATCATGCAGTTATAAGTGCTATAACAACTTAATGGGGTTAATATACAGAAATCTTCTAGGGTCACTAGCTATCATTTACACAGCTTTATGGATTGTGGTAAGTGCTTCTATTTTTGCCAAGGAACGCAAAGCCACAAAGTTTTATAACAGTCTGCATTCATTGGTAATATTATGAGAGTTAATATCATCCCTGGTATGTGCTTATTAAGTTCATCGCTTTGAGTGGCACCTTGATATTTATAGTCTCTGGATGCCAGCTGGATGAGGTTATGACTTATGAGCCTGGGCCAACAGTTTATATCAACATTATTTTCTGTATCCAAAAACCAGCCTCTAGCAGCAAACACTGGGATGCATTTTCTTCTCTCATGAACAACACAGTTGAAGAAAATTAATTTTGCCTGCATTACAGTCTTCAGAGTGATAAAGTCAATGGAATGTTAAGAAGCTTAACAAATAAGTCATTTGGCGATTCTGCTATCATCTGAAAAAAGGAGACTTCAAAGATGTACAAATCGACTACGGTTACACGATAGCTTTAGTCATTTTAACACAGTAATCTGACAGCTGCAGTCTGCTCACTATAGTAAGGAGTACGTCAAAGAACTACAAAGACAGTGCATTAAATTATACTAAGTTATGCATAGCCAGATACAAACCTGTACTAATTTGTCACTGATGAGCTCCATTTGCATAAATGATTCTAACTTTTGAAGGCCAAACAATTTCAAAGGGTTATCATTGGTCAACTTATTAATGATTAAAGCCTGTTTGAAAGTTGTCATATAGTCTGTGTCAAATCTCAGGCATAAAATTGTAAACACAGGCAGCTTTTTACAGTCCTTGACCATGTATAATTTTTTATTAAGGCAGATAATTTTTTGATATCAGTTATTTGATAAAAATATTCTCTAATAGTTTAGTTAGCTGGAACTAAATGTAAATCTCCTAAGTTATTTAAATAATTGAAAGCCTATCCTGCGCCTCTTTGGTATTTTCTCCATCATAATGCAAATTAAATAAATGGACTTAAATATCATGACAGCATCAAACTGTTCAGAATTCACACATGCCCTTCATGGTCACTTGAGTCTGCAGATATTTAATGGTTCCTATGAAATGGATTATATTGGAGAAAAGCACACATTTATGAAAAATGTCCTCTAGATAGTGCACTATCTATACCTTACAGCCCTCAGGTGCTCACTTGGTCTTCTCTTTCCCCCAGAACCCCCTCAAACCTTATTTTTGAGGAAGAAGGTATTAAGTACTACAGGATATTTTGATGGCACTTAAAACGCAGTGGTTTTTGTAACTTACTATATATTGAATAGTAGCTTTTTTTGAGTCTGAACTCTTATTAATTTGTATGGAGAAAACTAATTATAGCCATAAAGACTACTTCCATCCTCAGTAAGGTTTTATTGGGGATTATGCTCACTCATACTAATTAGCATGTCATGGAAAGCACTATATCTGGTTATGACTGAATACACAGACCACTTTATTATTTAGGCTTTAATTCTAATATATATATTCATTACTAGGGGAGTTTACTTCAAATTAAGTCTCATATATGGAAGAATAAAGTTGTGATCATGAAAATCTCTGTTAGGGTTGGACCCAATCACATGGCCATTTTCTTGAGATCCACTGATGTCAAGGAATCATTTTGTATTGATCTGTCCAAAAGACCTCTACTAAAGTTATCTTCCCACTCCTATAATTTTGTATGTGTCAGCTCTCTCCTTGTTAAGTTGTGGGATTTGTCAACAAGAATTTTTTTTTAAAATCCATATATTTTGATAAAATTTCATTTTTAAAAAGTGGCCTTTTTTTATCAACACAAATTTTGGCTTGAAAAAATTTCAGCCAGATCTAGGCTCTTTCTTTAGCTCCTCCTTTATATTTCTTCTTGAGCCCATTGCCTTCTACTGTCACCTAGGCCACCCTCCTTACCAGTGGTAAATCCTGTAAAATATTCCTACATGGTCAGAATCAAAAAACACTTCAGTCACATGCTCTTTGCAATACTCTCCTCCTCCTCCCCCCCCCCAAGTGAACTATATTGGTCTAAATAAAACAGTGTAACTACAAAAAGGTTAAACTAAAAGTATTATTACCTTTTATTTAAATCAGTTACATTTCTCCATCCTTCTTAGTCAGACTTATTTCTTTGGAAGGAATTCCATTACGGTTTTAAAAGCAACTCTAAGAAATGGAGCACATTTAACATATCAGCTCCCACACGGCCTTCTGAGCAAGTTCTGTTTAATTTACTGACAACAAAAACAACAAGTTTTAATACTTCCTGTGCTGCCGAATCAATACATCCATACTCTATTCTGTCACATGCATTACAATAAAAAGAAAACAGGCCATTAAATTCTGATTCAAAGGACAAATTCTCTCCAAAAGTATTAGTACTTGGTCTCCAAACATTGGAATTATTCCATAACTTGTTTCATAAAAAATAAATTGACAGCTTTGAGAATGTCTTTTAATACTTAAACATTAAGATTTATTGCAAACCAAATATGCCATTAATGAGTCTGATGACAATTATGGTGATATGGAATTTAAAGGAATATGTTACTGAATATATGTGGCTTCTAAATGTCTAAAATTAGGATTCCTATTTAATTAAGGAATTCATTATGCACAAAGAATGATTTGCCTACAGATGGAATTAAATCACCATGTGAAGCTGAAATAAATAATTCTCCTCCCCCCAAAAGCTTTATGAGAGCTATTCTTTTCCTGTCTTTTGAAGTTTATTTCACATTAGAAGCATATGCTAGAAGAATGAGAGTGGGCCAAATTAATCCCTGATGTAACTGCTGAAGTCAGTGGAGTTCCCTGGACATGCATTTGGCTTGTTGTATTTAACAAAGAAGGGAAAATTGTTTTTTAAGTAGAGATGGCTGGTGCAAGTAAGTCTTCTCAAATTGGCCTAGAAAAAAAACAGCAGCTCAGGTTTAATGTGGTGGTCAAGTTCAATGCGAACCCAATTATAGCTAACCTCTAAGCTTTTTGAAAACCCACTGGATTACTGTGAGAGAAATACAGTCTTAATAAGATGCCTAATACGTAATCCCCTATTTATCCTCAGTAACAGATGGGAGGGTGTGAAGGATAGTCCTTTAAAAAGTCTTCTGAAACTAGAGTTTGTGTGGCACCAAATTAGGACACGGAAAGAACAGAAATGCCTGAATATATATTTGTGCAAATTGTATAGTCCTAATTATTTTTAAAGGCTTTATAGACTCAGTCCCTATAGTGAGAGTGAGAGGGACTAAAATCCTGTCATTGAGCAGAGAAGCTTCAACAGGTACCTGCCTTTATGAAAGGGATTACCAAGGAGCTAAACCATTTATGAACATGGCTGGTTAGCTGGGGTTAATTGTTTTGTTAGAGAGAAATGCCAAGAACTATCCAAAAACAGGAGCTTTTGAAAATCTTTCTTTTTGGAGGGCATTCTGTCCATGTAGTTTTTATAATACACTCATCACCAAGGCACCTGAGTATTTTGGACAGCTGAGTAGCAGGTCCACTGGCAGCAGCAAGCATAATAATGAAAAATCTTTTTACTCATTCAGGTTTATAATTATCTGGTAGAAACTTATTTGGCTCACTTGGAGCTTAATCCTGATGTATGCCATGTTCATGTTCAATAAAGCTCAGTGAGAGAGAGACACCTTTATACTTCTCTGATTCTTGGCTCATAGAAGGGCAAAAGAACCAAGAACATAAATATATGAGATAGAACAACTCTTTCCTGTAGAAAATGCTACGGCCTATGAAGCAGCCACTGAGCTATAAACTCAGAAGCCATTATGTCTTCTACTCAACTGCTGTTAATAATTCTGTGCCCTTCCTAACCTTTATTGATCATCCCCTTCGGAAGACAATTATCGTTCATCCATTTTACATACATAATAAGTGAGAGATTATAGAACTTGAAGCAGTTTCTTGTTAAGCATTTTGCCATATGCCTTTCAGAAGATGTAGGGAAAATTATGTGCTTGTGTGGCTCCCTGATAATACAGCATACCTCTTTGTCCAATTCTAGTAGCTAGATCAAGTATAGTGATTTATATATATCCATCTTAATGGACCTGGTCCTTTGACTTATCTGACAAAGGCTTACCACTTTGCTCAACCCAGAGTTGTTTTTCCTGAACTACTTTACAGGCACTGTCAGAGCATATGTCTGTCTGATTTATCAAGGCTTATGCAATCACAGAGCATCTGAAGGGAACCTTTATTTTCTAGTACAGAGGATCTTTCGATACAGACAGTCCCTGTACTAAAAGTGTAACCTAGTAAAATTATGATCTGCTGGTCACTGATAAGAATACATTCATACACCACTAAATTTAACGTCATATAGGGTAAATTTGACTGCTGGACCAGCACAAAGGATGCATATCAGTAATAGGCCCTGGTTTAAGAGCTGAAATGGTGACTCCGCATTCTGTAGGGTACCTGCACATGGGTGAATTTGATCCTTATCGAACAGGTGTATGCTGCTCACAGAAAAATTGTTTCATGACAAATAATGGCTTTGAACTTCCAAAAGGTCTCCTGTGATTTCACAAATGAAAATATCTGTTATTCAGAGTTGTTTGAAAAGTGAGCAACTTTTAACCCATATTAATAATCATGACTGTAAAAGGAAGCAGGATAATAAAGTATAACCCAGGACTCCAACCTTGTTCTTATGAGCTAAATATTTTATAGACCTCTATAAATCACTCAGAAGTTCACCTTGATTTAAATCGGTAGGTTATGTGAGTAGTAAAGACATCCAGAAACAGAGCCATAGGCAGGAAAGCTAAACAGTTCTATTTTTTTTTTTTTTTTGCAGAAGTCAATGGGAATTTTCTTGTTGATTTCAATCGGAGCAGGCTCTTGATTCCTAAATATTGAATTATACCCCCTCTTTGGCCTTGTCCACACTAGCACTTATGCTGGCAAAATTTTTGTTGCCCAGAGGTGTGAAAAAATACATCCTTGGGTGACATAAATTTTCCCAGCATAAGTGCTTATGGAGCTCCATTTTGTTGGGAGTGAGTGCTTCTGCTGACATAGTAAAATCACCTAAATGAGCGGTGGTAGCTATGTTGGGAGGAGAGTGTCTCATAGTACTGTCCACACATGTGCTTCTGCTGGCAAAACTTATGTCACTCAAAGAGGTACAGGTCTTATTCATATAGTAGTGAGCGTCCTTAAGAATGTATCATTAAAACCACTCAGAATACTTTAAAATAATTTAAAATAAAATCTGCACTTTCTTCTATTATATGAATCTTTCAATTGTGCAAGAGATCTTCTATTTTCACAGCTGGCATAAATGTGTAAGACTTATATCAGTATATATCACATATATGTCATAAATGACATATGTTTTCTATAAAGATGACTCATGAAATAGCATGCAAGTCATCCCTTTCATATATAGCAATGCAAACATATGCATATCCCTTAAAAATGGCCCACTCCCACATATGTGAATTGCACATGGTCCTTAACACATGGTTTCAAAATTAAAGCACTACGAATCTTCAGCCAAACAAACTAAAGCACTCTTGGTGCTGTCTAAAGTATTCTAGGTATGTGTCTTTTAGAATAGCCCTTTAACAAGCATAAAGCACGACCCTTTCTGATGCATACTCTCCTGAGCATTAAAACATATGGGGCTTTAGGGTTTGTTTTTTTTTAAAGATTTTCCCAGAAATGTAGAGTCTTGTAATATAGAAAGGGAAAAGCCATATTAAGTATTCAAGTTCATGTCCATCACCTTGAAGATTTAGAATTAATCTATAGGGTACATTTTCCAGTGTGTTATCCATTCTACTGCTAAATCTCTCAAGTGATGGGGCTGCCATTGTTTCCCTTGGAAGATTATTCTGCACTTTAATAAAATTCACCCTTACAGGCTTTTTCCTAAGTGAGCCCATGGCTGGTTTCTTTCTTTCTTGCCACTCATTATGTTGAGAGTATAAAGTAAGTATTCTGTACTGGACCTATGCCTAATACAGCATACACTTCCCTAGGCAGTGATATAGTTTGCCTCTGGGTATGTGGGGGAAGGAGCCAAAGCTCATCAATTCTCTGCTCCCTCCTGCCTGTCTGAGCAGGGTGGGACAACAGAGTCGGTGTCCTTTCCCATGTCAGTAGGGGCAACCCTGCTCCCTCAAAAAAGCTTCAGGACTTGGACCTGGGCCCCAACCCCTGCCGCGCCAGCTCTACTACTGCAGGCCTCAGGCGGCCCAGCCCCAGGTTCCTGGCCTGAGGTTGGGGCCAAACTCTGCCGCTGCCAGCCCAGTCCTGTGTCCCCAGCCAGAGTGTGGCACTGGTGCTGGGAATCGGGGCTTGTGCCCAGAGCCAGCAATGCCCATGCATGTCAATAGGGATGCAGGTAGCCTGCACAAGAGTATAAGGGGAAACTCCACCCCAGTTTATGGCCCTGTGATGATGTTCTCTAGCTCTGACCACAGTTCAGCCCAAGTGCAGACCTCTTATACAATTCCATGTAGTGAACAAAAATTTGAACACTTAAAGAGTTTTGCATCATCTTCTTAATTATTTTTTTCCAGAATGGTAATTTGCAATTTTTATGTTCTGGAAAATAAATCTTTTATCTAGTTACTTAACTCTAAATCCAGCAGAAAGCAGAGGGACTTCACAGCTCGTTCCTACATAAATTCATACTTAATTAGCATAGTCTCTCTCTCTGCCTGGAGGATAGGGCACGAGACAGGAGAGATGAAAATCTTCTTTACATCACATTCCTTAGCTCTCTTTTTTTTCTTGACGCATGAAACATTTACACTTAATCTTTGATATTAGATAGGGAAATTAGCTAAGTCTCAGATGAAGTATCTGATCCTTCTCTACCTAGTGTGGGAATTCTGGAACATAACTATAAAATTAAATTATTTTCCTGTTGCTATCCCTAGTATTCTCAGACTTTCAAATTGTATGCTCCTGTTTAGTTTCCCATCATCTAAATTTTACTTTTAAAAACCAAATTATTTCTAATTCATGTTGGAAGTTCACTCAGTTACTTAAGAGAGTTTTTTTTGTTTGTTTTTGTTTTTTTGTTTTGTTTTTAAACACCACCTCTTCTTGAGGAATCTGATACCCAGTACCATCCTTACTCCCATATGCCTTGTTGAACTCTGCATTCATTGCCTAAAATTTGCCCTCTATAAATAAAAGGTGGGTGAGATATCTTTTATTGAACCACTTTCTGTTGGTGTGAGAGACAGGATTTCAGGGTTATGCAGAACTCTCCCTCAGCTCTGGGAAACGTATTCAGAGTGTCACAGATAAATACAAGGTGGAACAGATTGCTCAGCATAAATAGTTAATACATTTCAAGGTGAAGTAGCCCATTAACACCCCTCATCTGAGCTCAAAAGACATCAGGGGAAGTTTTTTAGCTGGTATAAATTGTCATAATTCCATTCATGAAGGTGTTCATTTACCACAGGGATGCATAAGACCCTGAATAGCATAAGAGACACTAAAGATTTTATTCAACATTTTTCTCTCATTGATGAGTCCTATTCTGTGGCAATTGTGTTTAGCACAAGTAATTTATCTGAATTTGCTGAAGACTGTGAATTAAAAATATGTTTTGTTTTGGTGTTCATGAACTTTGACATCCTTAAATAGTCACCAAACCCTATCCTTTGCTAAACAAAATGAAGTCCTGTTGCTAGTGCCTGTAACTGAGTGTGTGCTACCCAGCCTGGGTTCCTTTTAATAGAGGATGGTTTCTCCTCTGATGCAGACAGCAATACTATTTATTTACAATGTGCAGAGCCTTTCACCCTATATAGCTCAGCTCCTCTATATTTGGGTGCTGAGCACCTTGCCCTTAGCTGGCTCAGCTACTGACAGACTGACTATAGAACTCTAGCCCTCCCATATGCCTCTTCCCTAGCCGGTGTATATACCCCTTCTGCTGGGGGAACAACTGTTCTTAAATAGTCATCTCCTCAGCCCAGCTCTACTCAACCACTACACCTGTGGGGTCCTGCAGAGCTCTTTTCCCAGACCACATAGCTGGGAGGAGGTTAGCTCTGCTCCACTCTGCTACAGTGTCTTTTGTTAGTCTATGTTCCATGCCTGTGTTACACTGGAAATCAGATTAGATAATCATAGATCCCTTCTGGATTTAGAGTCTATGAATCAAAATAGTATCATTTTGGTAGTGTCAGCAAAAGTTCTAAGGACCCAGTTCTAAAGTATGGCCTCCACATCTCAACCTAAGCTGCTCCTCATCTTTCTTTTTTTAATCAGATAAGTCAGTTTGATGCAGCTAGTAAATAGAGACTCAGTTGCTGCAGATTCCAGTCACTTACTACCAAATCTGTGTGTGTATATGTATATGTGTATAATATATTGTGAAAGGCTGTAAATGCTACACTAGCACTCAGAGGGTTAACAGAAGTATGAGAAGTCAATTAACCCACCTGCTTCTATCTGCAGGGATATTAAATAGGTTGATTAGCTGGTCCCTTTGGAAATTAATCAAGTTTCCTTAAAAGGATTGAGAAAGCTTATTTAGAGGCTTAGATGGGAGAAGAATTAGGAAAAGCTACAGCTGCAGAGTGGGTTCTTATAGTCAGTTTCAAGATATAGGTTAGACTTCAGGAAAACAGCTTAGGTATATTTAACTGTTTGTGTTTATGTGAGGATGAGAGTAGATTGGTGAAGGAGTGAATTTCAAATCCAGGAAATGTTTAAACAGATTATAATTTTGGTCTGGGGATTTGTTGGAGAATTCTAGAGAAGGATCCTTTGAGCCAGAGTTCTGAAGGAAAGGTAAAGTCTAAGTCTTTGGGGAGCCTGAGGGAATTATATGTAGATAGTGAACCCAAAAAGGACCTATTAACAGGCTGAACTTCTTGGACTGGGAGCTAGAGAGGAGGAGAGCTTAAGTTCATATAGAAAACTCTAGGGAAGATGGTGTGTAGTCCCTTGATATAAAGAGAAAAGAACTGGTAAAGCCCTGAGACAATAGGGTCCAAAGTTGAAGGTTTAAAACCTAATGTAAGGATATGGAATTACTGTTGGTGAGATAAATGACCTGACCAGAATGCTTAGTTAGGAGAAGAGGAAGATCACCGTAAAAATCTCAGTGGCTTTCAGTAGCAAGTGCTGGAGGAGAATTTATTATGTAGTCTACCCCCCCCTCCAGTTTATTATGAAATCCTAGTTTAGGTGCTTATGACTTGCCAAACATTAACAGTTTGCTGTGAAATATTCCATGTTGGGTTTCTGCTTCAGGTTGATTTGATTTATATTTCAGCCAAAAGATACAGACATTCTCAAGAATCAGACTAAAGAAAAATAGATTGTTTTGCACATGTTAAATTGTGACAATCTGTTCTTAAAGAAGTTCTAGAAGTCCCATGCTTTGGAAAAGATAGTTTACATTTAACAAGGGAGTGGCTTTTGTGTCAAATGTAACTTGGAAATTCTTCCCATATATGGCTAAGTTATAAACCTCTGAAAAAGCAGTTTGCATGTAGTCAGTACAGACTTGTTAGACTTCTGTAGCTAAATTCCCCAAAGATTCTGTTTGCACTGGGCATGCTCCAGTTTGGGGCTGAATGTGTTCTTCTTGCAGTTGCAGCTCTGAGCTGCTATGGGGCTAGGCCCCATAAAAGTCCCATTCTGGCTCATAGCAGCTTAGAGTTTCAACTGCAGCATTAGCAGAGTCTTTGGGGAACTTAACTGCAGGCAGAACAGACAACCCACTGTTCCCAATCCTTTTGGCTTGAGGGCCACAGATATCAAGGAGACTGTAGAATCTCCATCACTGGAAATTTTTAAGAGCAGGTTTGACAAACACTTGTCAGGGATGGTTTAAGATGGTATTTAGTTCTGCCGTGAGTGCAGGGGACTGGATTTGATGCCCTCTCATGGTCTTTTCCAGTTCTATGATTATCATTTTTACAACTGTGAGGGGCCACCAGTCTCCACCAGCAAGCTTCCCCACTGCAGCCACATAGGAGTTCAGAAAGGAGGCTGCCTTCTTGCTGATCTCCCATCTCTCTGGCTACAGCAGGGAAACCACAACCATCCTCTAGTCCTGTATGCTACACCTTGGTCTTTACGCAGCGGCTCCCTTCTGCAGCTCAGGGGATGGAAAATTACTGTTTTCCTCCATCTGGCTCCAACAGGGACCGCAGTACCTAGGATACTCAGGTGGAGTGCTTTCTTGTGCTCTCTGCTACAGCTAGGGGGAGGAGGGCACTGATTTTCCATCCCTTTGGCTGCAGCAAGCAGCTTGCACTGATCTTTTAGCCCCACAGAAGCATGCTCCACCTGGCTCCTTAGGCAGTGGCTTCCTTCTGCAGACAGCAGGAGCTGGAAGGGATAAGGTCTCTCTCTGGCTAGGAGGCTGAAGGACTATGGGAGCTCACAGTGTGTCCACTGTGAGCTGGCCAGCGACTGAAGCTCCTGAATGGAGAAGACTGCAGCAGAGGACAGATCAGTGGACTGAGCGCAGGGGCGCAGGAGCAGATGGCAACTGGACCCAGGTGGTGAGAGAAGCGTCGTGGCTGGGGGCTGTGGGGAAGTGGCCCAGGGGGTCAATGCCCATTGAAGTGCAGAAACTAGAGGGAGGCAGAAGGCCTCACTGGAAGAACATAGGGTCCCTGGGCTGGGGCCTGGTGTAAAGGGTGGGCCCAGGTCTCTCCCTGCTCCCCCAGCATACTTGGAGTGGCACGGGTGGCAGGAGGGACGCATAAGCTCATGGGGCCCTAGGCTGTTTTAACTGTGGGCTAGATGGCAGTGCATGGATAACCACAACCACTGCCGCAAAGTGGGCTGGTGGGGTTAGTTGGAAGGGGTGGACTGAGGATCACAGCCAAAGGGCTGAGGGCCCAGGAGAGGACTCGGGCCGCAGTCTGGCATGTGGAAAGCAGAGCACAGACTGCCAGCAAGGGGACCACTTGAGTTTAATTTCCTGGAGGTGCTCTGCTGATGAGTCCTGTGCATAGAGACCGCTATAGGAGCCACGGGCTGCTTTCAAAGTCCCAGCAGGCCACTTTTTGGCCCTTGAACCACAGGTTGGAAACCACTGAGATAGCCTATCTAACAAGTACTCTCGATGCTTCCCCTGGTAACAGCAGGCACCAGGAAAGAGGAAGCTGTTGAATTTAGAGATAATAGACTTGGACTTGAGGGTTGATGGATAGAATAAAGATTAAGGCAAAGAGCCTTGGGGATAATGGGACAACACATTGAAAGAGAAAGAGAAGAGAGGAAAATTTGACTGGGGATGTGTGTATTGGGGAGGGGGGGGGCGCAAACAGGTGTGAGATCTGATAAGACTGCTTAATTACATGACATATGGTATAATAAGATCTGTGGGGCCAAATTAAGGTTCTACATGCAACCTTCTTCTTGACACATTCTAATTCCTGAATTCTTGACTTAGTGTTTTGCTTGTGCAATATAGAATTACATTTCTTACAACTCCTGACTTAGCCCATTGGAGCTATGACTAAGAATGGATGATGATTTGTACAATAAATGTTGCCTGTGGGTAACGTGCCTTAGAGACAGGTATGTAGACCAGCTCCCTGATCTCACATGTTAGAGAACATACAGGCTAAGGATGAAGGACAGGGAAAGAAATAGAGGATTGATATTTAGGCCTACACTGGTGCTTCACATGCAAAACTTATGGGTAATTTAGCAATGTTTGTGATGGGTGGGGTGGCGATGTAGTATATATGCTTTTAGAAGTGTTTTTGTTTACTGGATTTCTTTTTTTAGCTTGTGGTGGAGGGATATTTGCTGTGAAGCCTAGTGATGATAAGAGATATACATTTGCACTTCAGAAAAAGCTATAGTGCTACCATGAGATTTGCAGAAAATGTATCAATCCATTTATCAAGTACTTGCAGTTCCCATTTTGACTAGAATGTGTAAAGATAATAAACTGAGCCCAGAAAGCTGTTTCCAGAACATTTTATTAAATAAACTGCAAAAAAATCTGTGCAAATCTGATTGCTACTGCCAATTTTTCTTAATATTGGTGTTGTTTGTGCTAATGGTGGGGCTGCATACATATTAAATTAGATTAACTTAAGATGTAATTTCAAATAGAATCAGTACATAAATGTTTCTGCACCTTTCCTTACTGTTGGAAATTCAGTTTAGAAATATAGTTCCTTTTTGTAAAATGAAATTTCTATAATAACATTCTACGAAACTCTGTTGGCTTTAAAACACTTTTGAAAACTTCTCAGTTTCACCCACCTTCATCAATACCTAGTGAATGTCATGCTCTTCTTTTATACCAGCTTACTGTCCAGTTTGTGAAATCCTTTGAGAACTCCATGCGTAAATGAGGCTCGAAGAATCATATTATACTCGATACATCCAGAACTTAAGTGGAAAATCAGCAAATCTCTCAAATTCCTCTAGGCACATGGTTTATGGTATAGTGGTTTAGTACTGTGTAAACATCAATCACAGACACAGGACATAAACACTTTTTTCTCCTAATCCAGTTTTTTTTTTTCTAATTCAGGAGAGAGCTGTTTATTAGGGTAAATGCATCATTCTGTACATCCTTCATTTCTCACATTTATCTCTCAAAATTCTTCAACACCTCTTTAGAAAATGAAGCTGGCTGATGTGATTTAATTTCTTTATCAGTCACAAAATGATCAAACCCTATGGGTTTATGCTATTCAATTGAGGCAATAGAATCACAATGTACATATAGGAAAGAAAACAGCTTCTTAAGACTTGAATTGAAAGATTATTTTATATTAATGGGTGTGAAAACATTTTCTTTAATCATCAAGGATTGAAACTTTTTAGAACATCTATTGTAAAAGACTCCTGTGCACATTAAAAAAGGCTCTAAATTAAAAAGGTACCAAAACAATAACTCCTAAACCGAAGGCCCTTGAAGCTGGAAAGGCTATGAGGTGGGTTTAGAAATATTGTCCCCTTTTGCCTGCCTATCCTTTAGCCAAATTATCATGAAAACAGATTGAGACTGAATCTGAACCCAAGCCCATGGACAGCAGATAAACCACCTGTTAGAGTGGCTAGCTGATGGCTCTGCCCCCTTCCTGAGGCCATCCCCCTCCAATCCACTTCTCTGCTGCCACCTGGAGCTGCCCCCCACTACTGCAGCTGGAGGAGCCAACTCCAGCCAGCCCATGTGCGCACCCTCAGTCCCAGCGGGGTGGCCCAACCTGCCCTGAGCCTCAGCCATGGGCAGCCCAAGTCCCCCGCATCCAGGCTGGGTGGGCCCAGTCCCAGGACAGGTATCCTGAATTCCTGGACCAATGGCTGGCTTTTCCCCTTCCTCCCTCCCCCCCCCCGGCACCCGGTGTTGCCCCTTGTTCAGGAAGGCTGAGCAAGGATTGGAGGTGCTGCTGCAGTGCCCCATGCCCCCGCCAAGCCTGCTCTTCCTGGGGCTAGGAAAAGTGTGATGCAGCAGGAGAGGACAGGGACTCAGAGTGGAATGTGGGTGGGGCCATTCCTGACTGTTTGGAAAGGTTAAACCTTCCTCTGTCTAATACCTAGCACCCATGCCCAACCCCTAGCCCTGATTTTTTGACTTAAATTTGAACCTTTAACCCCAGTCTAAGCCAGAACTGACCACCACCTCCTCAACTAGTCTCTGTTCTGATTTCAGAATTATGCAAATGGTGGAGCCTAAATTTCCGAACTAGACTTGAAAAATTAACATGTTTGTTTTTGACGTACTGGATTTCAATAAGCTTCTCTTCTAGAACTTTTTTTAAATGTAAGGGTTATTTTGGCTAGTTTGTTTTAAATTATTTGTACAGGGATAGACTGAAAGTTGGTGTGAGAGGATCATGTAACTGTGCTATCCTCAGATCAGAGCAGGAAGAGAATTGTGACTTCTAGGGCCATAATTCCTGCCCACATTTTCCTTTTACTTAAGGGCAGAAAGGGTGCATCTCCACTTATAAATTGTCAATTTAAGATTGCTTAAGTCAACTTAATTTAATCTGCATCTTTACTACAAATTCCTTAAAGAAATTTAAAGTCGACTTTATAAAACCTTGTTTAAAGTCGACTTTACTGACTAAGTCAATTTAGCCAGTGTGGACACAGATTATCCCTACATTGACTTAAAGGGCTCCCCCACTGCCCTCCCTGCCAGGTTGGCTGGCAAAGCTAGAGCCTGGCATGTCTCCCCACAAGGCAGGACACAGCCCTGCCCATCCCGCTCCTATGCCCTGCTAGTGTCCCTGTCCTGCTCAGCCCCCATTGTACCCAGGTACAATGGGGCAAATATTGAGCCCCCTGGCACTTGGCAAGGGGTGCCCCCCAACCCCCCTGCCACCGTGGACCCAGATCCACCTAGACCCTAGAAATTGACTTAGATGTCCAGTGTGGATGCTCTAAGTCGATTTGGCAAGGTCCCCTTTAAGTCAACTTAATTTTTGAGTGTGGACATGCTAAGTCGACTAATTTTGACAAGTGTAGACAGAGCCAAAGTAATTTGCTGCAAGTCTATACCAGTAATAGGTTACTTTCCTTTCCACACCAGCTTAGCTGGTCAATGCTTTGGGGCAGGGAAGGGAAGCCAAGGCTTCACCAGTTCCTCACTCCTGCCCTGCTATGTAGACTCCTCTGCACTAGTGTTGGGATTTGCCAGGTACATATTTCATAAAGAGACACAAGTGGGCACCTTATGCATCCCATTTCCCTTGCACAGGGATATATGGCAAAGGAGAGTGTCTTTAAAGACCTGACTGTTCTTGGAGGCCAGTATTGGAAATCATAAGGTTGTTCCTTATGAGTTCATCTTCTCTTTCTGCTTAATCTGTTTATTCCTTACCTAAAGAACTTTATCCCTCTACTCCCCCCCCAGTGACTTTATTACCTCTATTGCTATGAATGTGTTGACACAAACAGAAGCTTATGCTTACAGTTCAGAAAAAAAAAAGAATGAGTAGATAAATCTAAAGCAAAAAATCCAATCTTCATGTAAATGTCCATAATAATAATGACAAAAGAAAAGACAAGACGTGTGTGCAATGCATGTGCACACACATGCACAAATATATGAAGAATTGTTTCTAAATCAAATGATTTAAAAAAATAGTTTTCATGATGCAATTGTTGCTCCTGAACCCTGTAAACTACTGATGTTTCAAAATAGCCATATTATTTTACTAAGGATATATTGGCATTAATGACAACTTTGAAAATATATATCCATTTAACTAAATGGCAGTAATCACAGATAGGAGATGCAGCTGGAACAATGGGAAAAA
>ML685769.1:15336582-15486093 GCA_007922175.1 Pelusios castaneus | reverse complement strand
AAAGAAAGAAAGAAAGAAAGAAAGAAAGAAAGAAAGAAAGAAAGAAAGAAAGAAAGAGCCAATCTAGATGTCAATTATATATAAACACATCATTGTCACTGTGTAGAGTCCAAATTAGAGCAGTTAAACCTAAACAATTTCCTAGTTGTAAGGTAAGTGGTTGCTGTGTTCTTAGAAGGAAAGGAAAATGTGTGAAATTTTGGCCCCTATGTCAATGGGAGTTATCTCTGTTTTAATGGTCAGAATGCTTTGTAAGGTCCTATGCATGCTTCATTATATACCAAAAGAAAGCAACAAAAAAAGTTTGATTTACATTTTGGCTGGCTAGAGCTTTATTTAGTTAATGGTATTGGTTAGCACCTATGGACTTGAGAAGTTAGAAGGGCTGAGACTCCCTTCTCCTAGTTTCTCTCTCCCCAATTCTCAAAGATTTAGTTTATCTCAGGCACCTGGAAATAGAGACTTGAATCTGCCCTTCAGACTGAACCACTGAGAACAGGAATACAAGACATCAAATCTTAGGACAAAGATATCTGAACTCAACCTTCCCTGAGAAACAGTGAATGTATTGGGTCTCAACTTTGATGACATGGACTGTGAGCCCTTTTCAGGCAGGGAACCTCTCCTTGTGAGATAGGATCTGAGGCTTAAATAGGGAAAGAACACATTAAAAATTACTTAGACATATTATATATCATCAGAGCCTGATGAAATGCATCCTAGAATACTCAAGGAGCTGACTGAGGAGATATCTGACCCGTTAGTGATTATCTTTGAAAATTCATGAAAGATAGGAGAGATTCCGAACAATGGCAACAAGGGTCTTCAGCATAACAAGTTGGCACGTGACCAAGATGCCAAATAGGACATTCAATTTGTAATTTTTGGGTGGGCTACGGTTGACTTCATTGCCCTTCTCCTTGCCTAAAAAACCCAGTTCCTACAGAAAAGCACCTGCAGACCCAGAATTTAGTATCTAACATTTTTGGCAAGGATTGTACAGGGTTAACCTCCCCATATTCAAGTCCCAAAAAGAACAAAAGGACTAAATCCCTACATACCAACTATATAAAATATTAGGATAACAAATTATAATAAATAATAACTATATCTTTATTTGTACAACATAACATGGCTACTTTATAATCCACATACATTATCGTCACAGTTAAATATAATATAAATAATGAAAACAAATTAAATTTAAATGTCAGTCCTCTCAGAAACACAGTGAGAAGAAAATCAGTGTTCCCAAAAGCTTAGGTTGAGTTCACCTGAGTTTCAGTTAGAGTCTTTGATCAACACGTCTATGCAGTCTGCTAAATCTAAAACAACAGCTTCCCTCCCTTGTCCTATAGAAATTTTTAGCTGGAATCCAGGCAGATTCTTCCTCTTCCTCTGCTGAAATCACTCAGTTATTTAGTCAGCTACCCAATTAACCAACCACTCAATTACGTTATACAGGTTTAAAAAAACCCTCAAAAACCTGTTACAAGAAAAATACAAAACTAAGAATAGTGAAATAAATAACTCGTTCCTCATTATTGCATTTAAACAAAAGAAAAGTTAGTGAATTTACACTAGTTGAAACAATTTAACTAAAACAGTTTAGCTAAATTCAAACATTTAAAGTATAGAATTAAAATTAAAATTAAAAACATATTTTTCCCATTCTATAATCAACACTTTCAGGGCTCTCTTCTTGGAGGGTTAATAATATCATTAACCTGCTGTGAAATGCTTCAGAGTTAGGGAAAATGGTCTGCTTTGCTCCTGGGCACAGCTTCTCCCAACCAAGAGAGTGCACATGGCCTTTTGCACAACATCTGCCCTGACTGCTTCCCCTTCTGGAGTCTGACAAATGAATCCAGCAACAGGGAGCTATAAGTATACCCAAAACCACCACACCCAATTTCAGAACTTCTGTGTGTGGACTGTGGAGAGCTAACTAGGCATCTGCCTAGCAACAATGACCTGTCCCAGATGCAATTCATTCTTACTCACTGCTCAACAGATTTGCTAAAGAGATATCTCCCTTTTAGGCATGAGGGTTTACAGAGTCTGTCCATCCATGAGAAATCATGGGCTATGCCCACATTTGCAAGTTAGGTCGACTTAAGGAGATTTAAGTTGACCTAACTTAGTCCCTGTCCACACCAAACTTTCATTAAGTCGACTTAAGAAATTCCTTAAGTTAACTTAATGAAAGCTTAGGTCGACTTAATAAGAACCACCAGTTAGGTCGACTTAACCCTTAGGTTGACTCCTTCGGTTGACCTAAGTACAGTGTAGATGCTTAAGTCCATTTTATTAGGTCAACCTAAGGGCAGTTAGGTCAACTTACTAAGTCCCTATTTGGGGAAACCACTTTATTAAGTCGACTTAATAAGGTCCACTTTAGGTTGACTTAAAGTCAACCTTATTAGGTTGAATTAACAAAGTCAACCTAACTTTTTGTAGTGTAGATATAGCCAGTGAGACTGACTCTGCTACTTCCTCCTTGTTCTCCTCTAGGGCTTGGGTCATCATCAAGAGACCAGTGCTTGCACTCGAATGCAGCCCTTACGTGGTCATGTGCAGACTGGGGGAAAGTGTGGAGGCATGTGACAATTTAGTCCCAGCAGATATCCGTGGTAAATGACATTTCCAGATTTATTCTAGAACATGAGCAAGCTGTGCAAACCAAAGAGAACTAAGTGAAAATGCGTAGTTTCATAAGACTAGTTTGAGAAGATGTAGTACATTGCAAGTTCCTCTAAAACTAGACAAGTGCATTTCAACTTTCTACTTCCCTGCTTCTGCAGTTCTTAGCAGAGGCCTCCAGGGTCATATGCAGAGTAATTGCTATGCGGTTTATTTTATTTGAAATCTAAATAAAAAGCCAAACATACTCATTCACATTATATACAGGCCAGGCACATTCCTCTATCTGTTGAGGACAATAGCAAGACTTCCATAGAAGCAGAGCCTGGCTCATCATAAAGTCCTCTGAAGAAGTGATTCCTTTTTGAATTATAAAAGGTTGAGGTAGAGGGGGACTTAAATTAATTTTTTTTAAATAATAACTCAAAAATAGTCAAGTGGACTTTTATTATTAAAAATAATTAGTATTTATTTATTATTTTTTTTTATTTTAATTACTTTCATCCTGAAACCCCTGAACATCCAGTTTTAGCCTAATGCACATTTTTACATCTAAATCTGAAGTTGGAACCCTTGGAAATAAAAATTTATTATGGAAATGTTGGCACAGTTTTACCTGGGTCAGCACATACTGCACATTTTAGTATGCTTTAAAATTTATATGGAGACCAACAATCTGAAAAGTAACAATAGCAAACTCCATGAAAGAGAAACAAAAAGCTCCCAAAGAAATTCATATAGGACTTAATCCCATTGCCATTGGTAAAACTCTCATTGACGAAATAGTGCAGGATCAAGCCCATTCTGTGCATATTTAGAAATAAGATACAAAGAGAAGCTCAGAAAGTAAGAAGAAAACTAAGCTCTGTGGATCCCTAACAAATGAATCACACATCTCAGCAAGGAACTAGGGGTGCGTCTACACTAGTAAATTAAGTCGACTTAAGCATGCTTAAGTCGACTTAATTTACTCTGCGTCCACACTGGCATTTCCTTAAGTCGACTTAAGCTGTTGCTTAAGTCGATTTAAGGAAATTCAAAGTCGACTTTATAACACCTCCTATAAAGTCAACTTTGAAGCTTAAGTCGACTTTTTAAGTCGACTTAAGCAGTGTGGATGCCCTAAGTTGACTTAGTCGACTTAGGGCATGGGTGCCTTCTCGTCGGGACCACTCAGGTCCTGGCAAGAAGGGACCGCTGGGTTCCCTTACGTCTGGGCAAGAAGGAAGCCCCATTCTCCCTCCTAGCAGGGACTCTGCGGTCTCAACCAGGAGGGAGAGCAGGAGACCCACGCTCCAGCTGCCAGCTGCTCGGCAGCTGGAGCGCGGATCTCAGGGAGAAGGGAGCCCCACGCTCTAGTCCCTACTGGGAGGGAGAGCGGGAGAGCTGGAGCATGGGCTTCCTCCTGGCTGGGACCACTCGGGTCCAGGGAGAACTTGGAACCCTTCTAGCCAGGTCCCCAGGACCCGAGTGGTCTGGGGCAGGAGGAAGTACCGGAGACCTGCAGTCCAGCTGCTCAGCAGTGGGTAGCTGGAGTGGGGATCCCGGCAAGAAGGGACCACGGGGCTTCCTTCTCACTGGGACCGCTCAGGTCCCGGTGAGAAGGAAGCCCCGCGGTCCCTTCTCCCCGGGATCCCTGCTCCAGCTGCCTGCTGCTGAGCAGCCTGGAGCGCTGGTCCCAGGCCGCGCTCCAGCTACTCAGCAGCAGGCAGCTGGAGCACCTGTCTCCAGCTCTCCCTCCTCGTCGGGACTGCAGGGTCCTGGCTAAGAGGGAGCGTGGGGCTTCCTTCTCCCCAGGGTCCACGCTCCAGCTACTGAGGAGAAGGAAGCGAGCCCCACGGTGCCTTCTTGCCAAGACCTGAGTGGTCCCAGCGAGAAGGGACCCATGCCCTAAGTTGACAAAGTCGACTTAGGGCTACCCCACATCTACACTGGCTTAAGTCGACTTAAATAGTCGAATTAAGCCTCAAAGTCGCGTTTATAACAGGTGTTATAAAGTCGACTTTGAATTTCCTTAAGTCGACTTAAGCAGCTGCTTAAATCGACTTAAGGAAACTGTAGTGTAGACACAGGGTAATTAAGTAGACTTAAGCAAGCTTAAGTCGACTTAATTTACCAGTTTAGATGCAGCCTCTAAATCGACTTAATAAGGTTGACTTAAAGTCAACTTATTTAAGTCGACCTAAATTCCCCAGTGTAGACATAGCCTAGGTGACCAGAATAATAAGTGTATAGTCAGTACTAATTGTGTTGGATTTGTATAGTCAGTACTAATAAATACTAAGATCTCAAAACCATTGTGTTGGTTTAGTGGCAAGAATGGGGACCAGTGATTTTTTTTATTTTTTTTTTAATTGAAAAGGATATGTTGTTTCTCAACATTGATCCATTTGGTGCAAAAACACAAAACCCAAACTACTGTTTTTCATGAGATCATGCAACTTCTTCCAAAATACAAAATTGAATCCAAATGCAAGGACCTCACATTTTGAAGGTTTTAAATTTAACTGGAAATATTTCAAAGAGTATCATTGTCCTTTTCATATCCTCCTTACAGTTGCCCAAATTTTTTACGCTCCCAGAGATGACGTGGTAGAGAAGACAAAGTAAGATGGTAATTATGCAAATATATAAATGCTTGTACAGAGCCCTGCCAGAGTCCCTGGATCCTCACATAGGGCATGTGCTAGCAAATCATCTTGCCAAGTTGGAGCTAAAAGACCAAATCCCCAGCTGGTGAACATTGAGAGCTTTGCTCAGTTCATTGGTGCTATGCTTATTTTTTTGCCCACTGAGATCAATAAATGTGTCTGAAATGTGCACATTCTTCTACTTCTTTCTTATTACTGTAAGTAAAAAATGTGCTCAATTTCAGATCTGTAAATTTTATTTTAAAATAGACTCATAGACTCAAAGACTCTAAGGTCAGAAGGAAACATTATGATCATTTAATCTGACCTGCAAAATGCAGGCCACAGAATCTCACCCACCCAGTCCTGCAATAAACTTTACACGTATATATTAAATATCCTTTCCCTTAAAATAAGGTCACTTTTCAGAACTTATTTTTAAAACTATTTTCACTTGAAATATCATATATTTGTTCAACTCATAGTATTTATTTTTTTCCATATTTTAAACTTCTGTATACTGAGAATATGAAATTAATATTATTTGTAATAGCCTCCATTCTGAAAGCAGGAGATTCCTATAGTTATCTTCTCCTTTTTTTTTTCTTTAATTTCTTCTTTCAAAAATATTTGTCCATGTCCTTTGAACTAGTGTTTGTAAAACTGAACAAAAAAATCTTGAGACAGTATTGATTGAAAAAGTGCAGCTTATAATTATCTGTGAGTTCTTAATAATACAATAAAGTATATAGACTTGGTGATACAGCTGCACTGCAGTGAGATGCAAAACCTAGGTCTGAGTTCTAGGTCTTTAAGGTCTTTGACTTCAAAGTTGGGAGAACGTCTTTATGACCTGCTTGCTAAACAGCACCATAAGTTCTCAGGGTGGGTGTGTAGACACTTTCCTATCTTTTTAACAAAATTTCTGTTTGGATGAGTTTTCGTTCACCAGGGAAAATGTATGATTCATGCTAAATAGGTAGGGTTGCAAATGTACTAGATATTGATTTTGTCTGATCTGTTGATTGTGGATGTCTTATATTTATTACTTAAGAATTTCTGCTGGATTTGATAGGCTGTAGTGCCAAGATCAAGACCATGTAAGGCTGCAACACTGAGACTTGGGAAATACTTTCTGGTTATGTAATAGGTTTTGGATTTTTTTAAAAATACAGTTAGCAAAGTTACAAACACTCTAATCTAGCAAGGTAGATAGAGGTAACAGAATGAGCATTCATATACTCACACTATCCATTGCAGAACAATCTGAAGTGTTAGTCATTAATTTCCTCCTCATCATTTCCTTGTCTTTCTTCCAATCATCATCCTGGCATCTCTACAGACACGCATGTTGGGGTACCTCTTTAATAATGTACTATGCTTAATGTATATTCAGTAGGGGATTTTACTTCCAGTAAAATGCATATACAGTAAAAATGCATATACAGTAGGGGTTTTAACTTTTACACCCCACTAGTTTGGGATGCCCAGTTTCTACAGGCTAATACATTAGCTCCTCTTATATTCATTAATATTTACATTACTTAGTCACCATGATAACTTGTCGTTAGCATATTCCTGACACCTTATGTCTGCAAAATCCGCAAAATACTCTAACAGACTTTATCTGGTACATTTTCTAAATATCATTGGCTATGTCTACACTTGTAAATTTAGATCGACTTTAGCTAAGTCGACTTAACAAAGTCGACTTGGCATGTCCACGCCTAAATTTAAAGTCGACTTAGGGGGGAACTTACAAAGTTGACCTAGAGCATCCGCACTGGATGGCTAGGTCGACTTGTAGGGGCTAGAGGGACCTTAGGCAGGTCTGCGGTGGCAGGGGGGGCACCCCTTGCCAAGTGCCAGGGGGCTCAGCCTTTGCCCCATTGTACCTGGGTACAATGGGGCAAAGGGGGGACAGGGACCCTGGCAGGTCATAGGGGCAGGGTGGGCAGGGCAGAGCCCTGCCCTTTGGGGGGGGCATGCCAGGCTCACCCAGTGCCACCCCCTTGGCAGGAAAGGCAGTGGGGGAGTCCTGGAGAGCCCGGAGTCTACTTAGAGTCGATTTAGGGCTACTCCACATCTACACTGGCTTAAGTCGATTTTAGAAAGTCGACTTAAGCTTAAAGTCGACTTTAAACAAGGTTTAATGAAGTCGACTTAATTTTCCTTAAGTCGACTTAAGCAAGCTGCTTAAGTCGACTTAAGGAAAGTGTAGTGTAGACACAGAGTAAATGAAGTCGACTTAAGCAAGCTTAAGTCGACTTAATTTACAAGTGTAGACTCACCCATCAGTTTTATCCCACTTAGTTCATACAGCATCGTACCTGATGGTATCTTGTGATATCAGGTTATAGCTATCTTATAATACCCCATGATCTAGAGTCACCTACTGGTTAGTTGCTTGTATCAAATCTTTCTTTGGACCTGAGACTTTTGTTTGACTAAGCTAAATATTTTATAGACCTTGAGGCTGGTAAGCTCATTGTATCAATCTCTTAACTTATACTTATGCTTCATTTAGCAAATACTTATACCTATAGGTTACATGGGTCCTTATTTCTCCTTTGAAGCAAGAGAGAGGGACACATATATAAAAGTCCAGTGGCGAATGGAGAAAACATATTGGGAAAATGTAGCTAAAACACAGTCAGTTTTCAAATAAGGAAAATGTTCTGAAGTAAATTTTTATAAATCTTCTTATTCTGTTAGCCAATAAGCTCTATTGAATTTGGGGAAAAAATACACTACATATAAGTATTTGAGTGAAGAGCTGCATTTATGCTAAGCCAAAAGCTATATAAGTCCTAGGCCTGATATCCAGTGAAGATATACAGGCCAGATTTTCCAACCCACAAAGTAGGATGCTTATTTTAGTTTGGCAGGATTTCAAAACTGACACTACATCAATATGTGAACAAAACTAAGGAATCTGGCAAGAATCAAAATCTCACATTTTGGGGGATTTACAGTTGAAAAGTGCAGTGACAACAAACCGAATGGCATGATTGTTATGACATTAGCACAAGTTATGAACACGTCAGTAGGACGGATAAAATAAATTGTTTATATGATTTTACCATGCTTCCCTGTATGAGCTTTTCATTCCAAATCTATGCTTTCCTTGGGTTTGTTTTGGAGGGCACAAGGGGTTTCTAATTACCCTTAGAATTTGAACCATAGGATGAACTGGAGTATTGTGAGCATGGTCATCTCTCAAATGTTTGTATTCATTCTTCTCTCTCTAGATGTATTTGGTTCATGGAATTTCTAAACATTCCAAGTAGTACTGAGCATTCCAAAAAGATTCTGTACTTTCCTCCTTCTTACATATGTATATGCAAAATATTTGTAGTTATACAGCTCAATATATTTATATATAAACTAGAAAGAGTAAAGTATCATTGATACATGTATAGGGAAGGCCTGCTGCTACTTAATAGGTTTTGAATAGAACAGTATCATTGACAGCATAACCTTTACAGAAGAAATAAAGCAACTAGCTGAGTTTCTTATACTTCATTTAGTTTGAAACTTACTTTTTGAGTTACAGTTAAATGGCACAGATGCTATTTGAATGAAATAATTATTTTGTTGATGGAACCCAGCTTAGTATTAATGAAAGAAATATACAAAAAAAAAAAAAAAAAAAAAAGAGAGAGAGATTAACTGTTATTCACAATTAATGGAAGCCACTTCTTTAACATTATTAGGATATATTTTACCATTAAAGCAGTTATTTTAGCAAGAAAAGAAATGTCAGAAATTAAAATACACCTTATATTACAGATCAGATATGATTAGACTACGAATAATTACTTAAAAATTCTCTTTGTTTTCCATTCATTTGTAACAATTTTTTTCATTTAATTTAGACTGAATCTTATTAATAAAAACAGTTGATTTTGCCAGAAACATATTAGTGCCGATACCTAAAATTAAAATAGAAAGTTCTACTTATTTTTTCAGTGTCAATATCATGAGTGCAGTTTTTTAAAGATACCTTTAAAACTCAAACAATACTTTTCATATAAATTATTATTATTAATTATTATTATGATTGTGGAAATGAATGCTAAGAAATATTGCAAGTATTTTTGAATATTCTGTTCATTATAATCCTGAATAGAATTGAATAAGGTTTAACCAAAGAGCAAGAGTTTACAACTTAAAACAATTACCCTGTGTGATAGTTGGGAAACAATTTTATGCTTCAGAATGAACACCTTTCTCTCTATGGGTTGGCAGCTACCACTGCAGAATCAGTAACTATATATCCCAACCTAATACCGATGAAAATCCCATTGAATTACATAGCACCATTTCCAAACTCTTTGGAGTTTGATCACACAGTCTTTATTTGGGAGGAGAAAAATAAAACAAACAAAAAACCCTCACACATTAAAGTAGGGACTGGATCCTTTTTCATTAAGTCCAGATGCTATTCTCTGTTTATTGACATCAGTGGAATTTACACCACTGTAAATAAGAACAGAATTTAGTTCATAATATGCCAATGGAAGTTTTCTTTTCTAAGAAGGAAAGGTATAATAATGTTAAGCACCTTGCCTATGATATTTCATAATCCAGCGCTTCATTCGATTCTCTCTTTTGCCAAAGTTTCATGAGTTGCATATTGCTGTTTGTCAAATACAATTGCATTGCTTCATGTAACATATAAAAGCTGATAGAAATTAAATTAATTTATCATAATAACTCTTTGGCAAATGGCAATGTAGAGCCACAAAGATAAAAAAAAACAAGCCCAATCCCAAAAGGAGATGAGCAGTCCCACATGATGAAAAATTCATACCAAAGTCAATGAGAATTGACTAGTCTCAGTATCCTGTGGATAGGGCCAGATAGGAATCATATGTTTCATTTAACAGGGAAATCAACAATTTTTGAATATTCTTTTGATCTGAAACCTAACAAAATGTAATATCTGCCTCTGAAATTTCCTGTGAAATTAAATTAAAAAGATATTTTGGGTCAATTGACGTTTTGACTTCTTTAGTTTCATATTATCTATTGTGATCATAAAAATGAAAGTGACAAGTTGTATCAAACCGGGCTCTGAATCCAGGATTTTCATTTTCCTTGTCAGTGTCCACCATCTGGCAAGTTAGTGTACTATAGATTCACACGCTGTCTTGCTGCACAGTAACTTGCCATGTAGACAAGCCCTCCAAAATATTTAGAATGGAAAATCAAAATGGGAAAAATGGAACATTTCAACGTTATCATTTATATAGATATAGATAGATAGATATTGATAGATATAAAATCAACATATTTCAACAAAATATATTGCTTTCTGAAACATTCTGTTTGAAAACTTCTAACAAGTACTCCTTGAAGTATTAGGCTCTTAAAAGAATGCTGAAATAGATATACCCTCTCTGAAATATTTATCTTTGAAAAATGTTTCTTTTGATGTTTCCCAGGTGAGTGAATTGCTACTTTGCACTGTGAGTGTGAATAGCACTGATTATGAGATTAGATTTATCTGGTGGAAAATATCTTGCAAGTTTTCCACATGTGCAGACTTTCCATATCTTTATGTAGCCCCAGTGAAGACAAAGGGGTTCTGACCAAGCAAAGGCGTTTAGTAAGATGGAACGGCTTGCAGGATGAGAGTTATATTGTATTGCCACAATTCTAGTTTGTTTTTTATATACTGCATATCAACCCACTGTCAATTAACTGTTGTAATTGTTATTCAATATTAATTTTTCTCAAGCATGGAGTGCATCCAGTTTATGACATCACAGACAAAAAGACTGATGTCTTACACTCTAAAATGTGCCATTAATAATGGTTGAAATGATACTATCAAGATTCAGTACCTGATCCGGTGACTGCTGAAATGCAGTTAGTTTATTTCTTATGGAACTACTGAAACACTTAGCTGCAGAATATTATTACACAAATGAAAATTAAATAGCCATCAATGATTGCCACCATGAAGCTATGAATCCCATTAAATGCATCCTGGGTTTATTTATTTATTTGGAAGGAAGCTACATTCATTTTGCTCAGAGCAGAAGTTTGGAAAGTTGAAGTGTAAAGAACACACATAACTGGGAATAATTCTGAACAGTATTTGGAAATAAAGTTTTGGTTGCAGCTGGAGTTTCCCAGCTTACTTCTTACAAGCTACTAAGAAAGACTATGTCTACACTAGAAAAAATTAAGTCGATTTAACAAAGGTGTCTTAACTTTTTCTAGTGTAGACATAGCCTAAGTCGACCATATTAATGCTTTCAATTTAATGCTTTAAGTCGACTTAATAAGGTCGATTTAGGCGCTAATCCCCATCCACACTGCCTTTAAGTCGACTTAAGGAGTTGATTTAAGGCTTAAGTCGACCTAAACCTAGGTGTTATTAAGTTGATTTAAGCTTTCCTTAAGTTGACTTAAGAAAGTGCTTAAGTCAACTTAATAAAAGCCCAGTGTGGACATGGCTTTATTTAGTTTGACTTAAGCCTCCTTAAATCGACCTAACTTGCTAGAGTAGATGCACCTAAAGTGACCTCATTTGTTACATGGTTGTTAAGGGAATTCTATGTAAGAGGTTATTAAACTGGAGTCCTACACAGAACTAATGTAGAACCCTGCATCAGGACTGGAATCCCGTGGGTCCCGCAGGACACGCTGCAGTATTGGGAATGAGATCAAAGAATAGCCCCATACAGGGCTCTCGCATAAACTGCTTTCCATTCTCATGACTTAACAATCATAAGGAGAACTGTAAAATGTAAGATAAAATAAAATCTTCATTTATTTAAATATGTTTATATAATTATGAAAGGAGTGTTTGCGTAGCTTTTAAACCCCTCTTCTATCTGATATAGAAAGCCTCTAATGTTAGCTGAGTCATTTGGCTTTAATAGGATGGCTATGGCCACTTGGAAATTGTGGCTGAAAAACATTGGGTCAGGTTCACCAGTGTATCAGGGCAGAATTGCCTCCCTTTGCTGGAACAAAGCTGCCCTAAAGTTGGTTTAACCTATCACAGGAAAATCACTCCTGTGTAGAGTCATCGTCTTGTGGCAATGAGCTGCATATGAGGCTCTCTAGTGAGAAAGGATATGGCCTGAGCACTCCAGTGATTTTTGGCTGATACAATTGCCCCTTGAAGCTGTTGTCAGCAAAGGGGAGCATAAGATCAGGGAACACACATACTGACTGCCTCACGAGCTCCCCACCAGTATCCCAAAATCTAAACCACAGTTGTGAAGGTATAGGGCTTAATCTAAACCCTTGGGTTATGTCTGCACTTGCACTTTTAAGTCAACTTTAACTAAGCCGACTTAGTGTGTCTACACTTAAAATTAAAGTCGACTTAAAGGGGAACTTACAAAGTCGACCTAGAGTGTCCACACTGGATGCTCTAGGTCAACTTTGTGGGGCTAGGGGGACCTTGGGCAGGTCCACGATGGTGGGATGGTGGGGGGCACTCCTTGTGTGAAATGGGGCAAAGGGGGACAGGGACCCTGGCAGGGCAGAGCCCTGTGTGTGATGCTGTCTGGATTTAGGGAAGAATTTATGATATTATTTTCAATGGATATCTCATAAATGCTCTATAATCCATAGGAACTATGTCATGTTTGGTATCAATAGAAAGGTAGTAATTTGCTGGAATGATTATATAGTTTATGTCTAGGAATTCTATTTGGATTAGAAGTTAGGAATTGGGTATTCTATCTGTACTTTAATTTATGTTATTTTATTGAAATACCTGAGAGAGCTGGGTGGGTGTGTCAAACCATTGTGTCCTTAATGTTTACAGTACATTTCCAAAGATTGAAGAACTGTTTCAATGTGCCTAATGAGATTACTGTGTTAAAGAGAGAATCAACAAGATGTGCATATAGTTGTTTTTCTTAACACACTGAATACTTCTCTCTAAATACATTTCCTAACATCAGTAAACAGTCCTGTGGTGAGCATTTACTTGTCTATCTTCTCCATATGGAATATTTCTCTGCCCTTGATCCTAGCTTCATCTTTGGGCAGAATGTTTTTAAGCAAAATAAAAATAAGATATTATTCATCTTTGCCTGACAATATCAGCAAAACCAATAAAATGCATTCATCTTTGCCCTTATTGTACATGGCAGTAGTAAATGCTTATTTATGTTTTCTGTGTATGAAAAGCCTGATAAAATGTATCTCTAGCTTAATCCAGCTCTGGCAAGGACACTGTTATTTGAACTACAGTCAAACACGTAACATGGAAGGGTGAAGGAAATAAACATGGGAAAAAAAGCTCTGGGTCATTCTTGAGACTTTGTTTAGCATTTTAGAAGGTCAATCAACTAACAAGAAAACATTTAATCTCCTTGTGAGACATGTAGCATTATAATTTGCTCATGTCCAGTATTGCTGCCAAGCTTCAAATTTATACATGTGACTTTGAATTATGCCTCATACATCATAAAGGTTACATGCCCATGCAATGTCATACAAGCAAGATTTTGGGCTTCAGAAAGATGACTCAGGATTTCATTTATTATCACTAAAGCTTCCCTCTGTTGTTACCCTCTATATCCATTCCCCATCCAGCTTCTAATTTCATGAACAACCCCTTTGAGTTGGCCTAATTAACCAAGCCAGTCTTTATACTCTCTGGATATAGTATACCAAATTTTCATTATTTCAATCAGAGAGCAGCTTCTCAAGGAAATTATATGAAAATCCAAATTTTGTGGTTTGTGTCTGCCAACCAGAACCTAATGTCTACAAAAAAGACTAAGGGGTCTTTCTAATTATTAGGGTGACAGGGAGGCATGTTTTGATACTTTACCCACAGTTATCATTTCCCTCCTGTTAATCTAAATTAAAAAAAAACAAAACACCTTTCTGTCCATTTGTGAAGGAACCTAAAGGTAATGAAGAGATAAAAGAGCCACATGCCAAAAAAAGGTTTCTCTTCCTGTGTTTTGCATAGTGCTAGCTTGCAAAGGCAGGATCCACACTTTCCTATAACTGTCCCATTGCTCACATACTACACTGAAAAACACACCACATTTAGTGGCTCTTAGAGGGCTTGTCTTTTTTCATCTGCCCACAGTGATCAAAAGGAAATGGACAATTGGCAAAAAAGGGCCTCCAGCTAGTATTTCAGTTTCCATCTCAGAATGGACACATCAAATCAAATGAATTTTTAAAGGCACTGTCCACCAAAAAGAAAGGTATCAACCATTTATTTCTTCTATTTCTCAGGCCTTACATAAAGTCTTACACCGCTTACCAAGAAAAAATAATGTATAGAAGTCTTGTCTCTGACCTCCTCTGGGATACAGAAGACTGAAAGCGCAGTAGAAAGCACAGTAGAAAAACCTCTGTGCCAGTATGGTTGGGGCTGGAATTCTGAAATCTATATAAAGCCTAGCTTTCTCATGGATTAGAACGTGGTTAAAAGACAGAAAGCAAAGAGAAGGAATAAATGGTCAATTTCACTATAGGAAAAGGTTGACAGTGGTGTGGCATTCTAATATTCTATTCTAGGACCTCTGTTTAACATAGTCATTAATGACTGGGGAAAAGAATAAACAGTGTGATAGCAAAATATGTAGATATCACAATATCATGTAAATTAATTAGACTAGAGAAGACAGAAGGAACTTCAAAAAGACCTAAGAAAACTAGTAAATTAGGAGATGAAGAAAATTCAGGTATGAGGAAATTTTCTTCACGGAAGTTATTCCATAATTTCCATAACAGAAGCAGTCTTTGGAGGAGATTAAGCCATATCAGTGACTTGAATGACAGGAATGCACTAACTACAGCCAATTTTATGTCTTCTCATCAAATGCAAATAATGCCATCTCCCACTGTCTATATAAAAGTTGCCACAGGATGAGGTGTATCTAGTTGAAGCTAAACCCAGACAGAGACAGAAATGACAATGTTCAGAAGTCAGAAAAAATTGAAAATCTAGCTGAAACCAAAATGTCTCCCTCTGTTGAAAGTGTTTGTCCTCCTATCACCAAAAAATTGGGAAGAAAGCAGTGGACTGCCACAGACCACTTTGTTAAACCTTATCTTATGGAGGAGAAAAGCTAATGCTTTTAGAGCCACTCTCTTTCTGCCAGTTAGAGAGATTCTGGAGGCTGAGCGTGCTCAAGCAAGAGGGCTATGAAATTTGTTGGCATCAGTGAAGTCAATGAGGAGGTGAGCACATGACAACATTAAGAATCAGATTCTAAACTATGGCAAAATGTTTTTTTATCAGAGTTCATACCGCTATGTACATTAGTTCACTTAAGGTCTTTATCCTGTTTTCTTATCTATCCCTTATTGTCCCTTTAGGGTGCATAAATATTGCCTTAAAATTATTTTTAAATTTTATTTTACAATGGCACAGTGATGGTTCTAGTTGCTTTTCATCTTAGAAATATCTCAAGCCTGTAAATATTTGATGTCCCTATTTTTGAAACTGGAGTAGTCCCCTGTAGTAGAATAGGAAGCTCTAGCATATGTGCTTAAACGTTTTGCTGGGCTATCGTCAATAAATAAATGTAGTAACAAAGTACACCAACACAATTTACTCATAAATTAACTTAATGATTTTTATTCTGATCAAACAAACAGAACTGCCTATTCCGATGTCAAAGTCCATCTGGTCTAATAGCCAATGTATTGTGATTTACTGTAGCTGTATTTTTAGTTCATCAAGGTTGCAAGAATATATATAGTGTGCAAAAATCAAACAGCTGTGTACAGGTAAGGAGAAAAGAAAAAAATTGAAACTAACATTGTTTTGCAATCCATTAGCTGAAAAACCACTTGATTTTTTTTTTCATTTTCTCAAAGATTTTATTAATTGTTAGTTTTAGGCCTTTTTTGCATTCCAGAGTAAAAATAATTGGAGTCACCTATTGTTCCAAAGTAATTTAATTATTTTCTTTGTACCAAGATACCTGTTTGATAATTTAAGACTAGCATTAAAAGTCCAGGTAGATAAAAATATTCTGTGGTATTTCTTTGCATTTGCATTCAAATTCTGAGAGTGTGTCATCCTCATTTGTTAATGGAAACCAAAGTAACTGACAGGATACTAAAAATCTCTCAAGAACGGTACTTTTGAAGATTAACCACATTATTTTCAATAGATCTTTAAGCCTCTGAAAATGATAAACTGAAAATGCCATTAGACCTTCAGCCAAAAAAAGCTTGATTTTTAATATGTGAAGCATCTGAATAAAGTGTAATCAAGCTGAGCAAACAAGGCTGTTGCAGTAAGATCACCACTTAATAATAAATACAAATAAACTTTAATTCCAAAGTAACAAAAAAAAAAAAAAAGAATTGGTTCTGTCATAAGTATACTAAGACAGAAAAATATGAATGCCTTGTCTGTAGCTTGCCTGGAATTTAAATGTTGATTGTTTTACAATACAGAAGTGATCCAAATTCTGTCCTTAAATGCATGAATCAGACTTCTATACTGCAGATGACAAAGGATGCCACCTACGCATCTAAGGACAAAACTTATCCTTATGTGTGCAACTTCAAATGAAATGTACTGATCTTCTTCACATTTTAAGTTTAAGATTTATGTGGATGATCCAAACCTTGAAGTTCCAGTGGTTTAAATGTTATTTTCTTTCTCTTTTCCTTTTTTTATATGATCTGTTGTCATAACCCTTAGAATACAATGGTAAATTGGCTGGATTCAAAGGCAGATTAAAGAACCCAGAACCTACATTATCTAGGAATACAGAATTAATAGGGATGAAAATATGATGCCACTTTGAAAATTCTAACTGAAGCTACTGTGTTCAACATGCTCTAGATGACTGAGCTGCCAGCATAACAGGAAGGCAGAGTGGGGGGGGGGGAGAGAGAAAGTAAAGCCAGGCAACACTTTTTTCATTTGCAGAATAATAAATATGTGGAGTCCCCACAGGGAAAAGTTGTGAAGGCAAAAACACTAGGGTCATTCAAGAAATGATTGGGTATGTCCTGGGAAAATAATGTACCAGGACAAGATGAGTCTCAGTGGGCTGAATGGCCTTTTTCATTCTCAGTATTCATGGATCACAGCTGTTGCACTGCAAGGTATGTTAAAAAGAAAAGATTACATGCTGATAGATCTGAGATCTATTCATCTGAAACCTAACTCCACATGTATCAAGCTGAAGAGCCTCTGTTACTTGACACCCACTAAGCTTCATTGTCATTCATGCTGTCCAAGTGCTTTATTATTTAGTACATCTTTTACTTTTTCCAGAAAGGAAATACTATGGTATTGGAAAGTAAAGTGCAATCCAACAGCATATTGGATATCTTTAAGGCTAACTTGTAGCATTTAATTACAAGCTCTAAGTAGGTGACTGTACAGAGACATAATTTTCCACGGGGCCACTCCTTGTGGACAAGGTGTACACAATTAATAACAACCATTAGACTGGCTCAGATTGTCACCCCCGCTCCACCCCACCCTACCAACCACTTCCATTCATTCTCCTTTGGGTGATTTGCTTGCTAGGTGAAATGGTGAATAGCAGCCTCTGTTCACTGGGTAGGCTGTGTGTTGTGGTAAGTTCTTGCACGGGAATATAAGGTGGTAGGACTGTGCAACAACCTACTTGTGCAGTCTCTGCAAGACCAGCCACAAGATCCTGCCCCACACAAATGAGGCCTTGAACAAAGTAAATAGCAATGCAGTTCTTCGTGAAGGAGCAGTGTCAGAGTGTAGATAAGTCATACATGGGGTCCACACTCACTGTGTATGGCAAAGCTATGTGCCAGGAAAACTATTTGTGGCTATTCTGGCAAGTTGCTGTGTGAGTGTAGTATACTTGACGTTAACTGGAGCTGGCAGGTGAAAGTTTGATGGAACCATACTTCACTGGAATACATACTTCCCTTCAAACTGAAATGCCTCATAAAACAGTGTCAATTTTGCTAAGTTTTCATTTGGGATGAAACCAGAAAAAATGCCCCGTCAATACTGAAAATCCCCTTTCACCATTGCCAGAATAAAACATTTCAATGTTTTCTCTTGTGACTTTTTATTTCACATTTTTAAATTTTTGTATTATAATATAAATTATAACTGACTATAAAATTTAAAAAATCAAAATCAAAATTGATTTTGTCAAAATGAAACATTTTTAACGACCTGAAACAACATTTTCCTCTTTGGAGAATTTCAGAATGCTTGCTTTTCATTTCTATTTGGAACAAAGTCAAATTTTGAAGTCTCAGAATCCTTTGTGAAATGGAATTTCCATCTTTAGTACAGCTCTGCTTACAACTATATAAATCCAACAGCCATCTGACATCACATCCAAGAAACTGAGGTGAGCAGAAAATGATTGGGCTAATGTAAGGCAGCAGTTTAATTTTCTGTAGCATTTCATATCCTGTGGAATGATTTCTATCCCCATCCATATTACCTGAATTGGGTGCTAGAAAGTATATTTACCCCTACGATATATCAATGAGCAATACCATCTCTTTTGTTTTCTTTGGAGGAAGAGTAATTTGAGGGAAAGATTGGAAGATGGTGGCAGAGATATGGATATGGTTTTCTGGCACTCTGGTGTTTCTCAATTGGCAAAACTGAGGCCACTTCTGCCAGACTTAGTAAATCATAACTTTGTCTGAGCAGGGGGTCAGTGTACTTACTGAAACCCAACTGGCACTACAGGGTTTAGCTAAAGTCAATCAGGTTCTGCTGAATCATGGTACACCTGGCATGCTACCAAGTTCTGTATCAAAATAAGAAATTAGTGTTCTATCAGCATGCTAGTGTTCTATAGCATTCTATCAGTAGCATTAGAGCAATAGTTACACAGAACTGAACCTAAGATACCACTTTTCCTCTAATCACCATAGCAACTGAAAGCAGATGATTCTATCTAGATAGAGGTTCCCAGATTTCAATATCTAGGAAATGGCAACAAGGCCATTTAAATAGAAGCCCCCTTGACTCTGGAACATTCTTCACTACTTGGCCCAACAGAACCTGGATTTGTTAAACATAAGTGAGCAATGCAAAACTCATGTTTTACAACAGAAGGGAGTATTGTGAGGAAGGAGAGAAAGTCATGGAATGTGTTGAAAGAACGGGAGGTATCAAAGTTTGGGGGACATCATCATAAATACCAATAGTATTAGGTAAATGTTTATAATTTTGAATGCTCACCTCAATGGAAATTTCAATTTCTTTGAGGTCTGTTCACCACTAATTACCATTACTACTAGATTTATAAATATACTTCTGAAGTAGGGGTCCTTTCCTTTTAGTGTCCTGTCTAATCATTTGTGAGCATGCTCCAAAAAAAAAAAAGTTATTAGCACTCTAAAGAAATACTTTTCAAATAATGATATTGCAAACACCTCCTACATGTGTTCACACTCCTTTTAAATATAATTGGCTGCTACTACTTTTTCTTGCTATTGCTATGGGCACCTGTTTGAACACGACTGTATCTGTCTGGATCTCACTGAATGAGTTATAACAAATTCTCAACTTCTTTACATTTCTGAGTTAATTAAACTGTGAAAAATGGAACCTTTGAGGACAGTATCATATGAACAAAAACAAGATTCTCAGTTTATAGGTTATGGTCTACTCTATGTCATAGATATTTTCTGTGTAATAGTTTCATTTTAATTCAGTTTTGTTCAAAGTTTTGGGGGAGTTATTTTTTTGCTGTGGTTGAGCAGCAAGCACACCTATGCAATGAAGGATATATTTGGTCTGCTATTTTTCAATTGGATTGAGATTTTTGGCTAGGCCTGGTAGCCTAGACTGATCAGCTTTCTCATATAACTTTTTTCATAGTTTTATGAAAAAGGAAAAACATTTCTCATCTACAGAATATTTTTATTTAAAGCTTTTCTTGAAGACCATCTTCATCCCACTTCTCCAAAAGATTTCAATCTATTTAGTGCCCTGAAAAGCCTACACCTTATTGACTACAGCTTAATTACATTATAAATAGTTTTAAGTAAGCTCAGTCTCCCTCATCAAGTTCTCATTTCAACTCCCTTGGGATAATATATAATATAATGATACTTACATTCCTGACTGGTGTAACACAACTACTCATGTTCCCTAAAGATACCCATGCCACATAGCCCTCAGTATTCCCTAAAACTTACAGAATTGCCATAACTGTAGTACTGAAGAACTGTTAATTTAATCACAAACCAACATTTTTAAGACTCAAAGTTTGGATAACATTTTTCCTCATTAATTTTCATGCATCTTAGAATGTCCTGGTTCCTCCAGGACCAGGAATATATTACTGAAAAAGCATGAAAATGTCTGTTATTGGGTATAAATGGTCCTACTAGAAATCTCCTGAGAAAGTCATGTCATATTTGATTTCCAGGTTGGTTTTTGCAAACCCAGTAGATTTGAAAAGTCTGGATAAATGTTGAGTAAATATAAAAACTTATGAGTGATTATCCAAACTAAATCCCACAAATGACTTTTTTGAAATTCAACTATAATTAATTCGGTCTAGTTTTGAGTTATGTAGTTATATTCTGTCTAGTTTTGAGTTATATAGAGCCCTGTCTATGGCTTTTAAGTTTTAACTCCATAGACAGTACTAGTGCTTTTAATATTTCACTGGTATAATAACTTAGAATAATAATAGCCATTAGGGCTACCACCAGTCAGGTTTCTACCCAAGTAGAATCATAAAAATGTAGGGCTGGAAGGGACAGGTTAAAGATAATATTTCTTAGGTATTTTGAACAAATACATAATAAAAAATCTAGAAGTCTATGTATCCCCCCCAGTGTCATCACTTATATTCCATTTATTCTTCAGATTTTCCAAAGACTTAAAGCAGACTTCTTTTTTCTTGTGACAGGGTGTACCTGGCCCTTCACAGCTCCCAGCTGGAGGGCCCATGGCCCTATTACACTGCTTCACGGGAGAAGCTACCGAAAGGTGGGTCCTCCAATTCTTTCTAGAGAGGCCTCATAAGAAGCATCCAACCAGAGCCTAGTAGGCTTATTTAAAAGGAGCTGTAAGGGTTTAACAGGTCAGTTCCTGCCTGGACCTGAGGTGGGGAGGAACAGTGCTTTGCTCTGGCCACAGGAAACTGAAAGATAAACAGAAGTTGAACTCTGGCTGTATTTTGCTTTTTGCAAGAAAAGAATGGAACTAAGAATGGTAATCCTAAAGTGGTAATCCTAAAGTAATTAGTCAAAAGAAAGTGACCTGGTCGGAAGAAGCACAGAGGAAAATAGTAATAGCTAATTTTAAAAAGTTAAAGGGAGCAGTGTGTGCCTGCTGTTCATAGGGTTTTGGGTTTGGGCCCCAGGGATGCATCTATACTTATAAATTAGGTCAATTTAAACAGGCTTAAATCGATTTAATTAATCCACATCTACACTGGGCTTTCCTTAATTCGACTTAAGGTGCTCCGCTGAGAGTCTAATATAGACTCTCTAAGTCGAGTTAGTAAGGCGCACCTTAAGTCGACTTAGGAGTCTTGTGTGGACTCTCTAAGTCAACTTAATAAGGTTGACTTAAAGTCGACTTATTAAAGTCGACTTATTTAAGTTGACCTAAATCACTAAGTGTAGATATAGCCCAGAATAGTAGCCAGGCCTGGCTTCCTCTGCTGGCCATTAGCAAGTGGCCTAAGCCCGTGTCAAAAAGCCCAAGCAAAGGGCTGGAATTTAGAGGGCTCAGGGATTGGACTGCAGACCCTGGTAAGGGCAGACATACTGTATGGTGAACACTTAGGCTATGTCTACACTAACAATTTAGGTTGACTTAAGGACCCTTCAGGAAGAAAGCCTTGGGGCAGTGCTGTATAATAGAGTAGGAAATTACTTAAAGTTAGCTCAGAAGGGTCTGAAAATTGAGCCTAGGGACAGGGCTACAGACACTAACAATGGTGAAGTGCTAGCTCTCGGCTGAGTTTAGTGACCCTGGAAGGGGTCCATTCATGCCTGTTAACTGTGGCCAGAGAATTGGGTCAATGAGGACCTGTCTAGTGAGGTTCTCAGCTGATGGTACTGGGATGAGAGAGGGTGAGTGCAGGATAGAACCCTGCTGACAGGAGGGGCTTGTGAGAGATCCATGTCTTCTGTCACAATTCTTTAAAGAGTTAATTTTCTCTTCTGTTTTTCCTTTAAATGAAAATCATTGACATATTGCATTTGCCCTTTTGAATTTTATTCCTTCCACCCCAGTGCTGAAGCTGTAAATGGAACTCAATGCAACTACCAGGTTCCTTCAAAGACAATCACATATTAAGCTCCCGAGAGAGGAGACATCAAGTGTTGTAGTAAGTAGAAAAGTTAGAAAAACTAGTTGGGTTATACTGAAAAAGACAGAGCATCTCCTCAAAGTTAATGGTTCATTTGTATGTTTGTTACTGGTTTCATACTACAGGATACTCAAATATGTTTTTACTTTCTGATTATCTGTATTATCTACAAGCATAACACGAGGTCTTTATAAACATAGTAGTATTTTTAGCACTTTCGTTATTGAGGATTTCTCACCCAAGTTACCTAATTTGCTAATTGTTATTTTAATCCAAAATGTTCGTTTTTCTGCAAGCAATGCTTGCAACTTATTTTTCTAGTTCAAATTGCTCCACTCATCTTCCCAAAGGTCTTATAGTTTTTTTTCTAATTTGATTTATACAGTAACCTTGAAACAAGGAGAGACATTAATAGACTATTCTGTTTTAATGAATGGCTTGTCAGATACTGGTGTGACTACTTCACTTGCTAGAAATTCTCTACCCCCAAGCCTCGATTATAAGAGCATAGCTTCAGGTTCTCAGTCATGTCTGTCGCTTGCTTCATTTAATATTCGACTGCTGGCAGGGATAGCTTTGGTCTAGAGGGATAATTTGATTAGTAATGACTTTGATATTTCTTTACCTCACTTCAACTAGTTTTTCATGTTCTGCATAGTAGCACGTGGGGATGGGTCTAAACTGCTGTAAGAATCAAATTAACTGTGCCCTTGGATTTAAGAGGCTGAAATTGGTGGGGAAGTATATAGATGCTTCCAAGAGTTGCTTTTGCCCAGATGTTTCAAAAGTCCTTTATCTGATGGGTCTCACTTTGAGTATTTTCCTTTTGCTTTCTTTTTCTCACTCTTTATGACTATTTCTTTTCTCTTGAGATTTGGATCCTGAAAGAATGTAGAGCTTATATCTGGCACCTGCACAGACGTACAAGGTAGGGCCTATCTTTTTTGCTGCACATTCATTAATGAGCCACTTATATGCCTCAAAGTCTGTTCCTGGATAACATCTCCATCCATCCAAAAGGGCCAGGACCCTATCATCTAACTCAACCAGTTACCATGAAAAGAAGCAAAACTGCAGCATTTTAAAGGGTGTGAAAATGAATGGCCTCCTTCTATACATCAAAAAGCTTTGGAAGATATGATGCTTTCCTAAGTGATCATGCGTCATAGAGCTCCAACAAGGGACAATCCTACTCTACACCACCTTCAAAGCAAAGAATGAGCTTTTCAGAAGTAACGAAAGTCCTGTGGCACCTGAAAGACTTAAAAATTTTTTCAGGCATAAGCTTTCATGGTCTGCAGCCCACTTCATCAGATGCTTATTTCCGAAGAAATGTGTTAGCCTTTAAAGGTGCGTCTACACTGGCAACTTAGGTCGACTTAAGGAGGTTTAAGTTGACCTAAACAAAGCTGCGTCCCCACTGGGTTTTTATTAAGTCGACTTAAGCATTTCCTTAAATCGATTTAAGGAAAGCTGAAGTTGACTTAATAACACTCGTTTTAGGTCAACTTAAGCCTTAAATTGACTCCTTAAGTAAGTCAACTTAAAGCCAGTGTTAAGGGGGATTAGCGCCTAAATCGACTTTATTAAGTCAACTTAATAAGGTCGACAAGGGGCTATGTCTACACTAGAAAAGCTGAGTCAACTTAATAAGATCGACTTTAAGTTGACTTAAAGCCAACCTTATTAAGTCAACTTAACAAAGTCGACTTAACTTTTCTAGTGTAGACATAGCCTCAGGTGCCACAGGACTTTTGTTGTTTTTACTATATACAGACTATCACAGCTATTACTCTGGAACTTTTCAGAAGTGTTCTTCAGAGTAGTTTGTTTCCTCTGAAGTCACTGGTAAAATTTACATTGACTTCAATCAGAGAAACATTATGCTACTGCTGAGCACATCAGAAAATACTATTCCACATATTAATTGCAGGGGACTGTTGTTTTTACTCTAGTGTTCTTTCTGAAAGTTACACTGGAAGATTTGAGTTGCTTTGATATAATTCCCTTCTGCAGCTTTTCCCTCAACCTACAGTTACTAACTCTTAAGGCCTTACTCTTAATCTCATGGCTGTGCAGTGCTCTTTTTTGACAACTGTATTCTGGTTCATTTGTTTTTTCAAAAGTATCTTTTGAGTTTCTGATTTTTGCCTACTGATTCGTGCTTTTTCCAGTGTTATTTATCTAGCTGATTCTGTTTTGAAACCTAATTGAAGAAAGTTAACTGATCATTGAATATGGGGATTAGCTTTCTGTTTTGATAACATTAGTGTCTTTTCAACATGCTGTGATACAATGAACAGCACTGTTTATAAATTAAAAAATAATAGTCATATGCTGGACTAGGCATCGCTCGTGCTGGGCAAGGGGCAAGCCTCTCGTTCCAGAGCCAGTACCCCAAATGTCCCCAGCCATGACAGCACAGGCTCAGAGAGAACCTGAGGCTGCCCTGAGCTCCCCCCATGCCTGCTCTGCAGCATTTACTGAGGCACGTGGTGCAGAGCAAGGGAGGAGGAGGAAAATTTGAATCACTCCTCTCAGGTAGGGGACGAGGGCAGTTACTAGTAACTGGCCCCGGCCCTGGGTCAGGGTTGGGGGGCTGCACCTGGACCCGGGGATGGGATCTGGAGCCAGCAGCAGAGCCAGATCCAGCCCCAGCCAGAGACCTGGGACTGGCAGCAAGAGCTGGATCCGGGGCTACCAGCGGCAGGAGCCAGACCTGGCTCGGCCCTGATCCCAGCCCAGTCCCAGCCAGCGACCTGGGGCCGGTGGCAGCAGGAGTCACATCTGGAACCTGGCCATGGATCCAGAGCCAGCAGGATGGATTGGGCCAAGAGGGTGGACTGGGGCTAGGGGGCAGGCCCAGATCATGCCCAGGGGCAGGGCCGGTAGGCCTGGCACAGCAGGGAGTAGGGCCAATGTGGTGAGGGGAGCGGCGAGAGGGGCAGGTTGGCCTGGGCCCCAAATGTTTTTGAAGGGCAGCGATGCCCCTGTATTGGAGTCTAGTTCTGCCCCCAATATCCGCTGGAACTCTCATTACAACAAATAGGAAATTGATCAACAAATTGGTCCCAGAAACTCAATGATTGAGTTGATCAAGCAGGACTTCATAAATTACTTTTAGAAATGTGTCTCTGTCATCTAACATCATCAGGGTTTTTTTGTTCTCCACGGGGATCTGCGCTCCCTTCTTGCCGGGGACCCGCAGCTCCCTTCTCTCCAGCCCATCCCCATTAGGTCAACTTAGGGTGTCCATACCAGCTTTAAGTTGACTTAGTAAGTTGACTTAAGCCTTAAATCGACCTAAAGAGGGCGAGTTACTAAGCTGACTTAAGGAAGTACTTAAGCCGACTTAATGAAAGCCAGATGCGGACATGGCGTTCTGCAGGTCGACTTAAGCGTCCTTAAGTCGACCTAAGTTGCTAGTGTAGACATACTCTAGGATCCTGCAAGGGGTGAAGTCCCAGAGCTTAGCCTGAGCCCAAACATTTGTCCAGTTGTTCATCTATAGAGTGTACTGTACATCAATGTGTATAGCCTTGATGTCCACTTTAGACTAAGATTTAAGAATATTCCATAATATAAGAAGATGCAAGCTATCAAATGCCTTTTGAAAAATCAGTGAAATTGATAATAAGAGAAATTTGCCATGCTCTACCATCCTCTGATGATCCTTAATGAATCTCTGAACTGCACAGGATTTCTTGCACTTGAACCCAACCTTTTCTTCCATAAGCTTTGGATCCATTACTTCTGTCATCCTGTGCAGTATCACACTTCAGAAGACTTCCTTACAAGACAGAATAGCAAGACTCTTCCCAAGTTGTTACAGTAAATAAGATACTCCTTTTTGGTTATTTTGACAACTATTTCCTGTTTCCACTGATTAGGGAAGACTATTCCCTTAGAGTTGATTTAACAGGTATGCTATTTTATTAGGGCAGCAATGTCAATTACTTTCAGCATTTTTGCTGATTTGATCATCTCCCACTGCTTTATTTTTCAGCTTCTTGATTTTAGTCTTTTCTTCTGACAGCTCTATTGGACAAAGTTGATATCAAGTAGGTCAGGTTTACATATTTCATTGAACTCTGGTGCAGATGTAACCTTCGGGTGGGCTAAAATTAATTTAGTTGCCCTTCTCCAATGCCTCACAGAAATCAATCCCAATCCCTATGGAGAAAGCAGCTGTAGACCCAGGATCCAGTCTGTACAGGACTCACAGCAAAGATTGCTCAGAGTTATCCTCCCACATTAAAATACTATGAAAAACAAACATAACAATGAACTTTATTAACTACTAACTAAATAAACCTTATCCTAAGAAAACAAAATACAATTAACCAAGAACAATCCCTAAAGAAACCCCCACATGAAAGATACCAAAGAGTCCCAAAGTCCAGGTGGAGTTCATCCAACTCTCAGCTACATTCTCTGTTCCAGCGTAGAGGCTTGAGTGGCAAGAAATAGCTGTCCTCTTCTTTCTTTGCAGGAATCTTCTGTAGCATTCCATGCAGGCTTTTCCTTCTTCTTTGCAACCAGCCCTCAGTCCAATATGCATGTCTGCAAAATCTGTTGCAGATGACTCCATTAGAGGAAGAAAACATCTTGTTCACTCCTGGCTCAGCTTCTCTCCTGAAAACTGAGCACATGGTCTCTTCTCAAGGCAGCTCTAACCTGCTGTCTGCACAGACTGCTGCTCTCATTTGATCTGACTGACCACACCACATCACAGAAGCAGGGCACCCTGTGGAGCATGCTCAAAAATGTTACCACTCCCTGCTTCCAGAAGTCTCTAGTTGTGGGTAGATAATCTGCCCAGCAACAGTAACCCACCCTCAGTAGGTCTCTTAAAGAGATAGCCTTTTTAGGCATATGGGTTACACAGAGGTAAGGCTGGATCTGCAGACTTCTTGGAAATGTTCCTCCCATCTGTTATCCTGTTATATCTCAATTACAAGCATTTTTCCATCTTTACTTTATTGGCCCATGTCCTGTTTTGAAGTTTCCACATAGGGTTTTAGTCACTTAGTTAATGACCCTGTGGTTTTCTATCATAGCAACAGACTCAGCTGCTAAGTCTTTAGTGTATCTATGGTTATCTTTCCTTGCATTGCTGAGGTTTTTGGTTTGTTTGTTTGTTTGTTTGTTTTAAATTACTTTGTCTATTTGTTCTCCTACTTGGCTTTTATTTAATTTCTCTTAGGAAAACTCCTAAGTGTCATCAGTCCTTTTCTTTCCTCAGCAAGATGCCAGATCTCTTGGCTGCCCACTTTTTGTTCTGTCTCTGCTGGTTGCTGCAGCGTGAAGCAGTGGCTCTGAGGACTGTCCATTTTTCTTCAGGTCCAATCAGTGTCTCACCTTCCTCTACCTCTGACAGTGCCTCAACTCTGTTCCTTAGTTCAGGCTGGAATTTCTTCTGTTCTCAGTTCTGCACCATTGATTTGTTTTCCTATTTTCTGTTTAAAGCTGTTCTTTCTCAGTTTTAATTTCAATTTGGCAATGAAAAGAGTGTGGTCACTGCTGACATCTGCTGCTTGAAATGCCCATGTGTGTTGGACAGATGAATGGTAACATGAGCTGATGAAGATGTGATCAGTTTGACTTTTTCTTTTACCATCTGGTGAATTCCATGTTTCTTTATCTATGTCATTATGAGGGAACAGGATGCTTGCAGGAATGAGGTCAGAGACCAATCACAATTCAGTGAGTTGTTAGACAGTTTGGTTAATGATTCCCTCCCCATGCTTCCCAATTACTCTTTCTGTTCTTTGGTTAGCACATCCTACTGTATCACTAAATTCACACATCATAGGGAGTAAATCAGGTTTTCGTAACCTGTCAGCTATACAGCTATATACTATACTATATTCAGATGCAATTATGGAGCTTGTCTTTGTCCTCATCATTATGTTCCTTTAGGTATTTGGTTTGGTGTCCAGTGTATATGATGCCATTGGTTAACAGGTTTTCAGTTGATGTGGGGGATTTTCCCCACAGAATCTGTCATAATGAGAGCTAATCCCTCTGTGTATGTATTATCACTACCACCGGAATATATTAGATGTTTCTTCTCTTGCTTGAAGTGCTTCTTAGCCACACTTGTCTATTGGTTCTCAGTGATGCCCAGGATTTCAAGCCCATGTCCATCTGCTGGATGATCTGTGACTTCTCTGATGTTTCAAACATGGTTCTCATGTTCTAGTAAACAATATGGAGTATTTTCTTTCTGCCAGTATAAAGCCTTTGGGGTCCTGACTTCTAGAGACTGGCTTTCACCAATAACCTTCATGCAACACAAAGTGTCAGTGGTATTCTCTACTGAGCATTTTTACCAGAATGGTACTTTGGTTATATTTGTATAACCAATTACATTATTATTATGGAACCTATTATAAATAAACTCTGTGTTGCATTGATACGATGTATGTACTGGTAGCAACATCTACAAGTAGTCTGCATATTGAATGACATTTTGAATGATGCTTTTCATGTATGCTGACACATCTGTAGAAATGTCCACTGAGTTACCAGATAAATCTCTAAAGAAAGCTGTAATTCAGATCATAATCGCAAGGTCAAGGCCTGCTGTTTTCATTCAGACAAATTTTGCCTGAGAAACTAGGACTAGTCTAATAATTGTCTAGACTGAAAAAAGGTGTAGACCCACTCAGTCGATCCTGGAAGGGCTCTCCAGTCGATGCAATAACTCCACTCCTTCAAGTGACGTAAAGTTGCATCGATCGGAGGGTGCTTCAAGTCGACGTAGCCTAATGAAGATGCGACGGTGAGTAGGAGTAAGATTGCGCATCTCCCGTCGACTTACCACTCCTTGTGTAGACTAGGCTTCAGAATAAACTAGAGAAATAGATCAGAAATATGAATGAGATGCTGTATGTCATACTGCTAAATAAAAAAGGAATGAACTGCACTGGAAAAGAACATGAATGGCTTTAATCTTTTGAGTGTACTGGTATGACAGTAACACCAATCCCTTTTTTATGAGATCTTTTTCAGATTAATGTATTGGATACTTCTCCTGCTGAAAATGTGGTGTTTATAGAACTCTTTTATTGGTATCTGCCTTATTTGCATTCAACTAAAAACATATAGTCATTGTCACTTGCTCTGGGCACATTACTTTAATCAGTAGGGAACTATTTCACATGTACTATAACACTTTATCAATACCAAAGAAAGCACTGAAAATGAAAACAAGACATTTAACACGTCACAGAACAAAACAAGACTTATATAATAGTAGCAGCTTGCACTTGAACCTAGAATGTTTAAACATTAGACAGGAGCAGATATATTTATAACCTACTAATTTTTTAATATTGACTATATAAATCTTCAGACTGGATTATTTATGACCTGGCAGAGTCTGATGTGATAAACTTAAGCGTTAAAATGTTTAATGTTTATGACAACCAAAGTTTTCTGTGCTTTGTTAAATTCACTTACAATGTCTTTGTTAAATTCATTTACAATATAATGACAAACATTTAAATTAGTAATAGTTGGGGCTACATACAAGCCAGCTGCTTATTTTCTGTGATACTCAGCTGTAGGAAACAAAATATCATTGATGGTGATGAAAACAAGTTATGAGAACAAAGGGTATATTGTAGCCCACATGATGTTTTCAACTTTGATTCATCAATGGCTGAGAGATGGAAAGCAATTTTATGGGTTTGGGAACAGCCAAAGTGCAAGAGCGCATATCAGTGTGGGTGTCTTTCATGTGTCTTTTTCATTGACAACTAAGAATCTCAACTTTGGGCTTGGGAGGAAATTAAAAAAAAAAAAAAAGAGTAAAGAGTCTAATAAAAGGCACATCTTAACTGTTAATATTCATTTACCAGATCCTGCTTAAAATCTTGTAGTCTCAAATCTAATTCCATCTGATTGCCTTTTAATTATAATGCCTTGACTGAATTCCAAATATAATGATTTTTTAATATAACTTGCACTGTTCTGTATCCAATGTAGAATTTAATCATGTAATGTATTCAGTCAGAACCAACAAATTTTGTAATTAAACTACCCACAAAAAAACCCACAAAACAAAAAACCCCATCCACCATTACCTACAAATAATATTAACACTCTAACTTAAGATGAAAGGCAAGGAATTTTAGAGTGGACACTGAAATGCTTTAGCTTGTGATAATAAATTATAATGCAGAATGTGGATGGACTGTGTCCTTCTCTATTTAGACTCCTGTCCGTGTTATGGCAGGATAAGAGCAGAGAAAGTCATCTCTGGTTTTCTTCCTTTGGCATGCGAATATCCAACTCCACATCAAGATTAAAAATAAGAATGTATTTGCTGTGTCAAAAATAGGTGTGATTGCATCATTTAGTGAACAGAAAATATTTGTCTCATTCATCTTTTAATGCTAAACTATCAAAATATTATGAAACATAAAACTAAGCAAAGTGGAAAAATAAACTCTTGTAACTGATGATTTTTTGGCTTTTCCTATTTGGTAAGATAAGTGAATATTCATATATTATAAAGCAAGGGCATGGCTTTTGTATAACAAATGTTAAGGATTTTTCAATATTATTACTGTCTTGTGTAACCACCAAATAATTAAAGAGGGTGCCATGTACTAAAACATAAAGGTTCATAGATTTGTAAGACCAGAATGGAATACTATGATTAACTAGACCGACCACCTGAAAACACGTTCCACAGGTCACAGAAATGAGAAGCATCATTATCTTAGCTTAAGACCTGATCTTGCAATCCCCTGAGGAACATTCATGTACAAAAGTAGTCCCACTGAAGTTAATAGGCTGATTTCCAAGCATAAAAGCTACTCAAAGTGAATAAGGTTTTCAAAATGGGATCCTGTATTAGAAATAGTCCTTTGTGCAAAAAGTCTAAAAATTACCAGTTTAATGGTATGAATTGTGACTTTTCAAAATCCAGCCTCCCCCAACCCCAAATATTTACCAACATTTCACACTTACATCTGGTGCCTTCTTAGCCAATATCACTGAGGCAACAATTCAAAGATGGTAAACCTGAAATGCAAACTCTGGCTCAAGTAACTTCTGGGAGGGGGGAGATTGAAAAGATAGATGAAAAGAATAGCCCCTGCTCAGAGACTCATTGCACAAACCCTTTTTCTAGTCCCCTATTGGTGGAAAGCATAAGGGGTGTACATGCTGTATCAATCTCCTCTGGCATACTCCTTTACAGGGATCTGCCATGTGGAAAACGTCGGGAGTGAAGAACCTTCTGTAAACTCTACCCCTCTCTTCGCAACATTTAACATCACTGGTTCTGCTACCTTGGGAGCATCTGTACTTAAAAGGTTAGAAGCTGGGTTTGGGCCACAGTAAGCTATGTGACTGTATAGCTACTTTGAGCTATGCTTTGGCTGATATATGCTCTTCTGGGCCTGGGCCATTATTTATCTTGTGCTTACAAAATATGCTGCACAACAGGGTTCCAGTCCTAATTAAAGCCTTTAATTGCTACTATAATAAATATAATAAATAATTCTTCCACCTAAAGGACAACTTCTATAGACAATGAAAATGTTTCTATTGAAATTTTGAACCCGCCTATAGGAGGGACATAAATCCTCTATTAAATTCTACATATTTCCAAGCAATTTTTATAGATCCCTGTGTTTTCATTCCTACTAAATTCTATAGAATTTTCCAGTAAGGTTCAGTTAAGGCAAGAGTTAATAGGAATCTGGGGCTATTTGAGAAAACAATAGTAATTCACACATATTAGAAAGTGACTTATGTTTGACAACTTGCTTTTTTCCAGAGTAACCAAGATCTATGCAAAAAAAAAAAATCCATTGTTTGTTTGTTTAATCCCATTTTTGAATGTTGTCACAAATGAACGGTTTCCTTTGGAATAAAGAACAATAATCATGGCAGTTTGATAATGCTGGAATCAAATGGCGGTCAGAAGCCAGACAACTAAAACAAAGAGGAACAATCAAACTCCCTTTTCATCTTCAACACATTAGAGATGCTTCAGAACAGAGAAGAGAAGCAAGTTGAAAAGGAACATTTTGTGAAATATTAGTCATGACATATCCTCCACAAAATAAAACTCTTCTTTAAAAATCACTTCTGTTTATTAACTTTTCTCCCCTAATCTCTATGCTGGCTCCTTTTTTTTCCCACTCTGGTACATGACAATTATTTTAAACATAGACAAAATTGCCCATAACTACAAATCAAAACAATGTATAGTACCAACTTTCCTAAACTACATGGGCCCAAGAGCTTTTCCTTGTCTTTTCCACTCACCCAATATTCACTTTGCCCTATTGTTATTTCTCCCACCTGTCTAACCTATAATGGGACAGGGATCTCAACTTTTTTGTGTGACAGTAGCATTACACACAATGGTGTTGAAAAGAACAAATACAAACACAGTCCAAATATAAAGTTTGTGCAAGGAAAAGATATGTATTACAGTTCTAGACACAAGTAAAAATAAATATATAGCTGAAAAATGCATGTACATCATAGTATTGTGATCGGTCTCACAGAGATGAGTTGACTGGCTTGAACAAAATGAAATCCTGTCTCAAACTTTGTCCAAAATATGAACCAAATCCAAACAATTTGTTTACTGATTTGCACCTCAGATGATTCAGATATGTGCTGCCTATTTCTCAGAGTGGATAAAAAAGGTACCGTGTAGCTCACAGTAGCCAGAAACATGCAGCATACAGTCTATTAAGAAGGTGGCAGCAGAGAATGTGAGGAGAAGTCTGATGTGCAAGATTACTGGTGAGAAGGAAAATAATGGCTGTGGTAACCTACGGAATACCTTGCTGACCCTTTTAACTCTGTGGTTCTATAACACTATAATATCCTCACAAACCACATCATAGAAGTACACTTGTGAATTTGTTCAGCTCTGTTTCAAAACAGAGGTACCAGGCTCTGGAGAGCCAGTGGAAAAGAATAGGGAGCTCATCTGAATGAACTTTGCATCACTTTCTGGAACTCTACAGGACCCAACTATAGGGCAGCAGTGAAGCAGGATAGTCACTCTGTGCACCTTTAGGTATGTCTAAGCTTAAAACACTACAGTGGTGCTGCTGTAGAACTTCAGTGCAGACCAATGGTTCTCAACCTTTAGTGGACTGGGGAACACCTAAAGGTATTAATTACTTTACGCAGAACACCTGAAGAAAACATTCTTGAAAAAGCTGGTTAGAGGTGGGAGATTTAAAATGCCCCAGTTGTAGCAATGTCCACCACCTTGCGCCTGGAAGCTTTGCTGCAGCTGGAGCATTAAATTGCTCCTTCCCCATCTCCACTCAACCCCTCCACAGGGGGAAGGGTCATGGAATACCTGCACTATGTCTGAGGAGTACCAGTGTCAGTGGCTGAGAAACACTGTTGTAGACTCTGATGGGAGGGCCTTAGATAACAGTACTCTCTTTAGAAAAATTCTGATTATTCCCAGTCTTTAATTCTTAGGTATATTTATCTACTTGTATCTCCATCAGCTCCTGGTACATTTTTCCTTCCTTCGAAGAAATTTCTATAATTATGATAACCTTAAAGGTGATTAAATGTGCAAGTAGCAGGGACATGTGAGATATAAGTATTGTATTATAGCCTGGGGATTGTAAGAGATTACTTTTTCTTTTGTATCAAGCTCAGAGCTCCTCCAGAAAAATACTCCTGGTAGAACAAACATGTTGGATGAGAAATAGATCTCTTAATCTTAAATTCCATGTTCCTACATGGCATCCATGCAGTTCCTTTAACAGAAAACATGAGAGTAACTAAGGGTAGGTCTACAACTTATGTTATAATGGTGCACCTGCACCTCTGCATCTGTGCTCCTTTAGCTCATCAGTGTAGATATTACTTATGTCAACAGGAGGGATTCTCCCTTCAGTGTAGGTAATCCATCTCTCCAAGAGGTGGTAGCTAAATCAATGGAAGAAATCTACTATCTGTACTGAAGAGTTAGGTCTCTATGACCACATCTCTCAGAGCTATGGATTTTACACATCCCTTAGAGATATAGATATATTGATGTAAATTCCCAGTGTAGACCAGGCCTAAGACACGAGGCTGTCCATGCTTAGGAAAAGGCAGATGCGCACTGAGCCTTACAGTCACTCTCACAAAGCCCATGAAAGTCACTGGGTTGGCTGATGTAACAAAATTCCAGGAAATTCTTTGAATGTTTAGGGTAAATTACTGTAGGTTTGGGGTTTTTTGTTTTTGTTTTTTACATGATGTTTTGCACATAAGTAATAGGAAATAATTTCATAACAGCAACTAATATAACTGAAAGCAGGAAATACTTGCCTATGCAGTCATTCAGATAAGTTAAAAAGCAATTGCACATGTATACTATCAGAAAATTAATGTAGAAGGCTGGGTGCGCAATTGCACTTTGATCACTGCTCCCTTCTTGCTAATAAACATGACCCCTCCTGTTTGCCCACTCATTTGCTCTCTTTAATTTGAATTTTATACCTCATTTTTCCTTTAAAACTCTAATTTCCAGAGCTGAGAAAAAAACAGAATCAGGCAAAGTCTGAATTTTATTGACGATGAATTATTAGTAATATTATTATGCTGAACTGGCCTAATTCTGTTCCTAATGAAGTCAATTACAACCTTAATGGAAGCAGAGTTAGGGACAGAATAGGGCACTTTCAAGAAATTCCACCTTACATATTTACAGTAGCATTGAAAGGATAGGAGGATCCATGTGAAAACATAGTAAGAGATGGTCTCTGAACCAAAGAGATTTTATTATCTCAAAAGAAAAAAACAGATGAAAAAATGTAATAAAATGATGATGCAATATTCAAGCAGAGCATTCAAGGTGATATCTGGCAAATGTCATGTTAGTTGCATGTTTTGTTGTTCTGTCCTTGTGTTGTGTTGTATGTCTCTACTAGAGAGGACAGGGAGAAGGGCATGGTGAGGGGAGAGAGTTAACAGGATGGTTTTAAGAAAAGGGAATGATGCTAATGAAGTGCGAGAGAAGGGAGGAGGATGAAGGGAAGAATGAAGAGGAGCATGGAGAGCCATGTGAGTGAGTTTGCAATGAAGAGACCATGTGGGAGAGGATGGATGGAGGTTAGAAGATACAGTCATTTAACACTGAGAAAATAACAGTGCAAATTGATGAAAGCAGAGACTGCAGAGTTTGATGACATCACTGGTGTCCAGGGCCTCCTTAACCCTATACCCTGCTGCTTCTTTATTCATTGTTCCACTTCAGTTGCTCCAGATGTTGTTGGAGGTTGTTTATTCCCAGGGTTACCTGCACTCAACATTAAACAAGGACTATGGATTTTTTTTTTATTACAACAGATGATTTGACCTCACCTTTCTCTAGATGCTGTTCCCCAGTGTTTGAATCTTAACAACGGCTCTGATTACAGCCTGACCTGATCCTATGACTTACACTCTCCCGCATTTATTTTCCTCCCATTCTGTAAGCTTCCCATCTTCAAAGCATCTGACAAAGTGGGAATTTTTCCCACGAAAGGTCATGCAACAAATATATTTGTTAGTCTTTAAAAGTGCCACAGGACTCCTTGATTGTTCTCCATTCTAAAAACCTCTTCCTCCAGCAACCATACAGGGCAGGAGAGGAAGTTGCATCATGCAAAGAACCTAGTGTCCCAGCGCAGGGTCTCCCCGTGCTAGGTTCAGAGTGATAGAAGAAAGCGTGGCCATGGAGTGGGACTCAATCCTTCACCTCATTGCCCTGGACATTGCGCCAGTTCTGTCCATTTTCTTGCTCATGTGCTGATTCTGTTCTAGACAGGAACTGGGGAAAGGTGCTTGCTCCAATGAAAGACATGTATTCCCATTTTTATTAAATGTTATAATACAGAAAATGATATTTTTACTGTCCACATTCCCTATAACTTGGTGCAGAAATTGTAGTTAACATTTGTCAAATCTATACTTCTCAAAGATTTGTATTTCTATTTTTTTTTTAAAAAAAGCTTTTGACCTCTCAAAGCCTTATTAACAGTATACATATGACCAATCTGTTTTATTTTTTATATATTGTAAATGATTTTGCAAACAAATTTAACCCAACAACTGGATTTGTAGGAAACAGAGGACAAAGCATTACAAATAAGTGCTTTAAAATAAATGCTACTTACATTTGAAAATATATTGATTACATTTTGAGATTTACAATTAGACAACAAATCCTAGTTTGTAGAGACTCAGAGATCACATTTCTGTGCATAAACCATATTTCCAGGACCACACAGGTTATACTGATGTATCTTTTTGGCATGCTCAGCCTCTTGTCTTTAAATACTGCTTCTTATAAAAGGAAAGTTCATGTTCATAGTTGCACGGCACTGTTGACATAGATACTTTTACACAGACTGTGCAAGCACATCCATTTAAAAAAATTAGCCTTAAATATCGAAATCTACCATTCACTGCATGTATTATATAATTCACCATATGGGAAGACTTAACTATGAGGTTCCTAATGTTTGAAAGTATCTCAGCTCAGCCTCTGATTTTTGTACTTGGAAACAAATCTACAAGAAATTTTGGATGTTTTTGGATGCTTTTCATGGTATTAGATAGTTAATAAAAAGAAGAAATGTGAGAAAATCTAAATGTTAGTCTCATCTTTTTATTAATTCAGTGTGACAGTGGAATTGACTTTGGCAAAAATTTCCTAGTGTAGTGCCTTGTTGCACCTAAGTCTATATTTAGACATTTTAATATTTTGTGGCCTGAACATGGATTTCAGTGTCTAATTTGAATGTTTTCTTCTTAACATTTTTATACCTCAATTTCTAAATCTATAAAATAAGAATATTAATGATTACTGAAGAATTGTGGAAATTGGAAGTTACATTCTGTGAGAAATTCTGAGATTTTGAAATTTGTTTATTTTTAATCATATTCAAAATGAAAAGAATCTCAATTGCATATGAAATGAAAATTTTGAAAAAAATCATGAAAAAGTATTTTGAAGAAAAAATAATCCATCTGAAAATTTCAAAAAAGAACATTTTGACCTTATCAAATGCATTTTTTCTTAACTTCTTCTAAATGTAATTTCATCAAAATCCAGATGTTTCTGTAGGATGTTTTGGTTTTGAGAAAACAGCATTTTCTGACGGAAGATCATTGGTTGGACAATGTTTTGACAAGCTTTAATGTTTATTCTTTTCATTAAGCTCTACAATATAAAAGTGATGTACAAATAGAAGGTATTTAACTACACAGTTTCTGAACTCTGTGTGATACATACCCTTCTGCAAGGTCAGAGAGCATTTTGACAAAAGTGGAGTTTTATTGTAGGATCTCATTGTGAGTTCTGCTTTGTGAAGAAGATGGTAACCACACAGAGCAGACTAGATCTGGGGATGTGGTCAGGGATATGACACAATCTCCCTTGTCCCATAACCTATCAAAGCTTCTCTGTAGTCACTATGTGATAAAAAGAAATTGGGAAATGAGATTTCATGGCATTTTTCTCTCATGCTGGCCCAGCTCCCATTCTATTGTAAGAGAAATGGGCCGAGGAAAGGGTTGTTGGAGGAAATAAATAGAAAAGAGCTATTGGCCACCTGGCTTCTGAAAAAGTTATGCTATATGTGGCTATGTCTACACTTACTAAAGTTAGTTCAAATTAGTTAATTCGAACTAACTAATTCAAACTAATTTTAGTTAGCACTTGCTTAGTTCGAATTAGTCAATTGCATTAAGGTCAATGTGCCGCTCAGTTCGAACTAAGCGCTTAGTTAGAACAAACAGGGCCACATTGCGTTAATTCGAACTAACTAGTTCGAATTAACCGTTAGTTCAAAAAGTATAATAGAATTTATTAGTTCGAATTAAGGAAGCCCTTAATTCAAACTAATGAAAGCCTAGTGTAGCCAAGGCTTAAGTTAGTTTGAATTAAGCTTCCTTAATTCGAACTAACTTGCCAGTGTAGACATAGCCAGCAGGTGCCAGAACAGAGAGAAGAGACAGGAGCCGTATATTTGGTCTTGATTTCGACAGATCTCAGGAGATGCACAGGGTACTGAATCCCACACTTGTTTGATGGAGGCAGTCCTGCTCCTTGATGGAACAGTGATGTGTAGTTCGGTGAGTGAGAATTTGTAGCACGTCTCCTTCATAGTGGACAAGCTGGTCACTAAGTAATTACACAGAAAAGACTAGAGAATCTGGTTTTATTTTGAAAATTACTTTCTGTGAATTAAATACAACAGTTAAGGATTTTGCAATATACAGTGCAGAAGAACATATTAGAAATAAAGGGAAAAAGAAACTCTACAGAAAACTTCTGGGTGATGTATGTGCTGGGCTGCAGCTGCCAGCCCTATTTGAATGTTTTTAGTGGACCAAGCATGCACAAGTCTATTGAATTCTGGAGCATCATTCTCTGTCTGCAGACAATCAAAGTGGTTTGAAGACAGCAGTTGATGTAGCAAAGATAGCAAGAACTTCTAAGACTGAGAGAAGAAATTCAGCAAAGGCAAGAAATTGTTGTAGAGAGAAATACTTTGTATTTTTTTTAACCAAATACGTTGAATTGAATTAGAATAATAGTTTAAACTCTGCAAATTTCAACAGGACCATGTTCTTATACAAACTGTACTGTGTATTTTAATAATTCCAATCATTAAATTACTCAAATTCATAGATTATTTTTATTATTATTATTCCAGAAGGAAACATTAAATCATTTACCTCCTGCGTAACTCAAGCCATGGACTGAAGTAAAATAAAGAAAATGATATATGATTTTGCAGACTTCTAGTCAGTACCAAAATTCTAGTCAATATATCAAGTTTCCAGGGTTTTTTTTTAATAAACCTGACTCTTGCATCCTTTTTTATTGATTTCATGAAGATCATTTTCTAAAAGTCCTAATATTTAAAATATGTATCATATGAATTCTGCTGCAACTGGTATTGATTGATCATCATCAAAATAAATATAGTGACATTTGGTATTTCTTTTGTATGTCAAACAATCTGTCTGTCTAATCTAATGGGATCTTGTGTGTCAATTTGTACAAGGATGCAAGAACAATAAAAATTATGCTTAGGAATGAAAAGGCTGTCAATAAAATTTATAGCATTATTGCATTCAGATTTCACTAAACCACTGAAAGATCATAAAGTAGTAAACTTAGCACAAATCCATGAGATACCATAGATCTGAGTTTTGTCATTAATGAAAAAAATAAAAAGAAATGGTTGTGTGAAAGGAACTAGAGATTTACTGTAAAAAATGTAGTTTTACAACCTTATTTTATTTTAAAATAATATTACTCTTCCTTTGTGATTGACGTAGATATTGATGGTATTGTTCATATGATGATGATGTTGCTACACTCTAGGGAATGGCTATTAGCCTGATATTAAAAATTAGAAAGACATCACCAAAGTCTCTTTCTATATATTTGCTCTTTAAAGGTGATTACTACAACACCAGCTCTAGCAAAATCTTTAAATACATTACATGGCAGAATAATAGCACATGAATTGACATGACTTATGACATTTTCTCTGATTGTACATTGAGGCATTCTCCATAAAACTAAGAATGAAGAGAGTAGGTGATGCACAGCTTTAGAATAACTAGTGTTCCTAGGCTTTAAGAACAGAAGTTTGATATTAAAAGAATTTATTATTGGAATTTGTTTAGCCATCCAAATGCACACATTCAATAGTGTTATCATGAATAGCAAATTGCTGAGAAACAAACAAAAATCAATGCTATGGCTTGGCTGAAATCCAAACTGAGATAAGGTGGGCTACACAGCATGTGGAGTTTAGTTCTGAAGAATAAGTATTGTGAAAATTAGAGGTTTATGGTGGAACATAGATCCATAATGCTAATGAGGTATTGTCAGGCAAGTCTTCCAAAGTATAGCCAATGTCAGGAAGCAGCATAATATAAATACATCTTTAGGTTTTTGAGTGCTGAAATGTTATAGCAAAAGACAAGAACAATGTGTATGATCTGAGAGCCCCATTTCAGGGGAAGCAGTGGGACTGAAGTGGCAAGAACACTGATGACTCACTAAGCTTGGATGATAAGGAAATACTAGTTTCCAAAAATGCCTTCTTCGATCTTGCTAGGAAACTTCTTTCCTTCCTCCCAGGTGAAGACTTGGCCACAATAATCCATGTATTTAGCAATTCTAGGCATGATTATTGTTATTCTTTTCACCTGAAATGGAATGTGAACATTGATGAACAAATGTGAGTGATCAGAGATGTTGACTGCAGGCCCATGGGTCCCAAGGCAGTGTCCAGACTATGGTGGCCACTCAGCAGTTCATCTAAATGACTGGAAAGCAGGCTGGAGAAGCTCTAATCACAAAGGGTGTGTCTACAGTGGCAATTTAGATCAACTTAAGGATGCTTAAGTCGACTTACACAAAGCCGCATCCACACTGGGCTTTTATTAAGTCGACTTAAGTGCTTTCAAGGTGGAAGGATTAGACAACCAAGGAAGGGTAAAGCTTCATGCAACTGTGGCTGAGTGTCCCTGATCTGGGGGAGCTCTGGAGCTGGTAGGCCTATGCTGACTGTGCATAGTTGGTTATGGGTTGTTTAACACAATAAAAGAGTACTGGTGATGCTTAAAGATGGAGTCTGCCTGTGCCTGCTGGAGAACAAGGAGTGGACCAGTAGGGTGGGTTGGTGGTGTGAGATGTTTACACCTGCACCTTTCCAATTCAGCAGAGAAATGACTCATAAATGCTTGGGCAATCCTCTTTATAAATATTAGTAGCTTTGCTTGCCATAAAGAATGTTGGATAGTTCCCTCACCTAGAAGAAATCACTGATACAGATTCCACTTGCTGCTTTTGTCAAACATAAATGTATTGTACAAACATCAACTTCAGTTCAGAAGACATATACACAAATACAGTATGGTCAGGCAGGTTGACACATTTTCTTGAAGTATTCAACCAATCCTGCTTTCTCTGTCTAAAATTACTATATGTAATGTACAAAGTCAGCACTGGTTGCCATCTAATCTTTAGTCAGATTGGTGAATAATACTATAAGAACTGATTTTTCTATTACCTGTGCTCTCTACAAACTGCATACTTGGAATAGTTTCAGACATAACATTGGTAAAGCCCTTTCCTTCAACAAATGTCTTTAAAAAAAATCTGTTAAGACATTTACCTATTAGAAATGTTTGACATTCTGCATTTGTTCCACCTTCTCTTATGGTACCCATCATACTTTTAAGATGCAATTTTTCAGGCAAGGAATAGTATTTGTTTGGCACGTGACACTACATATGCAGCATGATATACATGAATCAAAACCTTCCCCCAACCCCCCAAAAAAATCTTCTGAGACTTATGAAGATGAGTACAGCATTCAAACATCACAGTCACTGTGAGAAAATGAGTGAGATTCATGCCTCACCAAGTCCCATGATTTCCAAGGTATTTTCACATCTATCAAATAACAATCCCACAATGAATGAATCAATCAACATTTTTATATGTTCTTGGGTTTATTTTTAAAACATGGAAGGCCCTCTATTATGATTAATGAGGCACATAAATGCCCACAGAGCGTGTTAGAGGTAAACTCAGTTTAAAATGGCACTTTTAAAGACTAACAGATTTATTAATCGCATGAGCTTTCGTGGGAGAAAATGCGATTAATAAATCTGTTAGTCTTTAAAAGTGCCACAAGACTCTGTTGTCTTTCTACAATAGACTAACACGGCTACCCCTTTGGAATCAGTTTAAAATGAAAGGGAAAATATCCAGGGGAAAAAATAAAAGGAAGAAACTTCTGAAATAATTGCTGATATCTGGTAATAGTTCTTGATAAAGATATGTAATCTAAGCCCCTCTTATTGACAGGTTGGAAACTGTACCTATCTTCAGAAAAGTTGTTAAGTTATGTCCAAAGAATTTAGAGAAGAGACCTAGGTCAATGCCAGTTGAATTGGCTAAAATAAATAAAAACAGAATTTAAAAAACAGATGAACATGAGATGATAAGAAGAAACCAACATGGCTTCTATAAAAGAAAATCATGACTCATTTACTAAAATCATTTAGATTCCTCAATAAATTATTGGATAAAGGACAACTGACTGGTAATACTTTATTTAATGTTCAGAAAGCCTTTGACACAGACCTTCACTTGTGACCCCTTTAGAACGGTGGTTCCCAACCTTTTTGGCTCAAGAGCCACAAATATAATTTTTAGAACCTGAGGGGCCACCAATCCATTTAATTAAATTCACATTACAATTAAAGTAATTAAATTAAAAGTAAAATGTAATTAAAATTAATTAAATATATTAATTTAATTTAGATTAAATTTTAATTAAATAGACTAGTGGCCCTTCAGGGTTGAAAAAGTTATATTTGTGGCCTCTGAGCCAAAAAGACTTTTTAAAAACATTTGAAAACCATTGAAAGTTTTTCTTTTGTTAAAAAATAAAGGGTGGGGTGGGGTGGGGCTGGATGCCCAGGAACAGGGCCAATTTGTGGGCTGGTGTTTGGGCCCCAGCAACAGGGCGGTCCACACTCCTGCCCCCGCCGCGGCCATGCCAGCCTGTGGCCACGGTCCCCCATCACAACACGCTCCACGCAGCCACCACCAGCATGCCCACAGACATGCCGGCCCGCCTCACCTCCTGCTCCCAGCCATGCTGCCCCCTGCAATCCCCCAGCATGCCCCTCAACTGCGCCGGCAGCCCCTGCAGCTCTGGCTGGGATGGGAGAAGAGGCAGGCTGCCACAGCAGGGCTCCCAGCCACGCACCATGACCAGTGGCTGTGCAGCGTGGGCCATTTAAAAAAGCCCTGTAGGCCACATTTGGCCCATGGGCCAGGGGTTGAGAAACCCTGCTTTGGAATAATAAGCTGTCTTTACCTTTCATTATTTGCCTCTTTAGTTTCCACAGTAGCTTCTTATATAAGTAACTTTTAAAAGTCTTTTTGAAGCTCTAGATCACTTATATGAATCAGTTCCCCTTTTTCCGCTCTCAGAGATACAAACCTCATGCATTAGAGATAAACCAACTACCAAGGGTAGTTTATTCTATTATTGTCCACAACGGGGTCTCTTTTATCTTCCTCTGAAGTTCTTAACCATTTCCAGACTGGGACCTTCTTTCATTTTGGGACTGCCCCCTTCCATCTATTCAACATTAGATTGGGCTAGGAATTTTCCAGTGGCTTTGTCTACACTGGCAAGTTAGTTCGAATTAAGGAAGCTTAATTCGAACTAACGTAAGCCTTGTCTACACTAGGCTTTCATTAGTTCATTAAGGGCTTCCTTAATTCAAAATAATAAATTTGCTTTTTGAAGTAAGCGTTAGTTCGAACTAGTTAGTTTGAATTAACCCAATGTGACCATGTTAGTTCGAACTAACCGGCACATTGAGTTCAATACAATTGACTAATTCGAACTAAGCAAGTGCCATCCATGACACTTGCTTAGTTCAAACTAAAATTTGCTAGTTCGAATTAAGTTAATTCGAACTAACTAAAATTAGTTCGAATTAGTTAGTTCGAATTAACTAATTTTCTTTCTTCGGAAAATGCTGAGTCAACAAAGTTTGGATGAAACCTGTCTTCTTGCCTAATGAACGACTAGGGAAACTGGGGAATAGGCTTATATATTCTAAGGTCAGAAAGGACCATTGCAAAGGTCTGACCTCCTGCTTAGCACATACTATAGAACTTTTCCAGAATAAATCCTAGAGCAGATTTTTTAGAATAATGTCAAGTCTCGGTTTAAAAATTGTCAGTGACTGAGAATCTGCCATGACCCTTGGTAAATTGTTCTAGCTGGTCTCTCTCTTTTTTTTTTTTTTTTTTTAAATTTATGCCTGTTTTCCAGTCTAGTTTCAACTTCCAGCCTTTGGATTATGCTTTTCTCTGTTAAAATGAAGAGCCCATTTTAAAGTATTTGTTCCCCATAATATACTGTAATCAAGTTACCCCTTAGCCTTCTCTTTGTTAAGATAGACTCAAAAAGTTCAATCTATTAATCGCCGTGTTTTATAATCCTTGAATCATTCTCATGGCTTTTCTCTGAACCCTCTCCAATTTATCAACATGGTTCTTGAAATGTGGGCACCTTTGCTGGACACAGTATTCAGCATAAATCACATCAGAGGTAAACAGAAGTAAAATAATCTCTCAATAGCTACTTGAGATTCCCCTGGCTTTGCATCCATGGCTCTGGGGCAGCCCTGCAATGTTAACTGCCTTGGAGTTGGGAATCCTGTGACTTCCAGTCTCCCCTTCGTGGACATGGGAGCCCAAGCTACACCTGAGAGTCAGCTTCCAGCTCTGCAGCAGGGAACCTGGAAGCCATAAGAACCCTAGTTCAAGGATATTTCAATTTTTTGGCCAGCTCTAGTTAACAACGAAATGGACCCTGTAGCCAGCTGTTCACACATCCTGCAAGTTGAGAATCCATACTCTAAATCATCTGGGGAGAGATCCTCTAATCCATGAGAAAATCTACTGGGACTCCAAATATACCACTTAGGAGGACCCAGTGATTACAACATCTGCAAAGGGATCATTTAAAAACCTCTCTTTTGATCCATGTTTCAATATGCTGTATTACATAAAATTATGGAGCAACCTGACAGGAAATATTAAAAAAAATATGTCTAGGGGGACCTCATGCCCTTCTTTCCAGTACTACTTTGTAAAAAACAATTAGGATATTTTGCTGTGATTCTGCAGATATGCAGAATAAAGATTATATGCAACACATCACTGAGGAATAGTAGGAGTTCTGGAGAAAAGCTGAATGATCTTTGTGTTTCCTGTGAGTTTTCTAATGACAATGAACTTCCCTTAAGCTTGTGCTACTTCTCTAAAGTCAGCCCTGCAATAATTGAACAGAGCACTGTGAGTGATGTCAGGTTTAAAGGTTATGAGCTGTGAAGACAGGCTGAAAGCTTAGATCCGTAAAGCCCAAGCATGTAGATTACTGAACTGGTACATTGAATGTCAACCATTTATTTTTTTCTCACCCTAACTGTACTAATTGGACAAAAGGGCTTGAATAGAAATTAAAGGAGAAACAAGTCAGAACAGATATCAGGAATCATTTTTTCATGCAGATAACCACTGAGATATGAACTGTTACCAGGACTGGGAGAAAGTGGAGTTATTAAAAACCTGTGAGATGATGAAAAATGTAACAAAACCACTGTTTATTTCTTAAAGGAATTTATAGGACCAGATACTTCTTTTATATTAAGAGTAAGTCTATGCTGATGGCGGCAAAATCGCCACCGTCAGAGAGATCTTTCGGGTTCAATTGAGCCGTCTGTGTAGACGTGCTCAATCGAACATGGAACCGGAGCTGTAACACCAGGTCCATAACCGTAGTAATATTATGCCAACCGGACACCATTTCCGGTTGGCTTAGTGTAATGTGTAGGGAGCAGTTAAAGAAGTTGATGGGAGATACGCAAAGTATTTTACATACCTTGCGTATCTCCTGTTGACTGCCACCGAAAAGTGCGGCAAGTGTAAACTAGGGCTTAGTCTTCTTTGCATGGTTTTGGCAGCACAAAGCTAAAGGTCCTCTGACAGAGCATCGGGGGATTTACCCCACATGGAGGAATCCCTGAGTGCTCTAAAGCTGGCACTACATCACCACAGCCTCAAAGAGTATATGTTTAGAGCCCTGCGCAGATACAAATATGTGGATCAGTATCCGATCTGCATCTGCAAGAAATGGTCTGCGGATATCCGCGTTCGATCCACGGATGTGACTATAATGCGGATATCCACAGGTATCTGTGTATTTGCAGGGCTCTAGCCCTGTACAGATAAAAATATGTGGATCCGTATCCAATCTGCATCTGCAAGAAATGGTCTGCAGATATCTGCAGATTTGCAGGGCTCTCTATATATATTCAAAGTGTAGAGGGGCAGGAAGAGACTCAGTACGAGCTTATTGTGTTCCTGTGATCCTTGCCAATATAAAAGTCTCTAAGTGGTATTATGGCTGGTGTGATTTTCTGAAACCTTGAAGCTACTGTAACTTATATTGGGAGCTAACCCTTGAAGCAGGAGAGTGTTAAATTGGGTTTAAAACAGCTTTGCCCCCTTTTTCTCAGCACCAAGAGGAATATTTCTGTAATGATACAATTCAGTTAAAATCCTCTGAAGTTCAGTCGTTGCAATGGATTTGATTCTGACTTCATATGAGAAATAGATCTCTGAACCAGGGGAACTTAAAGGCATGAAGACCATGTGTTTCAAGCACACACTTCTAATAATAAAGAGAAGAATGACAGACCAGTATATGACACATAAGTAGCATGTGGTCTGAAAAATATGTTTTTTTTTCCATAGTTTTCCATTAGGTCTGAAAGAGAAAGTCTAACCTACTTAAAGATCTCCAAAACTAAGAAAAATACCTATATGCATCAAAGTTTCACGTGAGCAATTCTGTACATATGAGGTCTGGACAAAGACTGGTCATCACCTCCCCCCTTACTTCATATTTCTATCTGTTCTATACTTGTGGCATGTGGTATTAGTGAAAGAGGTAGCCAGTCTGCATGCTAAGCCTGGTCACATTTCAGTCTTTCTGAAAGCTTTCTTGAGCATTTTCCTTTTCTTTGAATAAAACTGTTGTTTTCTATATAATTGATTCATCATGTTGCTACATTTTAATTGTGCTGGATATGTACATGGAAATAATGTTAAAGAAGTACACACACATTTTATAGGGAGTCAGAAACGTTCTCAAAGGTGAAATGCAGAGCAAACATTTTATTTTGGGCTATATAAAGATACATTTTTAAAAAATATTATTGGAGAACTGGATTATTAATGGGCTAACTACAGTTTCCAGCTATCAAAAGAGGGTTAGTTAGATATCGAGTCAGGCTCTATTTAAAACTGCTTGAGTATGATTCCCCTAGGGTGACTGGATAGCAATTGTAAAAAAAAAAAAATCAGGACCAGAATGGGAAGTAATAGGAACTAATATGAGACAAAGCCCTGACTATCAGGACTGTCCTTATAAAATCAGGGCATCTGGTCATCCTAGATTCCCTTCTCATTTAACACTGGAAAAATGAGTAAAATAAATTATAAGGAAATAAATTAATCCTCATTAGGCTTCAGGTTCAACAACTCAATTGAAATAAAGCAGTTCATATTTCTCTCTCCCAATATTCAAGACTTAGTCCAAGGATTTTCAGTGTGGTTGTCCAACAACTCTGTGGAAACCAATAAAGAACAGGAGAGGAGACACTGAAGTCACCTCTGTGACTCTACACCAATCCATAATTCCTTGGGTAGAAGGAATTCCTCCCACTCAGCTTTTAAGATACAGTTAAAACTGCTTTGTGCTGCTAAAGAGGGTCAAAGATCTAGCTCATATTTAACACTTCATCCTATCATTAAATATCATCCTTGTTCTTCATGTGGTACTGTTGTATGACAATGGGCCCAGGGTTTGGTCTAATATAAATGTTGACCATTTACCAAACTTTATATTGGGGAAAAGATTAACATATGAACTAAAACCACAGGTTACAACATTATGTAACCTTTTAAATGTTCATGTATCCTCCCTTTCGTAGTGGAAACTATAAGACCTATAAAGATTAGAATGAATGCAATTTATTGGAAATCTGTGAGACATTTTGCATTACTAAATCCTTTGTTAATCAGTTTTCATTTTGTGGGTATAAAACACACCACTAAATTAAGAAGAAGTTGGCTCCCAGTGGTGTAAAATCTGTCAGACTTTCAGTTATAAATAGGGATTTAATTTTTTTTTTAAAGAAGGCAATTAGCAATCATATTTTTGCTAAATATAACCTATTTGCTACTATATTTACTTAAGGAGGCTTAAATCAACCTAAATTACTAAATTACCTAAATTACTCCATGTCTACACCAGACTTTCATTAAGTCAACTTAAGAAATTCCTTAAATCAACTTAATGAAAGCTTAAGTAGACTTATTAAGAACCGCCAGGTAGGTCGACCTAACCCATCTTCTTTAGGTCGACCTAAGTCCAGTGTGGACGCTTAAATCCACTTTGGGTGCGTCTACACTTACAAATTAAGTCAATTTAAGCTTGCTTAAATCGACTTAATTTAATCTGCATCCACACTACATTTTCCTTAAGTAAGGAAAAACAAAGTCAACTTTATAAAACCTAGTTTAAGTCGACTTTGCTGGTTAAGTCGACTTTATTAAGTCGACTTAGCCAGTGTGGATGCAGAGAAGCCCTAAGTTGACTTTAAGTCGACTTAAAGGGCTTCAGGGATCCCCCACTGCCCTCCCTGCCAGGGTGGCTGCCACAGGCAGAGCCTGGTGTGCCCCCCCACAGGGCAGGACAGAGCCCTGCCCACCCCGCTCCTATGCCGGGCCAGTGTCCCTATCAGGCTCAGCCCCCATTGTACCCAGGTACAATGGGGCAAATGCTGAGCCCCCTGTACCAGGTCCACCTAGCCCCTACAAATTGACTTAAGTGTCCAGCGTCTTTGTTAAGTCGACTTAGCTAAGTTGACTTAAATTAAAAGTGTAGACATAGCCGTAGTTAAGTTGACCTAAGGGCAGTTAGGTCGATTTAAAAAAGTGGATTTAGTTCATGTCCATGGACACCACTTTGTTAAGTCAACTTAATAAGGTCAACTTTAAGTCGAATTAAAGTTGACCTTATTAGGTTGACAACAAAGTCGACCTAACTTTTTCTAGTGTAGACATAGTCCTAGAGTTTTGTTCTCCCCTTTTCCTATAAAAAGCATTTTGGATCTGATCTTGAAATAGAAAATCTTTCTCACATGAATGGTGATCTTAACAAGAAATAATGCAAACCATTGACCACATTTTATGAGTATCTCTGAACATAGTTAACTTATTAGTTTCATGTTTTTCTAGCATCTGACAAAGTCCACAAAAGCTTATGCTCAAAACAATTTGTTAGTTTTTAAGGTGCCATAGAACTCTTGTTTGTTTTATCTTTTTTTTTAATTCAAGCTTACTTACACTTCCTTTATTTCTTCTTTTCTTTCATCTATCTACTTTTGACCCCTATTACCATATCTGAGCAGCTTAGAAATATTAGGATTTATTCTCACAACAACCTGTGTGATAGGGAAGTTCTATCCACATCTGATAGGTGTTGAACTGATAAAATGACTTGCTCCAGGTGGAACAAGATTATCTTCTCCACTATTTGGACCACATCAAACAACCTTGTTACTAACATATTTGTAAGCAGCACTGTATTGCTTATAGAGTCCCCTCTACCAGTTTACCAGTAGGGCCTTCAGCAGCAACATACAATTAGCCATTAACGCATTCTCTGCAGAGTAAGACGGAAAGATCTCATCTTGAGATCTTGTCTCCCCAGCAGTTGATCTTTTCCACTGCACTTCCTTCCTGTCCTTTAACAGTTCCCAGCACATGGGTTGATTCCTTTCATTAGCTCATCAATCTCCTGCTGAATTAAGCCACTGAGCACTCATCTTCCAAATTCAGTCCACTCCTGGAGATAATACCCAGTATCTTAGTGTAGAGGTTTTCAACCACTGTTTCGGGACACATTACTGTGCCGCCACACAGTGGTAAGTGTGTCATGGAGAGCTGGGGAGATGACTGGATTAGGCTTGCAGCGGAATGGGCTGGTGTGTACCACAAAGTGTGTTGTGACCTGCAATAGGTTGAGAACCACTGCCTTAGTGACCAGAGCACTGGATCAGCTCTAGGCTCATTGGCTATGTCTACACTTGTAAAGTTAAGTTGACCTTGTTAAGTTGACTTAGAGCATCTACACTTAACACTTCAGTCAACTGCCTGCATCCACACTAGCCCAGGTGCTAGGTTGATGGAGGAAAGCCACAGCTGGGGAAAGCCGTGGCTGGGGGAGATAGGGCTGGGGAGAAGTGAGAGCCACGGCTGGGGTGTGGGGCTGGGAAGAAGGCAGAGCCCCGGCTGGAGAGATGGGTTGCCGGCTCCCCAGAGCCCCAGCCACAGGGAAACTGCCGTGGCCCCAGGGCTCCCGTCGCACGGGGTTACTGGCTCCCCACATGGCAGAGGAGCCCCAGCCACAGGGGAATCCCCAAGGCTCCAGCCATGGGGAAACCCTGCTGCACTGCACCCCTGTGGCTGGGTCTCCTCTGCCAGGCGGGGAGCCGGCAAGGTTGACTTAATGCTAAAACCCATCCATACTGGCTTTAAGTCGACTTAAGAAGTTTACTTAAGGCTTAAGTCAACCTTCAAAATTGGTGTTATTAAGTCGACTTAAGCTGTTATTAACTCGACTTAAGGAAGTGCTTAAGTCGACTTAATAAAAGCCCAGTGTGGACGCGGCTTTGTGTAAGTTGACTTAAGCGTCCGTAAGTCGACCTAATTTGGCAGTGTAGATGCACCCATTGTGCTTTGTCACGCAAGGTCCACACAGTAAAAGTCTGTGGAAGAGCTGGAAATTGAACAGCACCATAATCAAAACACCATCCTTCTTCTCTCTGAGTGGAAATACTTGGTCCTTTTTCTGGACTTTCAGGGGATGATTCACCACTATTTTTTTTTTTCTTCCAGTTTTACTGTAGCCCCACTGGAATAAAAAGTTACAGCAGCATAAATTTGGCATGACATAATGGTGAGTCAGGAACTTTGTTAGTACTTAACATTTATAATTAGGGCATTTTTCCACTCTCCACATATGAGATCTGTAGCTCTCATCTGCTTCTTTGTTCCTTTGGTAATCAGTCCCATGTGCGGTGTCATAAGCTTAAGTGCTTTTTACGATATGTAATTCTTTTTTAAACATAACATATAATTTTTATATCATAGAGGAGAGAAGAGCCAAATTAGTGTTCACCTGAGATTCATTTCCACTGCTATCCCTATGTTTTCTGGGTTTCAGTTTAAAACAAAATGGCTTTGTTAGTCCCACATCTTAAACAAGGTGTCCTGTTAGTCAGCATAGTATGAGTCATGTCACGATGTGTGTTAAATGCGACTGCAGTTCAGGGCGTTTGTGCCCACATTATTAACAATCTTCATACCATTCAGTTTTTGAGCACAGTTCTATTCTGCTCCATTCAATATGATATCTGTCTGTTTAATCTCTATTTCATTACACAGTTGAGCAGACGTTTAATCTGGCATAAATACCTATATGGTTGGAAACATGGTGGAGTAAGATAAAGTCAGATCATATTATCCACTTACATTTTAACTGCTCACCAGTTTCCATAAAATATTTGCTCTCTTTGTGATAAAAATGCATTTTAGTTCTCTCTATTCCTCTTGCATGTTTTTCTGATCCAATAACAGTTTATCCCCAGACAGTCTCAGTCTTAGCAAAATGTGGAAAGTAAGGTCACCAACTAGTAACTCTGGTTCTTAAAGAATATTGTCTTTGCATATTTCCATGTTTTGAATATATCTCTCAGGAAGTCTGAATCTGCCAGGCAGGAATTTCCACAGGGACTGCAAAAAGTATCCCTCTTGTTACTGGCTGTTTTGAGTCAAGGCTTTACAAAGCCATACATTCCCTAACTGCCTGTGTGTGTTCTGATGTGCCTTAAGCTCCTTTACTTTACTTTATTACTTTATTAAGTATTGTGGTTTCCCAAATCAGACCTGTCCAATAATGACTCAGCTGCACTCTGATTATCCCCTCTCTTTTAAAAACAACTGTCTCTATAGCCAAATAACTGCCTTGCTTTAAGGAAGGGGGGGGGGAGGAGGAGAGAGTGTTATCTATCACATAAAACTACAGATGGTGAAAATCTGTTTGCTCATGTGACTTTCTGTAACTGAACAAAGACTGGTTAAAAAGCTTAGGAAACTGGGATTGTAACACTGCAATGCCTCTGAATATGGCGTGTTTACTGTACTGAATGGTCAGTGAATCCCTGGGAATCCAAGATTTGTTTGACTTTCTTCCCCTTTACTCATTTAAACCTAAATATTTAATGTCCAGATAAGTGGGGCTCAGTGCCAGGTTTGGTAGTGCATCACTGAGGATATGAACTATTACAAAGTCATAGAGAACTGCGTATATAAAATGATGTCATTATCAGTTGTAGTAATCAATGGGCTTTTTGTTTCACTTCATTGCTTGAGCTAGCATCTGCTATATTTCCATAATTTAAAAAGAATGATTTTGAATAATGTATTTTATTATTCATTCAGTGTTATATTTGAAAATCAATATTGTTGCACATAGTTTCACTCCATCATTGCAAGTGAGTTCTCCCTATAAGTTCTTCTTAAATTGCAAAAATTAGCAGCAAATGGTGGTGTTTACTCCTCTCCATAAAGCCCACATGTGCACATGTGTACTCACATGCATGCATAACCCTTAGAATGTTCAGTCCCTCCTTCCAGTTCACCTTAACACCTATGTTACTCAGCATTGATACACTGATGTTCCTCTAGGACATACCATAACTCCTTCTTCTGCAAGTGCAGATCCATGGAGATAACGGATACCAGACTGCCATCTCCCTTACATTGCCTCCCAACTTGCTTTCCATGCATCTTTATGGAAGATTGGATCCATATATGTAGAAGGCAGGGGCCTGGGAGATGGGATAGTAGAACAGCATTGTTAACCCACAACCACTGAAGAAATATAGTACTGGCACTAGAAATGGCTGGGCCTTTATGCAAGAATGTGAAGTAGTGTGAGTGCAAAGCAATTGAAAATGCACGACAAATACTCCTCCAGGCTACTGGGGGCTGTCCACCAACCTTCCCCAATAGCTTCACTGCTGCTCAAGACTTCTTTAGCTAAGGTAATGCTGACAATGTCAGAACTAACTTAAATGCTTTCAACTTCCACACTGAGGAACCCTTCTTTATGGGGGATCTAGGTCCTATTCTCTCAAAGAAAAAATGCTAACAGGTGGTTGGAGGAAGCAAGAGAAAATACATATGCACAGGGTCTCAAAGAATGGTTTTGACTTTTGTGCATTCCCCAAGACCCACAAGGATATGATAGTATTTACTGCTTGTGGGAACTAAACTACTGCTTTCTCCCAGTAAATACTGCCCCAAAAGGAAACTATATAGGAAATACCTCTATTCCTTGTACATAGTCTTGTCTTCCATGAGATGGCTAATATTAGTAAATATAATAATATTAGACATTGATACAATAAACTAAAACCCCAAATACTGTAAAAATAATCTATGTTCTAAATGAGAAATTTACACTTTTTAAAATGTTTCCTCCCAGATCTAGCTCAATCTTAACACAATATTAATTCTTTCTTGTGACTATTACCTCTATTTCTTATAACTTTTTTCTTCCAGCTACATGGCAAAAAGTTGTATCATTTTCTACTGTTCTTACAATCTATATCAGACAAATGAAATGTCAGAACATTAATGTTTTGGAGTTTCAGTGAATAATTGTGGCTTATAATGACCTTTTCAATATTCTGCATTTTGACTGACTATGCATTCCACTTCTTTGTTTACGGCCCCACTAATACGTACAGTGAAGGGGATGCCAGCAAGTCAGTGCAGAAAACAGCAATATATCAAAATAATATAGTCTCTGTGGTGCCCCATTTGACACAATACAATGGTGTATGTGATTATTCAAATCCTAAGAATCCAAGTTTCAGAAAGAAATGTACCAAATATGATTAATGTAAAACTTTCTTCATGATTATGGGACAACCTACTTGTGTTAGTGGCCTATATGAGAACCTTTTTTGCCACCCCACTCCACCAGAAAAGTTCAAAATGAAAAAAAAAGTTGACACTACACTTACAAATAAAATGGTGGGTGGTAGCATCACTTATTATTAAGGTTGCCCTATACTGCTTATAGCCTTAGATTACACTTTTACATGCAAGGTGTCTGCCTCGGGCTGAAGTTTTTGGAACATTTCAGAAAAAAAATATTGTCCAGTTGTGTCTGAGAACCAGGTTAGGGAAAAAAATTGTTTTACCCAGGTTAAAAAAAATTCTGGCAACTTTTTCTTTAAACAGATCCAACGCCACCACTTCTTGCTAGCAGAAATCTGAAATTTAAAAGTGGTGTGGCCTTTAGCTCAGGGATTATGTTTTGTCCTGTTCCTGTGAAAACCTAACTAAATTTGACAAAGTTATAAGCCTTTGAAAAATCAAATCTTGCACATGCTCAATAGAAACTTGCTAGAGGTTCACAGTTAAATACATTATAAACATTCCATACTCATTGACCATGTGCCTCCCCTCATAGCTTCTAAATGTGGCTAGACTATACATGTGCCACCTCCAAAAAGTGCCTGAGTATTCTCCAGACCAGGTCTGCAAGGGTTAACTTGGACTTTCCATGTAATTGGTGTTCTGCATTGGGGCGGGGCCATGCACCAGAGCTGAGATATGGAAAGCTGTCTCTCCTGTGCTCTCAAGAACATGGAGAAGGAAGCCATCTGAATGGAATATATGGGGTACAAAAGTTGGAGCAGGAGACAAGGAAAGGAAAAGGGAGAAAATCTTGTGAAACTGGGAATAGGGTAGAGGGGAATAACTATAACTGGAACTAGCTGAAAAACAACTGAGTACTGTGGCACTTTTAAAGACTAACTGATTTATTTATCGCATGAGCTTTCATGGGAGAAAATCCCACTTCGTCAGACACTTTGCAGATGGGAAACTTACAGAATGGGAGGAAATTAAATGCAGGGCAGTGTATGACATAGGATCAGGTCAGGCTGTAACAGTAAATCAAAATAGATGTTATGATTCAAACACTGGGGAACAGCAGATAGAGGAAGGTGAAGTCAAATCTCATGTTGTAATGAGAGAAAAATCCATAGTCCCTGTTTAAGCCCAAGGCAACTAGCTGGGCAAGGAGACTGGTACTGGGAGTTTAGAGGGTGGGGATGTTGTGACTGGTTGGACAGGGAGATTTGGCCTGGGAGCAAATAAGGAAAATGGGTAATGGAACTGGGAGTCATTTAGCTGTGTGCCGGAACAGGACTGAGACCTAGTCTATACTTGCAGCACTTTTCTGCAGCAGGAGAAGGGAGAAACACAAGGTACATAGAATACCTTGTGTATCTCCCTTCAATTTAGTAACCCCCACTTACCTCCATGTCCACGCCAGGGCTGGATTATCGGAGGAGCTTTAGGGGATTAAGCCCCGGGCCCCAGACAAAAAGGGAGCCCTGGGAGCCAGCTCCTATAACCCCTCCAATAACCCAGGACCCGCATATCTCAGTGCCGGCGCTGGGCGGGGGCTGGAGCCAGAGCTAAAGAGGCTTTGCACTCTACCCTGCCCCACCCCTGGGCCAGCTGGCCAGACCCGAGGGGGAGGAAAGCCAGCCCCTGTTCGCTCCACCCAGGGACGGCGCCAGCTGGTTTGCAGTGAGGTTGACTGCCACCGCTCCAGCACAGCCTTCCAGGGCCCGTGGCCCTGAGGGGCTGCATTGGAGGCCCCCATGCCATGCACCAGCTGCCTCCTCACTCCCATGGCAGATGGGCCAGAAGAGGGCCAAGGCAAGAATGCCCTCTGATCCCAGGGCCCCCCACCAATGGGGAGGGGCCCAAGGCTGGTTAATCCAGCCCTGGTCCACACTACACTAAATCAAACAGAAATGCTGTCCATTCAATTTAGCGCTATTCTTCTTTCGAGCTGGAGGTACTGCATCGAACTCCACATTGATTGAGCACGTCTTTACTGACCACTCAATTGAACCCAGAAGAGCGAACTGATGGTGGTGAACTTGCTGCCATCAGTGTAGACGAGGCCTGAGACTGGACAAGGAATTGGGGAATGTGGAGAAACTAGGACTAGCTAGGTAAAGAGACTGGAACTATAATCAGTGGGGGGATTGGAAAGGGGGAAGGTGAGATAGATCTCACGAGGAGCTGAAGGGATGCAGAGAGAAAAAGGGGACTGGCTCTGCAAAAAAAACAGGATAAGGAGCCTGTGAGGACATGTGTGGGCCTAGAATGGAAACTATGACTGGGATCTGTTGTGTTGAATCTTTGGAATAGCTTTTGTCCAAGAAGAAATTAGGATGAACAACACAAAGAGCAATTCCAAGGTTAAGTGTCTTTATTAACAAAAGCACTGGAACCAGCCAAAACTGGCTGAGCTAATCCCTAATAGTCTAATTTTATTGTTATGATAACAAGTGAGCTGGGGTGCTAGGTGAGATACAAATTTACAACAGGATCCAGTGGATCAGGAGCAGGGAATATAGGGGAGATGGACAGCAGAGAAATAGATTCAGAAATCTTAAATTCCATTCCAGGATTTGGAGGGGAGTATTCATGAGTAGGTAGACTCTTGACCACTTTTTTCCTGTTCCTTCTAGTCTGTCTCAGTTTCTAGCTCAGTCCTGTCTCTTACATGCACCTAATTTCTTGCATCAAACAGATTCGTTCTCCTTGCTTAGCCCATGCCAGTCTCCACTCTCAGGTTTCTTGTCCTGTCACAGTCCGCTTGCCTAGTAAATCCTAGTCTTTCTCCCTGCCCCAGTCCCCTTGATTATTTATTCACATTTCCAACCCTGCTGCTCACTTCCTGCCAACCTGTCCCAGTTTCTTCCACGGCTGGCTCTTCATCCTGTCAGTGTCTTACCTACACTTTGCCCTCCAGTTCCCACCTCTTGCCCCACCCATATTCCCTATCCCTGGGCTCCTTGTATGTCTACACTAGAAAAAGTTAAGTCAACTTTAAGTCTACTTAAAGTCGACCTTATTAAGTCAACTTAACAAACTGGACTAAGTCGACTTAAAGTTAAGTTGACTTAATCCTCTTGGTTAAGTCGACCTAACTGCCCTTAAGGTGACTTAATAAAGTAGACTTAAGGGTTACTCCCCGTCCACACCGTCCTTAAGTCAATTTAAGGAGTCGACTTAAGGCTTAAGTTGACCTAATGGGTGGTTGTTATTAGGCTGACTTAAGCTTTCATTAAGTCGACTTAAGGAATTTCTTAAGTCGACTTAATGAAAGTCAGGTGTGGAGATGGAGTAATTTAGGTCAATTTAAGGGTCCTTAAGGTGACCTAAATTGCTAGTGTAGACATACCCCTTCTTGTCTAATATCAGTGGCTTCTGTGCTTCTTAGACCACTGCCAGTTAACTTCCCTTCCCTGGTTCCTCATCAGATCTACCTCCCCTCCTGCTTTTACTTCCTTACCCGCATCCCACTGGTTCTTAGTTTCAGTCTCCTTGTCTAGCCAGTTCCAGTCTCCTTCACTGCTCCTCAGGTAACCTGTCTCTCCTCACCCACTAGCTTCCAATCCCGTCCCCCTGCCACACACACACACTTTCCCTCCCTTGTCTCAGTCCCAGTCATCTTGCCAGCTAGTCCCAGACTACATCCTCAGACCTATCTCAGTTTCCTCCTCTCTCCCACTGAATCCAATTTCAGTTTCCATTCCCAAACAGCTCTTTGTTCCATTCTACTTCCTCAGACCCCACAGGTATGGCTCTAGTCTCTTCTGCATTCAAATAAAGCAGCTTCCTTCTCCCTGGTGCCTGGGTACAAAAGGCAAGTCACCAAGAGCACAGAAGAAACAGACAACCTGCACTTACTTCAGGTACCTGAATCTGGCATAGCTTGCAGAAGTCCAGAACCATAATTGCAGGGAAAGGCCTGGTCAGACCCTTACTATGGTATGCCTGTTGTGACATAATCTTCAGGAAATTTAGCTGCTAAAATCATATAAGGTTCTACTGACCATGTGTGAACTGTGACTTTTCACAAGTTTATAAATTGGCCAAATTTGAGCAGATGTGGGTGGGAATGAACAAAGGCACATCCCTAACAGAAAAGCCATTTACACTGGCCCACCAAATTTTAACTCACATATCCATAATGTGGGCTGCTAGATACATATTTTAAAGTCACCAGAATTTTGGAGCATGGGCAAAATGATGTATTTTTCCATAGCCTGTTTCTCAGAACTAGCTGAACCATTTTTGCTTTTCTTCTTATGGCTAAATTTTCCAAAACAATCAATTAAAGTTTTATCCAACTGGATTTTACAATATGAAACATCAGGCAACCTTAATGCTAAGTGGAGCTATAAGCTCTGCCTATAGTTAGGCTTCTGCCTAGTTTGAGTCATATGTCCCATGCCATATTCCATATTCTCTCTCCTTCTCTTTTAGGAGTCTTCTCTCTACCCTTTGGAGGTATGGGGTAGGAATCACTATGCTGTCCTAATGCCCAGTTCAGTCAGGATGTGCATAGCCATTCCATTTCCTGCTGCTACCAGAGGCTGCATGCAGCAGCTGCTTTCCTAGCTGTCGCAGGTGGCATACTTGTATTCTCAAAGTTGTTAAAAAAGCTCATAGGTGCCCAGCTAACAGAGGGAGAACAAGGTGATCAGAGGCTGTGGGAGAAGTTTTGGTTCAGGAGAACATTAATTTGCTACCAAACCAGCACTGGGTTTTTTGGAGTCCCCAGAAGCACAGGGCTGCATTGTTACCTGTGAGACATCCTGGAAACTTAGTGTCATCAGTCCCGACACACGCCATTGCCAAGAAAATCCGACTCTGAGTACCACAGATAATCTTCTTCTCTTCAAACTCTTGGTACCATAATTGCAATCTTGTATTTCTTTATAGATGTCAGTACTGGGTTTTTTGACATTGTTCAGTAGCTAGTGCTGGATTTAGATAGCTGCAGTCACATAATCCATGATGACAGCTACAGCATGAAAAATACAGTAGATTTTAAACACCACTTTTCTGATTTATTATAACATATGCATCTCCGAAGGTTGTGGTCTGACCCAATCCAATAGCAAATTATCTCAATTTAAAACACCTTTATCACGTGAGGTCATGTCCTAGTTAAAAAGTGAGTACTAGGGCTGGGTTGTAGGTCTGGATCTTTTCCAGAGCATTACAATTTGATTTCACCTGCAAGGATATTGGGCAGAGCATCCAAGTCCAATTTTCTACCTGCCCACTTTAGATAATATCAGGGCTGGTTCCTCCAAGACTTACTGCTACTTAACGGCTTGACTAGAGGAACAAGCAAGAGTCCTCCCTCAGCCTCTTGCACAGCTACACAAGGGTCACAAACAATAGCAATCTCTGCACTCACTGTGATCTAGGGTGCGTCTACACTTGTAAATTAAATTGACTTAAGCTTGCTTAAGTCGACTTAATTTACTCTGCGTCTACTCTACAGTTTCCTTAATTCGACTTAAGCAAACTGCTTAAGTTGACTTAAGGAAAATAAAGTCGACAATGAAAATTAACTCAACTTTATTAAACCTACTTTTAGTTCGACTTTAGGCTGGGGGTGGCACAGGGGGAGCCTGGCATGCTCCCCCCCCACCCACAGGGCAGGGCAGAGCCCTGCCCAGCCTGCCTCTATGCCCTGTCAGGGTCCCTGTCCCCCTTTGCCCCATTGTACCCAAGTACAATGGGGCAAAGGCTGAGTCCCCTGGCACTGGGCAAGGGTGCCCCCCCTGCCACTGTGGACCTGCCTCAGGTCCCCCTAGCCCCTAGAAGTTAACCTAAGCATCCAGTGTGGACGCTCTAGGTCGACTTTGTAAGTTCCCCCCTAAGTCAACTTAAAATTTAGGTGTAGACAGGCTAAATTATTTAGATGTAGACATGCTAAGTCGACTTAACTAAGTGCAGCCATGGCTTTAGTTAGTTCGAATTAAGCTTCCTTAATTCAAACTAACTTACCAGTGTAGACATAGCCATCAGGCCTATAATATTGTACATTGCCTTCCCTTTTCCCAGGTCCTCTCACCCTTCCTGCCCCCTCTCCAGAAGAGGATAAAATGGTCTAAGCAGAATATCTTCTTATTTAATTTTATATTCCATTACAATTACTATTACCTAACCTCATATTTTAATTTTTAATGATCATCTAATTTTTGCACTGAAAAATCATAACTGCCTCACAGAAGTTGTGTGGGGGAAGATGTGACTCTACAGAACTAAAAGAATAGGTGTCCATATTTGGCCTTTTAGGTGCTGCCACAATACAAATAATAAATGAAAAATTATATTGTTTATAATAATGGAGGATTTGGCAGCTGGTTATGACATTTGAGGCTTTTGGCACTCATGAAATCCTAAGAGAGCTTTTATATTCTTGACAGCCAGCTCCTCTTCCCTTGCTGTTTGGTCAGAGAAGGTGGTGGCTTTGTAGGGTACTGTGTGAGCTGGAGGTGTATGGATAAGCACAGTTGAGTGTCTGCATTGAATAATTAATAATTTTGAATAGGGTATTAGAAGTAATTATTAGAAGAACTAGTTAGTTTGAATTAACCAATGTGGCCATGTTAGTTGCATGCATCTCCGAACTAACCGGCCCATTGAAATCAATGGAAATCGCTAAGTCGAACTAAGCAAGTGCCATGAATGGCACTTGCTTAGCTCGAACTAATTTAGTTAGTTTGAATTAAGTTAATTCAAACTAACTAAAATTAGTTCAAATTAGTTAGTTCGAATTAACTAATTCGAACTAATTTTAGTAAGTATAGACATAGCCAATGTGCCCCAGAGTCTACAGAGCCCTGGTGTATAGCAGTGAATTCTCCAATTTTCCAGTCTTTGGGGGGGTAACTTCTAAGGGTAGCTGAATATGCTGGAATCTGCATCTGATTGTGATTTTGTTTTAAAAGGGACTCTGATTTACTTACATACAAAGAAGTTTATGACTATGGGTAACTATATGAATAAATCATAGGGAGCTTAGTGGTTCAGGGCAGATAAGCACTAAGGTTATGTCTTCATTTGTTAAATCGACTCTGTTAAGTCGACTTAACAGAGCCTGCAGTGTAGATATACCCATCTACACTGGCTTTAAGTCAACTTAATAAGGTTGACTTAAGCCTTAAATTGACCTTCAGAGGTGGTGTTATTAAGTCATCTTAAGGAAGCGCTTAAGTCAACAAGTGCCCACTGTGGACAGAGAGCTCTGTAGGTAGACTTAAGTGTCCTTAGGTCGACCTAAGGTGCCAATATAGACGCACCCTAAGAGCTTGATTTTCTGGAGCTCATGTACATCTTTGTACATCTACTTTATATGCATATTTGTGGTGATATGAGGAACACATAAGTGATTCATGTGCCTAGATACCCTATTAGATACCTAATCTGTGTGCTCACAGGCACTCTGGGCACATTTATCTTCATGACAGCTGTTCCTACAAACAGGCCACCCAAATACATGAATACATTGTCCACACAGTGGCACTGTTAAGATCTGAAAATTAATCCCTTGAGGTTCTGACCCTTATTTAGGTTACTCGGAATCCATACTTGCATGTGTGTGAAGCTGTATTATAAGTCTTGTCAGGGGAGGCTCTCGTAATATTTCCATCAGCACACACTTCTGGTTTCAGCACTTCTATTTCTGGACCTATCTTTGAACTTCCAAATGGTTTGGCTCACGTCCAACTAAAGTTCAGGAAAAGATTTGGGTCAGGCTTTCACTGACCCCTCACATTAATGCAGAAAAAGTAAATTCATATTCTTGAATACCATCAGCTGTCCTCAAGGTCACAAACATAAACAAAAGGAGACGAGAGAATGAGAAAAAGAAAGCAAAAGTCATGCAACATATGCTAGGCTCTCAGATCATTGTATATTTCCTTTCTTTAGCACTTTAACCTCTTAAGGGCAAGCACCATTTATTATGTGTGTTTAACACAGCACAGATGGAGCTTATCCTGCTTAGCAAATACAATAATAAATAATAAATAATTGATAACTTTCACAGCTGGGTAAATGAGCCACCAGCTATGAGACTTACTGAAAGTCAGAATCTATCAATCAAAAACCTTAAAAAGGGAAATATTATGTTCTCTCTCCCTAGAGGGAAAGTATTAATTTGCAAAAAACAGATCATTATACTTATCAGGAATGGCCTTAGCAGCATTTGCCAGCTTGTAAAATGTGCCACCACTAATCTGGTTCAGCTATACTACAAGCATATGCAGGCAACTACTGACCTAGATCAGAGACCATATCCATGCTGCTAGTTGACTCAGCTGCACCAAAGGTGAGTACAGGATTGTAGGATGAAATTCAGAGGGAATGGCTGGGAAAATAAGAATTAAAAAAGATCAGGAGGGAAGGAAGACAAATAACTGATAGTGAATGTAGGAGTGTTTGAAGGTTTTGGCTGTCTCACTGAACAGGATTGCTGACTGAAACAAGGCACCAGAAGGTGGCGGAAATTAATGTACACTTGTAAATAAAACCACTGGTGATTGTAAGCCAAACTGTTTTTGAGTCCTTTGTTGGCCAGAGGGGAACTAAAGTAGAGGAACTACAGCAGAGGAACCCCTTACATGTGGGGCCTTGTCTAGGACTCAGTTCCAGCCTACTCGAGAGGTGGAGACCTGGAGATGGAGGAGAGCCTGCAATGATTGGTGAAGCAGCAGGAGGCAATGGGAAAGGCCCTGAAAGGCCTCTAGGAGTCCCACGAGATAGAAATACAGACCTTGCTTTCCTGGCAGGCAGACCAGCAGTAATCCCTGCAGGAGTTTATAAAGGAACAAGCCAGTGTCCAGCAGCAGTTCCTGCACAGAAACTGGTGAGTCCCAGAATGGGGGAAGTCACCCAAGCACTGGGCTTGAAACTCTGAAAGATGGGCCCAATGGATGACCCATAAATATAGCTATGGGGGCAGAATGGCTGGCATGGACCATGGCTTGGACCCTGCAACTCATGCCCTACTTGGCGAGTATGGTACAGGCAGTCTACATTGCCCTGAGTGATGATCAAGCCTGAGGCACTATGAGGTGGTAAAATCAATCATCCCGGATCAAGTCAGGCTGTTTGTGAAGTGATACTGCCAGAAACTATGGTTATTGAGGTGGACAGGGAGTCTGCAGTCCCAGGCATTTGCCCAAACGCTATAAGATTGGGCCACCTGGTTGCTGTAACCCGTCACTTAGACAGTGCAGGAGATGATGGACACGGTGGTAATGGAAAAGTTTTTACAGGGACTCCCTGAAAATGTATGGGTCTGGGAAGGCAACACCAACCTGGCATGGTTGAGATGGCCATCAAAGTGACCAAAAGTTATGTGGAGGCAAATGCTCTCAGGAAGGCAGCCAGCTCTATAAGAGTCCAGAGGCTGTAGGGAAACCCAGAGAAGTCCTGCCTGGAAAGGATTTGGAAAGGAAAAGAGAGGACTGTCAGGGAACCCCTGCAGGGATGGATAGTCATATGCAAGCAATGCAGCCAACCTGGATGTAAGAAGCAAGAATGCCCACAGATGGATTGCAGACAGGTGGAATTTTGTAGCTGGCCTAATGTGAAAATGAGGGAGGGAGTTGAGAAAATTGTCCACCATACCTGTGAAGGCAGGGAGGAAGCCCCAGAGGAGGTTGATGGACATAGCCTCCACCTACACCCTTGTCCATATGGGGCTGGTGAAGCCACACTGGGTGCTGAGATAGATGTGGAGCACATCTACAGATACCTTATGGCTCAGGTGCCCCTGGAAGTCAGGAACAGTTTCCATGGAAATAGGTCACAGTAACAGAGAGACTGTCCTCCCTAGTAGTGGTGGATGCTGATTGGAAACCCGCCCAAAAAGGGGAACATGATGGTGGTGGGGGGGAACACCACACGGGGAATCCTGCAGGATTTCCTTAAAGAGGGAACAGGAACATCAGGGGCAGGAGACCCTGATAAGGAAGAAGCCACTAGACAGCAAGAGCAGAGCTGTGATTGAGGGAAGTCCCCCCAAGAGCCAAGGGGCAAAGGGACAAGGAAGTATGAAAAGGAATAGTGGGGGAGGGTTCAGCCCAGGCCTTCTAAAGAAGAAGTAAAGGCTGAAAGTACCCAACCTCCCCTGCAACACATGAAATCCCAAGGATTGGCCAGGACTTGCCTGGTGGGCTTGAGTCCCCAGAAGCATAAGGTCTTTCTGAGGAAGTGGGGGTCATCCAGGAATCCAAGTTAGGAATCTTGGGGGAGGTGGGCAAGACAGGGGTGACTGCAGGGTTGTAACTGTTAAGCCCTGTGAACAGAGGTAGAGATGTAGGGGCACTCACCAACCACAAAGTGTAGTTTCTGTGAGTAGGGAATGACTGAATCACACATGAGAAAGGCTGAGAGCTGCCCCCCTCAAGGAAGAAAAAGGACCTCCCATAAGACCCCTCCAATAGAGGGAAGACTGGAAGGGTGGACATGTGTAACAGACTGCTTGGGAGTCCCAGTCAGCAAGCTGCCTGTCACTTCAGCCTGTATAGTAGAGGGGCAGCAGAGCTGGTTATCTGGGCTTTGGTCTGATTACCTGAGGCACCTGTTAGCCTATGCAGGTTGAGCAATTGCCCAGGCTTCATCAGGCAATGGGCAGCAGCTGCTTAGCTGACCCAGAAGAGTTTGTATGCTGGCCCAGAAGGAAGAGGAAAGGTAGATTTGGGGGTGCATGTGCTTTGCTGGTTTCCCTGCAACAGCCCTGGAGGCTACTGGCTGAAGCAAGGCACTGTAAAGTGGTAGGAATTCACATGCACTTGTAAACAAAAGCACTGGTGACTGCAAACCATAGCGATTAGGGGTCCTTTGTTGGCCAGAGGAGAACCAAAGAAGAGGGACTGTAGTACAGGAACCCCTTACAAAGAGATTGAATAAAGGTAGTGAGAAAGATAGTGAATTGAAGACAATGCTGAGTACTAGGGTAGCAAAGAGGCAAACAGGGAAAGAAAGAGAGAAAAGAAAAAGGGATGCTAAAATCATGAAAAATGAGTAAGGAACAGACACTATCTCTCTCTGCAATTCCCCCATACCCAGCTGTCAAACCCCTCCTGGGCACAGCTCCCACACCACTAAACCAGACCCTATAAGGCTCCCTACTCCAGGCCAATCTGAAAAAGCTAGTCACCTTATAAACTCTTTAAAGCATAAACATAGTCAAGCTATAAATAATTGTAAATGTTAGACAGCTCATTTTTCCAGAGGGACCTTCCTATGTATTTATTTATTGCATTCATATTTGGGTTGTCAGACATAAGGCTTTTTGGCAGTTCATTTTCTACTATAGGAAAAGAAATCTTGAGAGTCATTCTTGATTTGCAAAAGAGCAGAAGTAACTTTTGATCATTGTATGTTTGAAAAGTTATGTATAGCAGAAGATCCACAAAGGTTCAGCTTGGGGTGACTGTAATGGGGTTATGAATATAGCCTGTGATCTTTTGAAAAATTCATTATGACTTTTCCAATATCCATGATCATCTTGTATTGTTTTAGTCCTAACTTCACAATTTCAAGGCTAACTTTGCCAGTAAATAGATTAATAACTTAAAATAAACCAAGTATTATCTTTTCTGTCAGTGAGTACTCCAAACTAGATAGGCCTCCAACTGTAAGCTTTGTGGGCCCCTAAATTCTGTCTCGGAGATTTGTTTTCTTCCTGTTTCTTTATTTGCTTTTCACAAGTGTCCATATTTGTTCTAGTTCAACTCCATATATTGAATTAAAAAAGGACAAACAAGAATTTTGAATCCACCTACTCCCTCCCAACATTGGGATGTTTTGATGCCATGGAATCCAAAACTCTACCAATCCTTCTGTTAGCTGGGTTTAATAAAATCTGTACTTGACCTCTTCAGCCTATCCCTGTTATGTAGCAATATCTTGTGCGTAGTGTATGCAGCCTTTTATCATCTGTGTGCTATACCTTTAAATACCCAGAACTCTGATCTAATACACAGATAATTCTAGATTGAATGAACATATTTTGGTGTTTATAGATGGAATTGCTACCAACACTTTGCCTTCTTCTTGGAGGGGTAGCAGGAGGAGGGAGGGTAGGTGCTGGATTCACTAAGGCAAATCATGCCTGACTAACCTGATTGCCTTCTATGATAGGATAACTGGCTCTGTGTATGTGGGGAAAGTAATGGATATGATATACCTTGACATTAGCAAAACTTTTGATATGGTGTCCCACAGCATTCTTACAACAAATTAAAGAAGTATGGGTTGGATAAATGGATTATAAAATGAATAGAAAGCTGGTAGTGGTCAACGGCTCAATGTCTAATTGGCAGCTGGTAACAAATGAAGTGCCACAGAGGTAAGTGCTGGGACCAGTTTTCTTCCACATCTTTATTAATGATCCAGGATGGAGTGTATTACTTCCTCAACAAGCTTGCAAATGCCACTAAACTGGGGAGAGTGGTAGATAAGGTGGAGAGTGAGAGAAGATATAGAGTGACTTAAACAAATAGGAGGATTGGGCCTAAAGAAACCTGAAGAGGTTTCACAAGGACAAGTTCAGAGTCTTGCAGGCTATGTCTACGCTAAAAAAAGTTAGGTCAACTTTGTTGTCGACTTAACAAAGTCAACTTTAAGTTGACCGTATTAGGTCGACTTAACAAAGTGGACTAAGTCGACTTAACCTTAAGTCGACTTAGTCCACTTTGTTAAGTTGACCTAACCACCCTTAAGTCGACTTTAAAGTCGACTTAAGGGTTACCCCATGTCCACACCTCCCTTAAGTTGAGTTAAGGAGTCAACTCAAGGATTAAGTCGACCTAATGGGTGGTTCTTATTAAGTCGACTTAATCTTTCATTAAGTCGATTTAAGGAATTTCTTAAGTCGACTTAATGAAAGTCTGGTGTAGACAGGGAGTAATTTAGGTGGACTTAAGCCTCCTTAAATCGATCTAAATTGCTAGTGTAGACATTCCTGCACTTAGGATGGAAGAATCCCATGCACAATTACAGACTGGGACTGAGTGGCTAGGCAGCTGTTCTGCAGAAAAAGACCTGGAGATTACAGTGGACAAAAAGCTGGGTATGAGTCAACAGTGTGCCCTTATTGCCAAGAAGGCTGATGGCATATTGGGATGCATTAATAGGAGCATTGCCAGAAAATGGAGGGAAATTATTATTCCCTTCTATTTGGCATTGGTGAGGCCACATTTGGAGCTTTGTGTCCAGTTTTGGGCGCCCCACTATGGGAAAGGTGTGGACAAATTGAAGAGTCCAGTGGAGGGCAATGAAAATTATTAGGAGGCTGGAGCACATGACTTATGAGGAGAGGTTGAAGGAACAAGAATTGTTTAGTCTGCAGAAGAGGAGAATGAGGGAGGATTGGATTGCTACCTTCAACTACCTGAAGTGGGGTTCTGAGGATAAAGCTAAGCTGTTCTTAGTGGTGGCAGTTGACAGAACAAGAAAACCGTGGTTTGAAGTTACAGTGGGGGAGGTCTACGTTGGTTATTAGGAGAAACTTTTTCACTAGGAGGAGAATGAAGCACTGAAAGGGATTACTGAGGGGGGTGTTGGATCTCTATATTTAGAGGTTTTTAAGGCCTGGCTTAACAAAGCCATGGCTGGGATGAGTTAGCTGAGGTTGGCCTTGCTTTGAGCAGGGGATTGTACTAAATGACCTCCTGAGGAACCTTCCAACTCTAGTATTCCATGAGTCTATGCTTATGGGAGAGAGCTAAGCTGTGTCCCCTTTAACAACCTAGCATTATGCTATGTGCCTTTTCTAGCACCATTACCATTGATCAGTGTAAAATTAAAGAAATATTGATTGCCAGTCAAAAAGCTATTAAGACCAGTCTTCTACTTCTAATGAGTTATGTAGATTAATTGAATAGTAGTATTCAACAGTTCTGAGTTAGTGAGGAGATGATTTGTGAATTTCCACTTATTTCAGCAATTTTCTTTTCTTTTTCAGACCAGGAGTTAACGGTTTGGAAATATGGTAAATGCTGGCCTGTGCCAAGTCCTACACCATTGACATCTGACACACATTCCAGACGTGGATTTTGTCACTCTAGTTCTCTTCGGCCAATTAATTAATTCTAAGACCCTTTTCATATATATGAGGCTTTAAAAAAAAAATCTCTTGTTTCCTGAAGCAAGCTTTAACAATTCCATCCTTGTGCAACTCTTGTGGGTAAGGAGAAGGTTAGGCCTCTTGAATTGAATCACAACACCTATCTTAAGAGTTTCTAAGCATCCTCTTGTTTAGATAAATCACAGAAGTTAAGGATCTAAATATGGAAATATTACATCCACGCAAATACCTCAGTAATAAATATTGAAAAATAGTGAAAAAACTATTTATTTTATTTAATAATTTAAAAATAACATGGATTTTTTTTCAACTGTAGTTGCTTCCTGCAGATATTTTAGCAAGTAAGTTGTCAAGTATTTATCCACCTATGGCACATATTACAATATTTCTTCTGTTCTTCTTAGGTATTTTAAATTTAGAACTTTGAATAATAAATCAATGTAATACCATGCAGTATGTGTCATTTTAAAAAGGCACATCTTGACTTTATTATATGAAGTGGGATATTTAGATGTATTTGGGTAACAAATTCAATAAATAGGGTCTGATTCCTGCAGGAAAAAGTAAAAGGTTAAAATAATAAATTAAAAAAAGAAAAGTAGAAGTGCAATAAAGCCTAGCCTTTATTTCTACAAAGAACTGTGGTCGTGTTGGTTTCTTCGATCACGAGTGTTGCCTCAGTTTACATCTTGCATACGGGGTACTCCTAGGCTCCAAATTACTGAGTTAGCTGAGTGCTCACTAGAGAGTTGAGTAAAAGGTAACCGAAAGCGTTAACCAAAGGAACACCTCAGTTTAAGATTACCAGGCTAACTCAGTTCCTGCTCAAAATCCAAGCCCAGCTCTAGATCACTGGGCTAATGGAGTCCCCACTTAGAGATCTGAGCCGGGGTAATCCTGAGGAAACACACCTTCGGAGATCCACGCAGACATTCATGCAAGTAACCCAACTAATATCAGCGATGGACACAGAACAACACTGATGAGAACACATCACGCCCAATGTGCCTGACCACAATTCCATGTCAAGTAACACCATGTAGAAAGTTAATATCATGTAGTATGTATTTGTTTAAACCAATATATCTTGACTCTAGAGACAACAGAATGCATATGGGCTAACCAGGTCTCAAAATGAATAACTAAGATTTCATTCAGCCTTACTTCATGTATCCCCTTCAGAAAACTTATTAATCTACTGATTTATAACCTATGTACTAATCCTCACAGATCACACAGCAAATTAATCAGCGTGATGAATTATTTAGTTCAGCCACAAATGATTTCCCCTTCTAATTACAATATTTAATTTTTTCTGCATATTCTTCAGGTACTGTACTGCGCATTGATAGTATTTTTCTTAAATTTAATTTTATCTCTCTTTTACTTGTAACCTCTTTATCATAAAGTGATCTTTATCTTTCATGGAAACAGCTGGAAACACTACTTTGTAGTTCAGAACTTTTTCATAATTAGATATTTGGCCTTGAGGGAAAAAATGCATACCTCATCAAATCCCTTGATTTCATAACTGAGTAACTTTAACTATATACCACTTGCTGCTATTGTAATTCAATTCTGATATATAAAAAACCTTTGCCTTATGAATTCTGACAAAGTAAAGTTCTATTCCAATTGAAACATTTTATATTTTAAGTTCTTGTTAAATCAATCCCCAAGATTCTTCTCAGTTGTTTCTTTATCACTCTTCTCCCAGTCGTTACCATTCATGAGTTTCTTTATCCATTGCACCAGCATCCATCAACTTCCAATATTTTCATTTTAAGTCACTGATAATTCATCATTTGCATCCAGTGCAACACTACAGTACTATTTTAGGATAGTCTTTGGTTTCCAATACTAGTTGATACATTGATGCCTCAGATAAGTATTCAGGTCTCCAAAGAGTATGGAAAAAAAATCCTTGTAGTTCAGCATAAAAACATTATGTCAAAACTATGGTCCATCTAGCTCAGTATCCTGTCTTCTGACAGTAACCAATGTGAGATGCTTCAAAGGGAATAAACAGATACTTATGAAGTAATTCATCCCCTGTCACCTATTCTCAGCTTTTGGCAAGCAGAGGCTAGGAACACTGTAAGACATGGTTTTATATCCCCGATCTTCCTAACCAATAGCAGGACATTTGTATGCTAAATCTTTATGACGTACAGTATCAGCCAAAAAAAGAAAAAAAAAGTCTGAATGATCCTATGTTGCTATTTGATCAGTATTGCATTGTGTATAAAAGATTGAGCCCACTCCTGTGATCTTCACTGGGAGGAAGATTTGGACCCTTTCACCTCAACTCAGGAAAGCATTAAACATATGCATAAGTCCATCCGTAATTCAGGACATCACTTACACATATGATTAACAATAAGCATGTTCTGCAGTCCCACTGACTTCAATAGTTTAAATGTTTAAATGTTATCCCAAAAACTTATGCTTTCTTGATTCAGAGCCAAAGTGACTGATCTAAAGTCGTATGAAGTCAGTTGGAGTCTTTTTATTAAATTTGTTAGACTTTCAATCAGGTTCTATGTGAGGATCTCCAGTGTCTAAAAAAGTAAAGGGTAGTGCTTAAAGGGGTCATCTTTTATCTAAGATTGTAGTTAACAAAATAGAGTAGAACAGGATCTTCCAAGCTTGCTAGTACTTCCTGTCGGGATCACTGTCAGGTCACACATACATGTTCAGAAAGAAAACCTTTCTGAAAATATAACTGTTGTACTTTGGATTCTGATACCTGCGAAAACAAGGAATTTCAGAAGCAAATGAACACAGAAGATAAATGAACCAAATTGTTTTAAAGTCTCAGTAATTACCCCACAAAACTTAGACAGTTGGCTTGAAATTGCATGGGAGTTTTTTTTAATAGAAGTTTGGGTTAGTTTTTATCTTACTTAAACTTGTTTGTCCATTTCTAGTACTAAAAGTTAATCCTTTTTGTTTCCTTTTTAGTTCTAGGTACTGCAAATGAATCTACAGAAATTTTATGAGTCTGCCATTGGGGCACTATCTGCAGGATCAGTGAACAAGAGTGCAAGTCCGATGTTCTATCTAGATAGCTCTGCCACTAACCTCCCTGTGCCCTCAGGCCAATCAAATAGGCCAGAACGTCCAAAAGTGTCCATTTTGTGTCCTTCAGTTTGGGGGGGTGGGGTGGCTAGGCAGAGATTATCAAAGGTGCTGAGCACCTAAAGTGCTCACTGATTTTGGTGGAAGTGGTGGGTGATTTGACACTGTAAAAATCAGCCTAAATGTCACATGTTGAGCAGTCCAAACATTTTTTAAAAAGGGGCTACTCAGAATTACATGAACATTCACATCTCAGTGCCTTAATCTGGAGAAATGTAAAATGATTAGTTATCTACCTCACAAGAATGTTGTGCTGATTAACCAGATAATGTTGATTAAGTACTTTAAATATACACTGTAGGGCTAATGTCTCCTCTTAGCTACAGATGTAACTCCACTGACTTCAGTGTTGTTTCATGTGTGAAGCAGAGGGCAAATTTCCTCAGTAAATTGTTATAAAACGTGTTAATTAGTAACTTGTCCAGTTAAACTGAGAAGGCATATTGAAACAGCTGGAGATAAAAAATAAAAGGCTATTGAAATTTGTGTGGTTCTTTCAACTTTCTATCAATCAAAAGCCAGAGGAAACATTCAGCTATATAAAATAACATTATAATCCAGCCCTTGCATGTGTGGGATTTTTTAAATGTAAACACAGGAATACTTATATGCAGAAAAATTTATTAACAAGGTAGGCAATATTTCTTCAATTTTGTCCAATCCAAAATTAATTCTACTTCATACAAAATAGTTTCCATAGTCTGTTTCATGTTTTATTGGAATGATTTTTGCCATTATAAACAGATCTACAAGAAGTATAAATACAATTTAGCTGAATAAGATTTATTGAAAATTTGGTACTTCATTGATTCACTTTTTCTAACAAAGGGTTTTTTATCTGAAAAGTTATATAGTACTACTTACTATTTAGAAATAATGTCTATTTTTCAGTATGTAAGGAAAAATGTAAGTGGAAATTAAAACTGTGGATCATATCCTTAAGCAACCCAGGGAAATCTCATTGTCCAAATTTCCAATCAAATGAAGAAAATAGCCCTACATATTCCAGTCTGACATCAGTCCTGGGAATTTCTGTCACACTATAGAAATAAAAGTATTGTAAATCTTCAACTATACTCCCTCTTTTTCCTGTATTGCACTGTTATGGATCTGAAGACTAATCATTCCTTATGTCGATTACACTGTATAATATTTTGCCTCATCTTCTGCTGTGGTAGGCAACGTAGGTCCTCAACAAAACACTAAAAGATGACTATGTAAATATCCAGTAATGGAATGAAGGAGAAACATAATGTTTTATTACTTCAAGATCCAGTCCTACACTACTGTGATTCTAAGGTGCCCCTGAAGAGTATTCCATAGAAAAAATGAAGAGTTTTAAAATAAACTTCCAAAAAAGGGTCTCACAGAAATAACTTCAATTCTAAACAATGAGTGAATGATGTGCTATTGTGGCAAGACGACACAAAACAAAATAAACTGTACCTAAATTTATTTTTTAATAACATCAAGATTTACTTGTCAGGTTTCAGAGTACTAAATAATAATAAAAATTAATCCCTTTCAGGAACAGTTTATGTTTTCACTGTGAAAATATTATCTAATTAATCTAAATACAATTTTGGCAGCGTCTGATACAATAGCCATTGTCCATATTCCTGTAAAGGAACTCTCTGTAAAAGTAACCCTGACACTGCTGAGAGAGAGACAATCAGCTGAGGGGGAAGGGTGTTAGTGGGCTACAGATTGTTGTAATAAGCCATAAATCCAGTGTCTGCATTCAGTCCATGATTTTTAGTGTCTAGCAAAATTATGAATTTGAGCTCCCAGGCTTGTCTTTTGAAAGTGATATGCAGGTTTCCTTTGAGGATGAGGATTGATAGGTCAGTTATCGAGTGATAGTTTTGTGAAAAGTATTCACCCACAAGAGATATGGTGTTTTTGTCTTTTATTATTTTCCTGTTTGAGTTCGTTGGAGAGCATAGTGATTGTCTGATTTCACATACATCACTGCTATTGAGACACTTAGTACCCTACACTACACTAGGAAAAGTTGTCGACTTTGTTAATTCAACTTAATAAGATCGACTTTAAGTCAACTTAAAGTCGACCTTATTAAGTCAACTTAACAGAATGGCTACCCTTAAGTCGACCCTATTAAGTCGACTTAACATTGGACATAGCTGTCCACACTGACATTAAGTCGACATAATAAAGTAGACTTAAGAGCTACACGCCATCCACACTGGCCTAAAGAGAGGAAGTTATTAAGTCGACTTAAGCTTTCATTAAGTTGACTTAAGGAATTTCTTAAGTTGACTTAATGAAAGTCCAGTGTGGACGTAGAGTAATTTAGGTCGACTTAAGCGTCCTTAAGTCGACCTAAATTGCTAGTGTAGACATACCCTTAGTGCACACTACATGTCGAGATGCAAAAATGTAAGACACATGGATCTTGAAAGGTGTGTTGTTGGGGGATGTTGATCCATTGCAGCTTTTGCTAGACACTAAAAATCATTGAGTAAATAGAAACAAATCAGTAATACACTAATAAACCCCCTCCTCAGCTGCTTCCTCCCCCTTCCTTTCCTCCCTCTGACTGTAAGGATGTTACAGTCCTTAACTGTACACATCACCACATCACCTGGAAATATATGTTAGCTACTTGTGCTAAACAATCAGTTCAAACCTTCTATTTAGCAGGGACACTTTGCATTAGTTTCCCATAGCTGAAGAAAACCTTTATGTGCCTCTAAAGCTTTTCACTCTCACCACAGAAACTAATCCAATAAAAGATTTTACCTTACCATCTTGTTTCTCTACTATCCTGGGACCACCATTATGCTTCTTTTATTCCCATAAGGCTTGGCTGGAGGGAGAAGATAAGCATTAAACCCCATGGTGGTAGAAGTTAGAGCACAATGCGACTAGTGGAAGGGAATTCCAAGACATGGGTTTTGTAGCTAATTAATAAAACAAGATAGGAAGGAGTTAACTGGACTATGGAACCCCACCTATACCTTCATATGGGTGGAGAAAAGGACGATGAAGATATTTCTCCCCTGCTGGTCAAGAAGCCGCTTGGGGAGCGGCTTTGTTGCTATTCCACAGCCTTGAAAAAGGAAAATTTCTCCCTATTTTCCAGAGTTCCCAACAGGCAGGATTTATGTTAACTGTCTGCTTCCATTAGTAAAGCTTTCAGCATAAGGCACATTCTTATCTGAACATTGATGCCTCCCTTGTTTGAAAATAATTGACATCCTAATAGTTAGCTGTTTCTAAAGTTAGCTGAATTATATTTACTTAAAAATAAAATGTGAGTGCAATACAAATTTGCAGGGAGATGTTTCAGAGCTGTGGGAAGGAAAATCCTGATGAGTTACTCTGAGTTAGGGACAGTGAGTTAGTTTTTGCCCATGCTTCATGCACGCAGATCTAAACAAGTCTATGGAAGTTGGTGAGCATAAATGAAGACAGGATTAGGCCCCATGTTCCCCTCAGCAGAAGCCCTATACACCATTTATGTGGAACTTAAGGCCTACTTTGAAGCCATAAATAGGAACGCACTAGTGCCTGAGCCCTGTTTTGAGCCTCTACAAAGGTTAATTTCACTCTTAGTTAGTAAATATGAATGTAAATAAAAAGCAAAGTAACATTTTGGATGATTTCATCCTTAAAATAACACATCTGTAGCTACTTAACCATATCACAGTAGTTTAGTAAATATTTTAATTAATTTTGCCATTAAACAATTTGAATGCATTTCAGAAAGAACTGAATTTGAATGGAACATTTCAATTCGATGTAGTAACAAAAAGACATCTTTTATAAACATGATCAGCAAAGTTTGAACTTGTTAACTGATCAAACTTCAGCCAGTGCAAAACAGTTTTATTATTATAGTCTTTATTAATTTATAAACAAGCACATTATAATCCATTCTGTTTTCAATGTGGTATTTTTGTGCATAATTGACATTCTTTATTCTGCATACTGCATGACATAATGAACTGAAACTGTGCATATGAGCAGTATTTGCATTTAGTTCATCCTCAGAACACTGCTTCTTTATTTTTTCTTCAACCAAGCAAAGCTACATGGATTACTATTGTATCACATTCATTATTAATATTTATTACTTTTTCAGTGCTAGGAATATGCTAGGTACCTGATGGAAGCCTGCATGAGTTTAGTGTATTAACAGAATTTTCTTCAGAAATTGTATAAATCTACAGTTCTGGGGCACTTTTAAAATATTCTCCTCATTTTAGGAAGTCAATATCCTCCTACTGTTCTTGTTCCTCAAAATAAAATCACATTACACACCACAATTGGATTACATATCACTGAAAACAGTCGCTTGAAGGATTTCACTGCAACATCATACATGAGAAAGCTGAGTTTTTCACCGATATCGTGAAAACCGTTCAGAAGACTGTAGTTCTCTCCTTCACTTACCCTGTTGTGCCCAAAGATATTTCGACAGTCTCGAAGCAGTTTATGTGCTAACCTATTGTCACAAAACAGCCATATAGTCCTTGAGAATCCTTTTTGGGATTCCCATGTTATCTCAAGAAGGGATATTTTCCCCAAAGTTCAAAATAAATTCCAGCGTTTTGGTACTACTTCCATAGTACCTAGCATGGTGATCTGATAATGTAACAATTGAATTAACTCTACACACTATTGCTGGTATGTGAGGGAGGAAAAAGGTACACATACCTATACAGGATTCTTTTGTTTCTTCATGCAATCATTATGGCTATGTCCACACTACAAAAAGTTAGGTCGACTTTGTTAAGTCGACCTAAAGTCAACCTTATTAGGTAGACTTAACAAAGTGGTTTCCCTGAACAGGGACTTAGTAAGTTGTCCTAACTGCCCGTTGGTGGACCTAATAAAGTGGACTTAAGTGTCCACACTGTGCTTAGGTTGACCAAAAGAGTTGACTTAAGGGTTAGGTTGACCTAACCGGCGGTTCTTATTAAGTCGACCTAAGCTTTCATTAAGTTGACTTAAGGAATTTCTTAAGTGAATTTAATGAAAGCCTAGTGTGGACAGGGACTAGGTTAGGTCAACTTACGCCTCCTTTAGTCGACCTAACTTGCAAGTGTAGACATAGCCTATGTGTTCTGCTCCTTCTCTTAATACATAAAATGCTACGGGTAAATTGACACAGTGTTAGAGTAAGGGATTGAAACAACAGAATCTGTCACCTTCCTTCCACTTTCCCTGCAATCTCATTCTATTCGATGTGGTGAGAAAGTGTGGCAAAATCTGGTTCTAAATCATGCTGTCTCATATCACATAGTATGTCTTTTGCACATGGCCAGAGTTTCTATTACCTGCTTTTGGAAATGCTGACAACTCTTCAACTTCTGACTCTTTTGGCATGTTTCAGCTGTTGTCATCACCTCATGCCACAATAGTTATGTCAGACCATTACGTTTGAGAATGAATTTGGTAACTCATACATTGAGCTTTGAAAGGGTTTTATCCAAGGTGTCCAATCTGAAAAGCTTTACTTTCCTTACAATATTATACTCAAAAGCATGGGTGTGTGTTATAGCCTGCTCCCAACACAACTTGCAGAATAGATATATCTTGGTTTCATCTCTGTTGGTTTCCATTCCTTTATACACAAACATGTGATGGAATTCATTAAGGTATCAATTTATTGCCTTGTTTTCTAGTCCTCAAAGCCTCCTTATGAATTGCATTATTGACAGTGTTCTGGTTTCTTCTAAAAGTAGTGAGGATTGCTGCCTGTAAATCAGCAATCACAATATCCGCCTCTTTTTCTGTGGTTTATTTCTCGAAATGTGCAATGAGAATAGGTTTTGGTTCAGCTGTATATTTGATCTGATGTATCCTAAAGTATTGCTCTTTCTGATACTCTCTCTATTAGGCCAATGAACAAAGAAACCGCAATCATCATTCTTAAAGGATTTGTCTGATGAAGCATCAGTGTAAATATTAATCTGTTTGCCCTATGATTGAAAACGTTAGACGGTATTGTCTACAATTTCTCTTGGTGTGGCCAAGTCCAAGTGTTCCTTTGAGTCAGGCTATATTAGAATTTATTTCTGACTAGCATTAACTGGATAGGAAAGTACCAGGAGCTTCAAGTATGTGCGGTTGTTCCTTGATGGGGTCAGAAATCTTTTTTTTGTTTTGTTTTCTAATGGCTTTTTTTTCAATCTATATGGAGTGAACAAGAAGCATAATTTATTATTCAAGATACTGATGAAAAGTACAAAGCAAAAAGTTCATGTGGAGGAATTATTGGTCCCATATGCTTCTCCACACACCCTAATGTCATCATGTGCTTCCATTTCTTCAGTAGGGCTTTAGAAACCTTTCAAAACAAGATGATAATATCAGCCTTGATTTGGTATTATAATTTTTGAACAGTGATGCAGTTCTGAAGATGATTTGTATATTGATTAGCTGTTCTTTGTGATAATTTTCAAGAAGTTGAACATCACACTCTTGTTTAAATTAATATCAGAGTGGATCTTACAGCTACTGTTATCATGTGAACTTCAGACAAATGCACAATGTTCATCTTAGAAGGCTCACTGGGAGCAATATGTCACCAAAGGCGTGAGGCATTTTCCAGTGTTGGATGAGCTATCACAAAGCATATTGTTTCCTAATACATGAACCACAATTTGAACCAGCAATACATCATGAAAGATACAATCTTTTCTTTACTTTGACTGTCATCTTTCTGACTTGTGGGTCAAACCTTAATTGTGTGCACAAAGTCACTCCTTCCTCATCCATTGTCAATTCTGGATTATAGTTGAACCCTCTATGAGTTGTGATAAAGTAGATGAATTTCATTTTTGCTGGGTTCATCTGGAATTTATGTTCTTTCCCCCATGTGGTTACAATTCCCAATTCCTCATTCAATTTGTTCTTTAATGTATTTATTTCATGACCCAGGATATGAAGTTCAATATCATCTTCATATGGACATATAGATGATTTCCAGCATCCTCACAATACAGAAGAATAAGGCATGAAAAAATGATTTGATCTTTAAGGAACTCCTGGCTTTGGCAGCCTTGGCTTTCAAAAAGTTCCTTTTAGTCTGATGGTTATTTTCCTATATTGTAGGAAATCTCTTAACTAGATGTACATTTTGCATCAGTTTCCCATCTCACTGAGTTTCATTAAGAGTTTAGCATGCCAAACTCCATCAAATGAGGCACTGAGATCCAAAGGGAATCCTACTGATGATTGTATTGGCTTTTGTTGGAATCTAAAAATAAAAGGATGACAGAACACCACTCATTGACCCATAGCTGAGTGCATAAACCTGTTGCCATTTAGATAGGTTGTTTTTTCCTCTTTTTAAAAGCTGCCATAGATGCCTTTTTTGTACCATTCTTTACATTATCTTAAGAAATAGGCTGGTAGCTGCTTGGAGAAGAGGGATCATTGCCAGTCTTAAGAATAGAAACTATAACTGTTAACTTCTGCTAGTTAGATATCTTCCTTCTTATCCATGATTCGTTTATGGCATCTAACAGACTGGCTTTAGCCTTTTTCCTAAAGTGCTTTATCATATGTCCATTGAGGAGGTGCAACTCCGGGGATTTGCTTGTTTCAAGCTTCTCTGTTGCATCTTCTCATTCATGTATGGGAAAGATCTTTCTAAAACCAAGGCAGTTAGTTAGTTCTGTATTTACATTTTTAATTTTTTTGTCTTTTTCATGAATACTCCATTCTCTATATTTTGCCACAGCTCTATCTTTATCATTATACAAGAACCTGCTAGTTTTGGTATTATGTTCAACCAGCATGTTTGTTGGTTTTATTTCAATGAATGCCTCTACACCTCCACTTTTCAGGATATTGGTGTTTTTGTTTGTTTTTTTTGTTTGTTTATTTCTCTGTTTTGTTTTTTTAATTGCAAGACTTAGTGTGTTTGTTCTCAGTTCACTTCAATATCACTTTTTCTTCTAGGTCAGATGATCCAGCCTTTCACAAGGTTTTTCCCAATGCCTTTGTCTACAGCTAGTTCCACAGTGACTTCTTCTGAGACTTAGTCCCACCTTTATCTAGCCTCTGAGGTTCTGTTCAACCTCTAGTCTAACTGGGTTCCTTTCCTTTAGAATTTTTATGCCAGGATCACTCCATTGTGAGCCCCATTTCTCTTGGGATATTTTGTTTGCTAATTTCTGCACGGCGTATTAAAAAAAAAACAAAAAACCCTCAAAGATACGTTTCTTAGTGTTTGAGAAGAAATAATCAAGTGTATCTATGAAATAAGACCAGTCAGTTTTATGTAAATATAGTTTTAGCTCCTGTTTATCAACCAAGAGCTGACTATCTTCTTACTCCACCAGATGAGTGTAGTTGGATGATGTCTTCCATCAGCCTTCAGAACATTGCAGATGCAGCTCATTGATATGGTGCCATTCACCAGAGTTGCAGCTAATGTGGACAGTGTGTCTTATGATCTTGACATACAAGTCAGTGTGCTATCATCCAATACAACTAAATTGCTGTCAGTGAAGAAGTCCTCTACCCAAGTTCCATTCAAATTTGAGGTGATAACTGTGAAGTAGGCTGATCACAATCCTTAACAGTAGGAGGACAACAGAATCTAGGGTTTCTATTGTTACTGAAAGAGGCTTTCCACAAGTGTCTCTCAACTTTACTGAAATTGCTTCTGAATTGTACTCATGTAAGTGGGATGAGAATCTGGTCACCTGGATTTGATTATCAGTTACAAATTATCAGACTGGACACAAGAATCAGGTGTTGAAATTTCTATGTATTGGGTTATGTGGGAGACCAGATTAGGTAATCATAAAAGATCATTCAGTCCTTAATTGTTATGAGCCTATAATTCCAGAGGGAGTGATTTGAGAGAGATGTTTTCCCCTTCTTCTCTGATCAGGGAGATGTCCCACTAATTCACACATATCGACACCATCAATTTATTGGAATATATGTTGCTATATTCTGTATCTGGGCTTCTCATGCTTATGACTCTCATTTAGTGTATTCTCAACCATACCTGGTAATATCATAGTAATGTAACTTTCAATTTGAAATATCATATTTAAAGAAATATGTTCAGGGAAACCTCCAGGCTAGTCCTATATGATGTACTGTAGGCTTGAAGATCCTCTATACAACTAACCAATATATTTGTAGAATATTTCCATCAGTGTGCATGTCTGAATCCTATTAAGCTTGATGGGAGTTATATATGTGTATTGGGAGAATATACTCCTAAGAGAAGTAGATATTGCGCATATGTAGTAGCCATTTTTAAACGTAAGTAATTCTGGTGATCCAGTTTTCTTTGGCAGAGAGGCAAGGTGGTCAGTCAATCATAAGGATTACTGGGACTCTGCAAAAGCAGCTGATGTCCCATCAATTTTTGAGGCAGAGTCTTCTTTAACTGGTACTCATAAATTGAGGAATAAGTCAAATAAAGTCAACTGAGGTACACTACTGCAAAACTGATGTTTAATGAGCCTACAGACAGGTATGTTTTATGTATAAATATAAAATTACATGAACAATTTAAACCTGATTTTTGTCAAACAAAATTAAATCCTGAAATCAGAACCCATGTTCCAGCATGATCAGAAATAAAATTCATTAGCTGTATTATAGACAAAAATAAAGGTTTATAATTTTAAAAGACAGATAGAGACACCTTTATTTCTGGATGGCATAAAGAGCTGTACTCCATCAGAAAGGTGTTTCTTGACACAATAGAAGAAGGTTTTACTAGTGGAGCTGAGCCAAACATCTTATTTTTTCCCAGTGTAACTCAGAAATAGGTACTGATTCTTCTCTCTTTTAAAGCAGTTTTTCACTAATACCTCCATTGCATCCACTAGAGTTACACCAGTATAAAATTGGCATACTGGAGCAAAGAATCCTACTCATCATGCTGAATTTTCCCATGTTTTGCTTTACTGTGAAATTTCTTTTGGCAAAGTACTGCCATTTAGTTGCTCCTAAAATGTGGCAGTCATTTTTGTAAACTTTTATACATAAGAATTTATTTCTGCACATTCTGAGAGGATATTAGCTGAACAGGAAAGCGTCAGGTACTTGGACTGAGTGCTGTTGTTCCTTGATAGTCAGAAATCTTTTGTTGTTTTGTTTCAAAATGGCTTTTTTTCCCAGCATCTTGTGTGTAATATTTGGCACTGCTCTAACACTACTTGGCATTGCTATAAAATCGCCCTAATTACTAATCTTCTCTACTTGTTTTTCTTCACACTCCATGGGGTATTCAGATGGAACTGAAATTCTTATGGCATTGTTTCAGACAAAGGATGATGTTTAGCCCAGCCAGTATGAAATGATTTCCTTGGAAAAGGATGAATTTATAACAAATTAAAGATGGACTTTAAATTATGAATTTGAGCAGAGAAATAGTGAGAATAAACACTAGAGAATCAAATACTGTTCTTGTTACAGTAAAATACAGGCACCAAAAGAAATAGCTTGCTCAACACATTGAGGGTGATAATCCATGGGGACAACTTGGTGGAGGTAGGGCCTCCTGCAATTTAGATCCCTGCCTCTGCATCTGTTCCTCCCTTCTAATCACTTCTCATGAATATCCTCTTCTCAGTGTAAAAAGGCCACAAGTGGAAGTCACCACTGAAAATCAGAATGCCTTTTACTGCAGGCTGCCATGTAAGTTATGTTGTCTTGAGAGGGGAAACATGCCATGGACATCAGCTCTTATTTGATGATTCCTCCCTATCTCTGTTTGCATTTTACCTTATAGTTCCTTTTCACCTCAGTTTTTTCACTTGATCCTATGCTTGTGATATTGCCCTAATATTGTTCCCTCATTATTTATTCTTCCCTTCCCAGTTTGCATTAGAGAGCAGCATTTGGGCCAGTCAAGTGACACCCTGTTCCCCTCTCTCTTTCAACAACATCTTTTGGCAAATCATTGTGCATTTCCAGCTTGCTGATTGAGTTAAGAGAAATTACCTGTTGTACCAGATACACACCACTGTATGTGTGTGTATGCTGCACCATCTGCACAAAAAGCCAGGACTTGACTCAGGATTTGGAAAGGAAACCCAGAGAAAGAAGAGGGAAAGAGAGCACACGTCCAGAGCATAAATAAGATATCTTATTTTCCTCTCATTTATCGTTAATGGGGCTTGAATGTGCAGAAATTTACACAGTTGTAATTCCATTTACTTCACTGTAGTTACACCTGATATACATAAACGTAAGTGGAAGCAGCTCAATCCTATTGATTATTCCATACATCTTCCTAAAAGAAAACTATCACTTTTGTGTGATCCTAATTAAAGAAATAATCTTGGAATACTTTAAATCATTCATAGATTGAAATAAAACAGGACACTCTTAATGTGTGTTAATTTTATCAGAAACAAATATTTTTTAATTCAGACTGTTTCAGGTGTTACACTAAATGAAATGTTACAGTTTTGATTATCAGGAATTATCCACACAAGTAGGCCTAAGGGAAATTAAAATTCTGATGGTTGCATGTTTTAAAATCACCAATTGTTGCTCCTCCTTTTAATTTAGAAGTGTCCAGTGTAGGTCCTTTTCAATTATCTACAGTTTATGTGGAGCATGGCAATCCTGTAGGAGTTCTTGTGCGTGTATTGGTACACATCCACATCCACACCCCTCATCTGTATATTTATTTATAGAGGAATAATTTCCCTAAAAAGAAAAGAAATTGTTCAGATTTTAGGGCATGTAACCAAGTTCAAATATAAATTAGATAATCTCATGTTATGCCAGCCATAACAACTTCAACAGGCTAGAGATTTTACTGGCAGCAGGAGATTTTCAGCCCTACTGTACAGGATAATGATCTCTGGTGTAAAGGTGGCATAGCTGACTGCACATCACCAGTTTCCCATCCTCTCCATGACAAGGGTGTGATCAAGTAAAAGGAGCACTACTGCACTTTGACATTCACTGGCTCCCAAAATCCCCCTTGCTGACTTCTGCAGTGAGTCACAACATAAAGTGATTCTGAAGCTGCCCTAAATTGTACTGGGGCTGAACTAGCCCCAGGTCAGTTCCAGGATCAGAGTGCCACAAAAATGGCGTGAAGCTCAGGGCAACTGAGTAGCTGGCCTTTAATAGTGTTTTATGAATGACAATGTGAAAGATGCATATAAGATAATGTCTTGTACAATACAGTCATCTTTTTCTTATTATTTTAATGGATTTTTGTAAAATTGCCAATATGCTTTCAAGTGGAAGACTGCATTCTAGAACTCAACTTGATGTCATTTCACTATTTTAGGTGACCTTTTCCTACACACTGTCCTCTGAATGTATTCTGTCACTGGAAAAAGTAAAAAGTATGAGTGAAACGTAACATTGGCCATTTGACTGATGATAAACATGTTAGGTGCAAATTCAAAGGCAGGTTCGAAAGATGTGCTTGCAAAAATGTACATGCATGGAGTCACTACAAAACCCATCATTTTTGCATGAAACCTGTTCTTGTGCATGCCAATCACATGTGTCATACACTTACCTGCTGGTTTACACATCACTTTCTCCTATGAAAATCTTGCTCTTGAGGATTTTTTTTTACCCCTTCTGTTTATGGAATAATCTTCATTAACCAGTGTTATGCAAACCTTTGGGGTTATAATTATATTTTCTTAATGAGCATGTTAGATGAAAGAAAAAGCCTTGCCCTGTTTTCTAGCAATGCTTGTATTTACTGATGGTATATCATACCTTGAAAAGCAAGGGAAAATATAAACTATTTGAAAACAATTTGGAGATCTTTCTTTTTTTAATATGGGTTTGATAGCTTGAATGAGAACTATAATTGAAAAAAAGAGACATAAGACCTAGATACTACCACTTTTATTTCATATATGATATAACTTCAACCAGTAACACATTGTGATTATTAAAATTATAGCACAGTAGGAGTGGTTTGTTAAAATCAACTTTTTGTAATTATCAGGTCTGTTTATTTTGTTATATTTAAGCAATGGTTGACCCTACTGATAGTGTAGACATAGCTCAAGAGTAACGCTAAGTAACTCTGGTATCACTGAAAGCAGAATCCATCATAAGGTACTTAAATATTTTTCTTCTTTGAGTCTTTCCGATCCCAGGCTCAGTTCAGTTTTTCAGTCATTGGAGAGTTTTGAATGTCTTTTCAAAGTTATATTGACATACCAGTTGGGAAAAAGCAGAAAAATTCTGAGATAAGAGGCACTTTTCACTCTGCCAGAAGTAAATGGACCCTAAGGTTTTGTCTACACTTAAAGCACTACAGCAGTATAGCTGCATAAATACTCATGACAATGACGGGAGGAGTCATCCCATCACTGTAGTTAATCAATCTCTCTGAGAGATGGCATCTAGGTCAACAGAAAAATCCTTCCATCAACAAACACTGTCAACAATGGGAATTAAGTTGATATAGCTACATCTCTATTTTTCACACCCCTGTGAGATGTAGATATGTTGATGTAAGTTCCCAGTGTAGATGAGCCCTAAGTGTCCACTTCTGACTTCTATTCTTTTTATAATGGGCTTAGTATCTGGATCCCCCTTTGAAACTCCTTATCCATATATTTCTAGGTATCTGTGCCTTTCAGTCAGCATATGGGGGGAGGGGGAGAGAAGAGGATCATACATTTAGTGTCAGCAAGCTGAGACACTGCAAGGGGCCACTTTTCAAAAACCATCAAATGTTTATTTAGTGATTTGTGCAGGACCCATACAATACTCTTTTCTAGGCGAATGGTGAGAGGAACTGATTCAATCTCCACTGAAGCCAGTAAAAGTCTTTTTATTGATTTTAGAGGTCTTTGGACCAGGCCCATAATGCCCATGTACAACAGTGCCTCCATCTGTCATTATCCTCCCATTTATCCTTAGTTTTACAACAGAGTTAATCTACTGACATCAGTGAGGTTACATAAGGATTAGAAAAGAATCAAGTCCTATATTAGTCTCTGAGGGTCTATCATTTCCCTGTTAAGCAGAGCTTAACCTGCATTCTTACTACCTCTCAATTCTATTTTCCACACTGCTCAATTGTTCTTTCGTGTTCTGTCCACCAAAAGAGGAGAACATGTATATATTTTACAGTATTTCCACTGAGAGCCCTTTGCATCAGTGCATTCACACACACACACAAGCTTCAGACCTCCACTTTATAGAATCTGACCCTACATTAGTCCTGGAAAGGGGAGAGTTGTGAGAGTCTTTCTTTACTGCCTCCCCCTGGCCAGAGCCATCTCCTGTGGCAGGGAAAGACTCTGGGTGCAGGACATTGAACTGCTAAAAAAACCCAATGTAGATGGGGAAGCACTGTTCAGGCATATAACTATATTGGGTATATACCTACATTGTTCTGGTATGGCTTTACTCACCTAAGCATTGTCTCACCAATCACACTACTATTTATACTAGTGCTAGGAGCATGTGCAGTATCTATATGCTACATGCTACCATAAGGAGCGTGCAGTGTAGACAATTATTTGATAATGTTCTTCCAAATGTTCTTCCAAAACTTTTCATGGTTGAGACAGTGATCTTTTGTTCACTAAGCATGCTACTTCTACTGATGCCACCTCTTGCCCTTTTTTCCCACATTCTTCCTTGGAATTCTTTTCTTTTATTTAAGCCATTGTTTTGACATACCACATATATTCCCTTCCAGAAAACACTAGAAGAAAGGCCAGTTTTTGAATATTCTTTTACTCTTACAACCACCATCAACTGTTGCTTTGAAGTTTTATAACTCACTACACTTTATAGTTAATTCTGATAGCATACAAATCTCTGCCAAAAAACACTCTTCGTTGGATAATAATAAATTTGGATTGGAGTCTTTCAAACTTAAATTCATGCTGAAAATAAGTTGAGTGACCATCTGTGACAAGTAGGTAATTTTTAGTAATATCAGACAGTTCCTTTCTGTGTAGAATTTACTACTCTCTCATCTCTAATCAACCTTCCATGCTATAGCAGCAGCTGCCAATTAGAGATGTCAGCTCTTGGCAGTGCTCGACGCACACCTAATCTGTTTTAAATTTATGTTGTGTTTCTCCATGGAAGGTGAAGGGGTGTTTACAGGATTTCATGCTATCAGAGGCTCACATCATGATATTAAAGCTGTAACCAACTCAAATCACAGTCAACTATTGTTTATTGTCCCAAACAAGCATTTCTTATGGAGCGCAATCTATTCATTGGAGCCTCTGAAAAAAACAAAGGAAATAGTCCTGATTTCTGCATAATCCAAAACCCACTGAGTTTAATAGAAAGCCCATCCCACTGACTTCAATGGATTTTGCACCAGATCTGTTGTGACCAAAAAAATAATTCCCCTTAATGTCTTGCATTTCAAATATTTGGAGAAATATATTTAGAGGGTGTTAAAATGGTACAATAAACACTTCACCCCCACCACAATAAATCCCCCCAAACACATGCTTCAGAATAGAATGTGTTTGGGGGAATCTGGGAGGTTTTGATTCAGATAAGCCTCCTTAAGTATCAGCATCAAGCAGCTTAGCTTGATGGAAGGCACCATGAAGGCCCAAATCTGCCATCAAAAAAAGGTAAAAAATGAGCTTAAGGTGAGAAAGAAAAGGGCCAAAATCTGTTAACATTCAGGTGAACTGGACCACTGGGAATATGCTATTGAGCCAAAAAAAAGTTCTGAGTTTGTGAAGAGTGGAAAACTTCCGTTTACAAAGAGGCAGAGAATATAGACGGTTTTTGTTGCTGTTGTTTTTTTTTTTGAAACAGTGCTTCTGTTCCTGGCATACAAAACAACTTGATTGTACTCTAAGAAAAAGAAAGCCAATATTTTGGATTGTAAGCTCTTTGGGACATGGGCTATATTTCCTTTGTTCTGTGTAGCTCTAAGAACACTAATGGTTTTCATCAAACAATAGCAAGCCATGCCAGGGACAGATTCAATCATTAGCAGAGAGAAAGGGTGGCAGAAACCTATGTATGCTGAACATTTTGAACAGGAAATAAAACTTTTCTAGCTTCCTTTAGTATTCCACCACATTTAACAGTTAAAAAGCAATTTTTTAGACATCTTGTATGGCAGATAATTTGTGCTACCTGCAAAACAGGCAATTAGAGTTCTCGATAGGTCATGCAGTACATTCCTAATCTTAACAATGTGTAAAAAGACAACAAGAAATGGCACAACTCTCGTGCAATTTTCTTTCTAGACTTTGGTTTGGCACATAGCTTATAAATTATATTCATAGCAGCACAAAAGTATATAACTAGGACACTTAAACAATCTCATGGCATCAATTTGTCTAATTTTACTGACACTACACTCCTATGAGCAAGACTTTTCTTGGAAGAAAGCAAAAAGAAACAACTCACAATATTGGCAGTGAAACTTGGGTGATTAAAAAAATGGAATCCTAATTCTAAGGAAACAAACTATATATCTAGGTGATCTTATAGATATTTAATCTGGTCAATTAATTGATAGGTTGAAAAACTGTAGTTATAAATATTGATGAGTAAACCATTCTGAATTAAAAAAAAAATCCTGACTATTTTCACAAAAGGACTTGCAGCAAAACTGTGTACAGATTAAGTTAGGTTCAGTTCGTTTCTTAAGAAAATGTTTTATAATATCACATTCCTGTATGCTTTCTGATTTCAGCTAAAACTGGAAGTTGAAATATGTATTTTGTGGTTCTCTTCTTGTAGCATTTTTCTGGTAAAAGAAGAATTTATATGAACTATAAATCCTCGTGTAGGAAGATGGGGCAGGAATGGAGTTAATTGACATAACATTTTCAACTTAATATTGTAGTATCAAGGGGTGCGTCTACACTTACAAATTAAATTGATTTAAGCTTGCTTAAGTCGACTTAATTTAATCTGCATCCACACTACATTTTCCTTAAATTGACTTAAGGAAAATTAAAGTCGACTTTACTAAACCTAGTTTTAAATCGACTTTTCTGGCTAAATCAACTTTAGAAAGTCGACTTTGCCAGTGTGGACGCAGAGTAGCCCTAGCTTCAGGGCTTCCCATTGCCTGGAATGCCCCCCCCCCTCGGGGCAGAACAGAGCCCTGCCCACCCTGCTCCTTTGCCCTGCCAGGGTCCCTGTCCTCCTTAGCCCCCATTGTACCAAGGTACAATGGGGCAAAGACTGAGCCCCCTGGCACTTGGCAAAGGGTGCCCCCTCTGCCACCGTGGACCTGTCCCAGGTCCACCTAGTGCCTACAAGTCAACCTAGGCATCCAGTGTATACGCTCTAGGTCGATGTGGCAGGGTCCCCTCTAAGTCAACTTAATTTTTGAGTCCGGACATGCTAAATTGACTTAAATTAACAAGTGTAGACATAGCCAAGGGGATAGATTACAAAGATTAAGTTCAAAATCTTACTCAAATAGATGAATTTGAGAGTATGCAAACTTGCATCATAAAATCTCCAGCTCTTTTGAGATTTGCTAGTCCAAAATAGTACTACAGCTACATACATACAAATATTAATAAGGGATTGGTACCTTCTCATACCCCCCAAAAGGTATGCCCTACAAAATCAGTAATGTATAGTATCTATCCATACAGTGGTATTTTCATTGAAATTAATTGCTGAGGGGGGACAGAAAAGAATCAACAAAAAATAAAAACCTATCAAAGCTTAAAAAAAAGATGGGAAGTAACTGAATCTGTAAAGGAAGGAGATTAGAAAGTGGGAAATGGAAGAGGAAAAGATAAATGTGGAGAAGGGAGTGGGCAGGGTGGGGTAATAGACAAGTCATATGACTTAGATTTAACTGACATTTCAGCTCTTTCCTGTTGATGGATAAATGGTGAAGAGTTTATCTTTAAGCTGTATCACTGCTGGAAGTGCCACAAGGCCTCGACATGAGTTTCAAACTGACAGATCTTTTCTTCCCTTAGGCCTGAAGTAAGAACATGCTGTTTTACAAGACTCTGCTGAACTCTTAGAATTTCCCTGATGCTGCTGCATCCTTCTCTTTAGAACAGACTTACATTTTATTGGGAAAGATTCTTCTCAAAGTATATTTCCTTCTATTGATAGGAGCACAGTCTGATAACTCTGAATGCTAGTGAGCTTCTACTTAGTGCTTCTGAGAACAACAGAGGACACTGGGTACTAAGAATAATTGAAAATCAACATTGTATTAGATGACAGAGTGGGAGCTGATCTCTTAAAAAATGGATCCAAAGCATCCAAGATTTGTGTTCACTTTGGACAAAAGACATTAAATAAAATAGCAGAGACAGTTCTACCTTTTAGTACCAGTTAAACATCTGTGTCTTGGCCCTTTTACCTGCAGTCTTGTGCTCTGCTAACATTCACAGCACACTACTCTTGTCCAAAACCCACTCACGGCAAAGTCATACTTTCTATTCCTCCAACCCCACACCCCACTTCTTTGGATTTGAGTGCTATCCATGGCATGTTTAGTGTAGTTGGCTTGCCTAGATTCTCCATCAGACAGAAGAATAATCACAATGACTTAAGTGCCCTTAAAGACCAAGTTCAGTATAACTTCAACAGCAAGCTCATGGCACATCATCAGGGAAACTGTTACTGATGAGTTGGGTGGAATGTTGGTGTAGAGGGCTTCTACATCCATAGTGGTTAGGATGGTGTTTTCTGGGAGATCACCGATAGACTGTAGTTATCTCAGGAAGTTAGTGGTATCATGAAGATAGCTAGGAGCACTGGTGGCATAGATCCTGAGGAGAGAGTCCACATAACCTGACTATCCTGCTGTGAGAGTTCCAATGCCCAAGATGATGGGGCATCCAGGATTCCTGCGTTTGTGGATTTTGGGTAGTAGATAGAATACCCCTGGTTGGGGCTCCTGGGATGTGTCCATGTAGATTTGTTCCTGTGCTTCTTCAGGGAGTTTCTTAAGCAGATGTTGCAGTTTCTTTTGGTATTCCTCAATGGGATTTGCAAATTTGTCACAATCGGATTGGGTCTGAATAGGGACTTGGAATAGTTAGCACAATACAAAAAGTAATTGTCCCTGTTCACACATTCTCACCTTCTAATCGACTGGTGTGAATGGGCCTCATCTACCCTAACTGAATTGACTTTGCTAGCACTTGCCCTCCTTCATACTGGCATGTGTATATACACCTCTCAATTGTAGTTTCCACTTCATACATCTGATGAAGTGGGTTGGAGCCCATGAAAGCTTATGCCCAAAGAAATTTGTTAGTCTTTAAGGTGCCACAGGACTCTCGTTTTTGCAGTACACAGACTAACATGCCTTCCTCTCTGGCATTCATTTCTTTATCTCTTCTGCTATAGTAAAGCCTTAATATCTTTCTCATTGTGGTAGGAGCTAAGAAACATAAGTTTCTCTCTCCCCTAAGATTCTCAAACTAGATGATCATATTGGTCCCCTCTGACCCTAGAGTCTAATAGTTTATTTTATTGAAAGGCAACAACACTACTCAGATTTACATGTAAATTTTTAACTCTGACATTATGTTCTCCATCCTTCTGCCTATCTCCTATTGAAACTCAGAGCAGAACTTGCCCTTAAATAGTTAGAGCACAGCCAAATAAAGTAATTAGCAAGTTAAATGTGATAACTTGGCTCACTAAAGAGGCTTTCATGTTCAGAGAAAATAAGTTAGTAATGAATTAGTGTTTGAATAATCTGACAGCAAAGATTAAATTAAGATAAACCATAAAATAACTGCAGTGCAAATGCTCACAGGTTTGGGTGATTTACCAAATCTGAGCATATGGCTTTTTGTAATTTTTTTTTTTACTTTGCTAAGAAAATGTTTGTTTATAATATTCCAGATTCACAAAAGCAAGGTTCAGGGCCAGTAATACATTGGCGAGCAATTCCATTTCAGTTTCTTGATATAGGTGGATATCTGGGATTAATAGCATGTTTCTTCTGTATCTTCCTAAATGGTGTTAATGTCAACTCATTTAAAAACCAAGACTTTCAACATCCATGAAAAAAACCTTCAATATATAAAATATTTTAAAAACAAACAAACAAACAAACAAACAAACAAACAAACAAACATTATTGGAAACGTAATCAAAAGGGATTACAATAATTAGCAACAATTAACAAGGCAAGGTAAGTTTTTCTTTTCCTATTTCTAACTTCTCTTCAATGTGTTTTACGGGAGACCTGGATATAGGGGCAGGTAACCTAGGCAATCACCTGGGATGCTCAACTTGTGGGGTGCTGGTCTTATGGTGCTGTTTTTGTTGTTAGTAGCAAAAGTGAAAATATAATGTTTGAAGTACAATGTTTGAGGTATCTAGCATATGGATTAATTTTTCACTACCTCTCAGAAGGTTCTGGACCTTTGTAGAAACTTGTGGAACCATTCAGGGTTCTAAAGCTCTTAAGACTATAGTACTGATCCATGCTGTCTTGGTGCCCAGTTCTATTTCTTGATGTTAGTACATTTTATTATTCTTAAAATTAAAAATCTATAAATTCAGAGGAAACATTTTTATTTACTTATATGTGACATGACTAAATACGGATTTACAGAACCTAGCATGTAAATTTATCATCTTATCTGACAAGGATAACTCATGTATGCAGGTCATGCATCAGAGTTCATAAACTGGCCGCAAATGCAATAAAAAATTAGGCATTTTTATGTTTAACAAATGGAGGGGGCCACATTTGGTCTAGGGCTGTCTCTGCTTACAATATACTCTTCTTGCAAGATTTTCCATAATCTTCAGACACACTGTTATTTGACCTATACTTCCTTTTGAAATAGAGGATGGATATTATCAAGGAGAAATATGCTTCTGAAACTAGTTAAGCATCTAATAGATTCCCCTCCAACAGATTATTCCAGGACTTAAACATATTTAAAATATCAGAAATATTTTTCCCAGTAATTTATTGTATTAAACTTCAAGTCATTGCTGGCTAAGGTCTCAGACAGTCATTATGTAGCCCAGAAAATATCATATTGCCTCTTTTTATAAATCTGGGGTATGCCTCCACAATTAAGAACAAGCTTCCACCTGGTTACAAATATACTTCATCATCGAAATCCAGAAGGGAAGATTGGTTTTGAGGTTTGGGCAATGGAGTCGTGTGGATGGTGCTATTTCTGGTTCCATGGTACACTTTCTGTGTGATCTTAAGCAAGTAAAATTTAATCTTCTTGTTCCTGAGATCTCTATCTTTACAGAGCTTTTGTACTCTATTGTCTGCATCTTTATTATACTGTGACCATCTTGAGGACTGGGACAATGTCGTATTCAAAGATGGCATCTGCTCACAATGGGGGTTGAACAGAGTGAAGGCAATGGCCTCAACAGATGTTACTGAGCATGCTCTGTCTGTGTGAATATGTTCTATATAAGCAAGAAGCAACACTGGTGCAGGAGTGGGAGCGGTCCATGAAGCTACATGCCTGCCCCATCACCTATAGTCTCCTGTTTGTACAGGACTGAGAGCAATACCTACTCATATAAAAGTGTTCTCAATTTGAATATTTTCATTAAAAATCATAATTGAGAATTGAAAGCACCCATATCTTCCAATGTATTGGAGGATAGGTAGGAGTGACTCTTACAGTAAGGTTTCCTAATACTTTATACCCTAAACCTCTGTTTTCAATTGCTTATAACTTTACCATACTTTTACCATTCCAACTGAAATTTTCCATGCAAAGAGTCGTTTCAGTGAAAGTAGTTTCATCATTTTTGAGAAAGAAGTTAGAGAAAAATAGGTAGTTTTGTCATTTAAAAAACAAAAAACAAACAAACAAACAAAAATTTGAATTGCTCTTGGTACTCCATAGAAAAAGGATTTGGAACCTGGAAGAGATAATATCCCTGAGGTCATAGAAGTGTCTTTTCCTGACCTCATAAAAATTCACTAAGATTTACCTGAGGTAAGCCACTGAATGCTGTCATTTGCGCATGCTCAGCATAAATTGTTAGAATCTGTTTGTTAAAATTACCAAATATCCCAGTTACACTGAGCATATTTCCATTCAGAAGGATTCTTCCATGCTAAGTACAAAGCTAGAAGTATAGATGGGAGATGCTGGAACAGCAGCTGCAGAAGCCATCTTCCTTCTATTGCAACCCCTTGGTTGTCTTAGCCCTGGTCATGGTTTAATTATCAGTGTCTCTCTTTGTTCTCATTTAGAGTTAGATAAATAACCATTAGAATCCCCAGTTATTCATTACAATTCTAGAAAGGAAAAATATCCACCTGAGACAAGGGGCTTGCAACAACTTATTTCACACTCTACTCCCCAGGACACTGCGTGCGTCAAGTACTGGGATCTGCACTTGATATATTCAGCTCCAAAAACGTAGGCCCTTAACCAGTCAGTCAAAAAGCCACCTCCATTAGCTGAGCCAGTCGAGAGACCTGCTTTGGAAAATAATCTGATAATGTATATTCCTGTAAAGGATAATAGTTCACAAACACACACCACATAAATGCCCACTCTTTCATGAAACAGACCCAATAATTAAAAAAATGACCTTTTTTATTCCCCACAAAACTGTCATTTAGACTTTACAAGTTTTATAAAAGGTTCACTTCCCAGCACCTTGGGCTGAGTTTCAACTCTTTCATGAACAGTAAGTCACTGAAGCAGAATAAATGGGAAATTTGTCAACGCTATTATATTTTTAATGCTGCTGCAACTAACTTAGAATTAATTTTTAACGCTGCCTGTCCATTACTAAACTCACATATGCTATTTGTTGCTTAACTACAAAGTAACCAAACATAATTTGAAATTCCTAAAATAAGGCACTGAGGTACAAATCTTACCTCTTTTTATACACAGAGCCCTGGACACAGCTGAATAGCTTATCAGGGAGGGCTAGATTGGGTGAGGCCACATAAATTGCTGATTCCGGCTGTTTACAGAGAATATTTATCAGTGGTTCACAGTCAAGCTGGAAGGACATATTGAGTGGTTTTCTGCACAGATAAATAACATTCTGTTCTGGGACTAGTTCTGTTCAATATCTTTATCAGTGATTTAGATAATGGCATAGAGAGTACACTCATAGACTATGTCTACACTGGCAAGTTAGTTCAAATTAAGGAGGCTTAATTCGAACTAACTAAAGCCATGGCTACACTAGGCTTTAGTTAGTTCGAATTAAGGACTTCCTTAATTCGAACTAATAACTTCGAATAGGGCTTTAGAAGTAAGGCTTTAATTCAAACTAACTAGTTCGAATTAGCCAATGTGGCCATGTTAATTCAAACTAATTTCTGAGTTCGAACTAACCAGCCATTGAAATGAATGGGGATCGCTAATTCGAACTAAGCAAGTTCCATGAATGGTGCTTGCTTAGTTTGAATTAAGTTAATTCGAACTAACTAAAATTAGTTCGAATTAGTTAGTTCGAACTAACTAATTTGAACTAATTTTAGCAAGTGTAGACATAGCCATAAGCTCTGTCTACACTTGCAAGTTAGGTCAACTTAAGGAGGCTTAAGTTGACCTAACTTAGTCCCTGTCCACACCAGGCTTTCATTAAGTCGACTTAAGGGCTTCCTTAAGTCGCCTTAATAAAGCCCGCCTGTTAAATCGACCTAACGCTTAAGTCAACTTTATTAGGTTGACTTAAACCCAGTATGGATGCATTAGGTTGACCTAATTGGCTAGGTTGACCGAACTGGCATCCTGACTTTCCTCCTAGGCTTCTTGGTTCCAGGAAGAGCCCACCCCCTGGGCTACCACAGGCAGGACAAAGCCCTGCCCACCTTACTCCTCAGCGCTGGCCAGGACTGCCATATTGGCAGCATGTCTCAGGAGACCAGCAGCAGCTAGCAGCAATGGAGGGCCCCAGCCTGGACCCACTAGGAGCTCCTTGCCTTTCTTGCAATATGGGGGGATGAGGCAATGCTTTCCCGGTTGTGGAGCAGCCACCGCAAGTCCCGGACCCTGACTGCCAAGGGGCACACCCGTGACATCCAGCAGATCCAGGTGAAATAAAGGACCTCCAGCAGCAGTACCAGAGGGCCTGGAAGGACAGGCTGTGGATGGGGGCAGCCCCACCACCGGCCGCCCTTGTTTTGAGCAGCTCAATGCCTTTTTGTCGTGGGGAGAGCACCGGGCTCCCAGCCCACACCATTGATTCCACCGATCCCCCTTCCCTGGATGATAATAAGGAGGAAGTCTCAATGGATGAGGATGTGGTGCTAGATCAAGGCAACACCACCCACCAAGAGGGCACCCCACCAGCCTTGGACCGTGGAGCCAGCCCAGAGCTGATCCCAGGCCTAGCAGAGGGCCAAGCATTACAGAAGCAGGAGGAGGAGCAGGGTCCCCTCACTGAGCACCACCAGGGCTAGGGGAGAGAGAGCCAGACACCTGCAGCACCTGATGGTGATTGCTCCCTTCCTTTCTCCCTCCCCACCTGCGGGCAGGGCTGGGCATGCCTGTGGGACAGGCACTGTGGGGGGACATGGCCCAGGGATAGGTAGAGTCCTGGACATGGGGGGGGTCATGGAGGCCCTCCCATAGGGCAGAGGGGCCAGGGACTGTGTGGTGGGGGGGACCCAGACCCAAGCGGTGTGGGGACGTGTTGGGAGATTGGGTGGGGGGACCATAGGTGGGACTGTCAAGGCCAGACAGCAGGCATCCGACATCGCTGGCACATGGCCTTAGGAGACACCCCTGGGCCAGGGCTGCCTGCAGCTCACGGCTGTGGGCACCGCATCCAACCTGGGCAGCACAGCACAGTGGTGTGTCCCTAGGGGGCCCTGTCCCTAAGGACAGGGATTGGGAAGCAGGGGGACGGTCAGGGTACAGCAGCTGCTGTCAGGCTGCACACTGCACTCGCAAGCTAGCTGATGGGATGAACTCTGTTCTCTGCTTCACTTCAGCAGCTCCGGGCGCCCTTGTCACATGTCACTCCTGGGACCCTGCCAGCCGCGACCAGGAGGAGGAGGAGGATGCCGCACTCATGGGACGAGCACCTAGGGGACCTGGTCCAGACCTCCGAGGAGTTGGAGGTGTGCCTGGTGGCCTGGCGGTAGGAGGTCGCTACCCACCAGAGGGCCAGGCAGGGGATGCTCCAGCACCTGCTGGATCTCATGGAGTGCCAGACTGTCACACTAGAGCACCAGAGCCTTGCCCTGCAGCACCAGGCAGCCAGCCTTGAGTGCCTGGAGGACCTCTGGTACCCTCAGCAGGCCGAGGGTGCCGCTGCCCCAGATCTCGCCATCACTCCTCGCCGGTGCCCCAGAACCAGGGGTAACTGTGTGCAGGCCCGGGAGTGGCACTGCCCCCCTACCCTGCCCCTCCTGCCCCTCCTTCCCCCCAAGCCCTGCCACTTCCATCCCCAACCCCCTCACTCCCCTCGTTTGGGAACGGGGGGAAGAGGTGGGGTGGCAGGCATGGGCAGGTGGGGGAGGTGAGGGTGCCTGGTAGCAGGGCCACCCCTCAATGCTCCTCTGTGAGGAAGTGGTCTTTGAGCACCTCCCGGATGAGGACCGCTCGTCACTGGGCTCGTTGCATCAGGGGCATGGTGTTGGACTGCTCAAACTTGCCGGAGAGGCATTGGGCTTCGGCCTCCCAGAAGTGGGGGATCCTTTTCCCCTGCAATTGACAAAGATTGTGGAATACACGGCAGGTGCTGACGACCTCCGGGATGGTGAGCTCAGCAAGTTGTAGGTGCATCAGGAGGGGCCTCCAGCACGCTTTGAGCCATCCGAAGACACACTTGGTGCCCAGGTGGCACCTGTTCAGCTGTCGATTGAACAGCTCCATGCTGGCATCCATGTTTCTGGTGTAGGGCATCATGAGCCAGGGGAGCAAGGGATAGGTGGCATCTCCGATGATCAGGACGGGCACCTGCACGTCCCCAAGGGTGATGGCATGCGCGGGGGAAGAAGGTGCTTGCCTGCATACAGTGGTATAGTCCAGAGTTCCTGAACATACAGGCATCATGCGCATTTCCCAGCTAGCCAACATAAATGTTTGTGAAAATCCTTCTGTGGTCCACGAGGGCCTGCAGGACCACAGAGTTGTTGCCCTTGCAGTTCTGGTACTCCCTGGCCCAGTGGTCTGGGGCTCAGAAGGAGATGTGGGTCCCATCCATGGTGCCCCCACAGTTGGGGAAGCCAAATGTGGCGAGGCTATCGAGGGTGTCCTACAGGTTGCCCAGGGTGATGAGGCAGGCTAGCAGGACCCGATTGATGGCCCTGTTCACTTGCAGGAGGGCGACCCTCGTGGTGGCCTTGCCGATCCCAAACTGATGGGCAATGGAGTGGAAGGAGTCTGGGGTTGCCATCTTCCAGAGCGCGATGGCCACTCACTTGTCAACAGGCAGGGTGGGTCAGAACTGGGTGTCCATGTGCTGCAGGACCAGGGTGAGCTCGTGGACCAGCTCCAGGAAGGTCTGACTGCTCATGTGGATGTGCCGCAGCCACTGGTTTTCATCCCAGGTGGTGAGGACGACGCAGTCCCACCAGTCGCTGCTGGTTTCCTGTGCCCAGAGGCGATGGGGCATGGGGGCACTGTCAGTGCAGTAGCTTGCTGAGCCAGCATGGTGGTGGTGCTACTGTCTGCCTCTGCGCTGTTGGGGTCCAAGAAGACTGTCATCAACATGAAGAGAGTGCTGGGCACTGCAAAGCAAGTGTCAAGCACTGTCCTGACAAGTTGCATGAACAGAGTGCGGTCCATGACCTCCTCATGCTGCATGCTGCCAAGCACAATGGAGGGTGCTGTGCTCACTCCCTTTTTTTCATTGGGATTGGCTGAGAGATTGGGCCCTCCTCAGGTGCTATGATGCACCCCTCCTAAGTTGACCTGGCAAGTGCCTGCCTGGACGTGCTAGGTTGACTTAAGCTTCTGGTGTGGACATGCTAAGTCAACTTTGTTAAGTCGACTTAACTAAGTTGACTTAGCATTTTTAGGTGTAGACATAGCCATAATATCTATGGATGATACCAAGATGAAAAGGGTTGCAAATGCTTTGAAGGGTAGGATTAAAATTCAAAATGATCTGGACAAACTGGAGACAAAGTCTGAAGAAAACCGTATGAAATTCAATAAGGACAAATGCAAAGTACTCCACTTACAAAGGTACAATCAGTTATACGTATACAAAATGCGGAATGACGCCTTAGGAAAGAGTCCTGCAGAAAGACATCTGGAGTCATAGCAGATCACAGGTTAAATATGAGTCAATAGTAACAGTATAACATTGTTACAAAATAATTCCGTAATTCTGGAATGTATTTACTGGAATGTTGTAAGTAAGACACAGAAAGTAATCTTCCCACTCTACTCCACTCTGATTAGACTTTAACAAGAGTATGTTGTGCAATTCTGGGTATCACTTTCAGAAAGGATATACACAAATTGGAGAAAGTTAAGAGAAGAGCAGCACAATGATTAAAGTTCTAGAAAACATAACCTATGAGGGAAATTTGAAAAAGCTTTTTTAGTCTATAGAAGAGAAGACTGAGGAAGGACATGATAAGTTTTCAAGTATATAAAAGGTTATTACAAGAAAGAGAGAGAAAAATATTCTTGTTAACCTTTGAGGAAGGACAAGAAGAAATAGGCTTAAATTGCAGCAATGGGGTTTAGGTTGGACATTAAGAAAAAATTCCTGTCAGGTTGTTAAAACTTCCTGTTTGGAATAAAATTGCCTAGGGAGGTTGTGGAATCTCCATCATTGGAGATTTTTTAAAAACAAGTTAGACAAACATCTGTCTGGGAAGGTCTAGCTAATGCTTGGTCCTGCCATAAGTGCAGGGACTGGACTAGATGGCCTTGCATGATCCTTCCAGTCATGATTCTATGGCTGTAAAATGGATTCTCTCCGATAAAAGATTGAGATTTTAAATGTCCATTCCAAGTCAAGATGAGAAACCAAAGTATTTTATTTTATTTTATTTGTGAAATGAAATTCTGAAAATATTTGTTTCAGGTCAAAGTGGTTCATTTCAATAAATTGCAAACATTTAAATTAGATTGACTTTTTATTCTCTTTTTCTTTTTTTAAAGTAAATTTCAAATTGAAGTCATCTGACAATGAAAAATTATTTTTTCATTCAAAAATATTGAAATATGGCATTTTGAAATTTACAGATTTTTCCCATTTTTAAATGAAATTTCACCAGAATGGATATAATTTTGCCAAAATGATGTGATCCAATGGGAAATCATTTTGACTAAAATTTTGCATCCAGTTCTCCTGTGAACATCCGGAACACCACAAATCTCACCACCACAGAGATTTTTTACTTATCTATGTAAAGCAGAATCTACAAAGAAGTAGGCTTTCAAGGAACAGGGCATGCTCTGCCAGTGGATTTATCACTATTCAGATCCATTGATCATAGGATCCAGAAGATTAAGGACAGAAGAGCAATGGAGATTACTGTCATTTCAGGGCTCCAATATTAGATATGAAGGAGCTCCATTTCTATTTCATTGTTTGAGCAGTGGCAGAATACTTCTCCTGAAATATTTGGATTTAGGTGGAACATGGCAAAGTCCATGAAGATGCCATGCAACCATATTATCCATATTTCATTCCTGATCTGGAGCACTATAGAGAATGCCAATTTTGCCTGGGACTAGATAATTGTATGGCCTATATTACCAAACTCCTCTTTTCCAGTAGAGCAAATATTTTAACTGAAATACCAGACTCAAAAGACTAGAGCAGAAATACATTGTGCAAACTGTACAAAACAATTTTATTCTGTTAATGTCTAAACACGAATTTCATAATTGTTTTACCATTTAAGTTTACACACATGCTTTCCACTGTGCAAAGAACACCAAGCGAAGTGGGATTTTCTCCCACGAAAGCTCATGCGATTAATAAATCTGTTAGTCTTTAAAAGTGCCACAAGACTCTGTTGTCTTTCTACAATAGACTAACACGGCTACCCCTTTGGAGTAATGACTGGTTAGCATTGTAGTAATCCAATTCAAGATAGTATGCCATTACTGACTCATTCGTGTAGTTCCACGGCAGAGGATTTTTGAGTTTGTGAGTGTTTTTGAAAGAAACAATATTTGGCCACCACCTTTATTGGGTTTTAAAAGGTAAGGGAAGTTCAAGTTTCAGTCAGTGAATTTATCTTAACATATACATTCTTTTAAGCTAAAATCTCCCTTAGGAGTGAAAATTCAGCTAAACTGAAAACTCCATGGAAACTATGGAAGTAAACACTTTGCGGTTCACTTAGCTGTAGTCAAGGAGAGTGATGAGGGAATCTAATTTGACGGTGCTACTGCTGCTCTTGAAAGATGAAAACTTAAAGTAAGGGTCAAATTCTGGCTTTTTTTGTGGTGGATGGCAAAACTTCCATTGACTTGAGTGGGGCCAACTTTTCACCCTAGAAATTTAAAAACAGAAACCTCAGCAGTATTTTTTCTTCCAGCCTTGCTTTAGTCATATTTGTGGCTTTGTCAGTGATTGAAATAGAAGAATGGGAAACTTCAAAAGAAAATACCTTTGTGGAAAATCATAATTGACTCACCATGAGGAGAGGCCATTACCCTGGGAATCACTGGCATATTCTATTTGTAATCAACAACATAATAGGCAGTGGGATAAATGGAAGAAACACTGGATGAACAGAATGAAGATATTCCCCAGACTACCCATTTGTGCTCATTAGTTTTCAGCTGTCACAAAAGCATTAAATAGTCCAAAGATTTTATTTTGACCTTTTAAGTATCACTTGTCTATGACCAAAATTCAGTTCTATTGCAAGTGCACATCTCTATTTTTACAAAAAGAATGACTTTGGATTAATTCCAGAAGACATTTATTTACTCTTGAGATATGATCTGCTTTTGTCATTGCCAAGAAAAAAAGAAATCATATATTTTAGAAGTAATAATAATAATAATAATAACCCTGAGTACTTCGCAAACTTGTTTCCCTTAGTTTCCTTTCTCCGTTTTACAAGTAATAACAAAGCTATAATTTGGAGCAACCTAGAACTGCAAAGTTCATCTTTTAAATTGATTGTGACCATGAGGCAATTTTGTAGAGCACATCAAAAATAGAAAGCAGTATTCAAAAAGTGCATAGGTCCTGTATCTGTGTGCTAGGTACATTAGAATTCACTTTGATGAGGTAGTTGTTTACATAGACAATAAACAGCATTGACAATCATTTAAACACCCATCTCTAATTATGGACTGACTTCTGGGAGAATTTTACCCATAGGAGCATAGTATCTAGTAAACAATGGGTACTGGCAGTTACTGTTTTCATTACAGGAGATTATTAATGACCATGTGCTTCTGGACACATAGATAATTTGTTATTATGATTGTCAATCTATAACTTGATTAACTATAACGATAATTAGATACACAGTGACTGGAGATCACTGATTAGTGTGGTGAATTAGTAAAACATTTGGGATATTCCCTGTGCCAATGACAGAAAATACATGTAATTAGCATTTTAAAGGATTTTATAAACATATCTAAAGGAAAATATATAAACCGAAGTTTACCTTTGGTTAAGTGCAATAGGCGTGAGCTTGTGTTTGTATAATTCCTTATGATTTAGAGATTTTTAGTCCAGAAGGGACCATTAAGATCATTTAGTCTGACCTCCTGAATAATACTGGACACAGAACGTTACCCAGGGTGCATCTACACTAGTAAATTAGTAAAGCTGATTAATAAATAAATAAAAAAAAACATTTGTACAGTCAGTGTAAGTATGTTAGTTAGCTCTAGAGCACCCATCCTGCCTGAACACAGCATTGCAGGGACTTGGACTCATACTTCATCTAGGGGCCAATTCCTCTACTGTTTTGACCATTCTCAGCTGTTCTTTTCCCTCAGTTCCTTCACGGGGTCTTCTGAGGCTGAGCCTTCCAGCCACATCACACAACTGTTCATCTCTAAACAAAAGGCCTTTTGCCCTGCCCCTAGGCTCATCTTCAGTTCTTTTACCCTTGTAGACATAGTTCAGGACAATTCCCCATCAGAGAGTCCTAGCTCTGTTATGCAAGAAGAGCACCCAGGATCTTTTCAAGGGGAAAAGGCAATATGCCATGTTATTACATAAAACAAAATTAACAGCTATCTTATTTCTACACACGCACGCACGCACGCACACACACACATACCCAAACACACCAGAAGATGTTCTGCAGTTTATAGTTACCAGTCCTGATCGTGGCTTGAGACTGCAGCTTGGGTTCGTTGCTGGGGTTCGTAACTTGTGGCAACTACCTGCCCAAGGAAGCTGAGCATGAGAGACAGTGGGGTCTTTGCCGGGCACGCATCGACGCTCCTTTCTCTTCGATGTTGATGCTGTGCAGAACGTTACCCAAAGCCTTGCGATCTCACCCAGTCTTTTATAGGACTTTAGTTCTTGGTTTCTGCTATGTCATGCTGCTCCAGGGGCTGTGTCATGCTGCTCCATTGGTTGCCAGACATAACTTTCATCTCATCTTGCAGACATAACTTTCATCTCATCTTGATTGCTTTACATTCTTTTCTTTCTCGGGTGGATCCTTCTTTGTGCTTTTCAAGGTATCTTCATTCTTCAGCCATTTAGATGGTACTGCATCAGGATAGGTTGGTATTTGAGACTGAACCCATCATGTACACACCTGGGTCACACCTGTCATTTGAGACTGAACTTATCACATGCACACTCTTCATTCACACATCTAAATGAACTTACAATTACAGACATTAATCAAGATGGAGTTTTACAGTTATAACATGGAGTTTCAGTTACAATGTGGAGTTTGTATTACAATATGGAGTTTGGTACAATGTATACTAAAAGAGATTCAAAAAAATAGATACAAAAAATAGATACAAAAGATACAACCTCTAAAAGACTTTAAGCAGGCAAACATTTCTATTAGAAACACAAGTCTAAAAGAAAACGCAAGTAATAGATAGAGAACTTTGTTATGACAGCTTTTTAAAAGAAGCAGCTTTTTAAGGAGGGAGTGAAAGCAGTGGTCGAAGCTATTTATGAATGGATCAATTAACACGGTTTACAATTAACGCAGTTTATGAATTATAATTGACATAATGAGCAGCAATAGAGATGATTTTACCCATGATTTTACCCACATACCCCTACAGCTCTTCTACAGTCTCCACTCCCCAACTGAGTTTCTTCAGTCTATTTATACAGGGTTTTTTATTTTTTTGGCTTCCTCTCTCCAGAGATACAGAGATAAGTTACTCTGCCCCTCGCCCCCACCCCTTCCTGTATGCAAAGCATGACTAAGTAGGTCATTTCCTATGCCTTGCAGGTAATGAGGTTAAGCTCCGCCAAATGCAGTTTATACCATTTTTTCTTGGTTGGAAAAAAATCAGCCCTATGCAGGGACCCTACATAAGGCTTACGCACCATTGAAGTCTCACAGACTCATAGGGTATGTCTACACTAGAAAAAGTTAGGTCAAGTTTGTTAAGTTGACTTAATAAGGTCGACTTTAAGTTGACTTAAAGTCGACCTTGTTAACTAGACTTAACAAAGTGGTTACCTTGAACCTGGACTTAGTAAGTCAACCTAACTGCCTTTAAGTCAACTTAATAAAGCTGACTTAAGGGTTAATCCATGTCCACACTGTGCTTAAGTTGAGCAAGGAGTCAACTAAAGGCTTAGATCGACCTAACCAGTGGATCTTACTAAGTCGACTTAAGCTTTCATTAAGTTGACTTAAGGAATTTCTTAAGTCAACTTAATGAAAGCCCAGTGTGGACGGGGAGTAATTTAGGTCGACTTAAGGTTACTTTAGTCAACCTAAATTGCCACTCTAGGCATACCTATAGATTCTAAGGTATGATGGGACCATTATGATCATCTAGTTTGACCTCCTGCACAATGCAGGCAACAGAACCACACTCACCCACTCCTATAATAAACCTCTAACCTCTAACTCAGTAGTTATTAAAGTTCTCAAATCATGATTTAAAGACCTTAAGGTACAGAGAATCCACCAACAAGTAAGCCAGATCCCATGCTACAGAGGAATGCAAAAACTCCCCACAGCCTTTGCCAATATGCTCTAGGGAAAAATTCTTTCCTGACCCCAAATATGGCAATCAGCTAAACCCAGAGCATGTGGGCAAGACTCACTAACCAGACACCCAAGAAAGAATTCTCTGTAATAACTCAGAACCCATATTACCAAACACGCCTCTCAGGCCATTGGCATATATACAAATAATAATCAAAGATTTGTCAATTGCCAAACTAGGCTTTCCAATCATACCATCCCCTTCACAAATTTATCAAGCCCCATTTTGAAACCAGTTAGCCTTTTTGCCCCTGCAGCTCCCATTGGAAGACTATTCCAGAGCTTGATTCCTCTGATGTTTAGAATCCTGAATCTAATTCAAGTCTAAACTGCTTGATGGCCAGTTTATATCCATTTGTTCTTGTGTTCAATTGGTGCTGAACTTCAATAATTCCTCTCTCTCTCTCTCTCTCTCTCTCTCTCTCTCTCTCTCATATTTATCCTTCTGATGTGTTTATAGAGACCAATCGTATCTCCTTTTAAACTTCTTTTGGTTAGGCTAAAGAAGCCATGCTCTTTGAGTTTCCTCTTATAAGGTAGGTTTTCCATTCCACAGATCATCCTTGTAGCCTGCTCTATACCTGTTCTACTGTGAATTCATCTTTCTTAAATATGAGGTACCAGAACTGCACTCAATATTTCTGATGAGGTCTTACCAGCAACTTACACCTCCTTATTTCTACTAGAAATACCTCATCTGATGCATCCTAATACATGGCCATATCACTCAGGTGCCTCAGAGTCATCCTGTAACCAACAAGTATGTCCTGGTCCTTCTCCTCCATCAATTCAAATGATGTGTCCCTAGTTTATAGCAAAATTCTCATTATTAGTCCCTACATATATGATCTTGAAATTCCACTATTAAATTTCATTCTATTTCTATTACTCCAGTTTACAATGGCATCCAGATCTTTTTGTATGATATCTTGATCCTTCTCTGTATTGGCCATGGCTCCCAACTTTGTGTCATCTGCAAACTTTTTTAGCATACTCCCACTTTTTGTGCCAAGCTCAATAATAAAAAAGTTAAATAAGATTGATCCTAAGACTGATCCCTGAAGAACTCCACTAGCAACCTCTCTCCAGCCTGACAGTTCACCTTTCAGTATGACCTGTTGCAGACTCCCCTTTAATCAGTATCCACCTTTCAATTTTCATATTAATCTCCACTTTTTTCAATTTAATTAATAATTCCCCATATGAAACCATATCAAACCCTTAATGAGATCTAGGTAAATTAGATTTACTGCATTCCCTTTGTCCAAAAAAACCAATAAAACGCAACTAACCAACCAAACAAAAACCCAATTATTGTCTCAAAAAAGGAGATCAGGTTGGTCTTGCATGATTTACCCTTTGTAAAGCCATATTGTACTCTATCCCAAATACCGTTAACCTTGATATCCTTAGCGTCCTTCTCTTTCAATTTTTTCCAAGGCCTTGCATACTGCTGAGGTGAAACTAACAGACTTGCATTATCCAGATCACTTTTTCCCTTTTCTTCAAAATAGGAAATATGTTATCAATTCTCCAGTAATATGATACAACTCTTGAGTTTATGGATTCATTTAAAATCCATGCTAATGGACTTGGAATTTCATGTGCCCATTCCTTTAATATTTTTGGATGGAGGTTATACTCGCTCCCTTATTTAGTCCCAATAAGCAGTTTGAGTTTGGCTTCTGCCTTTGATGTGGTAATTTCTATCTCCATATTCTCATTCCCTTTAGCCACCCTACCACTATCCCAAGCTCATCATTAGCCTCATTAAAAACAGAGACAAAGTATTTGTTTAGGTATTCAGCCATGCCTAGATTATCTTTAACCTCTACCCCATCCTCAGGCTTTAGTGGTCCCACTTCTTCTTTCTTTGTTTTCTTCCTATTTATATGACTATAGAACATTTTACTATTGGTTTTAATTCCCTTTGTAAGATCCAACTCTACTTGGCTTCCAGTGGAAGCCTTATTTTGAGGGCTTCTGTTGAACTCAAATAACGTATTGGCTTTATGCATGGGTGATTCTCATGGTCACAGATAATGATTTTTTAAAATATGTCCAGTATTCATGATTGTCAAAGAACTATTCCTTTAGGCCTATTTGGATTGGCAGCTTTAAGGAAACTGTTCATAGTTGGTGCATCCCCTGAATATTCTATATTCAGAACTCAGTCTGTGAGAACAGTCATTTACCATACCTTGTAAGGTCCTTGCCCCCTGACTGAATGACCTAACTTGAGGGGAGAAGCCTGAAGAAAGCTTTAGGGTACGGAATACCACTGAGAGATCATCTGAAACACTTGACAGTGCTAATAAACCAGAGTAGTTAATATTAGGGCACTAAATCCTTCCTGTCCTCTTCTGCATTTGGACCTCAAGTTTCAAAATAGCTAGGTTCTTTCCTGACTGAGCAAGATAGAAAGTAGATTTACTGACAGGTGAGCAAACTTTACATTTGAGTGTATTTTATCCCATTTCCAGTAATCAACTGCATATGTAAATGCTGTGCCCCAAACTTTTTGTAATTAAAAAAAAAGTTACATGAGCATTCACAGAGAAGCAAATAAAAAAAAAATCATAATTGGACTGGCATTTTCCCACTTATCCAGTTCCAGATTAACTCCAGGGTTAACCAACATATAGCCACATTAGGCAAAGTCCTGTGTAAACAAAACCTTATAGAACAGAGCCAATATAAGCATAGCTCAAGTATGTAAATACCCTCTCCTCACATTTGCAGTATTATCTCATTGACACTAAACTCATTCATCCTCAGGATTGCAAAGTCGGTGTGAAGCCTGTTAATATGTCCACTTGCAAGAACAAAAATGGCATTAGGTTTTGGTCCAATTAATGAAAATAATAAATAAAACTTATACATAGAAAGGAAATGCCATTCTATTTGTGGAGAACCTACTCATGTGAAATATTGTCCATGACAATTTCTTTACTTTTCCCTTGCTAGCCTACAGTTTGACAGCATTTACTTGAGAGTAACCTTTTTTTCTTCCTTTGGAGTTATATCATTACACACTTCCATACTTGACAACTAAACTGAGCACGATAGAGCAAAATTCACCTGCAAGTGCTACCTAACCAGTAAAAATGCCAAATTTCACCTGTAATGAGACTATTTAAATTCCTCTGAATTGAAGGACCAGCAAAGTAGGAATTTTCAAATATCTAACCTATGTGTATCATATAAACTAGAAGTGGAGTAAAAATTCAGACCTGTCCAGAAATAGTGAGTTGGAATCTGACAAACAAAAGTAGATGATTGCCGCTTCATTTCAGCAGCTGTTTAGATGGCAACTGTGTATGTTGATTCACCATGTTGTCACCATGCTGTGGGAGACTAAGGGTACATATTTTGCCCCACAGCCACCTTCATTCCAGCTTCTTCCTTTCCCTGATGTAGTGATGTGGGAGGGGACTAAAATGAAGGAGTGTGGCCTCCCTCAGCGGTAGATAGTCAGGACCAAGCTACTCCTAAGTGAGTGGAGCCAGAAACAGCCAGTCCCTCAGGACGGAAGCAAGGGGGTGGGGCAGGAAGTATAAAAGGGAAACCCCAGCACTCAGTTAAGGCTAGGCAGTTGAAGGGGAAGGGTGCTCCTCCGCTTCCTCCACAGCTCCAGCCATACCACTGGCCGGCCAAGAACCAAACAGCGGCCTAGACCCAGCTCCACCAGAGACCTGGGGCTGGTGCCTCACACGAGGGACCTGGAGGACTTCCAGGAGCTGCCCATGCCCCAGCGGTCCAAGGAGCTCCCAGACCCAGAACCAGTTCCTGAGGATTTAGAAGAGCTACCCTTGGCCAGCGAGGACGGCACAGCCCTGCAGGGCTGTGACTTGGAGGACCTGCCTTCTGCCAACGAGTCCGTGAGCTGGCAGAACTACCATCCTCCAAAGAAACCAAGGGAGTTTGTGAATTACCCCATGGCGATTACCCAGAGGAGGAGACCGGCGCAGTTCTGGAGCAGGTATGATCGGGGCCAGAGGTAGGAAGCAGCCCAGGGGACTTGGAGTTAGGGGCTGAGCTGGCGTGTTGCAGTTGGGACCCCGCCAGCTATGAGATGGAACCCCCTGCTGCCAACAGGGCCCTGGGCTGGGACATGTAAACCCATGCTAGTTTAATCATCCTCCTTCTACTCATGGAACATTCAGTTTAAAAGGTACTATTCTTTAAAGAAGAGAGAGGAAATCTTCTACTAAAAGTTAACCTTATTTGCTACAATTATAAATGTTCAAAGTAGCTAACAAGGAATTCCCAATGAAAGCAGCATTTAACTAGCTCTCCCTCATGGCAAAGAGCCCTGAAGGCATTAACCTTCTTCTTTTTTTCATCATAGTCATCTCCACACCCATCCTATACTTCATTTTCTCATTTTATATAGTTTCATTGGCAGTCCTAGGGGAGGAGGGAAGGGTCTTCAAAGAGTATTTGCTTGCAAGTATCGTGCACATCTTATGCTGCTGGTCTAATGCTTTTTTTGTGACGGTACTCAGTGGTACTGAGTACCGGCACCTTTTTTTCACAGCGATGCGGCCTTGGCTCCTGCCACTGCTGCAGCCGGCAGCCCCAGGTCCCTAGACAAGTACAGGCACCTTTTTTTTTAATAAGGCACTGTGCTAGTCTAATGAATAATGGCCAGAACAACTGATTTTAGAACTGGTGTAGATGGGTGACATGATGAGGAAGCTAGGTCAGAACTCCAGCTGATGTAAATCATTATTGCTTCTCTGAAACAAAGCTACACTAACTTATACTGGCTGAGGACCTGTCCCTCTGACTTATAGTTCTCACATTACTCCTCTGAGAGCCCTGACCTTCATGCTCAGCTCCCTGGGCATCTGCTGTTTACTGAATGACTTATTAATGGAATACATTGAATGCTAAAGCAACAGTATAGTCAACATAATTCATTCTATTTCTCCAGAAGCAATGGTACTGTATCTTAATTCTGTCAAGCCCTGATTTCTGAGCCACCGTGATGTGTCGTGTCAAGACATTATGACTACTGGTTTATCCTAATCTGCTGTTCTTTGACACATATATATGTATCCGTGAGCAGAACCAAATTTTCCAGAGTTTACACTGAGATTGTAAGAACTTGGAATGAGCAGACAAATAAAGACAAATAAAGTTGGGGCAAAAGTTGCTGTAGACACCTTGCAAAAGTGAATTTGGAAACGTTATTCATTTTTTAGGGGTGATGAGGCTATGCTATAAGTATATCAGCAACAAGAAAAGGATCAGAGGTGGTGTAGGTCCCTTACTGAATGGGGCAGGCATCCTCGTGGTGGATGATGCAGAAAAGGCTGAAGTACTCAATGCTTTTTTTACTTCAGTCTTCACAGGGAGGGCCAGCTCCCAGGCTACTACACGAGGTAACGCGGAATGGAGAGGAGAGCGGCCCTCGGTGATGGAAAGTCAGATTAGGGAACACTTAAAGAAATTGGATGTGCACAAGTCCATGGGGCTGGATGAACTGCATCCCAGGGTGCTGAGGGAGTTGGCGGAAGTGATTGCAGAGCCGCTGGCCATTATCTTTGACAACTCATGGTGAACAGGGGAGGTCCCGGAGGATTGGAAAAAGGCAAATATAGTACCTCTCTTCAAGAAAGGAAAAAAGGAGGATCCGGGGAACTACAGACTGGTCAGCCTCACCTCAATTCCAGGGAAAATCATGGAGCAGGTCCTCAAAGAATCCATCCTGAAACACTTGGAGGAAAATAGAGTGATCAGGAACAGTCAACATGGATTCACCAAGGGCAAATCGTGCTTGACCAACCTGCTTTCCTTCTATGATGAGATTACTGGATTTGTGGATGCGGGAAGAGCCGTTGACGTGGTATACCTTGTCTTTAGCAAGGCTTTTGATACAGTTTCCAACAGCATTCTCGTTGGCAAGTGAAGGAAGTATGGGTTGGACGAGTGGACCGTAAGGTGGATCGAAAACTGGCTAGATCAACGGGCTCAGCAGGTAGGAATCAATGGCTCGATGTCTGGTTGGCAACCGGTAATGAGTGGAGTGCCCCAGGGGTCAGTCCTTTGGCCGGTTCTATTCAACATCTTCATTAATGATCTTGATGATGGAATAGACTGCATGCTTAGTAAGTTCACGGATGACACCAAGTTGGGGGGAATGGTAGATACTCTGGAGGGCAGGGACAGGATCCAGGGAGACTTGGACAAAGTGGAACACTGGGCCGAAAGAAACCTCATGAGGTTCAACAAAGACAAGTGCAAAGTCCTGCACTTAGGACGAAAAAATCCCATGCACTGCTACAGGCTGGGGACCGATCGGCTAAGTAGCAGCACTGTAGAAAAGGACCTGGGGGTTATGGTGGACGGGAAGATGAATATGAGCCAACAGTGTGCTCTTGTTGCCAAAAAGGCCAATGTCATATTAGGCTGCATCAGCAGGAGTATTGCCAGCAGATCGAGGGATGTGATAATTCCCCTCTATTCGACACTGGTCAGGCCGCATCTGGAACACTGTGTCCAGTTTTGGGCTCCCCACTACAGAAAGGATGTGGACAAATTAGAAAGAGTCCAGCGGAGGGCAACAAAAATGATTAGGGGGCTGGGGCACATGACTTATGAGGAGAGACTGAAGGAACTAGGCTTATTTAGTCTACACAAGAGAAGACAGGGGAGATTTGATAGCAATCTTCAACTACTTGAAGGGGTGCTCCAAAGAAGAGGGAGCTAGGCTGTTCTCGATGGTAACAGAGGACAGAACAAGGAGCAATGGTTTCAAATTACAGCTGGGGAGGTCAAGGTTCGCTATTAGGAAAAACTTTCTCACTAGGAGGGTGGTGAAGCATTAGAATGGGTTACCTAGGGAGGTGGTAGAATCTCCATCTTTGGAGATTTTTAAGGTCTGGTTAGACAAAACCCTGGCTGGGATGATTTAGTGGGAGTGGTCCTGCTTTTTAGCAGGGGGTTGGACTAGATGACCTTGTGAGGTCCCTTCCATCCCTATGATTCTATGACTGGGGAAGGAGTACCTCGCCCAAACAATTAATATGTGCACTCAGATAAATGTGTTTAAACCCCATACATGATGACACTGCACTTGAGCCTTGACAAAAGAATATTAAGGATAGTAATTGACATAAACTGATGCTCCACTCTATCAAAGATATCCCTAAATTCATTGTCTACACCCCTGCCCAACCACAATATACTCTGCAAGCTCCTATATAAACCAATGTAGAACTTGTCTCCAAGATCTCTGAGAGTCTGCAGAGATTGCCTGTCGGTGCTTTTTAGTGCCAGGCCAGCTCTTTGAGAAGTAGAAATATACCATTTCAGTGGCATATTGGCCCTTATGCAGCTATTTATGTATTAAAGGTGGAATCTGCCAGGAACCTGTAACAACTTCTGTTTTTAAAAAGTCTTTCATTTCTGGATTTTAAGAGTAATAGTCTCAAACCACCAAAAAAGATCCATTTGTTTGCCTAGTAAAGAAAGAAAGAAAGAAAGAAAGAAAGAAAGAAAGAAAGAAAGAAAGAAGCAGGTATATGCTAAATATTCATTAGATAGGAGTCAGCCTGGAGCAAATATTTATATTCAAGTGAAAAATTGTTCATCAGGGAAGTCTATAATAGGCTGACAATCACTCATTTGTAAAGGTGCATGTGAAGTCCTGAGGCTTTTTTTTTTTTTTTTTTTTTTTTTGGGGGGGGGAGGGAAAAGGGGAATAGGGAAATAGGATAATGTCCCTGCCAGCAGGTAGAGGATCTTGGGGGGCAATTACCGCAACAGTGGGATACAAATCAATCTTTATTGAAAAATGTAAAACAGTAAAATTTAACAATGGGGTGTATGGGGTTTGTCACAGTAGGCAATAATGGGGTGTATGGGGTTTGTCACAGCAGGCAGTAATGGGGTGTATGGGGTTTGTCACAGTAGGCAGTTGGGGAGGGGGTTCCTCTTATTAAGCAGTGTGAAAATGAAGAGGTGTCACAGTGAATCACAATTGGTGGCTAGCGATTCTACAAAAAAAAAAGCAATATGTCACAGTGGTATAGGTGTAGAGGTACAGTAAAGGCAATGGTAACCAATGGGGTTTTACGAATATGAATGAGATACAAATGGCAGTAAAATTGCACAATAAGGGTGATTAGTGAATTTACACAAATGTAATAGTACAGATGAGAATCAATAACTTGGTTTGTAGGACTGCATTAGCAGGCAGTCTGTAAGAGTGTACCTAGAGGCTGGGTTAAGGAACAGGGGTGGGGGTGGGGTGAGTAACAGTGGCAGAGGAAGAGGGAAGAGTACAGCTGCAAGGGATGCAGCAAGAGGCAGTCTGTAAGAGTGTACCTAGAGGCTGGGTTAAGGAACAGAGGTGGGGGTGGGGTGAGTAATCAGTGGCAGAGGAAGAGGGAAGAGTACAGCTGCAAGGGATGCAGCAAGAGGCACTGAAGCCCTGCAGGGCGAGGCTCAGAGCAGTCTTCAGGAGCCTGCAGGCTAAACACAGAGGAATCAAAGAAGAAAGGCAGCAAGGGGCTTTGGAAGTTCAGGGAGAGGTGGAAACAGCAGCAGAGGACTTGGGGTGTTCGGGGAGAGATGAAGACACAGAGGCACTTATTTAACAACTTAACAGCAACTATACAACTTATGCTAATAATGAACAACAGAAAGAAGGAAAAACAAAAAGAGAGGAGCAATACAGTAAAACAATTATCTTTAATCTAGCTTAACTATGGCCACACAATATAACAGGTAATGGCAAACAAGTATCCCACTTAACTACCACTAAACACAAAACACTAAACCTAGACACAAAATTCAATTCTAACAGAGCTACAATTTATACAAGCTAATAAAATGCAACTTAACAAAACTAAACCTAAACAAACTAACAAAACTAAACCTAATGGCACGCCTTATACTACACTGGTCCTATTGACCAGGGGGAACAGTCCCAGAGGCAGAGTGGTGTGCGCCCAGGATACAGCTCCTGAGGGAGTCAGGGGATGGTGGCTGCAGCAGTGGAAACAGCTGAAAGCAGGGAGCCCCGGGACAGAGCACACGGAGGCAGAGCTTAGCAGCGGCACAGGCTTTTCTTTAAGCAGCAAGGGAACTGCGGAGTTAGAAACAGTTTCAGGCACAGACCAAGGAATTAACTTGAGTCTGTCTGCTGGGGAAGCAAGGCCAGCAGCTAGGACAGGGAGAGTTTGCAAGAGGGGAGCCTTACCAATTCCCAGGACAGCAGCAGGAATAGAGGCAGGAACAGCAGCAGCATTAGAGGATTCAGAGGAGGCTCAGTTCATTTTCAATCGTCAGGAGATCTCACAGGAAAAATTCGGTGTTCGTGGGAGGGGAGTTTAAAAACGGGGAGTACGCTCAAAAATTAAACGAGAGCGGAGAAAGGGCCCCCCAAAGACCCCTAGCTGATCAGACCAGGTGGCAAAGCAGGAACTTTTCCGATGTCTGACTCAAAAATGTCTGGTTTTAAAGGCAAACTCAGGCAGCTTCCCGTCAGTAACTCTGATTGGCTCCCTCTGCAACAGGGGAGGAGAGAGGGCAGGGTAAACTGCAGGTAAGCACAGGACATGTCTGGGCAAAGTTCTGAACCACAGGTATGACTCATGCCCTTAAGCTCAACAGGTCATTTAAGTCTTGCACTCCTGGGCATTGTCCACCCTACACCGAGCCAGGGTCTAAGCCAAGGAGCTAAAGGCCGCCTCCCTGGGCTGGGCAATGGTCCTAGCAGCCCGGGAGGGGTGGCCACACAAAACAACAAAACAAAGGGAAAAATAAATGCAGCAGGGGGACAGCTGCAACAGACAGATAATACAATATGATAAAAGTTAGCCTTGAGAAAGCACACACAATGCCTACTGGCTACTAGCTACTGTGTATCAGAGGTAATATTGCATATTACAAAGGTATGAATCACAAAGACGATTAAGATTTCTTTCAGCATTCCGCTCCGTGCGCCTTTCAGGGCAGGAGCCTTTTCATTCTATGTGTTTGTACAGCACCTAGCACAAAGGGGTGCCTATCATGAATGGATCCTTTGGATGCTACCTCAGCACCAATAAAAAATATTACTATTACTAAGCAGGAATTTTCATAGAATTTTAGTCATATGACTCTTAGTGATTTTAAAGGTTGTGGTGAGGGCAATGAAACTAAAACACTGTAATATTATGGAATTATAGGGCCTGCTAATAAATATTTAGATGAGCAAATGGAGATAACTTAAATTCCTGCAGGTCCTTTTTCATTATGGTGATATTAACTACCTTGTCTTTAAAATCAAAGCACTTGACATTCATGAACAGTTTACTGTGATGAGTTTCTGCTGATTAAAACAGTCTCAGTCAAAATGAAGGCCTTCTTAATAAAAAAGAAATCTTTGGTTACAACTCCCAGTAGCAATATGAAAATATCCTCACAAATCACTATGGAATAAACCCACAAATGACATCCAATTTTCTTGATGCATCAGCTGATATTCTGAGATAAATTTTTCACTGAGAGGGGGCCCATGAGCTGTAGCCTGATGGGTCAAGGCAAGAAGACAGGGGCCCAGAGCTTGAATCTTATTAGATGAAATAGGAGCTCTACTGTGAACCAGGAGAAAGGACTATAGTGTTGCTGGAGAGGACAAAGGATCAGATAGGCACAGGATGTCACACCAAGGTTTAGCACAAAGAAAGTGATGTCCCTGTCAGGAGGAATATTAGGATGTCTTCTATCCACCCTATGTGACTTGCTGCAGCCCCCACTCCCCTATAATGCAATCTGTGCAACTTTCTTGTCCACCCTTGTAATGTTATGGAGTGGTTTGATGCAAAATACATTATTGTTATGGTAGCACATTTCCTGCAACATCATACATGTGTATAGATCTGAAACACATCCCCAAATGTATTTTACATGGCTCAGGTGAGGTCAGACAAACCTGCGGAGCTGTGTTTCTGTACGTACATGGTGAGCAGGTGCATGACAAACATTATTCAAATTAAGATCCTTGGCTCAGGAGGGAAAGATCATGATACAAAGAATCATGTGACTCCAAGGAGGAGGGGGTGTTTGAAAAAAGGAGAAAAAGTCACACTTTAAACTGGTTTGAGCCTTTTCTGCTTCTATCTCCATCTTGCAAGCAACTTCCAAGACCTGTATCTACCCAGATGGCAGGAGAGGCCTGGCTGCAATGCCAACAGTAGCCAGCCATATGGGTAAGCTAGAAACAGACTGCAGCAGTGAACGCTAGCTTAGAATGTATGTTATTTTTCATTTGGTAGAGATCAACTCCTCGAATGACTGATTTAATTGATTATGCATTGATTTGCTCTTTACTCACTTAAAATAATGTTTTAGTCAATAAATTAATGTTTGTTTATCTAAAGTGGTGTGAATTTTGGAGAAAGGCATCCGCACTTTCACTCTAACATGGAGCAAAAAGGATGCATATCAGTTTCTTCGTTAGACTGACAGACTGGAAAATATGAGCCTGCAGTGACCAGGGAAGTATCCCAATCCCTGCAGGGTACAAGATCCTGGTGTGGCATCTGGGGCCTTTGGGTGCTCACCACAGGACCATCCCCTGAGTGGCTAGAGAGCCTGCTTCCACTGCCTGAGACCAATTACATGCAGGAGGCTGGTGTGGACTGATCCAGGAATGGGGGTCCACCTGGCAAAGCAGGGTAACTTGGGCCCTAGAAGTGGGTGATTAGAGAGGCATACCAGACCCTATCCCCTCAATTTTGTGTGCAAGTTGAATCCATTTAAGGTTATTGTCATAATGGAATGCACATATATACACACACACAAAAGGCTTTTCTACTAAAAAAATAAATAAAAAACCCTAAAGTTCAGTTAAAAATATCTAAAGTTTAGTCTTAAAATCATGTTTCTTGGGTGTCTAACTTTTCTTCCTTTCTTTCTTTCTTGGAGGGTCTTATCACATGATTTTTTAAAAAAATTTTGAGGTTGGTAAAACTCTCAAAAACCGACATCTTTTTGTAGTTAGGGAAATAAATAGAAAGCAGAATGACAAAGATAATGGTAATTTGTCATCTTTTTTCTTTTAATAAAAATGCTAAGAGCACCAATTTCCTTGCTATGTCCTAGAGAGCATTTTTATTTTTCAGGGCAGATTTCCCTAGCTGTAAGGCCATAACATATAAACACAACAGATGTTTCTTTCAATCTGTCTTCCTGGCAGTAACTATAATTCATCTCACTTTCTCCCATAAATTAGAATTACCAATCTGGCCACTTCCTGTTTGGAGTCAACCTGGGCAAATCTATAGACAGTGCTTAAAACTTAATGAAGTTTGGCAGTTTCCCCGTGTGTGTGTGTGTGTGTGTGTAAATGTATTTTCTGCATATCTTATGAGTGAAACATTTTTAAAGTAATTTTTTCCTAGGACTTACAGTTCTCCCAGTTCACTCAGGCTACCAGAATATTTTCCTAAATAATTGTGGGGTGAGGGGTAATTGCTACCTGTTCTTTAAAAAAAAAAAAAAACTCAGATTTTAAATTAGTCCTTATTTCCTCTGTTATTACAATTATATATATTTTTAAAGTGCCAGTTTCCTTTTGTAAGTGAAATATTCAGTAAGATTTGGAGGATTACCAGGTGCCATCAGTAAAAAAAATCCCATTGATTTTTACAGGGGTCTGTTACTGTGTTTTGTAATAACTAATTCTGGGGAATCTTAAAAAGCTGTATTTTTCATTAGTTTAAACTGAGCCTATTGACAGTGCAGATTAAGTCACTTTTTGGAAGTATAGTTAGACGAAGTCTGAGGTGGAAGAAGGAAGACCACATCCCTTGGTACGGTTTTGTCTCCATCTCCTCAAAGGTTTTGGTGAGTAGGGAGCAGCCAGTATTATGTCCTTGAGACTGCCTATCCCTGTAATGTCCCTATGGGGTAATGTTCTGAAATGAAGGTGGAGTTAGCAGAGACATTGGTTCCAATAGATATCAGAACATACAGCCCACAGCAATGATGGAGGAGCAGGCAAAATGCACAGGAAGCAAATAAACAGAGATAGAAAAGGGGCTGAGACAGTCACTCCTTATAGATTTTAATCCAATCAGCTACATTTGGTGTAGAGCTGAGTGAATAACCTGCATTCACTGGCTCTCTTCCTCCAGTTTTCCATATGCAGCATGAGAATATATGCTTTTTATGGAGCTCATTTTGAGAATTAGTCAATGTGTGTAAAATAGGCTGAAAGTGACAGTCGTCGTCATCATCATCTCTGTTCTGCTTCTAAATTGGCCTTGTTCCTTCTCCAAGAGGTTTGTTGTTGTTGTTGCTTTTTTTCCCAATTTACTTGTAGCCTCTCTTTTATTAATTCATGAATTATTTTCTGAGGATCAATAATATGCACGCATGGGTAATATAAATGACAGGCACTGAAAACAAATACAATACTTGCTATTATATTATCATCTATAGTCTCTTTATTTATTGAACAAGCAAATCAAATTGTGTAGAATCAGAAAGTATTTATCCATTCATTTCCAGGGTATGATTTAGTGACCTAATTAGACCCTGAAAAAAGAGATAACACACTTTCTATTGTATTCTAACTAAAAAAATGCTTCAATAACCTAATTTTAACTGTAGATAATTTTGACAAAATGTATTAGGGAAAAAAATGTTCCTAGACTTTCATTTTGGGGGTTAGGCAAATCTTTAGAACTAGAATGTGCAATACAAATGATTTTCCTGAGCAACAGACAATTCCACATCCTGAAAAATTAACCTGACTGAGCAGTAAAATCTGGAAGATGTCATAACATTTGTTTGCAGGCCAAGGGAAATTGTTTAGAAGCTTAATACAAACTAAAGGAAGTGTTAGAATATAAGAACGCCTTGTATACTACTTTGCCATTAAAAAAAACTCCACAGTCTGGAGAATTTAAATTAACACTATTCTGATGACCAATACTTCTTCAGAATGGAAAAGTTCATTTTTCTTGTTAAATATTTGTAAAGATTACCTTATGTGACTCAGGAATTTCCCCAACACCACCTGGGAGAGCACAAACCATACTCTCCTCAGGCTGTCCCTCTCATTTGCCTGTTCAATGTTGTCATAATATATATCTAAAGGGGTTGTGTAAGGTGTCCTGTGCAAACCAAACCAATAATGTTCTAGACATTATTAATTATTATTATTATTATTATTATTATTATTATTACATGATATACTGGCCATGTATAAAGAATTATGAAATGTGCTGTAAATATGTTCTTAAAATGTGTTTGGCAAGCAGTACATAAGCCCAACCTATATACATAAAGGAATGTTGTTGCACCTGCTTCCCTGTGTTTCCCATGTAAACTGAGCCAGGTAAAACCTCAGAGGACAATGAAAAGTATATCTGCATAAAGGTAAACAAAGCCTTAGGGCTAAATAAGTAGGGACAGAAGATCACTCAATGATCACAATGGGAAGTAGAGCCTTCACCTCCAGGAAGCCCTCCTGAATCTTGAAATAGAGACAAAAGACTTTGGAAAATATAGCAGAAAGAGAGAGCCATTCTGGCATCCAACAGTTTGGGGACAAAGCCAGAGCAGGTCCCTTGTATCTCATGAAATGTGGATCCTTATTGCCTGAAAATCAAGGGTAGCTGGAACTGACTGTAGGTGAGAAACTTACTAAGGCAAAGTTAAGGTTAGTCACTGGCACACGTGTTTTGCTTTACTTGTAATCATATCTGTGTTTTCTATTCTTACTTATCCCTTAAGTATCTCTTCTCTGTTAATTAATTTATTCTTGTTTTGTTACCAAATCATCTCAGTGCTGTGTCTTGAGCTGAAGGTTGAAGTCCTCAGCTACACTAACAGGCTGATTAGTGCTCTCTCTATAGAGGAAGTAAACTTCATAACTTCCAAGAGTGTCCAGTGAAAGGGAATGAACAGTGCAGTCAGTGCTGGATTAACTAACCCGGGGGCCCCAAGCTGCCCCCACTGCAGGCCCCCCTCCATGCCCAGGGTTCCACTGCAGGGGCCAGACCCCCACCCATCCGTCACTGGAGGACCCTGAGGCAACAGAGCATTCCTGCCTCAGCCCTGCTCCAGCCAGTCTGCTGGGCAGGGGGAAGGGCATCTGACACGCTGGACTCCAGGGCTCTGCTCCACCACACACACATACACACAGAGCGCTGGCTGGGCAGGAGTACTGAGTGGAGCAGGGGGCCCTAGATTATCGTAGGGATTTTAGGTGCTGGAGTCCAGGGCTCCTCTTTCGGTCGGGGCCAGGGGACTAAGCCCTTTTAGCCCCTTTGATAATCCAGCCCTGACTGCAGAGGGAGACTCAGAGCTAGAAGGGCTGTTTCTGACATCTGACAAGTAGTAACTAGGCTGGTGGATATCTGGCTTTGAGCCTTAAGATGTGAGCCATGCTGCACTGGAAGAAACACCTGGAGCTACAGGGCAAGCAGAACCCCTTATTAGTCTGGGAGAACCCCTGGGAGTCATACCTCTTTTCACTGGTTATCCACTATTTGTCAGTTCCTTGCACTTTCTTTTCTTTTCTTTTCTTTTCTTTTCTTTTCTTTTCTTTTCTTTGTTAGATTTCATTAAGATACATATTAAACTGTCTATTTTAAAGAAAATAGGAGAGAGATTCTGTAATTTTTTTTTTTAAATATAACTTTTCAAGTAAGCTTTGGGAGATAGAACTTGAAAACATTCAGTTTTTGGTTCTGGCTCTGGTTCTGAATTTAGCTACAAAATTCTATAAATTTTGGAACCACCCAGGTGAATTCAAAAGATCAGTGGCAGTCCAGTCAAGTAAACCCTGGCTAATGACAATGGAGTCACACAATCAGGGCTCATTGAGGTAATGTCATGATATGATGATAGTACAACATGTCTATCATGAGGTAGCACACGATAGACCTGATTTAGAGTGATGCCAAGCACCTGTAGTTCCCACTGACTTCAGCGAAAGATGTAGGGTCTCAGCACTTCCGAAAATTAGTGACTATATCTTCTCTTTAAGATTATAAAATGAGTCTTGCTGCATCTTACTCAGTGATACAACATGGTGTATACAAGAGACATACATATAGACATTTGATCATTCTAAAGATAGAGAGCCAAGAGGATATTATTTGGCAAACTGGCATCTGAAAAGAGAATGATTTCAATCTTGCCATGGTTATTCATTCCTTTGCAAATTTATCCTTGGATTAATTGGATATTTACTTACTATTTGGTATTACTTTTCAAGACCACCTGGAAGCTTCAAGTAATGTACAATGAAGCAAACAGCACTTAGCAGTATTAAACACTTGTGTGGTAGAAGAAGCCATACCATATTAAAGAATCTTCCCTTTTACACTTGAAAAATCACAGAAATTCAATTTCATATTGTGTATTAAATTGTTATATTAAAAGCTGAACATGTAAATTAGGCACCCCATTAACTTCATGAACAATCCAATCAAGGAATAGATTTCACTATTTAATAAGATAACTTGTGAATAGCTAATTTGAAATTATCCAGATAAGATAAACATTGAAAAAAATGTGAAGAACTCTGAAAGATTTTTTTTTAATTAGGAATTTGTGATTTGTTTATGAACATTTTATAAAAACCGAAAAAAAGATAAAAATGTTACAATTTATTTGCTTAGCTCTATTTTGAATGCTTTTCCTTTGAACAATAAAATAACTATTGCTGATTCCACAACCCCCAACAACTGCAACTGTTACAGGAGGCTTACTTTTGCTGTAACAAAGTATACAGGATATTCTGATAATTATTTCCAGAATTAGCGAAGACAATGACTGACATTATCCTTGAAGTTATAGTTATAAATAAAATTTGTTATTTATATAAAATCTATTCCTCATCAGTAGTCTAGGTACCTCCGATGAAACAAGGCATGAAAACAATTAAAAATAAATAAAACTATATAGGAATCAGATAAAACTATAAAACTGATCATTATAAAATAATCTTCCAAAAGACGTACTCATAATTCCTTGCATGCCCCCCTTCTGAGAAAAATAACAAAAGAGACAAATCATAAATTAGCCAAGTAGGATTGTTAAGCTTGAAATGTTAAATGAATGTCAGATCCCCACTCTAGTTCTCAGGCTAGTAGTTCAATGTGGTAATAAACATACATATTGAATGAGCTTAGAAGTTTTGAAACCTACTGTTTCTAAATTCAATGCATATGGATAGAGAAAGCAGCAAAAATACATTTTTGGATGGAAAAAAGATGAAATAATGTACCGTGCATTATGTGACCAAAACTATGACTTAAATTGTATTCTTAAATTGTGAATAAATATTCTCTTGTTGCAGGTGGTTAATTAGGATGGAAGACTAGGAGAAGATAAGACATTCTGTGCCTCATCCCCCAAACTACTGATTGAAGTGGTTGAAACAAAAAGACATTCCTTCATCCCTCTTCCATAGCTAGCTCTGAAAACTATCTAGGCTTTCAAAGTCACGCTGGGTTCTTTCCTTCTCACAGTGTCACCAGTAATGTCACTTTCTAATGTGACTGGAGAGATGTAATTGAGCGAATAGTTTGAGGACAAGGGTTTAGAATCTGTTAGACATAACAGAGAGGGCTGGGGTACAATTAAAACATCCTCAGGATTGTACTGTATAGAGGCAATATTGATCCTATTTAGTCCTGGGCTTCTCTCAACCTCAACAGCAGTTAACGGAACTCAAGGTGCATTTGGAATAAATGATCCCAGTCAGGGCTTTGTCAAGAAGAGCCTTAAAAACCTCTAAAGATGGAAGTTCCACCACCTACCTAGGCAACCTAATCCAGTTCTTCACCACCCTCCTAGTGAAGAAGTTTTCCTAATATCCAGCCTAGACCTATTCTCACTACAACCTGAGACCATTTCTCCTCGTTCTGTCATCTGCCACCACTGATAACAGCCTAGCTCCATTCTCTTTGGACCCACTGCCCTTAAAGGTTGCTATTAAATTCCCCTCATTATTCTCTTCTGCAGAGTAAATAAGCCCAGTTCCCTCAGCTTCTCCTCATAAGTTATTTTCCCACAGACAGGAGTTATTTTAGGAAGATGGTTAGTTCTCACTGCTTTCCCACCCCAGGACACATTCCTTGAAAATGCTATTTAATCAAATCCTTACTGTTACTGATTGGATTCCCTTGTGCTTGATCAACTATAGCATTATCCCAAAAAACTAAAATCATATAACATCACCACTTTTCTAAAATTTCTGGGATAAAGTCTGTGTGGTCTGCTTGCCTAGTGGTTTTTAATAAACCTAAAAGAAACATGGGTGCAGGCCCTCTGATCAAGAATTGACACTCAGACCAATATATCCTTCAAAAAGAAAGCTAATGTTTATTAAAATTTAAGTATCAATACAGTGAGATTCAAAAGATGAAAATAAATTACCTCAAAACTCACCTTTACCCGGTACAGTTATTACAGTACATACGGCAAAGAGTGACAGTTATAGAATGCAACTCTATTGCAGCATATACAGCACTAATCTTATTCTGATGTAAAAATAATTTAAGCAGTTTAAAAACAAACAGTAAAATCTTTAATACTTATTAATATCTACAGAAGATTAATTATCTAAACATTCAACTACTATTGATCAGACAGTTGCTCGATGGGTGGAGAATTAGATCCTCACACACACGCAGGCTTTCAGCTTTATTCACATGTAGAGCCAGGCATTCTTTACTTATGCAACCATTTCACAGATTCCCACCGGTTTGTCGAAAGGTCCTCCTGTATTCTAGCAAAGGCATTCCTTTTGGTTATGAACGTCTGACAGGGAAGCTATTAGCCTGGTTGCTCAAAACCTGAGGCACATGGATTGTTTCCTGTTTCCAATCTTCTCCTTTCTTTCCCTTCTCTAGATCTGCTTTGCTGTCCTCTCTCTCTCTGCACTGTTTGCTGTCTGTTGTGGAGGTGTCTCACTGCTCACTTCTTCCTCTGACACTCCACAAACTGTCACTGACCAGCCACCTATTTATAGGCTTGCGGGTGTGGGAAGCATGTAAGATGTAGAGGTCATTGAAGAAGGGACATAGAGGAAATATATTCTGAGGGCTACATAAGAGACAATCAAGTGGGACATCAGAGGGGAGGGCTTGAGAGAGGGATGACATTCTAAGGGCCACGTAAGGGACGTAGGGTGCCAGTTGCTGAATTTCCTTATCATTTAACTATTTTATCACTAAATTACTGTTCTTGATTATCACAGGATTTTTAAGTACGGTCATCATCTCATAGCCAGCTAAATGAATTCACTATTGCTTTTCAAGAATTTAAACACCTTTTGAGGCTTTTGTGCCAGTTCCCTTCCCTAACATTCTATTTGGCAGTTTTAAGAAGTTTGGGACAAAAATCTCTGGCTACAATCGAGAAGTTATAGGGTGCTGCACAACAGAGGGCCTCAAGGTACATAATATTTCAATTTTTTTTGGTCACAGAACTCTGTTCACTAGCAGCTATGTGCAAACTGGGATCAGAGAACAGCAATCAGAGATCAAGGCCAGGTCTACATTGACAGTAGCAAATTTGCCACCATTAGTTTGATCTTTCCAGATCAACTGAGCAGTCAGTGAGGATCTGCTCAATCGGTCCTGAAGACCACATTAAGACCACTTCCTCAAGAAAAATAGGGCTGAGTCTATGGGAGGGGCATTTCCCATCAACTCAGCACAGTGGAAATGCCTTGGTAAGCAGGGCCATCCCTTGGGGGGAGCGGAGCCCAGGGCCAACCGCCCCCCCCATGCTGGTTTGAAGTGTGGCGGGCTGGCCCACTCCACCCCGCAGGGATCCCAGTTGCCCCATGGGGAGCTGGCCCCAGAAGCCAAGGCTGCCTGCCAGGCGGCGGGGAGCTGTGGCCGTGGGCCAGGAAGCTGCGGCCATGGCCCCAGGCGGCGGGGAGCCAAGGCCGTGGCCACAGCCCCAGGTGGCGGGGAGCCAGCCCTGGGCCAGGAAGCCAAGGCCACCTGCTGGTGGGGAGCCGGCCCCAGCCGAGGCTGCCACTGCCCCAGCCACAGCTGGGACCCCAGGCTGCCGTGGCCAAGGCCCCAGCTGGGGAACCAAGGCCACACCACCAATGAGGGCCAGCCACAGCCAGGGACCCTGCCCGACTTCATGAGGCTGTGGCGAGGGGTGTTGGGCAGGATGCAGCAGGCCGGCCCAGAGGCTGGGCCCGTGCACCTGCTCTATCCCTGGCTGGGCCTGTCTGCTCCGCCCTGGGGGTGGGGAGCAGGGCTGGCCCTGGGGCCAAGGGAAGCGCTCCTGGCCTGCCCCGCTGCCTTCAGCTCACTGCTGAAGACAGAGGGGAGCAGGGAGAAGCACGGCCATGTGGGGGGGGCCTCAGGGCCCACCTAATCACAGGGCCCGGGGCAATCGTCCTGTTCACCCACCCCAAAGGACAGCCCTTTTGGTAAGTAGACATTAGGAAGTCAAAGGAAGAAAATAAAGTTATTTTATGTAGCTTGCGTATTTCCATTTCACTACTGTTGAAATCCGTGATCAATGTAGAACTGGTCCAGGTCAGAGAACAGTGATTCATAGCATGACACCTCTTGTATCCCACTTTCTGCTGTTGCCCCTTTGCATGAATGATAACAATATGGGGATAAGAAATGTAAAGGGCCCATCATGCACAATTCCAAGTAGAACGACTCAGCCTTGGTGGGTTTTGTTTGATTGTTTTTAATTTTTTTCTGGACACATGTTCTAGCCTTCAAGAGAAGGTAGTAAGTTTACAGGTAAGAGATTTCTGTTCAAGAAAAAAAAAAAGAAATTCAATTATTTTTGTTTCAAGTCTGTTTAATCCAAACCTGTACTTCAGCTCTTGTTTTATTCAGAAGGTTCACGGGCCCATAACATTAAATAAAATAGTAATAGAATGATGGCTTGGAAAGTGGCTCACTCTCATGATGCCTCTGCAACAGCTCAGCATCTTAAATATGCGGATTTTGCCACTGGATTATTCTGAGCTCAGTTGAGAGACCAGCTGCATTCCTGCACAGGGGAATAAACAGGGAGTCACACCCTTCCCTAGGGAGAAAGCAGACAATGCCAGGCTGCTAATACAATATCTGCACAGCTGAGTGGGAGGAGTTGGATGGTCAGGGGCATTGGTAGAGTGACCATGCATCCCATTGCAGTCTGGACAGTTCCCTTTTTTAGTTCTCTCCCACTCGTCCCTGCTTTTTTGCCAAAACTGGAATCTGTCTCTGATTTGGCAGGTAGCGCTGCCTGCCAGCAGCAGCGGAGAGGTAAAAGTAATCTTCTCCGCTGCTGCTGGCGGGCAGCACTGCCTTCAGAACTGTCCCCCATGACAGCGGCCATCGCTCTCTGGGCTGCAAGGCAGAATGAAGAGCAGCGGCTGTTGCCCTGGTGGGATCGGTTCTGCAAGAGCAGCTCTGGGCTCTGCTGACACAATCTGCTGAGCTGGGGACTCCCAGGCTTCATGAATTTGTTGGGGCTGGGCAGGAAAGCCCTCCATTGCTCCCCCCATGTCAGTTCCCATTGCGGCCCTCACTTGACATACTGACGCACACAAGCTCTTGCTTTCCTGAGGCGGAGCCAATATAGCTACAGAAAAGAAATGGTTCCTGGGAATGGGACGTGGATCAGGTCCCCCAGCAAAGGGAAAGGGATTAGACAGGGAAAGAGAAGAGAGAAAGACACTGGAAAAGGCCTGCAGGGTAAAATAACAGGGGAGAGAGATTCTCAGCTCCCATATTTTCCCAGCTCCATTTATCGCATCAGCCCTGGGCAGATCATTCCATGATTTTGAGCATGGATTTCCAGTACTGAGCACATCAGATTTCCCTCTCTGCCAAGGGAGTTTGCCCAAGGGTTTCCTTTATGCCAGACAACTACCTCACAGAATAACTGCATAAATTCATTGGTGCTTTTCCTTCTGCTGCTTTCAGAGAGCTTTGTTGGTGATTATTTTCTCTTCTCGGGGGGGGGGGGGAGGATGGCAGGAAGAGCATCATTTATCTGTGTGGGGAGATGGGGACCTCATACTCTCATATTCACTGCTAAAATAATAACTATTGGTGCCATAATTATTATATTATCCTCCTGATGCCAGTATTGCTATACTGCTGAGCAAGAGACTCCGTGGATTTGTAGGTTGGCTTACTGGTGAAAGAGAACTCAATGAATGGAGTCTACATTAAATCTAAAAATGATTTGCTTTATTTACAGAACAGAGGCAAATAGCACATGGGCAACTCCAACCTCTAGAAATCTCAATACATGCAACTACCTGGTTCCCAGAAAGGTACTCTGTGCAAAGAATTCCCTCCATTTACACTGAAATCCCTGTGCTGATCTCCACAAATTGTCACAGTGGGATTGATTGAGCGGACCAGTGGAGACCCACTCAATTGATCCTGGCAGTGCTCTCCATTCGATGAAGTAACTCTACCACCCAGAAAAGAGTAATGTTGCATCAAATGGAGAGCATTTCTTTTCAGCACAGCCCAGTGAAGATGCCTTGGTAAGGGAGGGTAAGTAAGTTTACAGGACATACACAATCTACAGTACTTAGATTGCATATCTCCAGTTGACCCAACATGGCAGTATAGACCAGGCCTAAGGTAATGAAAAGTCTGCTGTCTGTCACAGCTTCTCTCCCAGGACAACTGTATCACTGAACTCACAGTGAGACACATGTCTTCCAAAGACTGAACATTTGCTTCCATGCCAAGAAAAAGAACACCTGTCTGCCTGAATAGAAAGCAGGGCCACCATAATCATAATGGCTATGTCTACACTGGCAAGTTAGGTTGACTTAAGAAGGCTTAAGTCAACCTAACTTAGTCCCTGTCCACACCAGGCTTTCATTAAGTCAACTTAAGAAATTCCTTGACTTAATGAAAGGTTAGGTCAACTTAATAAGAACCTACATTTAGGTCAACTTAACCCTTAAGTCAATCTCTTAGGTCAACCTAAGCACAGTGTGGACGTTTAAGTCCACTTTATTAGGTCGACCTAAGAGCAGTTAGATCGACTTACTAAGTCCCCATTCAAGGAAAGCACTTTGTTAAGTCGACCTAATAAGGTCAACTTCGACCTTATTAGGTCAATTTAACAAAGTTGACCTAACTTTTCATAGTGTGCACATACACATTAGCTTTTCCTTGCCTTTAATGGGACTATTTATGTTTTGTAAGATCCCAAACCTGAGGCACAGACTACTTAACTATCCCTATGCTTCTATAGTCTACCTCCTCATAGGTGATATGCAATTAGTAAAACAAATAGAAGGGGCTGAGGAGTTAAAGCTATGTAATGCAAATTTATCATAATTCCTCTAGCTTCTGTTTCATTTGTTTTATATGGTATTTTTAGGTTAATACTTAAGTCCTCCATTTAATATAATTTTGTTTTATTGCCAGAAAAATGGATGCATTGAAATTTGATTTAAAGTAGTTCTCAGCTGAGGAATAAGTTTATATTTTTACTTAAAGGAATTGTTCAAAATCTTGTTTGGAATGCACTGCTGTTCATAAAATATGAGCAGATTCAGAGTAAACATTAAAAAAAGTTTTATAAAGTGCTAATCATCGAGTTCACATGGAGAAAGGTCAATTTAGGGAACTAAACAAATTATAATTATAAAATGACATTTCAGTTTCTATGCCATTAGCAACTGCTTTACATATTTTCAAACAATGAGTTTTAAAATTTATTATATCACCATATTAGCAATGCTGTAATTATAGTTGCGAAGGCATTTCCATTAAAAGCCTTTACGGTATATGCACACATTTAAAATTTCTCAAATAAATTACCCTTGGAGTTTGTCTTGCTCATTTTTAGTCTCAAACCAGAGGCAACATTTAAAATTATTTAATTATTCACTTAAGTGAAAAAGCCCATTTTAACTAGTTAAACTAAACATTTACAGTAAAAAAGTTTTAATTAAGTTATATTAAAAAAAGCTTTGTTGTAAAGACTTATGGCCAGATTTTTAAAAGTACTCAGGTGCCTAAAGATGGAATTTTCAAACCAGCTAGTCAGAATGCTTAATTTGTAATGAAAGGGCACTGGGTCTCGAGCAATAATGATGGCATCCTCCACACAGCATGAGCTCACATGAGCCATATATGCAAGATCTCACTTTGCAAATCAGGGGCTGCACTTGGGACGAAAAGAAGAGCCAGAGCTGAACTCTGGCACAAATTAAGCTCTGCCTACACACCTATCTCCACTTGATTTCAATGGGAGTCAAGTGCCTAGTGGGATTTTCAAACAATTAGGCACATATCTGTATTCCTATATGCTCAAATCCCTTCAAAGAACTGACCAGTAGTCCTTATTTCAATGAACTTCTATTGACTTTAATGGACTTTAATTTTGCTTCATTGAGGACTACATGAAATGAAACCCAGTGAGAATTTTTGCCATTAGTATATATCTATGAATATATGAAGCAATTTGGTTTGTGGATATTGCAATTATAAGCATTGTTGACCAATGAAATGAGCTATCTGACAGTCCAATTCATGACTCATAGATGTCCACATAGCAAACTATATTACTGCACTTGCCACCGTTACTGACAAATATCAATAAAGAGGCCCAAGATAAAAGAGGCTAACTTACTGAACTCCATTATCACTTCCAAGAGTACATTTGAATCAGTAACTGTCCTTGGTACATTATGGGTATTTTCATCTTCCGAACTTGAATTTGACACCCTCCATGAAAACGTCAAAATACTTGCAGGATTTTCCTTTCATTCAGTTTTGCATGAAGGAAAAGCTTGAGCTTTATATCTGTATAGGTAAGTAATAAAATACACGCACAATCCACAGACATAGGAATCATGTCTGTTGTCAGAGCTACATGCATTTTTGATGCTGTATGTCCCAGCTCTGATTTACACTAATAAAGTTGCTATATATTATTGAGCAACAAGTTTTATTTATTATAGTGGTAATTGTCAAAATGCTCTCTTTGTAGGAAGCCAACCCTTCATAAATATTATATTGTGCTGTATATGCCTTCTTTCTAGAGCTATGAAAATTCTGTAATTTAAGGCAATTAATTATTCATCTACTTTCTAATTTTCATAAACAGGAATGCCATTTGTTCATTAAAATTAGAACACAAGAAGCCTTTTTCCTTTGATCAATCAGGACCATTATGTTAAACACCCAAATAGTACAGAACCGTAAGCTTTCTCTGAGCAGCACATATGCACTTGCTGATCTGAAATGAGACTGCCTGGGAGCAATTATTGACACTCTCCACTCTGTGCCCCTTTCCATCCCATGCACACTTTTTTCTTCCAATGACTAACTACTCACCCTTCATGTCATAAGAACCTTGGTGGTACAAGAAAAAAGGAAAATGAAAAGTCTTCTTACATAAATGAGCTCAACAGCACCCTCTTTGCTGATGAATTGTAAGTCATTGTATATAATTTTGATACATAACCTCACAACCTCTTTTATGCCTTTTTCTCACTTACATAGATTCATAGCTGTCTTTATTGACATTTCAGATATGAGACTCAACCTACCAAGTGTACAGCATGCTCATTATATAGCTTAGTCACCAGTATGTAGTAATAGTTTTAGGTCTTCTTGCTTGTTTCTCTGTAAGGCTCATATTAGTTTGCTGACATTTTAGTACATTAATGCACTTTTTCTATTTCAGGGAGAGAAAAAACCCTCTCCATTTTCTTCCTTATGTTTATTTTGGAAGTACTCACAACTGTTTTTAAGTGTAAGTGTCTATTCTACGTTTTTCATTAACATAAAGGCCACTTAACAGGTACCAATAATACTGAATCAAGGAGGTAACGATCCCTTTTGGACTAAGCACTGTACAGATAAGCTATCTCTGCCCTGAAAAGCATTAAAAAAGGAAAAATGACACAGGAAAAATGGAGGAAAGTGCATAAATAAAAACAGAGAAGTTAGAGTTAAAATTGACACACACTTTAAGCATTGATCTCTTAATAAATATATGAATTATATTGACACACCTTAATCATTGATCTGTTAATAAATATATGAATTAATGAATATATGAACTAACTCCATCTACCCTTCTATCTGGACAGTATTTTCCTTTTTCTTCCTCCACATAAAGCTACTCCAGCTACCACTTTTGGTAATAGCTCATCTTCATCCTGCCTTTTCCCTAGCTAACCTGAGTTAACTCACCAATACTTGTCTCCTTACCTTGGGCTATTTTCTAAAAGCCTTCTTTCCCTACCTACTACTGTTGTCTAGGAACTAGGCCATTCAGAGGAAGACTTCAGCAGTTGCCCAGGCTCCAGTATTGAAGAGGATTAGAAATAGAAGCTGATTCAATATTTTGTAAATCCTAAACCTTTCTGTCTAAATCTGCGAACTCAATGGCTGGTCTCAAGCACCTCTCTCTTCTTTTCATGATTTGCACTTGGCCTCAGGGAATTATTGTGAACAAAAGCAACTGGTAAGTGCTCGTAGTGTGTGGGGGGTGGGGAGGGCTCATGGCAGGCCCGCCATTCCCCACCACAGCCATGGTCAACTGACTGCCAAGACACCCTACAATAACATCCTCTTGACTCCTTCATCCATTACCCTGACCTTACTAATTCCCCCACATTTTCACTGCTGCCTCCCTGGGACCCACTGCTGTCCTCTACCCATTGTTTCAACTTCTTGAGCTCCCTTCTGTGCACCTCAGACAAGCTAGTCCAGACACTAACTCCAGCAGGTAACTCCAGCTGCCGGCGAGGAAGGGATGGGACTCAGCAGTCTTCCCACATACCCCCTCTGGCAGAGAACTGTGCTGCCAGCTTGTTCTTGCTTCCCTGATCTGGCTCCATTTTAGTGGGTCTCAGGAGGAATGCTAGCTGCTGGTGCATTTCCCATGTACCTCCCTTCAGCTGTGCTCAACCCGACACACGTCCTGGCAGAAATCTGGAAGGGCATGTGATCCTGCATCTCCCCCTCTCCCGTCATGTGTTATCTATGTTTGTTAAGATCACCTATGCTTTGGTCCTCAGTGCACTTTTCCAATTTTGTACAATGATGTTTATTTGTTTACATTGGATCCAAATTTGGAAGAGTTCCCAATGAAAGTATGTATTCCATATTTTCTGTAACCATATTATCATTTCATTTATCCTAACACTCAGCTATGGTCCTCTGATCAGATGTGTCTTAGCCTAGGTTCCTCATGATGAGGACACCAATCCACATTACATTACTACTTCTTTCTTCACATTTTGCCATTCTTTATAGCAGCTATTTCTTACTGCCTTCTTCTTTCCTTGGGAGCTATCAGTGTTAAAGTGCTCTGGTACACCAAATATTCCACTACTTGCAATTTCCAAGTCACTGGAAACATTACGATAGTCTGTCCATCGACTTCTTCCTTTGCTAGTCACTGTATTGCAGTTTGTTCAGACAGGTTTCCACTCAGAGGCTAACTCCAGTCTTATTCCAAAGGGGTAGCTGTGTCAGTTTAGTTCAGCAAAACAAACAAGGAGTCTTGTGGCACTTTTGAAGATTAACACATTTATTTATCACATGAGCTTTCATGGGAGAAAATCCCACTTCATCAGATGCTTGAAGATGGAGAACTTATAGAACAAGTTCTGTAAGTTCTCCATCTCCAAGCATCTGATGAAATGGGATTTTCTCCCATGAAAGCTCATGTGATAAATAAATGTGTTAGTCTTTAAAAGTGCCACAGGACTCCTTGTTTGTTTCATTCTTATTAGTGCTCTGTTTCTCACATCTGCTCTCTATTTGTTTAATCACCCTTTGTCCTTTCAACGCCCACATTCTTTACCACATTTTTTATGTCCCCTGCTTCTCTTCACCATGGATATATGGACTGCTCTTCTCTTCTCTTCACCTTGGATCTATAGATTTCCCAAAACTCTATGTATGTGGGTAGGTGTGTATATATGGAGAAGAGGAGACTGTTACCCAGCTCTGACACAACAGCAAGAAGTGTAGCATAAGACCTTTTATAAATGCACAACAGCGTTGCTACCCAGATTATAGCATCCTACATTTTCTTGCCACAGACACTGGTCTTTTCTAGCTTTCTTCTTTCCGAGTAGAGCAAAGCAGGAAAAAGGAGGCGCTAGAGAGTACAGGTAATACATACCCTTGAGCAATCAATTTAGCACTCAGCCTATCTCTGCATAGCAGTTTTCCATTAATAGCAGGCAGCTGAAGTAGTAAAATCATACCTCAAAATGGGTGCATCTACACTTGTAAATTACCCTGCGTCTACACTACAGTTTCCTTAAGTCGACATAAGCAAGTTGCTTAAGTTGACTTAAGGAAAATAAAGCCAACTTAATGAAAATTAAGTCAACTTTATAAAACCTCAATTTAATTCGACTTAGGGCTTAAATCGACTTTTTCAAGTCTATTTAAGCCAGTGTAGACATGGGGTAGCCCTAAGTTGACTCAGAGCTACCCCAGGACTGCACCACTGCCCTCCCTGCCAGGGGGGCATAGGGGGAGCCTGGCATGTCCCCCCACAGGGCAGGGCAGAGCCCTGCCCACCCTTCCCCTGTGCCCTGCCAGGGTCCCTGTCCCCCTTTGCCCCATTGTACCTATGTACAATGGGGCAAAGGCTGAGCACCCTGGCACAGGGCAAGGGGTGCTCCCTTGCCCCCGTGGGCATGCCCTAGGTCCCCCTAGCCCCTAGAAGTCGACCTAGGTGTCCAGTGTGGATGCTCTAGGTCGACTTTGTAAGTTCCCCCCAAAGTCGACTTAAAATTTAGGTGTAGACTCACTAAGTCGACCTAAATTTTCATGTGTAGACATAGCCAATGTGAGTACTCTGCTACTTATGTGTGTGGGAGGTTTCTGAACCGATGCTCAGAAAAAAAGTATTAATAGTATAATTAAGTATTCGTTGCAATAGTTAGGCACACTTATCTGACTAAAAGAAGGGACTCCATCCCTAAATTTTAATTTGAGAGATGAGGGTATGTTAAAACATGCAGCTTAAAGTGACAGGTCACACCGGTTCCATGAGTTTTGGTATCAAATGATCATGACATTTTTGTACTTCTGCTACTCTGTTTTCAAAAATGATCCAGGGATCTTGTACTCATATTGTACTTATTAGAAGAAAAGAAAGTGTGTTCTGGAGAGGGTGAGATTATTACCAAAATAAAGTGTATATGCTGCAGCTTTTTCCTTTATGGCCTGTTTTTCCCGGGGCAGCCAAAATAGTCCTAGCAGGGTTGGTGGTCTCATCAATTAATCTAAACTAGTCAGAACAGAACACTGGTAGTCCTCACTTCCCAGCTAACAATGACCTAGTTTAAGCCACAGCTTTTTGTTAAGAAAAAACCTATTACAAAAATTCCCCTTGGGCCATCTGTTGTTTATTTCTGCTATTAGCAGCAAACTGTTCTGTTAGAGGAGCAGGGTCAGTCAGTTTCACAGAAAATAGGAACATTCTGCCCTTTGCTTCTTGCTTTATAAATAGTAGCAGGTATCCCTCCTTTCTCTCCCCCAGTGAAATTTAAACAGATTTCAGGGGGATGGTGATTGTAGCACTCTTGTTTGAATTCACTATATCAGCTCAGCAGAATGCATGAACATGTGATCTGCCATTCCAGAATGGAACATCATGTCCAATATGTGACAGTTGCCTGACGTCAATTTCAGCTGTTTTACTGTATGGTATTTATGTGTAAGATGGTGGGATCTGACCGTTTTCTTTTCCTATTTTCAAAGGATTATTTCTCTTTCATTTAGTTTTTTTTCACTAGACAAAATAGTGAATAATTGAAAAATAGTGTTGCCCCAATAAGATGAACGTGGAATTAAAGTATACTTGTCTTTGTCATCCCACATTTCTTTTAATACTTTTTTCTTTTATATAGGACTACAAAAAAATTCATACAAAAAAATCACACTCGTTCATTAAAATATGTAATTTCAACACAATTTTATGAAATGCTGACAGCAATTAATAGTGCAGAAGACCAGGAGAGTGGATTTAAAGATTTTACTCTTGGGCTTTCCATGGTGCAGTGAAGAAAGAGGCAAGGAGAGGTAAATTCCAAGCATTTCTGTATCTATAATATATTAGACTCTAGGTGCACTGGTGATGAAATCAATTATTTCTTTTAACTGGTAGGTTTAGAAGAAGTGTCTAAGAACCCAACTGCCTTTACTTAATGATCCTTGGGGGGGGGGGGGCGGGGGAAGAAAAAAGAGTTAAGGAAGGCCAAAGAGGTGGGTTAAGAATCAGAGTATTGTGAGTCATATCCTTGCTGTGAATAAGAGTGCTGAGCCTTTGATGGGGTGTATAAATAATTAGCAACATCGTCTTTAAGTCTCTTTCCTTTTTATATTTCTATAATTAGAGGTGTGTGATGAGATGTAAATTATTCTTTTCATTTATTGTTCATGCTGAATAAGAAATTATTCTTATAACATTCCTCACTCTGTTCATATTCTATAGATAAGTTTTATTGCTAGAGGCTGGGAAAGGAATGTTTTATTTTATCAGTTTTATTGCTTGAGACTGGGAAAGGAATATAAGCTAACCCTTTCTTGCGCTTGTTCCTGATTTTGCATAAACGTTATTAGAAAGTAATAGTGAGTCATTCTGAGTAAATGTACTACAATGAAAACAGGAAAAATGCAGAAACAAAATAAAGCCTAATCCTGTCAGCACTTATACACATGCTTAACTTTCAGCACATGAGTAAACCCATTGACTTCAATGGGAATACTGACATACTTAAATTGGAAGTGACCTTTTAAAGCAATTCTTTATTTTTTATTTAAATTTGATATTTGTTACCATACCATATTAATTTGTTTTTAGTACACTGAGTAACTGTTTGCTTGTTTAGGTTATTTTTATCACACTTTGTTTCCCCATGATAAGCTAGACCCATTAATATGAACATTTCAGATGATCACATTACATTAGATGCCAGAAAAATTTTGTTTAAGCTACTTATTTTTTCATGTTTCGTAACATGTTTCAAAATGTTTATCATAATGCAATATGGATTGTAGAGGAGTCACTGCTTTTATCCTGATTTCAGTAAGCACAAACATTTATAATTTCAAATCCAATACAATCCAATGGGGGGAAAAGTTATATTTTCTATACATTTTTACTGCTGAGACTAGGAACTACTGCAGTGAATGAATTTTAAAAGATAATCACGGGGCCATTTCACTGCTGAGTGGTATGTAAGTTGAATATTAAATAGGTGTGCTATAGCTTTGGGCTATGTTTATTTGCTAAAGATGCTCATTACACACATCTACTTTTTAATTATCTAAAACAGGTGTAGTTTAACAAAAACAATTTAAAAAAAAAAAAAGATAGTTACACTTTGCAGTCATCTCATTCTAATTATCTTGCTTTAATAACCCATTTCAACTGTAGCAAAAACCAATACCCTATCTAAATCTAAAGGAGCAGGCCAAGCTCTGTCTCCTAGTCAGTCCATACCTGCATAAGGACAGGGAGTAAGAAGACCATCTCCCTTTTGTCCAGCTCTGGACACCTTGGCTATGTCTACACTTGTTAATTTAAGTCGACTTAAACTAAGTCGACTTAGTTAAATCGACTTTGTGTGTCTACACTTAAAAATAAAGTCGACTTTGGGGGGAATTTAAAAAGTCGACCTACAGCGTCCACATTGGATGCCTAGGTCAACTTCTAGGGGCTTAGGGGAACCTAGGGGAGGTCCACAGGGGCAGGGGGGCACCCCTTGCCCAATGCCAGGGGGCTCAGCCTTTGCCCCATTGTACCTAGGTACAATGGGGCAAAGGGGGACAGGGACCCTGGCAGGGCATAGGGGCAGGGTGGGCAGGCATGCCAGGCTCCCCCTGTGCCCCACCCAGCAGGGAGGGCATTGGTGTAGCCCTGGGGTAGCCCTAAGTCGACTTAGGGCTACCCCACGTCTACACTGGCTTAAGTCGACTCTTGGGAGTCAACTTAAGCCTTAGGTCTAATAGAAAGGTGGTGTTATAAAGTCAACTTAATTTTAATTAAGTCGACTTAAGCAAGCTGCTTAAGTCGACTTAAGCAAGCTGCTTAAGTCGACTTAAGGAAAGTATAGTGTAGACGCATGGTAAAGTAAGTAGACTTAAGCGAGCTTAAGTCGACTTAATTTACCAGTGTCGACGCAGCCCTTGTGTGTGGAATCCAGACCTTACTGAAGTGCATAGAAACACTCCTTTGATTTCTCTATTTCTCCTATACTTTACTGTGATGGATTAAAGGAGAGAATGGGGTAACACCTAATGAGGTGAGAGTTTATGAATTCTTGCCTGATTAAGGTGGGCTTATGGGTAGAAGTTACTACCCTATAAAGATCCAGGAAATGGATACTTTATATGCTGATGCTCATCCTTGTACCACTTGGACACACGGTATGGACTTCTATTTTACCAGTAAATGAAAGGATGAGTCAGTTATTAACTCAAGGGCTGCCTGCTCCTAGTGGTGGAGATCCCCTGGCTGCTTACTGGCAGGGACCTGACATGTTGACTGAGACACTGCCATTTCTCAAGCTCTGAAGATTAAGAATCCAGGCAATGCTACATACAGTGGGTATACTAGAAAGCCTGGAAAATGTCATCTCAGTTTTTCAGAGGGCATTGGGTTTTGACATGTGCTAAAGCACAGAAAAATGTTATATTGAAGTCTTATATCTGAATGTTTGTTACAGGAATTATGAGGAAGTTTTCAAAAGAGCCTTGGTAGATTTACTGTCTAATAGCCTGTTTTAAAAGTTGTAAATAGTATTTGAATAGTGATGTCTACTACTCACAAAGTGTTATGTGCATTAAATGTTTGTCTTACTAAGAAAGTGGATGGTGTTCTTTGAACTAGACTGGGGACTATTATTAATCTATCACAATTCTAAATACAATAGTGTTGAGGTTTTACTCTTTTTAATGCTTTTCTGAAGAGTCCTGAAGAGAGTGAACTGTGGCCCATGCTGCAGCAAAGAGTTAAGCTGAGGTGCAGAAAGAACATGATAAATAGTCTACATAATATTTCCTGAGCAATCCCTGTCTCTGCATTGTGTTTCACCTCATGCCCCCATACACAAACGATGCCTGGAAAGGGTCTTGATTATACAGTATTCACTTTGAAATTTCTCTTTGAGAGAAGGAGTACAAGACAGTCAAAGCATAAAGCATAGTTATATGCTCTGATTTGTGCATTTGTGATATTGATTCTAATTTCTAGAACCATGGATACTTACAGGCATTTTGGCCTGCAAAGGTGCCTACATACCGTATTTTTCGGACCATAAGACGCACCTGACCATAAGACGCACCCAGTTTTTAGAGGAAGGCAAAGAAGAGAAAAGGAAGGGAAGAGAAAGGAAGGCGAAGAAGAGAAAAGGAAGGGAAGAGAAAGGAAGGAAAGAAGAGAAAGAAAGAAAAAGAAGGAAAGAAAAAGGAAGACAAAGAAGGAAAAAAGAAAGGAAGAGAAAGAGGAAGAAAAAAAAGAAGGAAGGCAAAGAAGAGAAAGAAGGAAAGAAAAAGGAAAGCAAAGGAGAGAAAGAAGGAAAGAAGAAGGAAGGGAGAGAAAGAAGGAAGAAAAAGAAGAAAGAAGGAAGAGAAAGAAGAGAAAGAAGGACCCTGCCGCGGCTCCGGGAAGCCGCCGGCGGGGCAGGACCCTGCCGCAGCTCTGGGAAGCCGCCGGTGGGGCAGGACCCTGGCGCGGCCGCAGGACCCTGCCGCGGCTGCGGAAAGCCGCCGGTGGGGCAGGACCCTGCCGCGGCCTCAGGACCCTGCCGCTGCCCCGGGAAGCCGCCGGTGGGGGGGGGGGAGCTGATCCCGGCCCGGTGCTGGGAGGCCAGGGCGTGTATTAGCCCGGCCCCGGCCCCGGCCCCGGCCCGGCCCCAGGAAGGAGGCGGTCGGCGGGTGGGAGCAGGGTGGGAACCTGGGAGCCCACCGCTGCCGCAGCCACCCCACTGGCCCGGCTGCGTGGGGCAGGCAGGCAGGCCCGCGCTCTGGACCCGAGCCTGAGCCTGCCTGTCCCAGCCTGGGGGTGGGGAGGGCCAGCCCAGAGGCCGGGTGTGCCGCGGCAAAGCGGCTGCCCCGGGGGTTGGAGGGAGCAGCGGGGGCTGTGCGCCCAGCATTCGCTCTATAAGACGCACCTTCATTTCCCCCCCACTTTTGGGGGGAAAAAAGTGCGACTTATAGTCCGAAAAATACGGTAACTGTTCTAGTCAGTGACATGGCTCATATTAATAGCAAAGTTGAAATAAGGCAGGCTGTTAGGACAAATGGCCAGCTGACTGATAGAAGGTTGGAGGAGGACAGACGAATGTACTTCTTTGTGAATTTGCAAATTTTGTCTCTGCCTACAAATAGGGAGAGACTATATGTTGCAGAGATTTGAGCAAAAATGGTTTGTGATACCTATTAACCTTGGGGTTATGCCACTTTTATCCTGTATTGTGCACGTACAGGTACTGTGCACAGTCAGGGGGATCCTGACAGACAAGCTGTGTTTGCATCTGTGATTTGAAAAGTAGAGTGTTGGCAGATCATGGTCCTACACCTTATAGCAGTGGGATCATGCACTCCAGCTGTGAATGTTTCTTTTGAGATGCAACACAGACAGAACGGGGTTGAAGCCTGCTAGTGAGACAGACTGTTGCAGCAGTAAAGCTGAAAGTATTTTTTTTTTTCTGATAATTCACCCAGACTCACAGGAAAGATTGATTACTTCACTTGGGGAGCTCGGGCCAGAGAGCTTCAGAAAGACAACGAAATCCCTGACAAAGCAAAAAAAGAAGGAAGATCATTGAGAGGTTATTGCGCATAGCACTTGTGGGTAATCTAAGCAGCTGGTACCCTGGCAAGTGTTGGAGATTGTTTTGGGATTTTTGAAAATGCATATGAAGTGAATGTAACAGAATTTAAAGGTTCAGTTTTCCAAATCTCATCAGCATACAATAGAACAACCTTTTGTGTTCATGAGCAGATTACATGCATTTTCCCAAGAAATTCTTGAGTCAGGTGAAGTGAAAGATAAGGAATCGGACTAACATTCAAGTCCAGTTTTTATAAAGGTGTTGCCTTGAAGCATTGATAACCACATTAATGAGGTGGGGGGTCCACTCAGGCTGCAGTCTGAGCCAAGAAATTGACACCACAATGAAATAGTCCCAGAGCCTGAGCCTAAGTTAGCCGACTTAGACCAGCTGTAAGTCTATGACCCCCAGAACCCAACTCATCTGATAACAGAATACAAAATATGCTCAGGTCCAGCCAACAAAAGGCAAAAGCAGCAAGGATAGTGGGTCGTGTACCCTGGGAGAATTTTATCACCTCATCATGCCAGCTCTTGTCAAGTCTGTAGGCATCAACTGAGCACTGATGTTCATAGCTGGAAGCCACACCAGTTAACCTATGTTATTATTGTTCAAGACAGATATTAGACTTGTAAGGATGTGTTTTGTGTTTAGACTCTGAAAAAAAGACTTGTAATTTGTTGCATACGTTAACTTTTCTTATAATGTCTGTATTCCATACAACAATATAAAAGAAGATTTTAAAAATAATTTTAAAAATGCCTATTCTGAACTTGAGGAGTCAGACAGGGGGAGCTACAGCTCCCTTCTGCCAGGGAGCCATGGCTCCCTTGTCCGCAGCCCTAGGTTTACTTTTGTAATTAAGTCGACTTACGGTGACCACACCGGCTTTAGTTCGACTTAACAAATCCACTTAGGCATTCAGTCGACCTAAAGATCGGTGGTTATTAAGGAAGCCCTTAAGTCAACTTAATGAAAGTCAGGTGTGGACGTAGCTTTATTTAGGTCAACTTAAAGAAGATTAAGGAAGCTTAAGTCGACCTAAATTGCTAGTATAGACATACCCATAGATTATAAGGTCAGAAGGGACCAATATGATCATCTAGTCTGACTTCCTGGACAATGCAGGCCACAGAATTTCACCCCTGTATGCTTATAAAGGACCCCTAACCTAAGACTAAGTTAATGAAATCCTCAAATAATGATTTAAACATTTCACAGTACAGAGAATCCAACAGCAAGTGACCCATGCCCCATCCTGCATAGGAAGGTGAAAAACCTCTGGGCCTCTGTCTATCTGCCCGGGAAGAATATTCTTTCCCGATCCCAAATATTTTGATTTGCTAAGATATCTGTGATCATCTCTGATCAGAACAGGGCAACTGTGTGGCCAATTTCTTTAAATAGGGTTTTTCTAATGATCCACAATGCAGCTGTAGTCAGCTCCAAACTATGTTGCATATTATTGTTGAATGCCCACTGACTTACTTTGGTGGGCTGTTGGCTCTCCACCTGGCTGATGACGATGCCATTAAATGGCTGGGCACATTGTGCATACGCTGATAAATAAGTTACTAGTCCTTCCTCGTCCATTCACTTCACTTGCAATGTACAGGGGGAAAAAAATATGAACAACACGAATGCACGCAAAAGAAACCCAATAAGTGTCACCATTTGAGCTATTAATTTAAAAAATCCTTTAAGATTTTTTGGTGGTGGAGGAAGTGGTGGGCTATCAGATATAGTCTTTAAATATTTACTCCAGTGCTGTTAATATTTTCATTCACTATAGAACGTATGAAACACTTGCTAGTTTTTTTCCAGATATGCATGATACCACTGTGGCATCTGGAAAGAAGTTAACTAAACCATGTCATATTTAGGGAAAAATATATGACATTCACATTAGCACATCAAAAACATGTATAGCTTTTTAACTGAAGGTGACACAGATTTTTTGAAAAAATAGGTAAGTGAAGAGAGAAATAATTGATTATTCCAACAGGATGCCAACAATTTAGATTGGAATCTATTAGCATATGACATAAAATGACTAACTGCAAAGGGCTTATATCAATTTTCCTTTCAACTCAGAAATGTGCAACAAATTTAAATCTGCAGTGGGATTATTTACATGTGATATAAGGTCAGAGCAGAATTGTTTACAGTATTTCTGATATAGCAAAATCTTTATATATTTTATAGTGATAATAGATCAGTTTGAACTTGTATTTAACATGCAGAACAGCAAGTCACAAGAGTAGAAGTTGGCTATAGGCTCTCTGGATAGTCTTGGGCCAGATAGAACCTCATTTTATCTCAAAAACCTCTTTCTTTTACTAGGGATAAGGGACAGATTTGCTAATCAATGTTCTAGTTCCTTTGTCCTTCTTAGAAGGCACAAAGGGGTCATGGAGGCAATGTCTACCCTTGTTAATTTAAGTCGACTTTAACTAAGTCAACTTAGTGTGTCTACACTTAAAATTAAAGTCAACTTAAAGGGGAACTTACAAAGTCGACCTAGAGCATCCACACTGGATGCTCTAGGTCGACTTTGTGGGACTAGGGGGACCTTGGGCAGGTCCACGGTGGCAGGGGGGGCACCCCTTGTGTGCAATGGGGCAAAGGGGGACAGGGATCCTAGCAGGGCATGATGCTGTCTGGATTTAGGGAAGCATTTATGATATTTTCTATGGATATCTCATAAATGCTATAATCCATAGGAACTATGTCATGTTTGGTATCAATAGAAAGGTAGTAATTTGCTGGGAATGATTATGTAGTTTATGTCTAGGAATTCTATTTTGATTAGAAGTTAGGAATTTGATGTTATATCTATATTTTAACTTGTATCATTCTGGAGGAATGCCTTAGACAGGAGGGTGTGAACAACCATTGTCTCCTTAATGGCTCATCAGGTTTCTCCCTTTGGCCCATTGTAGGTGGGAGCTTCCTTAACATTAAGGAGACAATGGTTGTTCACACCCTCCTGTCTAAGGCATTCCTCCAGAATGACACAAGTTAAAGTATAGATATAACATCAAATTCCTAACTTCTAATCAAAATAGAATTCCTAGACATAAACTATATAATCATTCCCAGCAAATTACTACCTTTCTATTGATTCCAACATGACATAGTTCCTATGGATTATAGCATTTATGAGATATCCATAGAAAATAATATCATAAATGCTTCCCTAAATCCAGACAGCATCACACCCTGTCCACCTGCCCTGCCCTTTGGGGGGCATGCCAGGCTCCTCCTGTGCCCCTCCCCCAGCAGGGAGGGCATTGGTGTAGTCCTGGGGTAGCCCTAAGTCGACTTAGGGCTACCCCAGGGCTACACTGGCTTAATTCGACTTTAAAAAGTTGAATTAAGCCTTAAATCTAATGAAATGGTGGTTTTATAAAGTCGACTTAATTTTCAAGTCGACTTTATTTTCCGTAAGTCGACTTAAGCAAGCTGCTTAAGTCGACTTAAGGAAACTGCAGTGTAGACGCAGCCAGAGTGACTAAAACTGTCCAGAAGAAAATTCTATATGATGAAGGAAATCTCCTGGTGTAGATATGCCAACTTTGACTACACTCAAGCTCCCTTCCTCCTTCTGGCATAGGGGGAAAGTTGAAGAAGGGAGAGGCTGGCAGGGGAACAGAGTGGAGTTGTACATTGCCAATGCAATCCTTCATTAATTAAGGATTCCTTAAGGAACTAATCCAGTGGTGGAATTTAAAGAAGCTGACAGACAAATCCAAGTTCCATGAGTCTGAGGAGGACCCCAGGAACCAGATAGTTGGAACTGGTTCCCTGATGCTTAGTTCTCTAGCCAATAATAGTCACTTACTCCATAGGGAATGTTATTACTGTATTAATATTTTTAAAGTATTTCAAAGTCAGTGAAAAAAAATAATATAGAAGTTTAAATTACTATTCTATGGTACATTGTATATATTTTGTTAATCATGTGCATGTATTAGATATTTAGGTTTATCAATTACAGCTGTTTCTTTTTCAAAAGAGCTAGAGCAGAGGGGACTAAATAATCAATATTTGAACAGGGAGTGGACTAGCTGACCTCCTGAGGTCCCTTCCATCCCTAATCTTCTATGATACTATAATATACTATTGATGACAACCAAATTATTGCCTTCAGGGCAACAAAACTATTGATGCAAACAAGTCCGATATATTTTCAGGTGTTGAATAAAATTATACTGTTGCATCACTTGACAAATGAATTTTCCCATTAAAATACTTTTAAAACCGTTATCCAGTTTCATCCATGTTTTTATACCTAATTTGAAGCAAACAACTGGTTTCCTTTACATATTATCAGATTCAGTGCAACACAATCCAAATTGGAGGGCTAGTTTAACAGGAAAGTATTGAGTTTTGATATCAGCAAACAGTTGAATGTGGCATTAGAAATGGCCTCAAGCCATAATATCTAGATCTGGATTTCAGATACCATAAAGATCAAGATGATCAGATTTGGGGCTTGATGACAGAGTGGTCAGACATGAAATTTGGATTCAGATTATGAGCTCTTGCCCCAAAGAGTAAAGATGAGGTGGCATTGATGACCTGCATGTATTTACTAAAGACAACATTATTTTGTTATTTTATTTTGTTATTTTGTTTTTTAGTCAGCTTCAAATCTGTTTCCAGTACTGTTTTGTTTTGTAAAGAAATCACTTAATTGTTAGGACCCTCCCTTGTCCTTTCAGTTCTTGCTTCACTGATGGGAGTAGAAGACCAAAGTCCAACAGCAGGCAATACGACAGGTTTATTGGGATCTTTTTCACACAATATCCATTAGGACCCCATAGTCCTTTACACCAATAAAGTTCCCCTCCCAGTAAACTTCTAACCCTTCCCATTAAATTCTCTCCCCCTTTTCCTGGTTTACCTCAGTTTTTATAATGTATTTTAAGCAAGCAATTTTTAAATATTATATTACAAGATGATTTTTTAACCAATCTTAATATATCATAATGTAATTCTCTAACCAATCAAACCCTACCACCTTATCTGATTACAATTAATTATGAGACAGATGAAACAATTAAAGAATCAGACAAAAATTATCAGAACAGAGGGTATCATAAGGACCAAACAATACAAACTGTAGATTCTATAACCACAACTGTTATCAGATGTTTATCAAATCAAGTTTTCTTTAAACAACCTAGAGTGCATCTACACTGGCACCTTTGGTCGACTTAAGGACGCTTAAGTTGACCTACAGAACTTTGCGTCCACACTGGGCTTTTATTATGTCGACTTACTTAATAACACGACTTCTGAAGGTTGATTTCAGGCTTAAGTTGATCTTATTAAGTCGATTTAAGTCGACTGAAAGCCAGGTAGCCGGGTATATCTACACTGGAGGCTCTGTTAAGTTGACTTAACAAGGTGGACTTTAAGTCAACTTAAAGTTGACCTTGTTAAGTTGACTTAACAGAGTCAACTTAACTTAAGAAGTGTAGACATAGCCCTAAATTCTTTTCTTTATTGGGCGGTATTAGGCTGGATCACCTTCTTAACAGCCTGGGATTAAATGTTATGTTGGAATGTGCATATGTGACAATGTGCTTCACAGTTTATGGTTGCCACTCCCGCCTCTGAGCCAGAGTACAAGACTGTGACAGTAAAAGAAGCCTGTGGTTTTGATTCTTCGTTTTGATAACCCTGTAATTAGCTAAGTAATAAGAACACACTTAAAAATCATGGGATCATAGACCTTTACAGACAAGTCAAAATATCTATTTTCTAACATTAATATTCTATTTTTTCCTATATACTTACCCAACATTGTCCATCAGAGCTACTAAGTAGGCTGTATCGGTATTTCACCATACTCCTCAGCCATCTAATATTATATCCCTAATTTTACTTATGTTACTAGATTTTAGAATGGAAGATAGGTGAAGGCTTTGATCATTACAGACATATCTGGATGAGTAGTCAGAAAGCTGCATGGATTTTAGCCATTTTGCTCCATGGACCAAAATAGGGCTCACATGACTAAAACTTCATGCTATGCTAATTCAGAAATTTAGCTTCTAGCATCCATAGAATTAGTCTCTCAAATAGACTACAAATATATCTTCCTACATTTTTTCAAAATTTGAATTGAAATCTTTTGATTTCACGAAGAATTAATGACTGTTTAACTGCTCCTGTTGTTGCTAATACTGTTTCTATTTTGAAAGACAAATTAGTATTTTTCTTTGAATTTTAAATAGTCTAATAATTCCAAAGGAGGAACTGTGCTATAAAATGGCTCTATACCAAAAAAAAAAAAAAAAAAAAAAAAAAAAAAAAGTGTGGATGAATATAATCACCACAGGTGTTACTCCTAATGGCTGGATATGGCATATCAACTCTTTCCTCTCAATCCTCCCTGCTGACAACTCCTTTAGTCCTGTGATGGTCTGCCTTATCTCACAACTCCAACCAGATAATATTTTACTTTCATCCCTTTCACAGTAACAGACAATCCAACCAAAAAAAATCTAATGATTTATATTTGTCCTTGGCACTTTTTCTCAGGGTTTAAAGTTACCCTTATTCTCTTATGCTGGGGATCTCCATGCCATCTCCACACCGGCTGACAGGAGAATGCAGGCCAACCTTGTATGTAGGATTCCAGTTCAGGGACCCTAGAACAAACACTTATCTTGCCACTGTCTCCATATACTCCTTCCTACCAACTTTTCTAGAGACCATTCCCTTCCTAGGCTCTTTTTAATGATCAACATCTCTTTGGGCTTACTTCCCAGACATCTGATTGTCAAGATCAGCTACAAGAGCTTGCTCCAATCCTGTCTTCGAAGTAGATCCAGAGCCCAGAAAATGACTGCAGAGTAATTTCCTCTCCTTCTACAGCCTCTCAAATTCCAGTCCAAATTTCCCTTAGAATTTACAATTATTGCTTCTTGGTTGTCACTGCCTCTGGCTTCCTTCTAGTTCAGAACAACGTGCTTCTGGCCCCAGGCTTCACTGATCCCAAGCAGTTAGCTCATGACCTAGCTTCAGGTACTAGCTTCAGATTCCTCTTCCTTTAACAAAAGACTTACTCCTGAATCTCCTCCCTGGCTTTTTCCCTACAGACTTGTGTTCCTTCTTTTATGAATGGCAAACTCCTCCCCAACAGGATTTGATGACAAACTATGCCTAACACCCTTCCAGCTCAGGAATAGATTCCCAGAATGGTACGTTACAGAAACATGTATTTGTCTAGAAGTATAAGATGTGTTTAAATAAGTGCTGATGGTCTCATTTGGTTACTTTCTTTATCATATAATATTTGTTCAACCTCAGTGCTTTCTTCTGAAAGAACTTTCTGAATCCATGTCCTTCAATTCCTTCATATCTATAGTCCCATGGCCTTCAAACACAAACACACATAAATGCCAAAACATCATTTAAAAAGCAGTATACCATCTCATCTGTAGTCTCTGTTCTCAAATAACTGACTGACTTTACCATTAAGAAGATTTGCCAGTATATATATATATATATATATATATATATATACACATTTTTTTTGAAAAAAAAGATAAAGTGGGTGTGTTGGCTGCATGCCATTCAATAAAAAGAACATTCAAACATCCTGTATCTGGATAAAGATTTCAAATAATATGGGAAGAAAGAATAAACACAAATATTATGAGAAACCACCATACCAGATTGTTTCATTTACATAGTAAGTACAGTAAATATGCACCCATTATGTAAATATATTTAAAAAGACAACTAGTGACAAAAGAGTTATAAAAACATTTCTCCACCTATTTTAAAAGATAGTTTCATATATTTGCTTCAGACTTTACCAAACTTGTATTTTTTTCCCCTGTTTTCTTTTAACATAAGCCATTTCAATGGAACCTCAAACTAGAAAGCAATCCAGTCCCCAATATGACATCATTTCACACTGCCTTCCCATTTAATTTGCTGTAAAAAAAGAGTAAAAGAAAGCCACAGTTGGGGCTGTCATGATGTAAACTCCCTGAACCATGGTCCCTTTCCTCTAACTGAAAATAATACAGAGACACAAGTGATTTAGAGTATGACTAAAGAAGGGGGGAAATAACCATAGGAATCGACCTTACCTGTCCATTGTAAGGTTTTCAGAAATCACTAGTAATGTTTCAGTTTTTAGAGTCCAAGTTGAGATACCTTAGATTGTTTTCATACAATACTATATATCCACGCATTTGAAAAATCAGGCTCCTTCACTTTATCATATTCTAGACAACATAAAATTGAGGCACCCAGAATAACTCTTGAAAAGTCTTAACCATGCCCTTTAGAATTTGGAGACTTATTATAAACTACAAAGTAGGGAGTGCCACAATTCATGGCAACTGCACCTGTATTTTCCCTCAGTGAGTCAGCAAGCACACTCATTATCAGGCTTCCAGTTTGCTGAGCCACTGCCTTTTTGAGTGAAGATTCATGTCTCACTCCTTTCTAACCAAAGTATTTCCAGGTTGCACAGTTCCCTGCCTACACTGTGTTACCCCAGCAGGGACAGGCTGTCCAAACACATCTGCTTCCTTGCTCTTGAGAGATGGTTAACACATGTAATTACTATAGTTATAAGTTACACACGACACTTCTTATGTAAGCCTATTTTATTCTTAAAGTAAAACAATACAGAGAAAACAAGTTAAAGCCAATATAGAAACTTTCCCACATACGAATGGCTATGTCTATACTACAAAAGTTAAGTCGACTTTAATAAGGTCAACTTAAAGTCAACTTAAAATCCACCTTATTAAAGGCGACTTAACAAGTGGCAACACTTTAAGTCGACTTAGTCCATTGTGTTAAGTCAACCTAACTGCCCTTAGGTCGACTTAACAAAGTGGACTTATGCATCCACACTGGGCTTAGGTCAACCTAAGGAAGGGTTAGGTCGACCTAAGGAAGGGTTAGGTCGACCTAAGGAGGCTTAAGTCGACCTAATGAGTAGTAGTCATTAAGTCGACTTAAGCTTTCATTAAGTCGACTTAAGGAATTTCTTAAGGTGACTTAATAAAATCCTAGTGTGGACGTGGCTTAATTTAAGTCAATTTAAGCCTCCTTAAGTCGACTTAAATTGCCAGCGTACACATAGCCAATAAGCTTAGCAGACAGTCCCCCCACTCTCAGTATAAACACAGGCTCTGGTAGAAGCTATCATTCAATACCCATCCATGGGGTCTACTTTGTGCTCCCAAGTTCATCACAGCTTCAGCTCAGAACAAACACACTCATAGCTTGTTTAGTCTATCCTCTACAAAGTTCAGAGCTCTCTGATCTGGAATTTCCATGAGCATGTGATTAGTAGACTGTATTTTCCTCCCCAGGGCATAGTTTTAAAAGGGTGGGTAATTTGCATTCCCCGGGTATTTGCTAAGGTAATACATATTTTCCATTTCCCAGGTATTTCCTAGTTAATACATTTTTTCAGGTATTGTTCCAAAAAGGACTTTGAAGTCTTAATACCCTCCAGAGATTGCATTAGTCACTCTCCCAGAGAAAGTACATACATACAGTTCTGCAACCACACACAGACAGCTGCATGATTAATACAATGGTCCCATAGATGTTAAAATTAATTCAGTAAGGTTTAACTTAATCCCCTAAACTTTATCTTAATTCCATAAGGTTTATTTAGGATATTGCAGGATATTATGAGTCTGTCACAGATGGCAATGAATGTCTTACCAGCAAAATTATTAAAACCAAGAATGGAAGGAGAAGTGGTATGAAATGGTGAGGCATATAGTAAGAGAGACGCATACATAAAATATATTAAAAGAAACAACATTCACTAGAACAAGAAAAAAGTACTTGTCTTTTCCCTAATATTTTCTCCAATTCTTACGCTGTGAGCATTGCAAGATAGATTATGAAGTTTCCCTAGCAATGGAGTGACTGGAAAATATCTGCTTAAGCAAAGTCTGAAATAAGAGAACAAGATGGTACCTGCTGGCAAAAAAAAGAGAATTAAAAAGTAGGATGAGGAAATGGAAGGTAGAAAAAAAAAAGAGGTTTAAAATAGCTAATACCACAAGATTTAAAGGACCAGTAAGTATATCAGTGATAGTTTGTTATAACACCTCCTTTAATGCCTATGTAGCAAAATGCTGTACTTCATAGAAAATATTTATGCCTATTTGTCCTGGGCAATAAACAATTTTAGTACTGTGCACTGATGTGATAGATAGATAGATAGATAGATAGATAGATAGATAGATAGATAGAT
>ML685769.1:15320504-15336572 GCA_007922175.1 Pelusios castaneus | reverse complement strand
GATAGATAGATAGATAGATAGATAGATAGATAGATAGATAGATAGATAGACCTAGTAAAAAAGACTCCATTGTATTTTAAAATCTGTTTTTGTTTTTCCTCAGAAATACCCCATGCTCTCGAGTCAATTCTACCAGTGGACATTTCCTCAAAGGTTGTCCAGTTGCAGCCAGCAGGGTTATTCATATGCCTAAAGTTAAGCACACACACTTAAGTACCTTCCTAGAATCATCAGCTTAGTTTTGGGGGGTTAAGTGTAATTACATCTACAACTTTGCTCTTCTGCTTTCTGAAACTTACATTCTTTGACCTAGCTGTAAATGAAGTCCGGATATCTTAAAAATTCTAGCCGATTAATAGTATGTCTACTATTTGTGGGTTTACATATTTTATGAGCTCAAAATAATTGTGTTCATTTCTTAAGTTTATCACTGTTTTTTTTTTTCAGTGGCATGAATACATTTCAATTAGGTTTGTGTGAAAATGCTGAATTGCAAATTCTTTCAAAGTGAATGAAGTCTTTATCATTTTGGTTTGTTCTACATTGATAATTTTATCCGTTTGACTTAATGCATATATAAAACAAATTACCCTGGTGTATTTGCATATGAAATGCCCCCAGCCTAAAAGCACTAATACAAGCAATTAGTTCAGTATTTTTATCTTCCAATAGCACTGGGTTTCCACATAACAAGTGATCTTGGAAACTTGATAGTTCAGTACATATTCTACTAGGAAAAAAGGTGCATTTTCTCAGTGGTTAAGCAGTGTGAAAAGTTTTTTTTTTTTTTTTTTAAATCTTGTCTATGTACTCAGTGATGCTGCCCTGCTATCAATGTTGCACATCAGTGAACAGTATGTCATTGACATTGTAGAGAGCTTGTTGTAAATTTGCATTACAATACTCTTGTTTGGATTTTATTGCAGTCCTGCTCAGGCTGAGAGAGTGGCTAGTCTAAAGTGCATCTGTGCATGGAGCTTTAGCCACACAATCTGTATTAACCCTAACAGGAGCTCTGCAACATAAAATGTCTTCCATGTTGTTGTGAAAACCTGTTAGTGAACTTTACTCACATCATCACTTTGCTACTTTTTCAAATTAAAATAGCTTGTTGTCTGTTATTCATATACAGACAATTAATATATGCAATTCTATTAATGCTTCATTGTGAGTGTTAACTCCTCTCTCTATATTAACAGTATACTATGCAGGGTCAGACTTACACTAACATCTAGTAAATCAGGGAATCTGAAAAAGATTGAGAGGTTTTAGAACATTTAAAAAGTTATAGGTTCTCTTACAAAGATTCACGTTATTCCACAGCCATAGAGGAATCCATCAACACCAGAAATAAATGCTCAAAGATATATTGAAATTAACGAGGGTAAATTTTCAAAGCACTATGGCATCATATGTATTAGTCTTTTTAACTGTAAGAAATAGTATTGTTAAAACTATGCAAAAAGATTTAAGAGTAGATGTCCTAGCCTCACCTAGTTTCTCTCATACATGCATGTGATGGGGTAAACTAGGACTGGAGGCTTCTTGTTTCAGGTCTCATGGCCTTGTCTCACCCCACCCCGCCCCAGAAAAAAAGAAGTCCTCTAGGCAGCCTAGAGTGGTTGTAGAGGAGCAACCAATCTGAGGGGCTGCTAGAGCAATTAGTCACATGCAAGAAGGGCCACATATAAAGGAAGAAGCAGTGGTGGGGTGGTCAGTTGCTGCTTGGAGGTTGAAGAAGGAGGACCAAATGCCTGTCTGGTTGGAAGAGCACCATGACCATGGCTAGTGCAGTGCAGAGCCCAGGGTACTGAATCCAGAACCTAGCCAGACCAAATGAATGTATTGTGATGGGCCCTGATGGTCTGGTTGAAGACTGAGCCCAGGGAGGGTTGCTGAAATGACACCAGCTGAAGGCAATTAAAGGAGGCAGTGCCTCCAGGAAGGAAGCATTGGTGCTATGTCTACTCTAGGGCCATGAGTAAAAATCTAGAGGCTGTGTAACCTGGAAGGGGGGGACAATGTTTGAGACTCTGCCAAAGTCACCAAAAGGAACAGTGACTGGGTTGTGCTCATGAGAGGTGGGCGCCACTCTGTTGTAAGAGCTAAAAGGGGGGCACCCATGAGAGGTGGATGTCATCCTTGTTACAATGCTCTATAAATGTTTGTATGATTCCTTGAAAAAACAGGTTCAATTTTTAACAGAAAAAAGTCACAAAATTGAATCAAGTTTTTCCTTTTTTGAAGTTTTATCTCTGTGATACAGACGATACTGGTAGCCTTATCAATACAATTGTCTTTCTTTTAAAGAAAGGCAAATAATCTGACCAAGGACATAGAATGAGGTATCATACAAGATGCCTCGTTGAAGGGCAAGGTGAAAACCTGGAACAGGGATACCAATTATGCGCTATGACCTAGGATTATGGGGTGTGTAGCTCTAGTAGAAATACAGAGTCACAATTCCTTCTCTACTTCCTCCTAGTTTGTTCTGGGGAGGGACCTAGGATGGGTAGTGATTTGCAGTTGGCTTAGACAAGCAGCAAAATGGGGCCTAATACCCCATGCCATCTCAAGTAGTTCACACCAGAGTTTTTACTCCTTTGCAAGTCAGTGATTCTCAAACATATTTGATTGCACTCTCCTTCTTATAGACAAGGACGCTTTGAAGATGGGGAACATATAGAGTGGGGGGAAATTAAATGCAGGGGAAAGTATGACGCAGGATTAGGTCAGGCTGTAACAGCAAATAAAAATAGATGTTGGGATTTAAACACTGGGGAACAGCATAGTTCCTCATCTTCAAAGCATCTGACCAAGTGGGATTTTCTCCCACAAAAGCTCATGTGATAAATAAATGTGTTAGTCTTTAAAAGTGTCACAGGACTACTTTGTTTTGCTGACCTAGACTAACATGGCTACCCTTTTGAACTCTCCTTCTTTGTATCTGTAGTAGTTATGCCTCCCTCCCCACTGGCCACCTGGTTCTGAAGGCAGAGAGGATGGTATGGGATTGCCATCCTTATTTGGGCACTGCTGCTGGAGATAGTGCTGTCTTCAGAGCTGGGTGCCTGCCAGCAGCCATCACTCTCCAGCTACCCACCTCTGATGGTAGAGTGATAACTGCTGGCCAGACATGCAACTGTGAAGGGAGCCGCCTGCAGCAGCTCACAAGTAAGGGTGACAATCCCATATCACCCCACCTTCTCGGGTGGTGGTGGTCTCACTTTCCGAGCTGGGTGCCTGGCCAGCAGCTGTCACTTTCTGCCCACCCAGCTCTGAATGTGTGCAGTGAGTCTTGATTTTTTTTTTAAGTAAACATTCTCACACACCCGCTGAATACATTCCGCAGCGTCTCTTCCTCCCCCCCCCCCCCCAGTTTGAGACCCTCTGGTCTAAAGCACAATCTAGTCCATAGGAAGCATAAGAAAGCAAAGTGTGATGTTAAGTAGTTTCATTTATCATAGGAGAACAGTCAAAATGGCTTGGTCTGACTTTCTTCCTCTCTGGACACAAGTCAAAGTAAACAAGACAATGCAACATATCCTATTTGTTTACATGTAGCCCTTAGACTACATGTGTGCATAGAGGGAGGGTGTCCCAACCTTTTACTATGTGGAAAAAGTCATTCTTTTCGTGAATATCAGCAGAAGAAAGCAGTCTTTTGTAAAAACAGAATTACCTCAGCTTGGCTGTAGATAGAGTAGTAAAATTATTTTAGAATATTTTAGAATGGTCTGAAGCAAACCTCTGAGCTCAAACACCCGGAGTTCCAAGAAAATTTGTATCTGAATCTGAATCCAAGTTGGGAGGCTTGGATTCATCTCCATTTCAGAAGCTTCATTTTCTATCTTTCTTTGCAAGTGAAAAAAGGTCTGTCTTTTGATGCAGATTGTATCCACTTGATTACTGCTACTATTAAACCACCTGCCTTCTTGATGAAGCAATGGAAAAGGAAATCACCTAATTAAACACTTGGTCTCCTCTTCTATGGATGAAATAAAACCATATTTAATACCAATACATGGCAAAAATGTATCAGTCTCCTTTCCCCCACCCCCCATCTGTTCCCACAAGTAGCACATGCTAGAATGAAGTAAACAGTACATTTAGAATTAAGGAATGGATATATTACCTACCATGATGTACATCACCTGTACATAACTTGCATCAGGAGGTCATTGACTCAAACATTGCAGCTGGATTATTGTGCAGAGTTTATTTCATGGCAATTAACTCCATTTAGGTCTAAATTCATAAGAATTTAATCTTGTACTCATTAAGCTGATCACCACTGAAGACCAGGAATTTTATAGGGAGAAAATTTGAATTTTTCCCTGAAGTATTGGGTGCTGGGTAATGCTGAGGGGAGAATGCCAAACTAGAGTGACCAATGGTCTTGATGTGCTACTAAAACCTCTATATTCTTAAGATGATGTTCAGACACCATTCATGTACTTTTCTTTGTTATGCATTCAGATAATCGGGGTAGCTGAGCCCAGTTATTTATCTTGATAAAAATAAAAACAGGCCTATCACGAGCCTCATTAGATGAAAGTATAGTATTGTTTTTCTTTGCCTTAACAAAATGTTTGGCAATGGGGAAATGTTGTGATGACTTCTAAAATGATTACTCTTCATTGGGTGACTTTAGGAGCAAATTAAAAATGGAAATGGCATGCTATCAAACAAGTACACTTGCTGTTGCCAGACCTCCAGTATTTATGGACAGGCAAAATAAAAAGGAAGCTTTTGCAGTTTTATAAAAACAAAACAAAACAAAACATTGCAAACCAAATATGTTTCAGCAGTTTAATTAGTTATTCATGCTGGTATCCTGCCATCTCTGAAGCATGGTTATGCATCTAGTTACTAAGGCTATGTACACACTACCATTTTTAACGCGCAATAATCCTCTTCCGCATTAATTCTCCCGTGGCTGTTGTTGCGCGAGATCGCGTACACACTATGCTTGCTCTAACGGAACAAAGCCCCCCCCCTTCTGAGCGCAGTCCTCCAGGAAAGCGAAGGGGATTGTGGGTACGTATCCCAGAGTCCCCAGTATCATCTCCCGTGGTGCATTCCGCTACTGACGCTACCCAGCGGTTGCCAATAGCAACGAGCGCGAATTTCAAATTGAAGCAACCTTCTTCTCGGCACTGCCTTTTCAGAATCGACATGGATTCAGCTGTGATCTTGAATGCTGCCTTCAGCATTGTGAACACAGCCCAGATTCTGTTGCGGTTTGCCTTTGGATATGATTCGGAGCATGACACTGATGACTCGGTCTCGGATGATGACAGCATTGAAAACCAAACGGACATTCTGATCAGTTTCGCGGACCAGCAACACAGCCTGAACCGCCGTGTTTGGTCCCTGCAGACGAGCACAGACTGGTGGGAACGAATCGTCCTTCAGCTGTGGGATGATGATCAGTGGCAACAGAACTTTAGAATGCGGAAAGCCACATTTATGGAGCTATGCCAGGAGCTTGCCCCTGCCCTTCGATGCAAGGACACGAGGATGAGACCCGCCATGACCGTGGAGAAGCGTGTGGCTATCGCACTTTGGAAACTGGCGACTCCAGACTGCTACCGCTCGGTCGCAAACCAGTTTGGGGTTGGACGCTCGACCGTTGGAGTGGCACTGTCACAAGTATGCAGAGCCATCAACCGTATTCTGCTCAGGAGGATGGTGACCCCGGGAAACGTGAGGGAGATCATCGCAGGATTTAATGAGTTGGGCTTCCCGAACTGTGGGGGTGCAATAGATGGGACTCACATCCCTATTCTCGCTCCCGACCACCTTGCCTCTGAATACATCAACAGGAAAGGATACTTTTCGATGGTTCTACAGGCACTGGTGGACCACCGTGGTCGCTTTATGGACATTAATGCTGGCTGGTCTGGAAAGGTGCACGATGCACGCATCTTTAGAAACTCTGGACTATTCAGAAGGCTACATGCTGGCACATTTTTTCCAGACGAGAAAATAATTGTGGGCGGTGTAGAGATGCCAGTGGTGATACTTGGGGACCCCGCCTACCCACTGATGCCATGGCTCATGAAGCCGTACACCGGGAAGTTGGATCCTGACAAGGAGCGTTTCAATTACCGGTTAAGTAGATGCAGAATGGTTGTGGAGTGTGCCTTTGGCCGTTTAAAAGCGCGCTGGAGAGCGCTGTATGGCAGGCTAGATCTCCACGAGGACAGGATCCCATTAGTTATTTCGGCTTGCTGTGTTCTTCACAATATATGTGAAAGCCGGGGGGAGAGATTCAGGAACTCTTGGACCACTGAGGCACAACGTCTGGAAAATGCCTACCAGCAACCAGACACGAGGGGTATCCGGGGGGCGCAGCTAAGGGCAGTTCGCATAAGGGATGCGTTAAAAACCCATTTTAGTACTGTTGGTTAAAATTGTACCTTTGAATATAGTTACTAACCATTTCCTATATGTTTCAACTGTTAAAAATTAAGCTTTAGAAATTTTGTGTTTTTCCCCTGTAAACATTCATTGAATCAAAAACCGTTAATGTTAAATTAATGAAACAAATAAAGAAAGTCTGATTAAGTTTAACAAGGATTCAACTTTATTTAATTAACATTGATCAAAACTCGGGTTTGAGGGGAGTAGGGACTAAAGGTGGGTGTAGGTGCGGGACTCAACTACATATGTTGGGGGAGGGGTTCTGTTAGGGTTACACCATGGATGTCCATGGTGGTCTAAAAACTGTCTGGGGGGGGAATGTGGCGTGGATGCACTGAAAGGCATATGAGGCTGATGATGGGGGGTGCGAGCCTGTAGCAGACCGACCATGGTCTTGAGGAGGTTGGTCTGCTCCTGCATGATGCCTATCAGGGCATCCTTCTGCTGCTCTCTCCTCGCACTGCTCTGTCTCCTGTCCTGCCTGCACTGCCTCCTCCATTGCCTTGTCTCCCTCGCAGAAGCCTCATGGAACTGCATGAGCTCCTGGAAGACGTCTTCCTTGCTCCTGCGAGGCCTCCGCCTTATCCTCCTCAGACGCTCAGCTGCAGCTGTAGACTGTCCACCGAAGGTCATTCCTGTTCAGATATGAAAAATGTAGAATGCCGCTATTGTTCTCGCCACGGTCAGGAGCAAATGATGTTGTTCTCCCCACACATTCCTTCAATACACAAGAGGGGACCTATGGGGGGGCGGTAACAGATTTCCCAAAGCTTGGTACGGGTTGCAGAGCTAGTACAACGGAGAGTTGACTATTGCCACACCAAGTTCTGATCCCGTGCCCGAGATGGCTGAAATAGAGGCAGATCTCACACTGCTTAGAGTGCCTCTGCAAGCGAGAATGCATCTCCTTCATGTTGCCGACTTCAAGCCGGGACCTTACGCTGCAGGACTGTGCGCAGCAATGTTGCCCGCAGGAGTGCTTGCGAGTCTGAAAGGAAGAGTGTCCCTGAATGGTGGAGTGCAAAGGAATGCTCTACCATGTAATTTGAAGAGAAGACTCTGGAAATATTTGGATGACGCGTTCAGTGAGTTGAAAGGGAACGACTACTTGGAAATCGAGGCATACATCGATGACCTTTTTAAGTAATGCTAGTAACACCTTTACAGTTCTGTAAGGAACAGAACTGAGGACACCGAAAACAAAAACCCCTTGCAAAAAAACCATGTCTACGCTGAGCTGTAGCACCTAGAATAGAGGACATTGCGAACGGGACTTACCAGAGCTGCCTTCTGATGATTCCTGGGTAGGCGTGGAGAAGGAATCAGTGGAGCTTGTTTCTGGCTGGGTGGAAAATAACTCCTGGCTCCCCGGGTCAGTGGCTCCGTTCTCTCCGTCCTCGTAGTCTTCTTCTTCTGATTCCTCGTCCACAATTGCCTCGTCGCCTTCTGCTGCCTTCTCTGTTTGGGGTGCAGTCTCCGAGGTGTCTACCGTGCAGTTCGGGGTGGTTGTGGGATCGCCGCCCAGGATCGCCTCCAGCTCCTTATAGTACTTGCACGTTGCTGGCGCGGAGCCAGAGCGCCGGTTAGCCTCTCTGGCTCTGTGAAATGTTATCCGCAGCTCCTTCACCTTTGCCCGGCACTGCAGGGTGTCTCGCTCGTACCCCTTTTCGGTCATGGCTTTGGATATTTGACCGAAAATGTCAAAATTCCTCCGGCTGCCACGTAACTGTGACTGCACGGCGGACTCTCCCCAGATGCCGATCAAGTCCATCACCTCTGCTGCTGTCCAGGCTGGAGCTCGTTTGCTGCGGCGAGACGACATTGCGAGCGAAGCACACAGAGGCAGCAGCACCGAACAGCGAGGCAGAAGGGAGAGTGGTGAATTCAAAAATTCGCGGGACAGAAGAGGAGGTCGGGAAAAATGACGTCACGACGATAGAGTACAGGCGGAAGTGCAGAAGGGATGGAATTTGAATTGTGGGCCATTTCCGTTATATTCACATTGCGCGATAAGCGTACACACACTGGCCATCGCGCAACAACTATTCCGCGTTAGCAGCAACCACGCTCGTTTAGGTGGTTTACATTTTGCGCAAAAAGAAGGGACTTAACGCGGAATAACTGTAAGTTGTGTGTGTACGCTCTGTTTGTTATTGCGCATTAAAGGGCTTTATCGCGCAATAACTTTGTAGTGTGTACAAGGCCTAAGAGTCCTCCTTTTAGAATTTCATCTTAAAATTTCTATACACACCTCAAGGTAATCTATATACAGTATGACTCCTACTGAAATATAATATACTGACATTCCATTTGAACTATCATCAAATCTAAATTGGATTCTCTGGCATAAACATGAATAATACTGATTGTGATTTAAACAGACATTTGTTCTAGCCAAATCCAGCAAACAGAGACAATACTGATTAATCCACCCACCCCCACCCCATCCTCAATAAACTGTTTTTCTGGATAGATCATTTTCAGTTGATAGGTTGGTCAATTTTAATATTTATGGTATTTAAAATCACCAGCTACAAAATATTTCTTGTTATTTACATATATAATATGAGCAAAATGATTCCTATCCATCTTGAAAAACAAACATTTTCCTCTCCTGTCACAACACAATAGTCTGTGTACTTCTATAAGCAGAGGGGCGAAAGAAGAAATGGGCAGCCACATGATCTGGAATGGGATAGCAGCTGCTCTCCCTGGCATGTTCCCCACAAAAATATTTATATTTATAATTAGAAATCAAATTACAAATTAATTCCACTTGAAGCATTAACACCCCCAGAAATCCTTCTGTAGATCATCGTCCAATGGCAACACAGCATCCTCAGAAGAAGGGTCCAGCAAAGTTTCTATGCAGGGTGGCCAAATACTCTGCATATCTGCAAGTGGAAGAGGCAAAATCCCTGCCTATTCAAAAAAGTCAAACTCTGGCTTTTCCCCAATGGAATGAAAAGAGCAGAAAATTTCAGAGATTCCTAGCTCCCTGTGCTGGAAAATCCCTTGCAGGAGTTAATACAGTGCTCATACTCATTGAATAACTTTCCAGTACAACTGACGTGCATGTGTGTTGTTTGCCCTTGTACATGTAGTGGAGTGCTAAGATTTGCAAATTTCTCTTTTAAATAGTTGCGAAGTGTGATCTATTACCCATAAATTGTTCCTGACAGTTAGGGCTTTTAAAATAGATTGAAAGATTTAAAAAGGACCAGACCAAGTGGATAACTGCAGGTTCTCTCCACAGTAGCCTTCTTAACCACCTTGGCTATGTCTACACCTAAAAACGCTAAGTCGACTTTGTTAGGTCAACCTAACAAAGTCGACTTTGGTGGACTTAGCGCATCCATACTAGAAGCTTAAGTCGACCTAGCACATCCATGCAGGCACTTCCTAGGTCGATTTAGGAGGGGTGCATCATGGGAAGTGTGCCAACATGGCACCTGAGGAGGGCCCAATCCCCCAGCCAATCCCAATAAAAGAGGAAGTAAGCTCAGCACCTTCCATTGTACCTGGCAACATGCAGCACGAAGAGGGCATGGACTGCACTTGAGTGATGCAACTTGCTGGGGGGTGCTTGATACCTCCTATTCAGTGCCCAGTGCTCTGGACCCCGAAAGTGCAGAGGCAGACAGCAGCACCACCACCATGCTGAGCCTGCAAGCCGCCCTGTTGATGGTGCCCCCGGTGCCCCATTGCCTCTGGGCACGGGAAATTAGCAGCGACTAGTGGGACCGCATTGTCCTCACCACCTGGGATGACAACCAGTGGCTGCGGAACTTCAGGAAGAGCAAGCAGACCTTCCTGTAGCTGGTCCACGAGATCAACCCAGTCCTGCAGTGTAGGGAAACCTGCTTCCGACCTGCCCTGCCTGTCGACAAGCAAGTGGCCATCGCGGCCTGGAAGAAGGCAACCCCTTCGGCTCCGTTGCCCACCAGTTTGGGGTCGGCAAGGCCACCAGGAGGCCGCCCTCCTGGGGGTCAGCAAGGCCATCAATCGGGCCCTGCTAGTCCACCTCGTCACCCTGGGCAACCTGCAGGACACCAAAGGCCTCATGACACTCAGCTTTCCGAACTGTGGGGGTATCGTGGATGGGACCCACATCCCTGTCTGAGCCCCAGACCACCGGGCCAGGGAGTACCAAAACTGCAAGGGCTATAACTCTGGTCCTGCAGGACCTTGTGGACCACAGAGGGCTCTTTAAAAACATTTATGTGGGCTGGCCGGGGGAGGCGCACGATGCCTGTGGCTCAGGAACTTTAAGCTGTACCACTGTATATAGGTGGGCACCTTCTTCCCCCAACACACCATCACCCTCGAGGACATGCAGGTGCCCGTCCTGATCGTGGGAGATGCCACCTACCCCTTGCTTCCCTGGCTCATGAAGCCCTACACTGCAAACATGGACGCCAGCAGGGAGCTGCTCAGTCGACGACTGAACAGATGCCACCTGGGCATCGAGTGTGCCTTCGGCTGGCTCAAGGCGTGCTGGAGGGACCTCCTGATGCGCCTACATCTCGCAAGCATACCATCCCAGAGGTCATCAGTGCCTGCTGGGTCCTGCACAATCTTTGTGAACTGCGGCAGGAAAGGTTCCCCCACTTCTGGGAGGATGAAGCCAAATGCCTTGCCAGCCTGACACCGTGCCCCAGACACAGTGAGCCCAGCAGCAAGCGGTCCTCATCCAGGAGACCCTGAAGGACCAGTTCCTCACAGAGGAGCACTGAGGGGTGGCCCTGCTACCAGGCACCTTCACCTCCCCACCCGCCCATGCCTGCTCCCCACACATCCCCCACCCACCCGTCCCGTCTTGGGGGGAGACGTGTCAGGGTGGGGGGCCAGTGCTACTTCCTTGAGGGAGATGGGTCTCAGGCCTGCACCTGGCAACCCCTGGTCCTGGGGCACCAGCAAGGAGGAATGGTGGGATCCAGGGCAGCAGCACTCTTGGCCTGCTGAGGCTATCAACGCTTCTCCAGGTGCTCGAGGCTGGCTGCCTTGCGCTGCAGGGCGAGGATCTGGTGCTCCAGCATGATAGTCTGGTGCTCCACCTGCTCCAGCAGGCACTGGAACATCCCCCGCCTGGCCCTCTGGTGTGCAGTGACCTGCTGCAGCCAGGCCACCAGGCATGCTTCTGACTCCTCGGATATCCAGACCAGGTCCCTGAAGGGCTCATCCCGCAAGCGCGGCATCCTCCTCCTACTCCTGGTCATGGCTGGTGGGGTCCAGGGATTGGTGTGTGGCAAGGGCGCCAGAGCTGCTGGACAGAAGCAGAGAACATCAGCTAGCTTGCTAGTGCAGTGTGTAGCCTGACAGCCGCTGCTGTGCCCTGACTGTACCACTGCTTCCCAATCCCTGCCCTTTGGGCACCACCATGCTGTGCTGCCCAGATCGAGTGTGGTGCCCCGGGGGTATCTCCTGAGGTCACGTGCCAGCGGTGTCGAGTGCATGCTGTCTGTCCTTGATGCTCCCACCTATGGTCCCCTGACCCCATCTACAGACACGCCCATGGCACCGCTCGGGTCTGGGTCCCTTCCCGCCACACGGCCCCCGGCCCCTCTGCCCTGTGGGAGGGCCTCCATGCCCCTCCCATCCCTGGGACCTTGCCTGTCTCTGGCCATGTCCCCCCGTAGTGCCTGTCCCAGAGGCATACCCAGCCCTGCCCGCAGGGAGGGAGGGAGGAAGAGAGCACTCACTGTCAGGTACCGCAGGTGTCTGGCGCTCTGTCCCTTTGCCCTGGTGCTGCTCAGCGAGAGGACCCTGCTCCTCCTCCTGCTCCTGTAAGGCCTGGTCCTCTGCCATGGCAGGAATCAGCTCCAGGCTAGCTCCAGCGCTGGTGGGGAGCCTGCTGGGTGGTGTCACCTGGCTCCAGCACCACATCCTCGTCTACCGAGCCCTCCTCCTTATCATCGTCTGGGGAGAAGGGGGGGGGTCAGTGGAATTGACGATGTGGGCTGGGAGCCCGGTGCTCTCCTCCCCGCCCTCCCCCCGCCATCCCCCCAGGAAGGTGTGCATCTCCTGGAACTAGGGGCAGCTGGTGGTGGTGGCTGTCCTCATCAACAGCCTGTCCTCCTGGGCCTTGTGGCACTGCTGCTGGAGGTCCTTAATCTTCACCCGGACCTGCTGGGTGTCGCGGATGTGCCCCTTGGCAGCCAGGGCCCAGGAGATAGCGGCATATACCTCCTGGTTGTGGTGGCTGTCCCGCAACTGGGAGAGCATTGCCTCATCCCCCCAAATGGCAAGGAGGGTGAGGAGCTCCTCCTGGGTCCAGGATGGGGCCCTCCTCCTTTGCTGGCTGCTACTGCTGCCTTGAGACATATTGCCAATATGGCAGTCCTGGTCAGCTCTGAGGAGCAGGCTGGGCAGGGCTTTGTCCTGCCTTGTGGGGGCCCAGGGAAGGATCTTCCTGGAGCCAAGAACCCTGGGAGGAAGGTCAGGATGCCAGTTAGGTCGATCTAGCCAATTAGGTTGACCTAAGGTGTCTACACTGGGTTTAGATCGACCTAATAAGGACAACTTAAGTGTTAGGTCGACCTAACAGGCGGTAGTTATTAAGTTGACTTAAGGACGCCCTTAAGTCTTAGGTACTCTCTCCCCACCCCCACTCCATTTGTTAAACTTTGGAATATTTTATTTTGTATTGCATTTGTTGCCCATTTCACAATTGTGATGCACAGTTCGCATGGATGATTTATCCCTGTCATACAAGATGATAAATTTGCATACTAGGATTTGTAAATCTCTATTTATACATGCCATATACAATCAAATAAAAATTGTAGTTTCCTCTAAATTTAAAGAAGCTTTTTAATTTTAAGTATAACTAAAATGTACTAACATCAAGAAATTGAATGAATGGTGGACCAGTATTAGACAGTATTAAGGAGGCAAAAGTTTATGTTCCACAGTCTTAGAAAGTCATCAAATATTATGTGTAATCATGGCCAAAGAAGTAAAAATATTTTTTATATTGCTGAGCAGATAGCAGTTTGGTAGATATTCCTGGTATCTCATTAAATATGTCCTTTATTCATCACTGCTTACACTCTTCATGTATATCTACATTGGAGGCTCTGTTAAGTTGACTTAACAAGGTCAACTTTAAGTTGACTTAAAGTTGACCTTGTTAAGTTGACTTAGAGAGTTCACTGTCGACTGCCTGCATCCCCACTGGTAGGTGGTAGGTGCTAGGTCGATGGAGTAGTGGTGCGTTGTGGGTAGCCCTGGGAGGGGGCCTGGAGGCCAATTATGTCAACTTAACGACTTTTCCCATCAACACTGGCTTAAGTCGACTTAATAAGGTCGACTTAAGCGTTAAGTCGATCCTAAGAGGTGCTGTTATTAAGTCGACTTAAGAAAGTACTTAAGTCGACTTAATAAAAGCCCAGTGTGGATGCAGAAGTCTGTAAGTCTATTAACCTTCCTTAAGGTGACCTAAGACTCCAGTGTAGACGTACCGTTCAAGTCTTAAAATACAAGTACACTTTCACAATTACAAATTAAGTTCCAGAGGGGTAACCTTGTTAGCCTATTTCAGCAAAACAAATAAGGAATCCTGTGTGGCATTTATAAAGACTAACAAATTTATTAAAGACTTAATTAAAAGCCTAAATTAAAGCCTTAACAAATGTGTTAGTCTTTATAAGTGTCACACAGAACTCCTTTATTTGTTTTACAATAAACAAGGTTCGCAATATCATACCGAGGCTCTTATTTCACTACAGTTTGTTCTTATATCTCACTGAGTGATGGGCAATGCACCACCCTTTAGATACCTGCAAGGGAATGACTGACAACATTCTAGGAAGTTTGAAGAAAGTATAGTTCTGAGAAAGTCTGAAAGATTCCACAAGTTTCTATATAGGAGCAGAACATTCTAGGGGGTAAGTGAAAAATGAATCCATATATGGAATACCTGAAATGTATTATTTCAAACATTACTTTCCTTCTATTTTCCCTTTTGTCATTAACAACAAAAATAGCATTCCTAGTTGGTTCTGAGAGCACTTGTGCAAGGAATTTGTCGCCAACACTCCCCCAAAACTTCCCAGATTGTCTGAACACTGCTTTATTGCTCTCCCACCAGATGTCAAGGTGATTGAAGTTCCATGTGAGCACCAGGCCCTGTGCTCTAGAAACTTCTATTACTTGCCTGAAGAAAACCTTGTCTACTTCATCCACCTGGTCAAGTGTCCTATAGCAGATACCCACCATGACATCACCCTTATTGCTCTTATGTATGCATTGTGCCTTCTATTATGTCTCCATCTTTTTGCATTGGTGGTTAAATGGATTATTTCATTTCTGCTTAAATCTTTTACTAACTTCATTTTAATCTGCTTTTTGTCCTCTTGTTCCTGTGTTTTATTTCCTGATGCAGTCAAGTGCTTCTTTCCTCAACATGCAATATAATGTAGAATAGTTTGATCCTGCAGTTAAGTTTATACATTAAAATATATTATGGTCCTGATGAAACTTTTTGCATGATTTGTTTTATGGTTGGACAAAGTACTCTAATTATGTAGAATGTTTCCAAAGTCCTGTGAAAAATAAGTTTTCTGCTGAAAGCCTACATAACATCTCCACTGGAGCTTGTCTATGTATTTTATTTTCTGGTATTGAATCATGGTGTTTGTGGGGTTTTTTATTCCAGAGCAAAAATCATCCAGGAATGGACAAGTTATAGTTTAAAAATATGATAATGTAGATGATCATGAACTGTAAAATTAAAGATGAAAAGAATGGCTTGTGGAAACTCATGGAATCAAAGAATGGTTCAGTTACACTATTGCATGCTTAAACTTTTCCAGAACAATCTTTAAAGATTTCAGTTTAATCTCCATTTCTTCCACTATTACACTTGATTTGATTTTTTAAATTTTTCTCAAAATGTCTCTTACTTCTAAATCAACATCCACATATTTTATATTAAAAACAAGAAAATAGTTATTTCTTAATTGGCTCAGAATATCTCTTAGTCCGTTATATAGTAGTTGAAGACCAGTGCATCAACTGTACTTAGTTACTGGCACTCAGTGGCTGATTAAAACCTATGGCTGAGTCTACACTGGTTAATTAAGTCGACTTAAGCCTGCTTACATCGACTTAATTTACCCTGCATCTACACTGCAGTTTCTTTAAGTCGACTTAAGCAGCTTGCTTAAGTCGATTTAAGGAAACCAAAGTCGACTTAATTAAAATTAAGTCGACTTTCTAACACTACCTTCCTAATCGATCTAAGGCTTAAGTCGACTCTCTAGAGTTGACTTAAGCCAGTGTAGATGTGGGGTAGCCCTAAGTTGACTTTGTTGACTTAGGGCATGGGTCCCTTCTCGCTGGGACCACTCAGGTCCCGCAAGAAAGGACCACGGGTTTGCTTTCTTCTCCCCAGGACCCTCGCTCCAGCTGCTCAGCAGTGGGCAGCTAGAGCGGGGATCCCAGCAAGAAGGGACCTCAGGACTCCCTTCTTGCTGGGACCACTCATGTCCCAGTGAAAAGGAAGCCCCGCGGTCCCTTGTCCCCGGGACCCGCGCTCCAGCTGCCCCAGGGTCCCGACCAGGAGGGAGCGCGGGAGACCCTTGTCCCCTTGTCTGCTCAGTCGGGCCAGGAGGAAGCCCGGGGCTCCCTTGGCCA
>ML685769.1:15298252-15320104 GCA_007922175.1 Pelusios castaneus | reverse complement strand
GCTCAGGGCAATAACATCAGTCCGGAATGAGTTAAATACCTGGAAATATAAATGTAAAGAGCTGATTCTTTATTGCCTTGTGAAGTCACTTACATAGTGAGTGAAAAATGCTACCAACTCTAATAGGCAAAAGAATGACACTCTCACACCATCTCACTAAACTCTTCGTGCCTTTGAACAACATGCAAAGAGGTCTGAAACTAAAGAGAAGCCAAAAAGATGAAAAAAACCAAAATAACTCTAGTCCCAGCCAGAGATTTTACTCTTAAAAGGGAGATGAAATTAAGAACTTCACTGTTGTTATTCCATGTCTCAGATACTATTATACCTTTATAAAATCCAGTGATTGATCTATAAGTAGTATTACACACATATGGCATTCACTTTGCACAGTGCAAATGATCAGAGAAGATATAAAGCACTTGAGAATCAAATCATAAAAAGTTAAGGAAGAAGGAAAGAACAACATTTATAGAAGAAGGCAAATAAAATGTTTGGGGTAGAAGGACATCCAGAATTGCTAGGAGAGGTTGTATTGGATTATTATTTTTCTTAAGTCTTTAGCACTAGCAATATGTGCAGTCTTGTAAAACAAAATAATATGTGACCTGTGCCAAAGAACACATACTCTTAGACTTTAGTCCTCCGATTGACTCCATAAGGAAGGAACCCCATGTCTGCATGAAGTCAATGGTAAAATCAAAACCTAAAAGACAGAAAATTCAGGATAGATGGGGAAACCCAGGGATCAACTGGGGATCTTTTTTATGATAAAGATGGTTATTTACTCACAACATGTGAGCAGCACAGAAGAAGAGTATATTGAAGAAGAATTTGAATGGGGATACAGATGTATCTTCGGATGGAGTGTGATTTTCATACCCGGGAGGTAGCACAGAAGATGAAATGGAGACAGGAATGGGAGAAAGAGACTAATAAAGCATTATTCAAAACAATATTGTAGTAGGTAAAAGTAAGGGTTGCAATTCTGTGTACTGCATGAGCCCTTTCTAATATAATGAACATTCTGGTTCATTACCGGGTACCTTTCCCCATCCAGAAAGTGCTGAATAGGAGGTTGACTGCAATGTGCTAACAAAGTGTATTTTGTTACCCAGTTCAAAACCCAGCCAATAGAAAGATCCATAGTACCAAGAGTATGGGGGAAGGAAACAGACTGAGGTAGGAAGAATTTGAGCTGGAAGAGAGACAGAGGCCTTGTCTGCACTTGCTGCCATTTTCGGCAACAGTCAAAGGGAGATACCCAAGCTACATAAAATAACTTGCATATCTCTCTCTGACTCTCTAACACTCACTTAACTATCTGTCTCCCCTCACTGAATTGAAGAGAAATGTCCTCCCTTTGACACAGTGCTACTCTTCTTATGGAGCTGGATTTACTAAGTCAAACTCCAGATTGATTGAACGGGTCTTGGCTGACTGCTCAGTCGAACCCAGAAGATCAAACTGATGGCGGCAAATTTAGCTCCGTCAGTATAGACTTAACTCCAGTCTGCATGTGAGCAGCAGGCCAGAGGCTACAGCCTGCAAGTTATCTGCATGAGGGAGGCTAGGGAACAGGCAGCCTGAGAGCTGGGACTGGAAAGCTGAAAGTCAGGCACAGTAGCAGCCAGTGCAGCAGCAGCACAACTGTGTTGTTGCCTTCAAAGGAGGATGTGTAGAACAACTGCACATGTGGAGGGTAGATAGTATTGAGGGGCTCCAAACAGATTATGGACAAAGAGCTGAACACTGTCTTGAAGAATCTATAGGCCAGGGTTTCAATGCTTTTGAGGGAAGGTCTGGAAGGGGGTATTCAAGACACTAGGCCTCAGGATCACCGTAAGGTAATATTAATTTTATAGCTTGTACCGGATCATCCCTAGGGTCTGGGAAGGAGTGGGGAGGTCACAAGCTGGCAGGTTGGTGAGACTGGCATGGCATGGGGGAAGGATCATCACTTTTTTTTGGAGGGTAGTCACAACCTGAAATATTTACAAAGGGGGTCCAGAAAAAAAATGGAGAAACCTTGGCCTAGAGTATTATGTTTTTATTTTCTGCTAGCCTTAGGCCTAGTCTACACTGCAGGCAAAATTTGGGATAGATGACAGAAGTTATTCAAGTTGTACAGAGAAATTAGCATAACTCCCATCGACTTTGTAAATTCCCTTTAGTGTACCATCTCCACTGCGCTGTGTTGACAGGAAATGTATTCCCCTTGATGTAGCACTATGCTTTCTTTGGAGGTTGTTTTATTAGATTGACTCCTGGATCGATTGAGCATGTCTTCACTGCCACTCAATCGAACTGGAAAAATCGATCTGACAGTGGTGAATTAGCATTAGTAAAGTAACCCTCTGTTATGTCAGGTGTGTGAGTATTAATGAGGACCCATCAAGGATTAGATCCTATAGGCTGTGTCTACACTGGCAAATTAGTTTGTATTAAGGAAGCTTAATTCGAACTAACTTAAGCCATGGCTACCCTAGGCTTGAATGCAATCAAAAAGTAGATCTGAAGAGCACAGAGACCAGGCCACCAGGAAAAGCATCAGATGTATAAAAGTCATTAGAATCAGGTATTTCTATGATGGAGAAGCAACAAGCGGAGAATGTAAACTATTCTCCAGTAGTCACCTACTAAAGTAAGACCCTAAATGAATTAAATTTTTAAAAATACTTAAGAAAAAATAGAAAAATCAGGTCCATTTAGACCAGTAAGACCATCTGTTACCATTATCCAGCTGCTACCCTCTTAATTAAAATTATCCATAAGCCAATATCTCTCATAAATTCCATAATTTAATCATCTCAGGATGCACTTACACCAGTACAGCTGCAATATCATTATTTTAGTTTGTTATACCATTAGCTTTAAAATTTTATATACCACAGGTGAAATTTTTTTTTTCAGAAAGTTTGTGCAGAACTGATTCGACCAATTTGGACCATGAAGAGAGTGGAGACACAATTTAGATTTTCCTGTTCTTAAAATATTGTTACTTATCTTTGAACAGTCCTACAACCAAAAGAAATTGGCGTAGAAAATTAGAATTTTCTATGGAAATGGCTTTCATTAGAAAAAGTATTTTAAAGTAAATTTGGTTTTGATTGGATGTGGCTATGAGCTTTTTACAATTTCATGCTGTACATGTGCAGCACATTCTGCACTGGATTTTTCATTAATTTAGCAGAGTATGCTGTTAGCAGTGTGTTGTGGTGCATGTATTTGCCTGCAATTCATTCCTACATAGGGAAAAATGTGCTGAAGTCACACAAAGGCTCGGCAGGAGCCTTTGGCTCAGTCCCCAAGTAACTTGGAAGTGTTAAGGGTGGCTTGCTGCACCCTTTGTAACATGTGCGGGGTCTTAGTTATGTGCTCCAGGAGAGCCTTTGACTCCAGCGTAGAGGAGTATATAAAGTGCAAAGGGATTAGAGTGGATTGCTGAGCTTTTTGTAATGCTCTCAGGAGGGAACCTTGTCAACAGGACCCAATTGTTCCATTGAAGAGCTTTCCTGTGAGGTCTATTTGACTCATGATGGGGCTAGGTTAAAAAGAAAGGATGGTCTTGTGGTTAAGGCACTGAATTAGTGCTCGAAAGATCTGGGTTAATTTCCTAACTCTGTCACAGGCTTTCTTTGAGAATCTCTATTAACCTCTTGTGAATGAGTTCCCCATCTTTAAAATGAAATAATAAATGCTTCCTTTCCCTTGCCTTTGTGTGTTGTGTCTATTTAAATTGCAAAGTCTTCAGTTCACAGAGTGTCTCTAGCTATGTGTTATGTACAACGCCTCATAAAGTGACTGGTTGGAGTGCTGCTGCAAAGCAAAAAATAATAAAGATCAAAACAGAGATAAGAAACATCCAGCACAGAACTGACAGTTTAATGAGAACATACTCCCCCATTACACCAGACATGTAGATATTACCCTGGTTTCATGCTGGCATTCTTCCTGGCACTCTTATTACCAGTGCCACAAGAAATGAAGACATATATATATAGAGAGAGGAGTTATTTATAAAATCAATAGATCCTTCAAATGCTCTAATGCCGGGTGGAAAAATAAAATCAGCAATGGGTTGTACTCAGTGTTCCTGGAATGCAAAAAGGAACAAATGGGCAATGCTGGATGTACACTGCACAACACATGCCTCTCCTCAGCTGATACTAGGTATGAGCCTTCAGTCAATGTATGGAACCAAGTGAGGTCTCTGTTACTGATGGGAATTACCATCCTTTTACATATCAGCACCAGCTAATGCAGGAGCAGGCTGCAGGAAAGCCATTAGGCTCAGGAAAAGGAACTTATTCAATGAGCCTCCAGTAAAAAATGTCTATGAAGAGTTTGTTGACAGCAAGGTGTAATGTTTTCTTTACACTTTGTTAAATCTTTAGAAAGGTTTCCAATCTTGTGCTACTCCTCCAGGGCAAGTTGAGGTAGGTAGTCAGAAATGCCTGCCTGGTGCTGAATTGATGGAAATTGCTCTAGAGGAATGCAAGTATTTTGCCAAGTAAAATGCAGTTTTCAAGCTAAAGCATGATTGCCTTTCAGAAACTTTTCAGGGAAGTCATACCATGGTGTTTTATTCAATCATCAGGAGCGACACATGCCTATGAAATAATTAGAGTTCCCACCTGAAATAAACTGCGATGAGCCAGAATCAGGATGTAAAATATGTACTTTATGCACAGATGAGCTAGTCATGTCATGTTCAAAGGGCCTTGAAATAAACCAAGCCAGTTCAGACACTCCAGAGCTATTCAGAACTTTTTGATCATCATTCAGTGGCAAATTCCTTTCATTTATAAATTAATAATAGCAATGTAATTCAGTATTGTTTCCTAGTTTGCTCTGAAATCAGATGTGCGTGCTATAAAATAAATGGGACGAATGGTCAGTTGGAAAGCATCTTTTTTGTTCAATACTGTATCAGACATGCAACTCATATTTGACTTGCACATTATGTGATAACAGAGTAAAGGAATAAACTGAATTCTTTAGTTGCTGCTATTTTTGCTTGCCACTCCCTGCCAGCTTTTTGTACACTGCCAATCCTTGAATTTACCCTCTGATGCTATCTACCTTTTACACGGAATACATACACAGTTTGCCCTTTCAGGCACTTTAATTGCATTGCATTTAACCTTTAAAATATTGACATCTTTTCTCTTCTTTCTAATGTTATGACTTTGAATCCATACATAGTAAGAAACAAAATGCCAGTTTTTCTATCTAAATTAAAAATCAAATTAAATCTTAAATGAAAAAAAGAAAATGAATTTCTAGACTGTCAGAATCTCCCCTATTTAGATATGAGATATTGTGCCCCAAACAGACAATCAGTTATAGATTGGCCAAATGTATATTATTTGGTTTTGTTTGTTTAAGAAAAAATATGCTTGCAAACATACATTAATCTTACTTTTAAAAAGCCATAAAATTGTATTATAAAGAAGAAACATTTTCTTTTAGTGATAAAACATGCTAAAATGTAATCAAAGAGTCAACTTATGTTCATTGTATAAAAATGCAAACACAGTCTACTTAATAAGCAGGCCTTTTCAGAATCCACAAAATCTATTGTGATTATTATACAGGGAACATTTCCATGTAATGTACATAACTTACATGACTTTGTTGTTAAACATCGAGCATGGCTTGAAAAATTTCATTCAAAATGTTACATAAAAATATTCAGTTTTGCCTAGAAATTATCTGTTTCATTTGGAGACTTCTCATTCTAAGAGGCAAACTCACTTATCTACTTGAAAAAGTCAATGCACATTATAGACAATAGGCTGTAAGTTCAGTTTCAGGCCCCAATCCTACACAAATGTATATACATTTTTACATTTGTATACTGTGAGTAACCCCTTGATTTTAGTGGGACTCTTCACAGTGAATAAAGTTGAGCACATGCATACATCTTAGTAGGATTGTGGTCTTAGCCGATAATCACAGACTATGTTGCAGGCACTGGTCTAATCTTACAAAACTCAAAATAAAACGTATCTTTCTTTTTTAAATTCTGATGATAAAAGAGTGGCTAATATTACGGCATCTCAGAGAAAGTAATTAATGTACTAGTGGATGAAGATCAGACTTTATCTGTGGTGGAAATTGAGCTGATCTCTAGAGGTGGGTATTATATGTTATCTGTGCTGCACAGGCAGATCAGACTGACATCTTATTTTTTTCCTTTGGATACTGAGGAGGCAAAAGACTAGATTATCAGTTGGGTATGTGGCAGAATGGCAGTAGTCTAGGGCTGGCTCACCACTCTGTGTATTTTGTAAGCAGTCCTTGTAGGGGCCAAATTGGGAAAAAATTGATTAGGTCTGGGTGATTAACCAGTTAATGGGGGGGTTCAGCTTGATAGCTGGGAGATGGGTGTGCATGTGTGAAGAGAAGGCTAAGGAAGCCTGGGATGTTAGCAAGGTCAGACTGCCTTTGCCTAAATGCTATGCTGAAGCTGAGGAAGAGCCTCGTGGTGGTGGGACATGAAGCAGTATAAGACATAGTAAGTCAGTACACTGGTGATCTTATATAAGAGTTTCTGAGGCCTACTTCCAAACAGAAATTCTGTGTGAGAAACACATCCTGTAAACATGGTACATTATTTTCAGTTCTCAATTTGTGCTGGTAAAATATAAGTATACATCTATATGAATCTATATAAAACATTTTAATTTTTTGGAAAATGGATTGATTCCTAGGAACAATCACTTGGTGGGGTATTTTATTTTTCAGGTTCCTGTTCCAACATGGAACACAGAAGCAGTGTTAGTCTAGTTCAGCAAAACAAAAGAGTCCTATGTCACTTTTATAGATGAACAAATTTATTTTTTGCATGAGCTTTCATGGGTGAAGCCCCACTTCGTCAATTGCCAGAAAGTAGAAGAAAACTTACACTGGAAAAAAAAAACTTACATTATAGGAGGGGAAGATAAATCCTGTGATTTTATTTCACTGCATCAGGTCAGATGACTTCACCAAATCAAACAAGTTGTAGAGATTCAAACAGTGTATAACAACATATCAGAAAGTGGTGAGGTTGAGAGATGTGAGAATTTGTTTGCAATGAAAAACAAAGAAATAGTCCTGTGTGGCACTTTTAAAGATGAGTGTTCGTAGTTAGAAAGCCAATTCATGTCCCTATTCAAACCCGAGCTATTGGCATCAAATTTGCATATGAATTCTAACACTGAATTCTCTTTGAAGCCTTGACCTGTAAATTTATTTAAGGATACACTCAGATAAGTCTATTACAGAGTAGCCTGGAAGATTAAAGTGATTTCCTATTGGTTTTTTAATGTTCTTATTTCTGATGTCTGATTTGTGTCCATTTATTCTTTTGCACAGAGACAGTCCAGTTTATCTACTGCTTATTTTTCAAGGTGGTTTTGGCAGAATTTACCTATTTTGCCCTAATGATTGCACCTCATTAAGGTAACAGAAATAGTCAGGTCTCTGGCCTACAATGTTGTTCAGTTTTCTAGAATTAAAACCAAAACTGTACCTTATACACACAAATCACATTTTGTTTATCTTACTGGCAAAGTCTTCAGTTGCTGATTCTTAATTTTCTCGAATGCATTGAGAAGTATAGTGAAGGATCAGATTATAATGTTATTTTAATAAAGTACATATTTGTCTAGAGCAGTAAAGGAATGTGACCAAAACTGTGGAGCACTCTCTTCCCACTTAAACAGGAAAGAAAAAGAGATCAAATGTCTGCAAGCTTATAGCTACTAACTAAAATTCTGATTTTTGATGGCTTATACCAGATTGAAGTGCTGCAATATTCACATCATTAAGTCAATGAGAGGAGACTAGCACTGGAAAATAGCTCAGTTTCCCTGCCACTGAAAAATGGGCTGTGTATTGGCAGTGAGGTGTGTATAGATTGAAATGGGAAAACGCTAGTTCAGTGCATTGCCTTTGTGGATTCTTCCAGTGTGTTTCCTATGAAGCCAGTCTGCAACACAAGCCCTAGTTCTGCAATGAGCACCATAGCAACACAAGGATTCCCTTGAAAGGAAAGGACCAGGAAAGGAAACCCGCCCTCCCCAGCCATACTCCTGAAAGAGAGTAACCAGGGCCAGCCTTAGGGAAAATGGTATTCTGGATGGAACCCTAGCCCCTGCTGCCTCTACCTGCTCCAAGCTTCCTTCCATGGCCTGCTCTGCTCCTTGCCTCTTAATCATGGCATCCTACCAGCCAGGGTGCCTTGTGGGGAAGTCAACTATGTCACCCCCCTCACCTCCTGGCAAGGCCCTGAGGGTAGGTTAGAACCACCACCTGCCAACACATGGGATTCAATCTATGTAGAAGGTCACACTGAGGAAGTGAGGGGCAAATTTCATCTTCATATGCCAGCTGAAGTAAATCTAGTCAGATGTATTCCTTGTAAAATAGTTGTTGGTGGTTATATTTAAATTCAGTTTTCCTGATTTCTTGGCTAGATTTTAAAGGGCAACTATATCCTGCAGCAACCTTCTGGCTTGGCACAACAAATGCTAATAAAAGGAATTGATTACTGAGTGGCTTTTATCTATTATATTTACTTGTAATCTAGTTCCTCATCGTGTTTAGACAATGAGCTGCCACAATATTCACTCTTCTATTTCCTTTGGAAAGAACACCAGAGGTCATACTGAAAATATCACAGAAAAGCTGGCTTGGTAGAGATCCATATCGTTAGGTGGTGCTTACATCCCATGTAGTTTCTGTTACAACCTTGAAAATAGCATCATTAAGGAATTAGATAGCAGTAGTGTCTAGATGCTGACAGTCTTCCTATATGTCTTCACATTTTATTCACACACAAGAAAGTCTCAAACAAGGACTAGTACAATATGAGAAAAAGGGATACAACATAAAAGAAAATGATGTTAATTCCATAGATTTTTAAGTTTAAAGAAAATAAATGTGATCTGGATATTGACTCATTTCTTCTAGGGTGTTGCAATAAAGGGGGTCTTATAGAGCATTTGGATGACAAGAGGGCAGTGTCTTGATGAAACACTCAATGCAGAGTATATCAGTTTTGAAGGGTAGGGTGAAAGAGTGTGGAGATGGTAGTGCAGAAAAGGTGTGGAGGAAACTATGATGAATATTTGGGTAAATATGGAAAGGCCAAATTATATAGGTCAATGAAGTTAAGAACATGAAGTTTGAGCTTGAATTGGTAGCAAAAGAGAAGGGAAGGGGAAGGCAGAAGAGGAATTGAAGGGGGTAGGGTGACGTGAGAAGCTGCCATTTGTGTAGGCTAGGAAAAGGACAAATGTGGATGAAAGGATTTTAGAAACTGCTGAGGGAAGTCAAATGATCCTCTAAAAAGTTTGCGAAATCTATGGGAGACTCTGTTCCCAACCCAGTGGATTCTGGAGCCTACGCAACAAGATCCTGCCCCCCTGGCATAAATTTCTTCTGGCATGCTTTCCAGAACTTAAATTCATCAAAAATGTAGTTTCAGATTTTTTTTTTCAGTAAGAAACTGAAAAACAATGAGTTTAGAATGAAATTGGTGGCCAAACAAACTAAAAAAATAAAATCCAAACAGCCATCAATTATTCATTCAAATATAATTATATTCTTTTTGTTATGCTGGAGATGACACACTTCCTCTTGATTTATTATCTTACAGTCCTATTGGACTGAGGCAAAGTTTCTCTTGGAGGCTCTGAAACAATGGGAAAAGGGTCTGTGAAAATTTTTGTAATCATAGGAGGACTAAATCATGAGGAAACAAAGTTGTGTCACTGAGTTGGGGATGTTAAAAAAATGGGCAGAGATTATGCATTATCATTTATTTGATGATGGCAGTTATGTATCCACTTAACACATACTTCCCAGTTTAATGTTTAATTTGATTTGTTCAGCTGTGTGTATTTACCTGATGAATTCAGAAATAGGTGCATATCTCAAGAAAATGTTAGTCTTTAAATGTTACTCAGTTTTGATGTGACCGTACTCAAGGAGAGTTTGGGGATGATTTATAGACTTTTAATCATACCCTAAATCTTTGAAGACATACTTTAAAAATGGGAACAGATATTTGATGTAACCCTTGGGACTGAAGCATTGGAAGAATATTACTTAGTTTATAAAAACGTGTTCACAGTCTTGCAAAATAGAATTGCCTAATGAAATGTTCATAGCATGTACTTTGCTCAAAATTAAAATTATATGTGGTTTTCAAAGCAGATATTTCGTATTCAGCAACTAACCAACTAAGCAGGCTTAAGAACTTATCTACTCTGGTTTTAGTATATCTAAACACAGATACTCTATGAGGCAAGGTGAGTTTCTCTGAAGATTATAAGGAGATTTTTAAGCATTTACTTTATTGAGAAGATTAGCCCCCAAAAGAAAAGTTTCAAAGAAATATGAAGTGTATATTAAAAATGACACTCACCATTACTTAAAATTTTCTTTTTGACAAAAAATATTCTAGTCTGTATTACCAAAACCTAAATAATTAAACTGAAAAATATGTACTTTTATTTATCTATGGTACCTGTTATTTTTAGGTCTCTCAGCTTGTAAAGTGTGAACTCCTATTTGTTTATCAGTTTTCAGGTAATTTTAGTTTCTACTTTTCTTGCATTAGCTCAGTGTTATCATTTTTTGGATTGGAGGAGAATAGGTGTTTAAAAATACTAGCTTCTACTAATGCTTATACAAAATCAGTTTTGCATAATCTTGGTTTTACAAAACCTAAACATTTTGACCCAACACAAATCCGTCAATTTTCTGATAGCCATACATTATCATCATTTGTCCCAAGTACTCATCTAAAGATCTTTCAGAAGGCCCAAGTTTTCAAAAGTTGACATTTGGATCCCAATCCTGCAAGCCGCTCTGCACTAGGGGACACCTTTTGCAACAGCACCCACGAGGTGTACAAAACTTACATGCATGCAAGCAAACTGGTATTTGTTCAGAGGAAGTTATGTATAAGCCATTTTCTCTGGAAAAAATTGTACTTGTGCTCCATCATATTATATTCCACAATTTGTTAGGGACAGCCACTAGGGCTTTTTGAAAAAAAATAGAATTCTTGCAAACTTCTGAAAGTAAGCAAAAAATGTGCATCTATATGGATATTCTAATGTCTGTGTTAAACCAGTGCTCATATGTGGCCAAAAATCATAAGTATATATCTCTGCTATATGGGAATTCCAATGGTTTTATATAATAAGAGTCTTAAGAATTTACAGCAACTAAGTGTCTACCTGGTTATTTTTTCCCATGTTATATTAGAGTGAAGTTGTCATAAAGGAGATACTAGCATAATCCCTGCAACAACCATTTTCCATCTGTCTCATTGTTTCTGCTGTATGACCAGCATATCGTAACAGTCAGAGAGGACAGTCTTTAGAAAAGTATTACTATGAAAGGGGATAGAGCTGTCAGCTTATACAGTTTATTTTAGACAATAGGATCAGACTAACAAAGTAAAAGATGGAGGGAAAAAATCCTTTTTAAAAAAAAAATCCTCCATTTATAGAGCATATGAAAGCATTCAGCCAATCTCCTTCAGAAAGGATGAAGAACTCATTGAATCATTTAAAAATTATCTCCTATTCAAGAGTGTGTGGATCGTTGAGGGTAGAGGTACAAAGCAGAGCAGTGAGGTGAAAAGCACTTAAAAGTTGATAAGGTTAAATTCTGGCTTAACACAGGCTCAAATCCACTTTATTATCATCCTCAACAGCATCTCACAGGCACCAGGCAGGTTTGTATCATCCCAGGCTTAGTCATCTTGGCTATGTCTAGACTAGAAAAGTTAAGTTGACTTAATAAGGTCTACTTTAAGTCGACTTAATAAGGTCAATTTAGGGGCTAGTCCCCATCCTCACTGGCTTTAAGTCGATTTAAGGCTTAAGTCGACTTAAAACCAGGTGTTATTAAGTCGACTTAAGCTTTCCTTAAGTCGACTTAAGGAAATGCGTAAGTCGACTTAATAAAAAAGCAGTGTGGACGTGGCTTTGTTTAGGTCAACTTAAGCTTTCTTAAGTCGACTTAACTTGCCAGTGTAGACGCACCCCTCAAGTATCCTTTGATCCCCTTCCATAAGTTTCCAAGCCTTCCTATGCTATTGGGCAAAAGGGACATGAGTCTTCTCTGTCCTGAGGAGACAGCAAGGAGTCACAACTAGCTGTTCCTCAGAGCTAAGGCTATAGTGCAGAGATCACTAAAGCCACCCACAAGGCTAACAGCATGCAGACTGCTACCTGCAGGCAATTCAACTCCTTTCCATTGTGACAACTTGGTTAACCCATAGGACTTTGGAGACAGCTAAGGGAAAAGTCCCTATGGAGGCAGTGTGGAATCTTTTGCATTTGACCCTATTATTTGGAGACAAGGAAAACCAGGGTTCCCAAGGAAAATATGGCAAAAGAGAAGTTTACAGAAGATCCAGTCCTCCCTCAGAAGGTGTGCAGATCTGCAGCCAGGAGAGTGCATTACAGCCATCTCAAGGCAAAGGAGATAAATGATAACATATTAATATATCTTTTTAAATAGAGAAAAAAATTCACTTCCATCTAATTTGGCACCCCTTAATGCCTGGCACGCTAGGCAGTTGCCTAGTTCGTGTAGATGGTTGTACCAGCAGTGCCTGCACATGACATTTAGAAGTGATGAGTAAAGCTGGGTCAATAATGAATTTTTTGGATGGTGGGGATCTGAACTGGTCCTTTTGAAAATTGTGGGGGGGGGAAATATTTCTTTTTGAAATTTTCAGTGAACTGAAATGCCTAGTTTGATCTAAAACAATTTTTTTTTCTAAATGGTTTGTTCCACCTGAATGAAACATTCTTTGTTTTGTTTTGGATCATTTCACACTTCCAAATTTTATTTGAAATATTTTTTAAAAAATTCTAAATGAAAGGCCATTTTGAATTGAAAAAAATTAAAACATTTCATTTTGAAAATGGGAAAATGAAAAAGTCTGATTTTTTTCAGAATTTTGTTTAGTGTCTTTTCTTTTCTCTACTGATACATTTGGCAAAATAGGCACAATGTCCAGATGTTGTGAAATGTGCATCTTTTGACTAAAATAAAAGTTTTGGATGAATTTTTTACCCAGCTCTAGTGCTGAGCGCTGGTCACCTCGCTCCCCTTCAAGTGAAATTAAGGGTGCTCTGCACTTCTGAAAAAATAGATCTTAGCCTTTGCAGGACACTTGAATGTATGCTGCCTTTGCACAGTGCATGTGCAATGCATGTTTCTTCTGGGAGCAAGCAATGCATCTAGTACCTAAGGCAATGACTACCTCATTTTGAAAAATTCTGAACTCACTTCATAATCTTAAACCAGTATTGCATCCCAGGACACTGCTTCCACAGGCTGATGGCATTCTGTGTGGGGGTTCATAATAGTACTATACTATAACTTTTAAGCTACTCCTTGTGGGATGGATGTGCCTAATAAGCTCCCTTTCTACCAGAGGGAGGTCATGCAAGAAGGACCCCAAAATTCCCATATCAGTGAGAGAGACTGTAATTTAGTATCTCAATCTATTTAGCCTAACAAAGAAGGCTAAGGGGTGCCTGTATTACAGTCTATAGTAAAACGAACAAGGAGTCCTGTGGCACTTTTAAAGATTATTGTATTTATCACATGAGCTTTCATGGGAGAAATAATTAATAATGGACTGTTCAATCTAGCAGAGATGGTATAACATGAGCCAATGGCCAGAAGTTGAGCCTAGGAAAATTCAGAGTGGAAATAAGGTGTCCATTTTTAACAAGGAAAATGATTAAACCCTTGGAATAGCTTAGGCTCCTGAAGTCTTCATCTTGGGCAATTTTAAAAATCAAGATTGATATTTTTCTACAAGATAGGAATTATTTTTGGGATGTTTTATAGTCTTTGTTATACAGGCGGTCAGTCTAGATCAATGGTCCCTTCTGATTTTGGAATCTTTCTATCTATATAAATATAGTAGACATCTGTTGCAAAATAATGGGACTATCTGCTAGCAATTAGTGAGGCACAAATCTTTATTGCTGAAGGAGATTTTTTTCCTTACTGATGAATGGATAATATAAATATTTAAATGTAATATCTTTTTTTAGCAGAACTGTACCGAGGCTCCTAAAATAATTTCATCCTAGCTTTCATGAAATATGTAGTTCCTATTATGGATGAACACTTCTTAAAAATGTTACTATCCTGGACTTTAATTATATAAAGGATATCCGGGTGCACTCACCAGATTTTTTTTAGGCATTAGAGTGCTTGCAAAAAATTTGGTACTCCTTTAAAAAAAAGACTTTTCTTTGCTCCCTTTGAAAATATTGTATTTCTGCCACACTTCACTCTGACAGCATAATTAAATTAGTCAGGCATCAAAATGCCTAGCTTTTGAATGACATGCATATGAACAGCTAACATAATTGACATTTCAAATATGAAAGCCTTCTGGCCAAAACATGGGTCATAACATTTAATGTTCCAGGCAAGATCTTGTGAGGTGCTGAGTGTCAACTTCTCTCCTCCCCACAGTGAAACCATATCAATGATCATGGGGTACTCTGTACCGCAATTGGAAGGCAATGCTTAGGTCTTCGACGGCAGAAGCCCAAGAATACTGAAGATTATTTCAGAAAAATACTGATGTTATGTTAAGTAATATTCCATTGGCTTGTGACCTGCCATGCTGAACACAACATTCTACTGTTATCACTCACAACAAAATAGGACACATCAACAAGTTGAGTGAAAAATACTTTGCATTTGACATTCGCAAATTGAGTGTCTGGTAAATTTATTGTTATGGCTAGAAATGGGCCATCTGATCACAGTTCCTAATGCACAGACACCATCATGATGGAAAATATTTTTTACCCTTGCCTGCAGTTTTGCATAGAGGAAAAGGTCTGAAATGGCTTTGCAAAAGGCAAATTTGGTGAGATACAGTTCAGGAGAAGTTTCATCACGACTTACTTTCTGGAGATAACCGACTTTAATTTGTAGGCATGTGGCCCTGAGAGCATCCTAAGGCCAGAATGCCAAGGGCTCTATCTAGCAGTCAGTTTCAGCATAGTGTGTCAGTTGTCCTGAGCAGCAGAGTGTACCCAACTCTCTGTCATAATCTGCATCTAAAAGATGTCGCGTGAGGTATAAAATACACACTGGTAACACTGTCGTCCTGAAAATCATTGTGTAGTATGTATACAAAGTTGCAAATATGGTGGATTATGTTCTTAAAATGTTTGTCAAGCAATGCATAAACACAGTCATCCTTAGACAAAGGAGTTTGTATCTGCGTCTTTAACCAAAACTGGTTATCAAACAGACACAATGGCTATGTCTACACTTACTAAAATTAGTTCGAATTAATTAGTTCGAACTAACTAATTCGAACTAATTTTAGTTAGTTTGAATTAGCTTAATTCAAACTAAAAAAAATTAGTTTGAACTAAGCCACTGCCATTCATGGTTAATTCGAACTAGTTAGTTCGAATTAACCCTTACTTCTAATACCCTATTCAAAGTTATTAGTTCGAATTAAGGAAGCTCTTAATTCAAACTAATTAAAGCCTAGTGTAACTTCCTTAATTCGAACTAACTTGCCAGTGTGGACATAGCCAATGAAGGTACATTTACATGTAAAGTAAACAAAGGTATCAAACTAACAAGAAGGGGAGAAGACAGCATGACATCTATACCCCAGCAGGAGATAACAGTTTTGTCTGGGTTTACTTTTCAAAGAATATATTTCAAAGGTTTATTGGACTATAAAGAGGTGGAGAAAAGCCCTATTTTATCCTTCGCTGGAGGAGACAAAGAAACCAAGCACTTTGAGCTCTGTGATGGAACCTAGCTTTAAAAACAAAACAAACAAACAAAAAACCAACAACAATAACAAAAACAACAAAAAACAAGTCAGCGGTGCTGGAAGGAAACTAGTGAAAACTTCTTTGAACTTGTTTGTTAAATTTGAATTTTTATCTTAGAAGTGTATTTTTACTTCATTTGTAACCACTATCCATATGCCTTATAACTAGTACTGTGTCACTTTAACTTAGGTACTTCTGTTAACAAACTTTTTTTGTTTTCTGCCAAAAGCAAACCCTACGCATTAATTAAAGCACTGATTTGGTCACCCAGCCGTCAAGTCAATAAACTTCTGTGTACTGTCCCCTTAAAATAGCAACAACCATAATAAGGTTTTGGGAGAGGGAGAGGACATTTCAGAAAGATGGTTTTGAGGAGAACTCAGGTCTGGAAGGGTTATTGAGGTCCCTCCTGCAAAGAATAATTGGGCAGTGAAAGTCAAAGTGAGGTTTGTGTGCCAGCCGTTGCTGTCAAGGCCATAAGCCACAGCAGTAGAGCATTAAATCAGAGTTGCAAAGCAAGTGGCGACTGAACCCATTAAGGGCCTGGTTGAGACCATCACAAGCAGTGCTTTTTTGTGACAGGACTAGGGGTGCTGAATACTGGCACCTTTTTTTGGTGATGGTACTCTGGTGTACTAAATACCGGCATCTTTTTTTCACAGCAATGCAGCCCCAGCTCCTGCCACTGGTGGTCCCAGGCCCAGTACCTTTTTTTTTTTTTTTTTTAAACAAAAAAAGCACTGATCACAAGTCAGTCAATTCCCTTTTTCTAAGGAACAGACTGACTCTTTTAATGCATGCATAGAATACGCTATCAGAATTCCAAGGGAGCTATAATTTGATAGTGAATGTACTTGTCTGTGGAACAAATTCTTACCAATTTAACTAACACTTTTTCTCTACATCATTTGGGATTAGAATACAGTAAATGTTTGTAAAATGGGAGAACAGCTTATCTGTTGTGTTCTTTCTAAAATGAAAAGTCAGTGACTCACTTTAGTAGTAGCAATGATGATTCTAATTTAGTGCAATTGTATAAATTGTTCCTTTTAACAATAAATTGCATCCAAAATAGATAATTTTGTACTGACTGACTGTAACTTTAGTATTAACAATATTAAAAGTACTCTTATCTCACTATTGCAGTAAGACAAAATCAAATATGGCGTAAACCTGTATTTGAACTGTTAAATTTATGGAAATAAGGCTATTTCAAACTTTATATTATAACAGAAAATTGTTGAATTACATGTATTACATTGAGCACAAACAAGCAAATAGTACATCTATTTTTAATCACTGAAAGTTGTAAAAGAAAATAGTTTTACTTTTCTTGTAAAAGTGCTTATAGTGAGCCAGAATGAGTTTGCTCATTTTCTCCAGCATGTATTCATTAAAATAAAATAAAATACATTGCTGGCCCTTCTACTTGCGCAGATACACTTCTGAATGTGAACTGATCGGGTTCTAACTGCTAAGATCATTTTCTTCACTTGTTGATCTAACCATGACACCCCTGTCTTTTCATCTCTTCCTCCTTCCATCATATCAAATAAGCTAATTGCCTCAATTTTCAGGTCCCTTCATGGATTATCCTTATGCTGTCTATCACCTCTCTTTAACTATGGGAGTCAACATCTTCATAGCAAATCAGAACTGTTTTGCCTCCTTATTAAATATGCAAACAAACACCTTATACTTTCTCTGGTGCCATGCCTTACACTCAGGAGTAGTTCCCCGAGAATACCCCTCAAACAAGCTTATTGTCATCCTTCAGATCCCTCCTACGGAATCTTTTTTGCTGTGATGCCTACAACAAACTGGACAACACTTAGGTAGCTTATACACAGAATTATTACCTCGACATTAACCAATATTGTCAGTTTCCTTTTACTACTTTGTCCATTTACCTGTCCATCTGTTGCCTCTTATATTTAGTCCCTGCTCCAAAGGGCTTTCAATCTGGCTAGGGCCTAGGGCCTAGCACAGGGGTCGGCAACCTTTGCTGGCCCCTGTGCCAGCCCCACCCACTGCACCCTCCATGGGGCTCCTGTCCGCTGCTGGCCGCAATCCCCAGCTGGGGGTAGGGCCAGCAGGAAATAGGAGTGCCGTGCTCCGCAGCTCCTTTTCCCTGTTGGCTGCACTTCCCAACGGGGTGAGGAGGGAACAGGAGCCCTGCATGCCACAGCTCCTTTTCCCTGCTGGCCGTGCTCCCCAGTGGGGGGTGGAGGGGAGACGAGGCAAGCAGGGGACAGGAGCCACGGCACGCATGTGGCTCTTGTGGCCCCGTGCCCCGCTGGGGAATGGGGCTAGCCAGAAGAGCAGCAGTGGTGCCGCATGCCACTCAGGATAGGCCTACATGCCAGATTTGACATGCGTGCTGGGGGTTGTTGACCCCAGGCCTAGCATAATAGGATTCTGGTCCCATGACAGGGCCTCATAGGTGCTATCCTAATGTAAATAATTCAAGTGCGGGGAGAGAACTGCATATGAATTGTTCATATTCAGAAGTTTGAACTGTCCCCATTCATCTGAAGGGGATGTCCAGATTTAATTATTACACTGCAAAGTTAACAGTTTGCTGTTTCACTGCTGATCACTACAAGAAATATCTAGTTAATGTGCTTATTCAGAGTCATTGAATACCATAGATGGTAATGATCTCAAAAGCTTTTTAGATAATTTTCTCTATACCTTCAGGCCACTGTAGAGGAGTTTCCTAAGTATATCTTCTATTGTTGTGTTTGTTTTAGATCCAAATGTTCCAAACAGCCATATTGCCAATAACTGAGTAGGTTATATAATCTACATACCTCACCATTTTATCTGAGCTCCTCAAACATTAACAAATTAATTCTATCATTTGAAGACTTACCTGATTTTTTTAAATTTATTTTTATAGCTAAATTGTTTCTGAACTTTGTCTTTCTATATCTTACACCCTGTGCTTTAAGTGAGCAATTAGGGAAGGGAGAGAAGCTAGAAGAAGCTACTGCCTCACGGCCAGGGAAAGGGAAGTGAGAGAGAAAAAAGAAACTTTTATACCAATAGCTACTAATCCTTCTATATAACAGGAACTTAACTTTTTGTTACCCTACCCATGCTGTGTGACAGAGGTCAAGAAAATAAAGTAAGTCTCTTACCTGCTTTTCTGTGTATTACAAAGCCAGACGGGTACCCAGAAGTCACCTAGTACAGAACAGATCCAACAAGGAAAGCAACAGAACACCACTGGTCATCACCCACAGCCTCCAAGTAAAGCCTCTCCAGCATATTAACAAGGATGTACATCTTATCCTGGAAGACAATCTCTTGCTCTTGTAACCTTCGGGTGGGCTAAATTCATTTAGTTGCCCTTCTCCAGTGCCTCACAGAAATCATTCCCAATCCCTATGGGGAAAGCAGCTGGAGACCCAGGATCCAGTCTGTACAGGACTCTCAGCAAAGATTGCTCAGAGTTACCACCCCACATTAGAATACTACTACATTAAACATAACAATGAACTTTATTAACTACTAACTAAATGAACCTTAACCTAAGAAAACAAACTACAATTAACCAAGAACAATCCCTTGCATGAAAGATACCCAAGAGTCCCAAAGTCTGTGTGGAGTTCACCCAACTCTCAGCTACAGTCTCTGTTCCAGTGTGGAAGCTGGAGTGGCAAGAAATAGCTGTCCTCTTCTTTCTTTGCTGGGATCCTCTGTAGCATTACATGCAGGCTTTCTCTTCTCCTCTGCAACCAGCCCTCAGTCCCATATGCATGTCTGCAAGGTCTAGTGCAAATGACTCTTTTACATGGAGAAAACATCTTGTTCACTCCTGGCTCAGCTCCTCTCCAGAACACTGAACACATGGTCTCCTTTCAAGGCAGCTCCTGCCTGCTGTCTGCTCAGGCTGCTGCTCTCCAGTCATCTGATTGACAATCTCACATCATACCAGCAGGGTACACTGTGGAGCATGCTCAAATTGCTACCACACCCTGCCTCTGGAAGTTTCCAGTTGTGGGTCACTAATCTGCCCAACAACAGTAACCCACCCTCAGCAGGTCTCTCAAGAGATAGCCTTTTCAGGCATATGGGTTACACTCTCTCAAGCCTTGCTAGGTAGACCAGTTTCTCACTTATAAACAGCCCCTAACCTGAGGCCAATACTCACCAGCAACTACACACCACACAATAGAACTGCTACACAAGGTATCTCTCCCAGCAACAAACCATGTTGCCATTTTACTCACATATTTACTAAAGCGACACTATCATAGGACCTAACCAAATCACTCACTCCATTAGGGGCTCAATCACTTGCACATCTACCAATGTGATATATGCCATCATATGCCAGCAACGCCCCTTTGCCATATACATTGGCCAAACTGGACTGTCTCCGCCCAAAAGAATAAACGGACACAAATCGGACATCAAGACTGGTAACATTCAAAAAGCAGTTAAAGAACACTTCAACCTCCCTGGACATTTTGTAACAGATATGAAAGTTACCATACTTCAGCAAAAAACAAAACCCCAGCACCTTCAGAAACAGACTTGAGTATGAAACTGCAGAGTAGGAATTCATATGCAAAATTGACACTATCATATGGGGTCTCAAGAGGGACTCCGAGTGGCTAGCTCACTACAAAAAGTAATTTTCCCTCTTTCAACATGCTCCCCTTCTCATCAATTGTTGTTAATGGGCCACATCTACACTGTTTGAATTGACCTTATTAACTTACCCTTCTTTGCATGTGTATATATATGTATACCTAACATACTGCAGTTTTCACTTCATGCATCTGAGGAAGTGACTTATGACCACATAAGCTTATCCCTTAATAAATTTGTTAGTCTTTATAAATGCCACACAGGACTCCTTATTTGTTTTACCCTAATTACAGAATCTACCAGAAGAGGGATGAAGTTGCTCCAAGGCAAAGGGAAAAGAAAGCAGTTATTTCTAGGGGAAAATGGGGCAGCAGCCATCAGGGGAAAGTGGAAAGGGAGTATCCACCACAACAGCGAATGTCTGTTCCTGCTGTTGAATCCTCTCTTAGGTGCTGCTTGAAGATGAATGATTCCCAGAGGAAGTTTAAACCCCATCTTGTGATCTTTCCATTAGGCCCATTTTTTTATATTTGAATTGAAATTAAATCCAACCATTAACAACATAACAGCAGTGAACAAATAAAGAAGAATTTTAGGCTGAAAAGAGACAAATATCATGCTTGCTCTGAATTCAGCAATTTTTTTTTTAAGCAGGAAGAAATGAACATTTTGAATTTGACTGCAGTTCTGATTCTATGAAAGTTGTGTGCTTCAGGCAAACCAGCAGAATTTTGTAGACTAAATTACTAAAACTTGCAGAAAATTCTATGCTATGCTAAAATACTATTATATTTATTTATTTACTTATTTCTGATGGCTAAAAATCCTGATCTAAGGTCATGTGACAGTGATAACCCTTAACAAAATGTTTGCTTCTCTGTCTCAATCTGGTCCTCAAGCTTCAACATTGTGAGGACTGACAACAGAGTCCTGTGGCACTTTTAAAGACTAACAGATTTATTTATCGCATGAGCTTTCGTGGGAGAAAATCCCACTTCGTCAGACGCTTTGAAGATAGGAAAGTTACAGAGTGGGAGGAAATTAAATGCAGGGGAGTGTATGACATAGCATCAGGTCAGGCTGTAACAGCAAATCAAAATAGGTGTTAGGATTCAAAACACTGGGGAACAGCACATAGAGGAGGGGGAGGTCAAATCACTTGTTGTAATTCGAGAAAAATCCATAGTCCCTGGTTAACCCCAAGACAACTGAGTCAAATTTGCATATAAGTTCGAGTTCTGCAGACTCTCTTTGAAGCTGTGATTTGTTATTCATCTGTTTCAACACAGCTATTAACAAGTCGTTGAGGGAGTGAGCAGGGAGATTGAAGTGTTCCCCTACACGTTTTGCAGTGTTGCAATTTCTGATGTCAGATTTGTGTCCATTGATT
>ML685769.1:15251932-15293252 GCA_007922175.1 Pelusios castaneus | reverse complement strand
GAGTGGCCTGGATTGGCACTCTGGGACATTTCCGGAGGCCAATCATTACGCATTAAGCATACACACGAGCTCAAACGCGCAACAGATGATCCGCAACAGCTGTTACCACTCTCGTCCGAGTGGTTGTTGGATTGCGCGACAACAAGGCAGTTAACGCGCAACAGCTCTGTTGCACGTGTGTACCCTGTTGTTGCTATCACGCAGTAACGAGCTTTACTGCGAGATAAACTGATTGTGTGTACAAGGCCTGAGCTGATGCTATGTCATACACTCCCCTGCATTTAATTTCCTCCCATTCTGTAACTTTCCCATCTTCAAAGCGTCTGACGAAGTAGGATTTTCTCCCACGAAAGCTCATGCGATTAATAAATCTGTTAGTCTTTAAAAGTGCCACAGGACTCTGTTGTCTCCCTAAATCCAGACAGTGTCACACTGTGCCCACATGCCCTGCCCTTTGGGGGGCATGCGAGGCTCCCCCTGTGCCCCCCCCGCCAGGGAGGGCATTGGTGTAGTCCTGGGATAGCCCTAAGTCGACTTAGGGCTACCCCAGGGCTACACTGGCTTAATTCGACTTTAGAAAGTCGAATTAAGCCTTAGGTCGATTAGAAAGGTGGTTTAATAAAGTCGACTTAATTTTCATTAAGTCGACTTTATTTTCCTTAAGTCGACTTAAGCAAGCTGCTTAAGTCGACTTAAGCAAAGTGTAGTGTAGATGTAGGGCACATTAAGTCGACTTAAGCCAAGCTTAAGTCGACTTAATTTACAAGTGTAGACGCACCCATGGTGTGCCTGGGGATAGGGGTCCCCAGGCACGCTGCTGGGAGGAGCCACTCCAGGTGGCTTCTTTCCATGAGTGTGCCATCAGTACCAGTTGAGGGGGAGGGGCCGGCACAGGGGTCAGCAAAGGTTGCTGACCCCTATACTAACCCAAAGAGTACTTTTGGCTACATATTGAAGTAGTTCTGGTTAAACTTGAATTAACTTAGTTAAAACAATGCAACTTTTATTTGTGGATGCTCTTATATCAGTTTACAGCTGTCTATATATTGATTTAGCTTACTCTTGTAAATTTACCAATGCAAGCTAAAAGAATATAAGCAATGTTTAAACTGATATAGGAGTGTCCACACACAGAGTTATACTGGTTTCATTAAATCAAAATAAAAATAACATCTTTAGTTTAATTGGTAAAATTTGTGTGAATACCAGCCAACATTATATTGAAATAACTAAAAAGAGAAGGAAAAGTGATAGATTGAAGCTTAGAGAAAGGTGGAAAATGGAGAAAAGAATAGAAAAAAATTGGAATAAGAATCAATAGATGAAGAGTACTTACATGTAGAGTACATAGAAATAACTTTCATATTTCTTAAAACACATTATGAACGATAAAGATTTAGAACTTCTTCTGAAACTATGTATTATGCTTATTTTCCTGATAAGTTATCTGGGTGGCAGAGATTAATTTACTTTATTCTTAAGTCATCTACCCTAAGTATTAAGTATATTAAATAGTTTAAGAAATGATATGGAAGCACTGTATTTTGTATTGGATTGTATTTTATGAAAGGTGATGTCTTTCCCTGAACCAACCATATACTAATCTTAAAAGTCCTTGTCTAAGAAGTAATAGCCAGATGTTAGGGACCCCACATATATTCCATTGTGTATTTTAATGGTGTCAGAAAATGTCCAGTCTAGAATGGTATGAAACATTCCAAGTTAGCCGTGAAAGATATATTTGTGAACTTTAGCGTAGGACCAGCTTCTAGGCACTGAAACTTGAAAAAGTCCATATCAAAATATCTGCAGTCCGTCTTCATGAGAACTCCTAGGCACCAGTTAGGCCAGATTGGTTTATGATTATTCTCATAAGTTAGTGCTTGTTCACTACTACTAGAAGTGGAACTAAGCCTGAGATCTAATGTAAAAACAGGATGCTTTTCTCAGGGAAATAAATTTCCTCCTCTGAAACTGAGTTACACATATTTTCTGAGCCAAAATATAAAATAATAACATTGAAATAACTTTTACTACATGAAGAAAACACAAGAAAGTAGAGGACCCTGCCAGGAATTCACAGTGGCTGGATCTCACCTCTGATGTAGCAAGAGAACTTTTACCGAAGGGACCTTAATTTTCCCTTGTAAAACTTAGATATAATTGGGTGAGCCAAAAGGTAAAATAATAGTGAGGTGTTCCCACTAACTTGGAGAATTACAGAAGGTCATGTTGCCAGGGTCAGACAGACATGGGGACTAGAAGAGCATGTTTTATTTCTGATTTTTTATAGCTGGAATTGAGTGCTCATATGAGCTGCAGCTACTCATATGCTGATTCTTTGAGAATGAGCTGAAAAACATTCTGCTAACCTAAACGGATCACATGTATTTGATTCAGTGAATTAGAGACACAGCAGAGACATGATGGCTAAAAGTACAAAAAAGAGTTTGATGTCATTGATTTACGTGCATTAAGTCTCAGTTTTGGTACCACTGATGCACAACAACCATCCTGCCTAACCCTGCAAGTGCCTGAACCTACTAAGTACCTAAATTTCTACAGTAAAAGTTCCTTAGAAGTCTAACTTTTCTCTATCAAAGATTCCCAGACATCTATGTCTCTGCCCCAGGCACATATGCCATTGCCTTACTCTAGATGTGGCTACTCATCTTCTACCTACACCCCAGAGCAATTCCCAAAACAAGAGAAGATAATTCGGTTGCCTAACTCATGATTGGGGCCTGACCTGTCAGGGTGCATTCACAGGCAGCCTAACTGTGTCACACTGGCCCGTGCCCCCTAACCCCCCAACACTCCTGCCTCAGCCCTGCCTGCAGCCCTTTGAGCCCTGGCCGGGACCAGAGGGGAAGCGGGTGGCCGCAGCAGGGCTCCCAGTTGCGCTCTGGGACCAGGGGGCTGTGGCCCGGCTCCCAGCCAACAGCAGGGCAGTGCGGGCCATTTTAAAAAGCCACGCAGGCAACTTTTGGCCCGTGGGCCAGGGATTGAGAACCCCTGAACTACACTGTCACACTCACATCCTCATTCTCTTTCTCTCTTGCCCAATTAGTCTTTTTATTATTTAAGCCAAGTGGAACAGCTTCAATAGGCAAGACCAAGAATCATTATCCCAAACTCAGCGGTTAGATCACTCCAGAGTGGTGGAAGACTAAAATCCTTTCTCCTCCTCTGCCTGATGGGGAGGAATTGAACCTGAGCTCCCATCTACCAAGTGAATGTTCTAAACTCGTGGATAAAAGTTATAATGTGAGCAACAGTAGCACCTCTTCCTTTGGCTGTTTTGTGTGGTGTTAGGAGCCTACATAACTCATTCCCATAAGAAACTCTTTGAGGGTCTAAGCTGCCTGCCTCTAAGAAAGGGATTCCCAGCTATGGCTCGCCAGCAGAAATAGATGCCTCCCTGCTACCCAGACTTAGCAACTATCTCCACGAGAGGATCAGAAGTTATCACACCCCTCTGTCATCTGAATTTTGATTGACTAATTTAGGTGATTCTTCACGTAGGATGCCGGCTTTTGTGAATGGAAATGTAAGGGTCCTATCTCTCCTCATTCACTGTATATTGGGGGGTGGGGGAAGGCGGGGGTGTCCTGTGGCACTTTTAAAGACTAACAAATTTATTTATCGCATGAACTTTCGTGAGAGAAAATCCCATTTTGTCAGACACTTTGAAGATGGGGAACTTATAGAATGGAAGGAAATTAATGCAGGGAAATGTACCCTAGGTGATTTGATCTCACCTTCCTCTATGTGCTGTTCCCCAGTGTTTGAATCCCAACACCTATTCTGATTTGCTGTTACAGCCTGACCTAACCCTGTGTCATACATTTCCCTGCATTTAATTTCCTCCCATTCTGTAAGTTCCCCATCTTCAAAGCATCTGACAAAATGGGATTTTCCCCCACAAAAGCTCATGCAATTAAAAAAAAATGTTAATCTTTAAAAGTGTCACAGGACTTCTTGTTCGTTTGGCTGACCAAGACTAACATGGCTACCCCTTTGAAACTGTATATGGAGTGACCCTGTCTAACTCGGGCTCGGTGAATCCCAGCATCATTTCTGTTGTTTTCTAGGCTCCTAAAAGTTAGGTGTTCTGATACTATGCATTGTAATGCCTAAGTCCCTTTGTGAACCAAGGCTCCTGTGTACACCCAAAAGACAGTCCAGACAGAAGCCTAATATTCTTATTTTATGTTCTTCTAACAAAAGGGCCTTGCTGCTCCTGCTGAACACTTTGTATAGCTCTTTAGTCCAAGGTGTATACTGTACTATCATGTGGCTTTTAGACTGATAGAACCAGTAGGTAGACTGACAATCTAAGATAGCCACAATATATATCTATCTATAAAAACATTAGCATGAAATGAATATAGATTGACTGATAAAAATTGAATGGCATTGAATATTTCATTATTTTAATTTGTATGGGTTCTAATATATTAATCAAAACCACAGTTACACACTAATTAATTTTATAAAAATAAAGCTTTCTTTATCTTTTTTTTAACCTGACTGATTCCATTGCCGCAGGACTTTTCACCCTTCACAAAATACCTTATGAAAGGCACAGGTGTGTAGAATAATTAAAATGTGATACTAAATGCTCTTAAGTGATTGAGCCATGACAGAACAGCAGTGAATAATAATGAAGGTTCACTACAAGGAAAGGTTTGTAAAAAGAATTTTCTTTTAGTCAGTAACTGAAATTCGTGATCAAATACCACTTGTCTGAGGTTTTCCACAGGAAACCTAGAACTTATTTCACCTCTTTAAGTAATCATTACTTGATAAAGACTTGGTTAAAATGAGTCATAAAACCTACAGATTTTTTAAAAATCTGAAAATAAAATACCCATCTCAAAAACCACATATGATTTATAGGTAGTTTGCTTTAAATAATAAAAATTTCTGACTTTCAGAAACTTTAATAATCATGTTCCAAAGGAGTAGCCATGTTAATCTATTTCAGCAAAACAAACTGTGTTCCTTAATACTTGTACTGTTCTTACCTTATTCTTCCAGGTCTGGTGATAAATATCAAAGTAAAACAGGCGTGTTTGTCTTACACTGATTGTTTCAACTATAAGAAAAATCTGACAAACCAGTAAAAACTACAACAACCAAAAATGAATTGACAATTTGCAGAAAACTGAATTCAAAATTTCTCTTTTTTAGAATGCTTCAGACTGCACTTTAACAGCAATCTTGATGTACTTTTTCTAAAATTCTACGTGAACAGCAGCCAAGTTACCACATAAGCCTTGTTACTCATCTTTGCCTATTCATTTTAACCTTAATGCACACCACCATTTATTTCCACCAATCCTAGGAATGTCTTGAGTAAATACTGCCAATACAGACCTTATCCTGAGCAGAGAATTTTATCCAATTTACTCCATGAAATCCATCAGGGATTTCATTATTGATTTTACATGGAACATTATATTGAAGTTAATTTATATATATAAATTAACTTCAGTATAATGTTCCATGTAATATATATATATATATATACACACACACACACACACTTTAACAATATATATATTATATTATATATAAGTATATACAAAATTATAATGAAGTTAATTATAGAGCATGTAATTATGATTTTGATTAAGATATTACAACCCATACAAATGAGAGCAAATTTTAAGTTCTGCCCTAATTTGAGCATAGAAGAACCAACTTAAAGTGTATTTTCTGTGAAAATTTGTGCTAAATAATCCCAGTTCAAATAATTGTTTTTGCAGCATATGTCCAGTTCTGACTTCCAGTTAGAATCAGACTATTCCAGGAGACTGATGTTACTCTCCAGACCAAGGTATGGTAAAGTCCAGTGTCCTGATACATGGCAATAATCGTAGTTTAGGAATGGAATCACATGTTACTTTGTACCACCCTTCTTTTCACTGCTGTTGTATCTTTCTCTGGCCTCATCAAAACATTGTCATGAAGAATAATCATTTAGTTCTCAAGCATTTTGTGAAAGACAAGTGTACTATTTGACCTTGACAGTTTTCTATAACTTGATTGGCTGGTTATTTGTACCCTTTCCTTCTATCATTCTGTCAGACTTTAAAAAAGAATAAAATTGTCAGCCAACTAAAATAATGAGTATTTAAAAGGTTAATGCAGTACAGAAGTGCATAATGTATTGTACATGAAAAGTTTAATGTCTTATTCTCAGAAAAAGGATTATAATAAGGACAGAGAATGACAGAAAATTAATCAGTTCTCATGATAAAGCTTGTAATAGGGAGAGGAATGGATACTAAAAACATAACACCTTCTAATCACAAGCTTAAGATTTCAATACAGAGTTTCCCTTGGATGCTGAAAGAATACAGAAAGGACACGTCAAATGAAAAGTAGCATGTTTCAATTATCTGGGATCACAAATAGCCAAGAGGTTGTTCCAAAGAAACTGGAAGACTAGGAATGGCCCACTCAGCCATGACCTCCCTTACAAAGGTTTGGAAAAACTACGGGATCTAAAAATGCACAAGAGTTCAAACGGTACAAAGTTTATTTGTTCCATAGGTATTTATGAATGTGAATAAAGGGGAGTTGATACTGCTGACAAAAAAAACAAACAAACCAAAAAAACCCCAAAAAACTGAAGGGTTGGAGATATGGTGGTAGCAAAGACTCTTGTGTATCTTCTGAATAGAAAAGAGGACAAAAACTTATTTTAGAAATATTATTGGAAAGAAACAGACCCTGCTGTCAGAAATCAACAGGAACAAACTTGTGTACTTTAACAGAATTAGGTGTAGCGATGGAAATAGCATTGAGAAAGTTATCACGAAAGCACTGGTGGTGGGGCATTGTAGCAGGGGACAACCAGTGAGGAGACTGATAGATAGAGTGTAACATATCACTGGGAGGCCAGTTGCTGAGTGTTCAAAGCTAGCAGTGGATTGAGAGGCTTCCAGAGATTCTGTTATAATGCCACCAAAATTCAGACAAGAATAAATGGATTTTACATGTGTAGTTATATACACAAGAAACCTAAAACATGGGGAAATTCATCTGGTTTGGGTTTCGTTACAAATCCAAAACTGTGATTAAGTCTGCTGAAATATTCATTACAATTCAACAGACATTCAGAAAACTGGGATGGGTTGTGGTTGTTTTCCTGAAGAAACTTTTTATGTAGTGGGTTATTCTATAACTCTCGACAGTGATGTTTCTTGTGTTTTCCTCAGAATAATCTGGTAGGATCTACAGCCAACACCTGTAAGCCATATATAGCTTGTGACAGCAGAAAACCCATTTTAAACCTGGTCTGCTGTGGAGAAAGGGAAAATGAGGTACACCACCTCAGCAAAGTATCCAATATAGGGCACAGGATGAAGAATAGATTGATGCACCCTTACCCTTTAAAAGTCGAAGCCATTGAGACCTGGCCTGCCCCTAAAACAAAGAAGCAGGTCCAATCCTTTTCTGGTCTGGTCCACTATTACAAGAGGTTTGTAAAGGGATTCAGTGACATTGCTGCTTACATTGTAAACCTTTCAAAGAAAGAGCTGTTTTAGTCAGCCCTGATTTTTTTAAACCATGTGTGTTATAGACTAATACCTCGAATATTGAGTTAGAAGCTGTACCACTTCAAGATCAAGAATGGGAAATTTGTAGGAGATATTTATCTGTCGGGGCACCCCTGCCTACGTCAATTTTGCGTTGGGGTTGTGATGCTGCACAGAAATAAAGATGACCATGTTTACACTACAGTGTCACCACTGTTGTAGAACTATGTTGAATATAATACAAAGTATGCTTGTCGGGTGTCATTTGAAAACTGCTGAGGTGTTAAGCATTATTATCCTGTTTAAATCCATGTATCATAGTTAAATCTGAAGTTATGAATCTTTGTTATGTGTTTGTGTCTCAAACATATCAAGTTCACAGGTAACATCCACAAGACAGATTTAGGCCTTATCTACACTATCACTTATTCCAGCAAAACTTTTCTCACTTAGGGGTGTCAAAAAGCACCCCCATGGGCAAAGTAAGTTTTGCCAGATAAATGCTTGTATGGATACCACTATGTCAGCGGGAGATACTCTTGCACCAATATAGCTATCACCACATGTGTAGATAGTTTTATTATGTTGGTGGATGGAGAGATCTCTCCCATCAACATAACACAGCTACACAAACACTCTTACAGTGGCACAGCTGTATTGGAACCAGCACTTATATTCAAACCAGTTAGCCAGCCATGGTTGAATCAACTCTTCCAATGAGACCCAAGCAATGGGTCTTAAATCAACTCTTCCAATACGACCTAAGGAGAAATCAATTCTTCCAATGGGACCTTCCCAAGGAAGCCTCACAGAGCATGTAGACAATAGATGTCTCATGACTCATGAGGTTCAACAAAGTGCAAAGTCCTGCACTTAGGACGGAAAAATCCCATGTACTGCTACCGGCTGGGGACTGATCAGCTAAGTAGCAGCCCTGTAGAAACGGACCTGGGGGTTATGGTGGACGGGAAACTGGATATGAGTCAACAGTGTGCTCTTCTTGCCAAAAAGGCCAATGGCATATTGGGCTGCATCAGTAGGAGTATTGCCAGCAGATTGAGGGATGTGATTATTGGCAGAGATGGACTCCACCTATCCAGGAAGGGGAAGAGCGTATTTGGAAGCAGACTGGCTAACCTGGTAAGGAGAGCTTTAAACTAGGTTCGAAGGGGGAAGGTGACCAAGGCCCACAGGTAAGTGAAACTGAGGGAAACCTGGGGGAAGGGATGGAACTTGGGGGATGCTGGAGCTGTAACAGCAGGAATAAAAGAGGGTAGTTGGAACTGGGGGGTGGGGGATCAAATAATTGTTTTTTATTTCCTGATGAAGTCATAATACCTCAGGAGAGTGGGGAAGGAGGACACCAGGAGAAATTGCAAGGAGGAAGATGTGACAGGAGGGAGAATCGACAGGGCAAAGTAGGGCAATGGGCCCGGTATCTTAGGTGCCTGTACACAAATGCGAGGAGCCTGGGAAACAAACAGGAAGAATTGGTAGTACTGGCACAGACAAGGAACTATGATATAATTGGAATAACAGAAACATGGTGGGATAACTTGCATGACTGGAGCACTGCCATGGATGGATATAAATTGTTCAGGAAGGACAGGCAGGGAAGAAGGGGGGGAGGAGTAGCGCTATATATAAAAGAGCTGTATGACTGCTCGGAGCTCCACTATGAAAGTGGAAACAAGATGGTTGAAAGTTTGTGGGTTAAGTTTAGGGGAGAATGCAACAAGGGGGATGTTGTGATGGGTGTCTGCTACAGACCGCCAGACCAGAAAGAGGAGGTGGATGAGGCGTTCTATGGACAACTAACAGAAGTTTCCAGATCGTCGCAGGCCCTGGTTCTTATGGGGGACTTCAATTATCCTGATGTCTGCTGGGAAGATAATACAGCAGTGCACAGGCAATCCAGGAAGTTTTTGGAGAATATTGAGGACAACTTCCTAGTACAAATGCTGGAGGAACCAACTAGGGGCGTTGCACCTCTAGACCTATTGCTCACAAACAGAGAAGAATTGATCGGGGAAGTAGAAGTAAATGGCAACCTGGGCAGCAGCGACCATGAGATAGTAGAGTTCAGGATCCTGATCAATGGAAGGAAGGAAAGAAGCAGAACACACAGCCTGGACTTCAGAAAAGCAGATTTTGGCTCCCTTAGGGAGCTGATGGGCAGGGTCCCATGGGAGGCTGATCTGAAGGGGAAAGGTGTCCAAGACAGCTGGCTGTATTTTAAAGAAACCCTGTTAAAGGCACAGGAAGATAACATTCCGATGTGCAGAAAGAACAGCAAATGTGGACGGCGACCACTGTGGCTTAGCAGGGAACTCTGCAGGGAGCTGAAACATAAAAGGGAAGCTTACAAGAAGTGGAAACTTGGACAGATGACAAGGGAGGCGTATAAAGATATTGCTCGGGACTGCAGGGATAAAATCAGAAAGGCCAAAGGACAATTGGAGTTGCAGCTAGCAAGAGATGTGAAGGATAACAGAAAGGTGTTCGATAAGTATATCAGCAACAAGAAAAGGATCAGAGGTGGTGTAGGTCCCTTACTGAATGGGGCAGGCATCCTCGTGGAGGATGATGTGGAAAAGGCTGAAGTACTCAATGCTTTTTTTACTTCAGTCTTCACAGGGAGGGCCAGCTCCCAGGCTACTGCATGGGGTAACGCGGACTGGAGAGAAGAATGGCCCTCGGTGATGGAAAGTCAGGTTAGGGAACACTTAATGAAATTGGATGTGCACAAGTCCATGGGGCCAGATGAACTGCATCCGAGGGTTCTGAGGGAGTTGGGGGAAGTGATTGCAGAGCCGTTGGCCATTATCTTTGAGAACTCATGGCAAACGGGGGTGGTCCCGGAGGATTGGAAAAAGGTAAATATAGTACCTATCTTTAAGAAAGGGAAAAAGGAGGATCCGGGGAACTACAGACTGGTCAGCCTCACCTCAATCCCTGGGAAAATCATGCAGCAGGTCTTCAAGGAATCCATCCTGAAACACTTGGAGGAAAATACAGTTATCAGGAACAGTCAACATGGATTCACCAAGGGCAAATCGTGCCTGACCAACCTGATTCCCTTCTATGATGAGATGACTGGATTTGTGGATGTGGGAAGAGCCGTTGACGTGATATACCTTGACTTTAGCAAGGCTTTTGATACGGTTTCCCACAGCATTCTCGTCGGCAAGTTAAGGAAGTATGGGTTGGACGAGTGGACCATAAGGTGGATCGAAAACTGGTTAGATCAACGGGCTCAGCGGGTAGGAATCAATGGCTCAATGTCTGGTTGGCAACCGGTAACGAGTGGAGTGCCCCAGGGGTCGGTCCTGGGACCGGTTCTATTCAACATCTTCATTAATGATCTTGATGATGGAATAGACTGCGTGCTTAGTAAGTTTGCGGATGACACCAAGTTGGGGGAAATGGTAGATACTCTGGAGGGCAGGGACAGGATCCAGGGAGACTTGGACAAATTGGAACACTGGGCTGAAAGAAACCTCATGAGGTTCAACAAAGACAAGTGCAAAGTCCTGCACTTAGGACGGAAAAATCCCATGCACTGCTACAGGCTGGGGACCGATCAGCTAAGTAGCAGCGCTGTGGAAAAGGACCTGGGAGTTATGGTGGACGGGAAGATGAATATGAGCCAACAGTGTGCCCTTGTTGCCAAAAAGGCCAATGGCATATTAGGCTGCATCAGTAGGAGTATTGCCAGCAGATCGAGGGATGTGATAATTCCCCTCTATTTGACACTGGTCAGGCCGCATCTGGAATATTGTGTCTACTTTGGGGCTCCCCACTCCAGAAAGGATGTGGACAAATTAGAAAGAGTCCAGTGGAGGGCAACGAAAATGATTAGGGGCCTGAGGCACATGAAGTACAAGGAGAGACTGAAGGAACTAGGCTTATTTAGTCTGCAGAAGTGAAGACTGAGGGGGGGTTTGATAGAAACCTTCACTTACTTAAAGGGGTGCCCCAAGGAGGAGGGAGCTAGGCTGTTCTCAATAGTAAAAGAGGACAGGACAAGGAGCAATGATTTCAAATTGCAGCTGGGGAGGTCCAGGTTGGATATTAGGAAAAGCTTTCTCACTAGGAGGGTGGTGAAGCATTGGAATGGGTTACCTAGGGAGGTGGTGGAATCTCCATCTCTGGAGATATTTAAGGTCCGGTTAGACAATACCCTGGCTGGGATGAGTTAGTGGGAATGGTCCTGCTTTTAGCAGGGGGTTGGACTAGGTGACCTCATGAGGTCCCAGCCAACCGTATGATTCTATGATTCTATGACTCAGCAAAGCATGTCAAACATGGGATCCCTGATCTGTATTTGGGACAGTAACTTTTCATGCACATGGACTGGGTGATATAAAGTGGAGACTGTGATATTTTCATGTCTCTTTCCTGCTCCACGTATCAGGCCTATAATTTCTCACAAGGAAGAACTTTAAATGATGGACTGAGGACCTCAATATTAGAGATGATCTAGAGAGACTTATCACAAATTGGCAGATATATTAATAAACGTTTAGTTTTTAGTTACATAAGGATTGGCTACCAATGTGTTTTCTGGGTAGATATATTTTGACCTGTGGTATGTGTCTGGTTCTTTGGAACTTGAAGAATCTAATATATGTGATTTCTGGTTTTAATTATCTTTTTCACAGAAGTCTTGTTTGTCTGGGTGATGCATAAGGGGTTAGTGTGACCTGAGACTGCAGCTTTTAGCTGTGCCCCAAAACAGGAAGTGTGACGAATGTGTCTTGGCTCACAACTCTCTTCTTAATCCATTAGATGATGTGGTTTTGGGGGAGCTTCTCTTGATTGTTTCTTTTTTCCATTCATTTTTAGAAGCACTGCTCCTTCCAGATGAACTATCATAAAAAAAAAAAAAAGGTACTTTTTGAATTTTTTCACGATTGAATATGAAAATATTTTAGTATCCTGAACCACTAAATAAAGCTGAAATCACTATCATTGGGTGAGGTAATAGACCCTCAGGACAGGAGCAGGCAGCATTTTCCAGGAGACTGAAGGCAAGTTTGCCTAAGTACATCTGTGCGCTCTTGAACCATGCAATCTACAAACATAAAACTGCAAGTGGGGTTTAGCAGGTGAAGGGGGAAGTGATGTGGAACATTTGCCTACTTGATGTTCACACCAGAAGGTAGCAAACCAGATTAATGGAATACTGCCAAAGTTACTGTCTTGGAGGTTTTTTAAAATTATTCATATAGAAAGATTGTTGCTGTCTTTTTCCAAGTTGATGTTGTGTCCCTCTTTTATCTCCAATAAATGTTTTTTCTTGTTTTGTACAAAGGCTCTGTGCATATGAGTGGGGAAGTCCTATCTGTGAGGGGCACCTAAGCAAGGTGTTTAGGGACCTCGGAAATTTTGGATGGAAGCTCAAGCTGATGGTGTTAGTTTAAATAGCCTGGGTCCTTTTTAAAACTTAGTTATTGTATCTATTGACAACCCCTGTTCCATCCTCAAGCAGTTTATTCTATTAGGTATGATATGTTGTTACTACAAAACCAGTGGAAGTAGAGAGCAGCATAATTACTACAAATTTCTTTTACACCTGCTAAATATTTCCACTTTCTTTCGTATTAATATCACAGAAATAGGATGTGCATGACCTGTCCGAACCTGGGCAGTTGCATTTAGAAGATCTTAGCAAAAAACATACAGAATGTTTTGAAGTTCACTGATCATTAACCTATATGTAGACCATGCTGCTGAATCACTAATAGTCACTTCCATCTCTGGCACAATTTATAAATAGAGAGATGTAAGTCAAATAGACCTCAATCAGCTAGACTATGCAAATAGGCATAATTGATGCTAATGAGTTTTGAGGATAAGTGATGTGGCGCTCAGTAATGCACGTTACTATTCACTCAGTCTGGCAAACATTCACATTATCATTAGAGCTGCATTTCACATACCACAAGTATTCTCTCTACTGAGATTTGATCCCCTTGCACTGCACTTTTCTAATTCTTTATACATATGTTAAATTATTCTCAGACCTTTAGTAGCACTGCTAATTTATACACATATTGTAACACTGAACAGGGTAGTGGAAGCAAAGTTTTTAGCCCTAATAAGAATGAGTTCATATGACAAAGTTTAGCCTACAGTACCCACTGGGGTGTCTGCTTATCATTGCCAATTACTTCTTTGTTTGAAACAAAATGAGAACTGCTGGAACTCAGAATTCTACCTTTACCTTAATTAATCTCAACAAATTTTCTGCTGTGAGCATGAAGACGAAAGGAGGCACTAAAAATCAAGCACTTTTATGACTCTGAAGGCTGCAGGCTGTGAACAAATGACCCCTTCATCACCTTCAAACAAACAACATAAGCCTTCTTAACCCCAGGAGATTCTCTTTTAAATCTGATTTCTAATTTAACAGGCTTCTGTAGAGCTTTGGAGGAAAAGCTTATGTATTGTAGGAATAGCCTGAGCTTTTACCTGTTTTACACTTCCAAAACTTGTAAAAGCTGAGAAAGGAGTTATTTCTGCACTCTTATTATCATATAAAATGAGTGTTTTCTTATTTCCAGGGACAATTTATGAGGTTTGGATCCTTTGTAAATTGTTATAATTTGCTTCATTATTTAGAACCACCATCTGTAACAGCTTTCTTTGTGACAGAAGTGGATAAAGTAATGTTCCAAATGTCTTATGTGAAAATTTCACCAACGAGCCAATTCTCTCCTGATGTAGACTCCACCCTCTATTCGGATGCCTAAGTAGCTACACTATTTAAAAAAAAATGTTTACCATTTGGCTGGCTGGAAGACTAAGCCTGTTCCTTCTAAAGCAGAGTTGTCCCAACTATTCATGCCGTTTTAATTAGAGCTGGGTGGGAACAGTTTTCCTATCCCACTGAAATTTTTGAGATTTCAAAAATATTTCATTTTCCCTAAAGTACTACCAATGATGAGACCCACTGACATTCCAGTGTAATGCACTGGAGAAGGGATCAGGTGTAGTTCTTTTGTAGGAACAGCCAGCTACTTATGCCAGAAGAGCCCTGTCAGAGACTTAACAGGTGTATGCTCAAATAGAAAAAGAGCCTCTGGGTCTGTTTATTTGGAGATAAGTGTTTGCATCAGTACATATGTGGCCACCCAGTAATCGTGCAATCAGATACAAAACCCTAGAGACAGTCAAACCAAAACTCCTTCTTAGCATTCCAAAAAGATTGCAGTGCATGTTAATGCACCTCCATTACTACAAGATGGAGATCAGATATTGTCCAAGACGATTCTTGACAATAGCTGACATCCTGAGCAAGGCATACATACCCAACATTAATGATTTGTGGGAAGGGAATCAGAATATCAACTCCATTAACATCATATATTATCTTCCAGTTTCGCCAACAAAATTGATGGACATCAAAGGACATCCAAGCACAGGTTGTCAAGAGGTTGTTAAGCAAGGTGGCAGCCAGTAGATAAAAGCCAAGTAACAGTAGGAACAGAACTATAGTTTCAAATTAAAGGTAGAGTGAGTGTTCATGGTGGAATTATATTTTGAAGACAAAGAGCTGTGGTCCCTCCTTCATTTGTATAAAACTACAGGTCTGACACCTTGGAGGGGCAGCCATCTTAGATGGGCTTGCAAATACATTTACTGTCCAGGAATGAATATAGAACACCATTCCTTGACTGATGGTTCAGAGTTCGTTCACATGGAGGCTCATAGTATTGTGAACTATTAAATAATCACTGTGGAATCTGAATAAAATACACAAACAATCCTGACTGTTGATTATTTTGTTCAGTCAGGCCTAATTATGACAAAGGTTGGAGCAGTGTTAGAATGGCGATGATAATATTATAACTTTGTCTTTCTGTCTTTGAACTATACAAACCTGAGGTGAATATCATGTGTAAGAATTTACCATGTCACTTTATATACTTAAATACTGTCACTCTGTCATTTCTCAATATATAGAAAAATAAATTCTAGTTGAAATACAGAAGAAGGAAAATGAATCTAGTAGGCCTCAAATTTGATTGATTCTTCTTCCATTTTAAGGAAAGTTGGCATCCTGAGTTGCTGGTGATGATGGAGACCTGGCCAGTGAAACCACATTTGCACCCCAAACCCAAGAGAGGGAGACCCCCTACCTACTCTACTACTGTCGATGTGAGCTAAGATCTTCTAACTACCCTTTTCACAGGGAGTGCCCTATGAAAAGCCCCCCTCTTTCTGTTGGAAAAGAAGCAAAAGCAAAGGGTCATACCTTCAGTCATTGAAGCTAGACAAATTCAGACTGGAAATAAGGCATTGTAGCAGGGTAAAGCAGCGGGCCTGGGAGCAGGGCCCAGGAGGGATCCTACCCTCCCCCTGCTGGCCAGAGGACAACCCCGCACTGGGTGGACCTAGGAACTCCAGGGGTGGAGTCAAGGGGAGAAGGGGTCCTATAAAGGGATGGACTAAAACTCCAGAGGGGAAAACTCTTAGGAGGCAGATAGAGCTGCCATCAGATCCACCCCAGTGTTGGAGGGACCGGCCCCAAGAGCAACCCCCTGGGAAGACCCTACCGGCCCCCCAGGAGGAACAACAGAACCCTGGGGCAGCCAGGAGGGAGGACCCTCCCTGTACTACCCCCCAGGGGAGGACCTGGAGGAACTACCCTTAACAGAGTCCCCAGAGAACCAGGGAGAGGAGCCAGCCCAGAATGACCCCTGCGATTTGAAGGAGCTGCCCTCGGTGGAGGATCTTGAGGGCCCCTGTGACCTGGCAGAGCTACCCTTAGCGGAGGAGTTGCCGGACCTGCCACCAGCTGATTCGAAAGGCCTGACTGGAGTGCCTCTGGGGATGTATCCTGACCTGTAGGCTGAGGGTCAGACAAACGAGGTACTCAGGCAGGGATAAGCAGAAAACAGCCCAGGGGCAGCGGATTATGGCACGGCTGAGCTGTGGGCAGCGGGGTTTGGCTGGAGCCCTGCTGACTCCAGTGGCAGACCTCTCTGTCGCTGGATAGGGCCCTGGGCTAGGATGCAGTGGTGTTGGGTGGGCCTGCGTCCCCCTCCTTTCCCCTCCCCTCGCGCTTAACAAGTTTCTACCTTTCCCACTTGGAGCTGAACCAGACTACTGGGCATTTGCCTCACCCTGCCTGAGGGCTGAGCAGCCACTGACTACTGTGCGTCTGCCTCGACCCGCCTGGGGGCTGAGAGGCCACCAACTACTGGGCATTTGCCTCGCCCCGCCTAAGGGCTGGGGGACCACTGACTACTGTGCGTTTGCTTTGCCCCGCCTGGGCGCTGAGAGGCCACTGACTACTGTGCATTTGCCTTGCCCCGCCTGGGCGCTGAGATCACTGACGACTGTGTGTTTGCCTCGCCCTGCCGGAGGGCTGGGAGGCCACTGACGACTGTACGTTTGCCTTGCCCCACTTGGGGACGGCGAACTACAGGACCAGAGGGTTGTCCAGCCCAGCTCGGGAGCCGACCTGCTCCATGGAACAGACTTTGTTACAGGCATAAATATTTAACAGTGAAGGTAATTAACCTTTGGGAAAATCTGCCAAGGGTCATGGTGGATTATCCATCACTGACATTTTATTAAAATCAAGATTTCATTTTTGTCTAAAAGACGTGCTCTAGGAATTATTTGGGGGAAGTTCTATGAAATTTCTGTGTTATACAGAAGCTCAGACTAGATAAGCATAATAGCCCCCTTTTGGCCTTGGAATCTATGAATCAGAAACCACATTAATATTGCCAACAGTTTCACTTATCAGTCAATCTCTCTGCCTGCCTATTTTAATAAAAATGTATTGGATTTTATATTTGCTTACTGGCAATCTGCTCTCATGCCTTTAATTGGTCTTCCCTTGGAATTGATATTGGACTCAAGCTTTCATGTGAGCAGCTAGGAAAAGAATCTCTCTAGTAATGTTGCCTAGGAGCTGTATGGTCTTCACTTCTCAGTTCCCAGTATTGAGAACTCTTGCCCTACAGATTAAATGTCAGGTCATTCATCTAACTCCTGGAACATTCTCTCTGATAATAGACTCTGCATCCTTTGGACTCTCTTATCTCTGAGGTTTATGCATTTTAAATTTCATGTGAGAAGCTATAGCAATATATGCAAATTATTCTAAACTCTGCCAAATGATGTGCTGTGTTATTTATGACCAGAGATGTTAAGTTCTGTCTCCTGGAAAATTGACTGTAATGTGACAAGTTCTACTTTCACAAAATAAGTTTTTCCAAGGTAACTAGCTAATATTCATCTGAATGATAGGGTAGAACTAAGGGGACTGAATTATCACAAGAATGCTTTGTATTGCTGCAAAGCTTTCTACTTAAACTCACTTGCACAAACATTTTCCAAAAGAGTTGAATGGGTTTTAAAAACTGAGCTCTCATTGACACTAGTGAAGATTGTGTGTAGTTAATAAAGTTTTAAAATGTAGAGTATAATGAAAGACACTTGTGTCTCGGTGGTGTACCTTAGCTAAAAAATCAGTAAAATTCTGTCACCATGCATTTCAACGTGGAGTGGCTTTCACCCATGATTTCAGTTATCTTTGAAGAAGCAATTACTGTATTTTTGAATTTAGAATTCTGTTGTGATCTATGAACTTTTGGGCCAGCTGGACAATGGACTAGATCAAGTATATGGAGCAATGTGTTAATAACAACACAGCAGCCACAACACAGAAGCCACAAACAAATGGAGTGTGTGTGTTGTGGGGTGGGAGGGAGTGGGGCTAGGATTTGTGAAGACTCTGCAAAGATGCTGCTCTATAATGTTGTGCTCAGAACTCATGGAGCTGAATAGGGGCATTTTAGCAATTAGTCAGATGTCCAAGCCACTGCCAATTATTCTGCTTGCTGCTTTTAGTAATTTTCATGCCTTTGCAGGAACTTAGCACAATGAGGCAAACTGGGAGGTGGGATGGATGTTAAACAGTGAACATGTGAAGTGAGGCTGATTCTGTGCATTTTCACTCTCTTAATATGGTAGGGTGAATGTCTGTGGAAAAACAGGAAGTCTGGGTATATTTTAGAATTGTCGATATGAGGAAATTTAGCTATCAGACTAACAGCTTCAGACTGCTTGTTTAACAATATAGATTTTTAGTGACGTGTCTCTAATTCCTTCCTCTGCCTAGTGATTGCTATGTAACTTTCTTTTGACTGACATGTCTTTTTAACTTTTAGGGTATTAGAGAGAAGTAGCAAGTGTAAGTCAGGAGGATCTCATTGTAGGAAGGATCTCCAGGCACAGACGGAAGGACCGACCATCCAGAAATCTGTGACTGAATTACCTGAAGACTGCCTTAGACTTGTGAGGGTAATTATCAAGTTTGGGCATATTTTAATAAACTATTGTATTTGTATTTGCTTAAGACTTACAAGAGGCGACTTTGGCAAAGGTATTCCAATGGGAACCTCTGGAGGCTAATAAAGAAAAACATTTGGTTTTGACTTGTCTGTGCCCACCTTTGGTTTATTTTCTAATAACAACTCACACTGACTAAAAGTTACTGGGCTAAGAAACTCTGGGTGACAGATCACTGTGCAAAAGTGCATAAGGATTAGGTGAAGTCAATATATGGGTGATCTGGTGGATAGATAGGGCCAGAGGATCCACTGTTATGTGGATCTTCCCATCTTCTCCAGGCACAGGCCTACAGATGGACCATGCCTGCTGTTCCTGACTCTGCATTATCCCACTTTACTCTCCTGCACATATGTATGCTAAGCCCAGCTATTTGGCCTGAGTAATACCAAATCCAAATGCTACGTGCTTGGAGTGCTCAAAAAAAAGCAGATCATTCTGTAAAATGTTTTCATTTTGATTTTAATTTGACTCGGTCATGCTTTTCTCTATGTCCAGTCTTTCAGACAATAAGTCTAGTCAAGTTCAGCAAAACTTAAAGTTTTGTCTATTTGCCAAACTCAAACTCAGCCACAGCATCCTACCCAGCTGAAATAATGGGGCAGTATTTAACTGCCTACCCACAGACAAAACAGACCAAAGGGGTGGCATGTGTGGAATGAAAGGAAAGGAACGAGAGCAACACTTTTGGTTTACCACATAAGAAAGGGCTAATTTATATATATTGTTACAAAAATCACACTGCAGTTAAAGGTGTTGGAAATGTCAGCAACTAAATAAATAAGCATTAGAAGACCATGGGGTTTTTGTTGTTGTTTGTTTTTCATATTTTATTATTAAGTAACATACAGCCATTTTCACAGGGCAATTTCACTAAGGATAGACACCCAATTTTTATCAAAGAAAACAGACATTTTTTAAATGAACAAGAGTCCAGTATTATGTGAAAATGGGCCCGTTTAATAAAGCAAAAAGGGCTGTTCTAAAATCCAATAGTCAAATCACATTTTTGAGGACAAAACACTCATCGAAATCACTTCTTTTAGGACTCAGCTATTTTCTTGTCAAAGCAGATGACTTCTTTTCATTGGTCCATACATTAGTTGTTGGGGTTAATCTAGTTTCAAATTTCTATAAGAAAAAAATCTGCACACCTGACAGCTCACTCTGATGGTATTTTAACAGATAATGATGGCTCCTAAGAATACTTTCTTCATGAGTCATCTTCCCTGCTTATATTTCTGTTTGTATATGGATGGATAGCAAGTAGCCGATGAAGCGCGTGAGATAGAGATTCAGTGAGCAAGGGGTATTGTACCAAATGAAATAATCTTTCTGATGAATTTCTACTGAACAAAAGTTGTGAATTTCATATCACTGTCCTCACAATTAACAAGCAGCATTGTATTAATTGTTTGGGGAGAGGTTGTTTGTTTCCCCCTTAACAGAAAGTAATGTGCAATATCTAAAAAGGATGGACTATGTTAGCAACTAAGCTTGTTACCCTAGTCAGCTTTACAATTAAGTTGCTTTCCTAACCAATTTAAGCAACAACACTGTGAATTTTATTTCCTATGTCCTGCTGTTTTTTATACTTAGATAACCTGGATGATAGAAAGTTCTGTATTTTTGGTATCCTAGCCTTAAGAAATCTTTCAAATGATTAAAAATGCAATTCACAAATAGATGTTTACTCCTTTGATTAAAAATAAATATTAAAAAAATGTTTTCTGTTGTAATACACACGATACTTTATGCTTTCAGTGTGTGATCTTCCTTAAATTCTAAAGAGGCATGATTTGCAAGCTCTTTTCCTAATGGAAATCTGAGATTATTTCAGTCCTGCGCTAGGTTTCACTACAGGGTTTATACTTTTCCTTTTATAACAGTGCCAGAGGAATGCAGAAAATCTATCAAAAAATCTTGTGTACAGTGGGAGCATACTTGATTCTGTTTTTAAATACACCTTTGGGTCCATGGAAAATATACACAATCACATTCTGATTATACTCTCTGGTGAAATGTCAACTGGAGAAACCTTTAAAATAAATCAGATACTCAAATGGAATACCAAATATTTTTACTCTTGTTCTTATTTTAAATGTTTGCTTTAAAGAGGGAGATTTAAGTTCCTCTAGTGGCAACTACAGAAAGTAAAGTTAACCAAGGGGTTAGATAGTTTAGATTAATTATACTGATCAGGGTCAGCTTTATGATTTGCATGGCTTCCAGCCAATTGGAATCCATAAGCTCCTGGGCTATGTCTACTCTAGAAACCCTATGTCGACTCTATTAAGTCAACTTAAAGTCGACCTTGCTAAGACGACTTAGATACTATGTCTACACTAGCAAGTTAGGTCGACTTAAGGAGGCTTAAGTCGACCTAACTTAAGCTCTGTCCACACTAAGCTTTCATCAGGTTGATTTAAGAGGATCCTTAAGTCAACCTAATGAAAGCTTAGGTCGACTTAGTAAGGACCACTCATTAAGTCAAACTAAGCTTCCTTAGATCAACTTAACCCTTCCTTAGGTCGACCTAAGCCCAGTGTGGATGCATAAATCCACTTTCTTAGGTCGACCTAAGGGAAGTTAGGTTGAATTAGTAAATCCCAGTTAAGGGAAAGCACTTTGTTAAAGTGCTTATTAAGTCGACTTAACAAAGTCGACCTAACTTTAGCCAGACAGTCTACACTAGACTCTTAAGTCAACTTAGAGTTCACCTTGTTAAGCCGACTTAAGTCAACAGGCTAGGAGCTGCAGCTCCCTGGGCTATGGGAGCCTTGCCAAGATAAGGGGAGCCCAGCTCCCCGGCAAGCAGGGAATCATGGCTCCCGGGCGCGGCCCCCCACCCAGGGCTCCAGTGACGAGGGAATCCCCCGCCACCCCAGCTGGGACTCCAGCGGCGAGGGAATCCCCTGCCACTTCGGGGCTCCAGCATCATGGCTGAAGCCCCGGCCGGGGCAGCAGGGGTTTCCCTCACTACTGGAGCCCTGGCTGGGGCACCCTGCATGGCTTCCTTCTCCCCGGGACGCCGTGGCTTCCCATCAAGAAAGGAACTGGGGCTCCCTTCATGCCAGGAAGCCACAGCTTCCGTAGGAGAGGGGAACCATGGCTCCCTTCTTGCCAGGAAGCCGCAGTTCCAGGGAGAAGGAAGCCAGAACTCCCTACTTACCGGGGAGCCATGGCTGACTGGGAGCCCCAGCTCCCTTGTCCCCTGCCCTAGGTCGACTTAAGGAATTAAGTCAACCTAGGGCATCCACACTAGTTTTAGGTTGACTTAAAAAATCGACGTAGTGGTTAAGTCAACATAAAGACAGGTAGTTATTAAGTCGACTTAAGGAAGCCCTTAAGTCGACTTAATGAAAGCCTGGTGTGGACACAGCTTTATTTAGGTTGACTTAAGCATCCTTAAGTTGACCTAACTTGCAAGTGTAGACATACCCCTGGAGGTCAGATTCACATTCTCTTCCTCTCTGATCCTGCTGCCAGAGGGGAAAGAAAGGGTCTATATCTAATGGCAAGCTGCTTGACAATGAGATACAATGAACCTTAAAGTTTCATTACTGGCATGGCACATGGGGCCTGCAAAGAAGCAGATCCCCAAGCGGCATTTTACTTTACTTCTGTGGATGTTTCTGGGATGGACCCTGGAAAAAACTGAATATAAGTTAAAAACTTTCACTTGCTTCAAAATTACAGCTCTACTTCTGGGACTGCACACTGCATAGTCTCTGACAGAGAAAGAGGTAAGATGACATTACTAGTGTCAAGTGAAAACATTATACATAATAATCAAAATCTTATTCAACTGTTTACACAAAATGCACACAACAAAATTCTACTAATTCTAAAATATAGAAGGTGTAAAAAGATAAATCAATAGGTATAAATATATAAAAACTGCACACACACAAACTCTGCAGTGTAATAGCCTTTAATTCTTAACCAGTCACAATACAGTTTGGGGGATGTTTTCAAAAGAGGTAAAATATATTTTAATTTCATTGCCACCAACTTACTTAAAATATGAGTAGTTGTATTGTTTTAGGGCTAAAGGTGACCTCCCTGGATGCATCTTATAATATGGAATACTATACTTTAAAACCATATCTTCACAATAACAGGAAGAAAATCATAGGTCAAATTACTTTCTTTTCAACACAAATGAAACCAGTGCAATTACATGGGATTTAAGAGAAGAGTTTAGCTGCAAGTACAGTTTTTATATAAAAAGCATGAGTTCTAATAAGATCTAAGTAGTATATGACCATATATTTAAGACTTTACCATAGTGAATACATACCAGGAGGGCAAATTAAAGATACACAGGAACCTTACTACTGGAATTTTCTAACTTCTGTGCAATTTTATAATTTTTCTAAATGCTTAGAATTACTATAGATTTAAGAGTAAGAGACATATGATACATTAGTCTATCTCCATCTATCATGCAACCTTGACGGCCTATCCTGTACTCTGCCTACTAACAATATATTAACATTTCAAACTAGAACAACTGTTATAGGCATTTGATGTAATAAACCAGCAGCTAGACTTGCTGAGTGACTTCTTTCGAGGACTCTTCCTTTCTTGTGTTATATAGTGTCCTAGCATTGGCTATTGTCTTAGGCTGATTCCCATATGACACATATGTCATTTCTATCTCTTTATCTAACTGATATATCCCTGATAACATATGACAGGTCACACATTTTAAAAATGTCTTTAATAATAAATTTCTTACTGTCCCTTTTTTCTCTATATGTAGAGAAATAGCATGATTTGTTTACAGAAATCTTTTGTTCTGTAGATATTGTATTATATACCACATTTTATGTGGATGGGTAAGAGTGTGGTTGTTTATTGAAGAAATGAATGCGTGAAAGCTAAATTGAAGAAATTAAATTAATTGTGAGAGTGGTATAGTCCATAGCCTTTCTTACCTCTTGTAAAAGTGACTTCCATGGTCTAGACTAGTGGTCCCCCAACCTTTTGCCAGGAGCTGGCACAATGGTCATAGGTTTTAACTGTAACTGCTGTTTGGAAGCAGATCACTGTCTACAGGTTGGAGACCACTGGTCTAAACCAGTGCACCCTAGTGTATGATGTGTAACTTTTCTGTTCAGTTTTGCAAGGTAACTGTGTTATTTGATGCCAAATGTGCCCAGCAGGTTTCTTTTATGAATGCTCATAGCACATTCTACATAATTATCATGGTTCCATGTTTCCTGTAGCATCATGTCTGTGTTGCTAGGCCTAAAAAGGCCAAGCCATCTTGTGAAATACATGACCCAAATCTAACCTTCAAAAGTATATTGTAGTATTACAGGTAGGTAGGACTTTGATATGCATGTGAGTTTTAGTAGTTACTTGATGATGTTTACATCTATATTGTTAGTGATTAGCAAGGTAAATGAACTGCTTCCCTATCTGTTACTATTGTTCTATTAGAAAAGGTCAAAATGGAACATTAACATCTAGATGGAGCTTTGATGTACTAATGTAAACTGTCTATTAATGGTGCTAATGCAGCTAATTACCTGTGGTGCCCAAGAGGTGAAGGTTCTATTTCAAAGGACAATATACATTGCTATTCTCCACTTAAGAAAGTATCTGTGAACTGTCATCAGAGCCCACATGAAGAAATGACCTGCAAATGTCCACCTTGCTACAACTATAATGTTGGGAACATAATCCCTTGATCTCACATCTGTCCAAGCTTCTCAGGGAAAGTTTGGGCCGCAGGATTGAGATCCCAGCCAGCAACGGCTTGGAATCACCTTGCTAATTCTCATGGGAGAATTAGAGCAAATTCTATATTTGGACTATTTGGTCTATATTTCTTTGAACTGGATTTCTAACAACTGAGGCTGTGAAACAAAGACTTAAACCCATCCTGGTATTGGATGTGAGCCTAAGATCTGCAAACTTCAAATTCTACTGGAAACCTGATATATTGGACTTTCACTCATTGTATGTATGTGATTACTTTAACCCTTTAACAATACTCTCATAGTTTGTTTCTTGTACGATAAACCTTTAGTTTTAGTTACTAAGGGATTGGCTGGCAGCGTGGTATTTTGGGTAAGATCTGGACCTGTACTGTTCTGTGTAATGTAGTTGACCCTTTGGGGTCAGGAGAAACCTTTTTGGGTAAAGAGCTTGGAGTTTTAAGCAATTTATCTCTTTACCAGACCCAGTCACTGTATTGGGGACCAGTGACTGAAATGCAGTAAAGGGTGTTAAGGTGCTGTTATGAGCACCCCATGAACTGGCCACCACCTCCCTTGTGATATACAGACATAGAAACTGTTTCTCCTCAGGTCACGTAGAGAAACTGTTTATCAGATACTCTTCCCAGGTCACATACCAGATACTGCCCCAGGTCACATACCAGATACTGCCCCCCAGGTCAGGTAAAGAACTCATGGCTGCTAGGCTTGTGACTATCAACATGCTTTATTGCACGTAGAGAACTCCTGGCTGCTAGGCTTGTGACTATCAACATGCTTTATTCGGACCCTGATTCGCTCTCAGCCAGCTCCCAAAGGGGTGGGTCATCCCCCTCGCCCATGTGCTGGAGGGCAAGTCAATCATGGCTGCTCTGGCCCCCCCCCCAGGGGTGTAGAAGGCTCTGACCCGGAACCTAGAGAGCTGGTGAAAATTCCTTTGCACAAATAAGGACAGGAGGAACCGGGCAGACCCTCGCCCCAAAATTCCTGCTGCAGCGAAATCTGGCCAATCACAGCCCTCGGCAGGAAGCCATGGCCTGGGCCATAAAAGCTCCCATGCCGCATGGAGCACCGAGAGTCTCCTCAAGTTAACTGCTAGGCCTGATCACCCTGCAGTAGGAGTTCCCCCGAGAGTGCTGGCCCGAGTCGATTTCAACCTCCGCCGTAAGACGTTATGCTGTTGTTAATCACCTGCCTGATAGTCATGGTACGTGTGTGAACCCGAATTACCCCCCCACGTTTACTCCTCATGATTGAATGTGAATAATTCTTCTACCTCAGTTTTAACCCTAGGTATTACAATTGGTGTAGGTTTGGGGATTATTGTTATGTTTATTGTTTATGTATTGAACTCTGTCTTGTTATACTTTATCTCTGAATTATCAAAAGAGTCCAAGAGGAGGGTTTATTCTAAAGGTTTATTTCTGTGTAACTCATGATATGCTAAACTGTGAGTAATCACCTGGGGCTATCTTGTTATCTGTGAAGCTGACTTCTGAGTTTAGTCCAGCAAGCAGCCCCACTGTTAACCCTTTGCATCCCAAAGAGGGGACTAATAAAGTTTATTATTTTTGGCCACCACTTTAAGTTCCAGGAGCCTTCCTTCTCCCATACTTTACCCACTGAGGACAAAGGGGGCTGAGTATATTTTATGGTGGCTTCTTGATATCCAGTGTGGGGGATCAGAAGCATTGTTTATGACTGGTGGGGGAGTTTAGCTCTAGGTAATCCACCAGTGTTGGGAGAATTTGCTCTCCTTTTTGCAGCTTGCCTTGATCTTTCCATATTCAGGTGGTTATCCCAGGAAGCCCGAGTTACAATGTCTATGTACCTGTGTGAAGCAGGTTACATGGCTCAGAGGGGTGGGGGAGAGGGCATAAATTGACTTGTTTACCAGTAGAATGTAAACAGCCAGAGCTGCAAGCAAATACTGGAAAGAGAGCACAGAGACAATGATAACCGAGGTCCTCGGCTCAGACGGGACAAAGAGATCACCTCAGCGCAGGAAGGGGAAGAGTGCTGAGAGGAGACTGAAAACAAACACACACTTGGAGCTGCTCCATGCTTTTTGACCAGAGACACTCCATTTTGCAACATTTACAATAAGGACTGTGCCCTGCCTTTAAAGAGGCAGAGACACCTGCAAACCATCACAGCCAGACTTGGTAGTAAGAAAAGTGAGAACAAGCTAAAGTGTGATCCTAGATAATGTTATTAGATTAGATTAGTATGTGGTTTATATCCTTTATTTTTGATTGTGGCAACCCCGACTGCTTTATTCAATGACTGTGCATTGATTTGCTATATACTCACTTAAAATCATATCCTAATCAATAAACTAGTGTTTGTTTTATATAAAGCTGTGTGGACATTAGAAGGTGTGAATTAGAATGGCTGGGCATGATCCATTTCAATGTTAAATGGACGGACATGAGTCTAAGGTGATTGGAGATGGCTCTCAATCTCTGTAGGATGGAGGTTCCCTGTGTGGAGTCTGGGGACTGAGGGTGCTCGTTGGGGACGGTCCCATAGGTGCCATGGGGATACACAGCCACTACCCAGGACCAATTACATGAAGGAGGCTGGTGTGGACTGACTCAGAAGTGAGTGGTCACCTGGCAACGTGGGGTAAGTTCAGGAGTGGGGATGGGGGAGGGGAGTAACAGTGGCACATAGGATCAGAACCAGAGAGCAGCCTGTCACAGTCCCACTCAGGGCTTTTCAGCATGGGGAAGTGTGCTTAAACACCCATGTGGATGTTCTCATTCGGAGGTAAAGTGTCCTTAGTTATCCATAATTTAAAGCCGGAGGTAAATAATCTTTACCTTATATGCATTAAATTCACATCCACAGTTGATTCACCTTAGCTTTCAAGAGTCTGACCATGTAGGTGTGGTGTCAGTATCTGTCTCCTTCTATAGGATCATTGTTGTGCAAGAATGTAGCTGTTGTAGAAGGTTGTGGTTGTTGAGGGAAGGGCTCCTTGGAGTTAAGATCAATCCAATGCAGGAGCTTTGAATATCAGGTTCAAGACCTTGAACTAGACTTTCTATTCAAAGCTACTGTACCTCAACAATAAACTGCCTTGGCCACCCTGAAGTTTGATTTTTTTTTTAATGTATCTTTCACATTTCCTTTTTTAATAATAAGTTCTATAGCTCAGTAAAGTCTCATCTTACCAGTCCACAGCTACAAGTTACTAGTCTGGAACCACAATTAAATCTAAATAAATGTCAAATATAATGAAAAAGAGCAATGTAAGGAACTGGAATGGAACTGGTGTATAAAGTCTTTCACCTCTAAGACACTGCTTTGAATTTTCTTGGATTAGTAATGACTAGAATTTCTGAGCATTTGATAGTTGCTCAGTGACTTTTATAAAATAAGTTGTTGGTCTTAGTCCAGCTCCTTGTGGGCTGGTGTCTATATCACAAAACCTACTGCATGAATCGATATTAGTTGAATCTTACACCCTTCTTGGCAAAATTAATGGAAAACTCAGAAGCTGGAGAATGACATATGCTCCTTCACAAGAAATGTATATATCCATGTCTCTATGCCATTACTAACAATCACAGAATATTGCTGATACTATTGTACAGTTCCTTCGTGCTCCAATGAATTGAATTTAAAAGATTCAGACATTTTACAACTAACAAGAAATAAAGAATTTGGACCAGATGCCTATTTTAATGCTTATTTTGTTTCAATCACTAAAATAGTTAATTGTGACCAAATGCTTAATACAATAATATTAACAATAATGGAGAGAAATAAAAACCAGAAAAGGAAAGAACAGGTTAAAGAATATTTAGGTAAGTTAAATGCATTCACGTTAGCAATGCCTGACAAAATTCACTTAGTTTAAGCGGCAGAATGGACCCGCTATTGTGGGGAACTTTTTAGGTTTACATGCCACCCCAGTGAAGGTCGGTAGCAGAAGGATCTGAGTCCTTTCTCCCACTTCCTTTACCCAGAGGCCTGCCTGACCACAAGGGCCCCCCTCCCAATCTCCTGTGTAGAGGAGTCCCTGTAACCCCAATGAGGCTGGGCCCCAGAGTTCCTGGGGGTTGAACCCCCAACCTTATCATGGTCACTCAGGACAGGGCTAAGGTGCCCCCACGTCGGGATGCTGGCTGCACTGGGCGTTTCCCTGGCCCACCAGTCACTATATACAACTCAAAGTTATACAATTTATTTAAACACACATGAATAATAGAAAATCAAATAAAAAGTTAGAGAAAGTGGAGGAAGGTGAAAGGTAAACACCCAGTGCCTCCCCCATAGCCTAAGGCACCACTTACAGCATCCCTTGGGTATGAGGGACAGTCACAGTCTGTTTTCCACATTGCAGGCCCTCTGCCCAGGCCTGTCTGCACTGCAGTGATCCAGGGGGTCAGATACAGACTCTGGCACTGGCCGCACGTCCCCAGATTCCAGGAAAAGGGCCCTTCTCTCCAGCATCAGCCCCACTCACTGTCCCCAGCTGCTCACCACACCCAGCTCCAGATGGCTCCAGCCCTGGCTTCCAGCTCTACTCTGCTGCTGTAGGTCTGCGCAGTGCAGCTCAGCTCAGCTCAGCTCTCTGAGCTCCTCCTCTGTCCTCCTGCACCCAGCTCCAGACAGCTCCAGCTCTGCTCAGCTTGGTTCTTTGACTGCTGGTTCAGCTGCTGTGGGTCTGCTCTGCACAGTCAGCTCAGTTCAGCTCTCCTGCCTGGATTCTCTGGCTCCCAGCTGCTGCCTGCTTCCTCCTTAACTCCGCCCCACTCACTCTCTGGCTTGCCCAGGCATGTCTGGCCAGCTGCAGTTTCAGCTCAGGGGCGGGGGAGCACTTTCCTAGCTCCCTCATTGGGCTGTCCACCCTGTCAATCAGGCAATCCTGAAGGCTGGATCACTGGCGTCTCCCCCTGGCTCCGGGGAGCTGTTTCAGGGTCCTGCTTCCCTGTGGAATGGCCAATCAAAAAGGCCCACTCAGTTTCAGTAAGGGGCTATCAGTCCCCTTACATTAGGATACTTAAGGAACTGAATAAAACAATCACTTAACAGATCATCTTCGAGAGCTTATAAGCGACAGATGAGGTCCAGAAAACTGGTGAAGGTCAAACATATGCTTATTTTTAAAAGAGGAAACAAAGAGGACCTGGGGAATTATAGAGCAATTAACCTAACTTCAGCATCCAGAAAGATACTGAACAAATTTTTAAACAATCAACTTATAAGCACCCAGAAGATAATAAGATGTTAACTAAGAGCTAACATGGATTTGTAAATAACAAATCATGCCAAACCAACATAATTTACTTCCTGGAGAGGTTAATTAACCAAATGAATAGAGAGGAAGTAGTAGATGATTTTAGTAAAGTTTCTGACACAATCTCACATGACAGTCTCATAAGAAATAAGGGAAATGTGATCTAGTTACTATAAAATGGGTGGGCAACTGATTGAAAAACTGAATTCTGGAAGTAGTTATTAATGGTTTGCTGTCACAATATGAGGATGCATCTACTAGAGTGACACAGAAGTTTGTCCTGGGTCCAATGCTATTTGATTTTTTTATTTTTATTTTTGACTTGTATAATGGAGTGGGGCTCTAAAATGTGAGGATGACAACAATGTGGGAATAATTGCTAGCACTTTGAAGAACCAGATTAGAATTCAAACCAATCTTGCTGAATTGGAGAATTAATCTGAAATTCACGAGATGAAATTCTATAAAGACAAGTACTAAGTAGTACACTTAGGAAGGAAAAATCAAATAAATGACTACAAGATGGGGAATAATTGGCTAGACAGTAGTACTTCTAAAAAGTGATCTGGGGATTGCAGTGGATTATAAATGGAATCTGAAATGTGATACAATTGTGAAAATGGCAAATAAAATTCTGGGGTGTATTAACATGCATGTCATATGTAAGACATAAGAAGTAATTGTTCCATTCTAGTCAATGCTAATAGAACCCTAGCTGAACTTTGTTCAGTTTTGGTTGCCATATGTTAAGAAAGATGGGTGTTTATAGAAAATTAGTTAACTCTCAAAGCCATTCAAAGTTAGTCAATTCTTCTTATTATATTAGTGTCAGTGGTCAGTAGGACATATGTCACTGCATTTCTTCTTAGATCCTCTCTTCCTTTTGTGGTAATCCTCCCAAAATATGGTCATGTCAAACTGAAGCACTATGTAAGATTTATAAGAGAGTAGAAAAATTAGGAGGAGACTCTTCTGTATGCCCTAGTCAAGTTTCTTTGTTGAAGGTGAGTTTAAGGAAGTACTGAGAAAACTCAAATACAATTAGAAAACATTTTATTAAGCAAACAATGAAGCAGTTTCATCAAAAGGATGATAAAGAGAAAAAATTTCCATGCTCCATATTTCAGCAAAGAACAAATATGCTGTTGGTTCATCCACTTTAAAATCTTTTTTCAGTATTAGAAACATATCTCTGGATGTTTTGATAGCGCTAAAGGTCCTTTTCAGGAAATTACTCTTTAAATTACAGTTCTATTATGAGGGGTTTTTTTAGCCTGTTATGTTTACTTAAGTGAAAAAGATTATTTTGATTCTCCTAATTGTTGATTATTTCATTTTTATTTAATATATTTAAAAGTGCTTTTGTCTCCAGGACATGAAAGCAGCCTGAAGATCAGAAAACCAAATATATTGTAAGATATAGCAAAAGTTTTTAAATAAGTGGAATACATACTTGATTATGTGTATTTGAATAAATGCTATTGAGGTATGTTAGGTGATTAAATGCTCTTCCTGTAAGTGAAAATGCAAAGGATGGGTTTATGCTATGCTATGCTATGCTATGCTATGTAATAGCTCTCAAGACTGTAGGTCTTCATAGAAGTGAAGTGAAAATGCAAAGGATGGGTTTATGCTATGTTATGTAATAGCCCTCAAGACTGTAGGTCTTCATACCTTCCAGAGAAAACTATTTTAGAGGATGGGAAACCGATGAACACAGGTGTATTGTAAAAAACTGAATGAGCTATTTGATTCAGCTGTGGAAATAACAACACTTTATACTTAAAGAACGGTCCATCCCAGAATCTCAAAGTCCTTTACATTAATAGAAAAATACTACATCCCCACCCCAGGAGATAGGAAGAGATTGTTATTTTCCATTTCACAGAGGGATGAAGCAAAGGCACAGTTAAGGCTATGCAAGAGCTCGGGCCAGTTGGTGGAAGCAATATGGGTGTGACCTTGTAAAGTCTGTTCTCTGTGGCTGGTTTCAGTTCTCCTCAAAGCTTCAGAAATGCTTTTTTTGACACCCAGATGCTTCCAGCACTCCTTTTTTTTCTCCCCATAGAGCCCCAAACTCTCCATTACATAGTAAATCTTTAACAGACTGTGCCTATCTGTTTCCTGCACCTCTTTCCTGGAATTGGTGCCTCCCCCATCTTCCTGCTGGATCTTCAGGGGATACTAGATAGCCATTATTCCCCTCAAGTGAGATTTTCAGAACTGCCTGTACTGAGCTGCAATGTTACCGATTCTTGTGATTTTATCACACTGTTGGAGTTAAGACATTGCATGAGAATATCAGGTTTTATTTTTTTTAAAATCAGGATAACAGAAAAAACATGATTGTGCTTTTTGGGGTGGGACTGGCTCATGATTCTTGAACTCTTGAAGACAGCAATACTAGAGCTGCCACCTTCCACCTCTGCTACTCCATACCAATATGTGCTTGCTGCCCCCAATAGGAAACAGTAGGAGAAGGGGTGTGTTATGTAGCATACTCATCACAAGTGCATGTGTTTGGGTGCATGTCACCTGTATCCTTAGCTCTAGCACCTTCCATAGGCCATCTGCCTTTTGCTACATATTCTGTTGCTTGACCCTCCGATCAAGTGACATAAAGTTCAAAACTCCTTCCAGAGTGATAAAAAAGTTCCACCTGGAAGTCCAATAAAGTAAGTCTTCCATTTTCTCAGGCTCTTATAAAGTGTTCTTGCTGGCCCTATCTCAAAGTCTTTCCCTCCATTCCCAGGAGCCTAATTTCCTTCTGCAAAATTCCTCCTCCATCGTGTCTTGTACAGCAGGTTTTCCCACACTTCCTCCCCTTTCCAGGGACTCCAGCAGTCTCACCTATGGATGTTCCTGATCCTTCCAGTACCTGGCTAATGGATCCCCTACCAAGACCCTATATGCTACTCATAAGGATTCATTCTTGAAGGAGAGTCCTAACTTTTCTGTAGCCACATAAACTCATAGACCCTAAGTTTAGAAGGGACCAATATGATCATGTAGTCTGACCTCCCGCACAACGCAGGCAACAGAACCTCACTCTCTCACTCCTAAAATAAACTTCTAACCTATGACTGAGTTATTGAAGTTATCAAATCATAGTTTAAAGACTTTAAGGTACAGGGAATCTGGCAGCTAATGAACCATGCCCCATGCTACAGAGGAAGGCGAAAACCCCCACAGTTGTATTTTGTCCCATTTACCAATTTACCTTGATATTTTTAACTACTTTCTCTTTCGATTTTTTTCCCCAAGACCTCGCATATATCTAAACTCAAACTAACAGGACTTTAGGTCCATGGATCACTTCTGTGCCTCCCTCTCCCCCACTCTGCCGCCCGCAGTCTTTCCCTTCTAAGCTCCTCCAGTCTGCCTATAAGTCCTCCCCTCATTCTTCCCTCTAGCCAGGAGGCAATCTATCAGTTACTTCATAGATGTGAAGCATGTCACCATTTTTTTTTCTTCCCTCTCTACCAGGTAATGTGATTTCACTCCATCATAGGGAGAAATACTCCAACCATACAGAGCCAAAGACACATGTAATGCTTCACTTAGTACATAGCATTCTTGGCTATGTCTACACTTACTAAAGTTAGTTCGAATTAGTTAATTCAAACTAACTTATTCAAACTAATTTTAGTTAGTTCAAATTAACTTAATTCGAACTAGCCTGGCCCCACTAGAATGCTAGTTCGAACTAAGCAAGTGCCATGCGTGGCACTTGCATAGTTCGAATTAGTCAATTACATTAAGGTCAATGTGCCAGTTAGTGCGAACTAAGCGCTTAGTTTGAACTAACATGGCCACATTGGGTTAATTCAAACTAACTAAAGTATAATCAAATTTATTAGTTTGAATTAAGGAAGCCCTTAATTCGAACTAATGAAAGCCTAGTGTGGCCAACGCTTAAATTAGATTGAATTAAGATTCCTTAATTCGAACTAACTTGTCATTGGAGACATAGCCCTTGAGAATTTCATAGTGCTAGGTGAGGAGAGTCCTCTCTCTGTTAGGTTGTTCCAAACTGTTGCAGCCTTTGGGAAGGCAGGAATTCATCCAGGGATTATGCCAATGCACAGATCTATCCTCCTACCTTTAGTAATGTTTAAAAGATCCCAGTGTCATTGCAAGAACAGTTTATAGGAATAGCATAAACCACAGATTATGCCTACAAAGAATTCTGTGAGTTGCCATTTCAATTACTTCCCTTGCGTAAACTCCTTAGTCCTGTTGTCCCTGACAGATGTTCCCCTGTGCCAGTTTTTGTCTCCCTTGTTTGTGTGGCCACCCCTCCCAGGCTGCTCATGGGAATGGCCCTTTTTTACAGCTTCTTTGGTGCCATGGCCCTGCCTAGGGAGGAGGCCCCTTAACTACTGTTCCAGCCCTGGCTCGACGTAGGGTGGACAATGCCCAGGAGTGCAAGACCAGAGTGGCTTGTTTTTCACAAAGGGCATGAGTCACACACCAACACCTGTGACTATGAGTCACATACCTGCAGCCCAAGACTCTGCCCGGACTTATCTCTTGTTTTGCCCACAGTTCTCCCTGCCCTCTCTCCGCCCCTGTAATTCAGGGAGCCTATCAGAATTACTGGCGGGAACTGTTTGAATTAGTCTATAAAAGCAGACCTTTTGGGGGCCAGTCCCCAGAATAGGTTCCTGCACTGCCTCCTGGCCTGATCACCCCGGGGTCTTTGGGGGACCTTTCTCCGCTCCCGGCTATTTAATTGACCGTATCCCCATTTTAAACCCCCCCCCCACAAACAATGAATCTTCTCTGGAGATCTCCCGATACGAACCATGAGCTACGAACTACAAGAACCGAGTCCTCTCTGCACTCATCTATGCAGCTGCTGCTTCAGCTTCTGTCCTTGCTGCTCTCCTGGGGATTGGTAAGATTCCCCCCCTCTCAGATTCTCTCTAAATTTACCTCGGGGTCTGTAACAGAGACCCCTTCCTGCTCCGCGGTTCCTTTCCACCGCGGCAGCATAAGCCGTGCCACTGCTGAGCCGTCTGCCTCTGGGGACCTTGCCCGGAGCTCCCTGCTCCCAGCCGTTCCAGCCTCACACTGTGTTAAGTTTTATCATTGTAAGCTTGTAGCCTTAGCTGTGTTAAGTTTTATCATTGTGAGTTGTTACTAAGTTTTCCTTAGCTGTGTTAAGTTTTCTGAACTGTTGCTGATTAGTTGTGTTAAGTTTTAACATTGTAAGTTTTACCTTTAATTTGCTGTCAGTTTTTTCTCCTTAGTTTTATCTTTGTTAGATTAAGTTTTTATTATTGTGACCAGTAATAGCTTTGTTAAGATTCTTTCCATGCCTCCCCTGAACCCGCTCCTCCTCCGCCGCTTTTCCCCCGACTCCCCGAATCCGCTCTCTGTTAGCCGCTTCCCCCAACTCCCCCGAACCCGCTCCACTCCCTGTTGCCTTCCCTTTGCCCCCCACGCCGCTTTTCCCTGACTCCCCGAACCCGTGCTTCCCCGACTCCCCTGAACCCGCTCTCCATTAGCTGCCCCCCCGAAACCCCTGTCTGATCTTCCCCTCAAACCCCCTGACCCCCTGTGTTTTGCTGCCCAGATCCACCCTAGATCTCCCCTTTACCTCCATTCCCTTGCCCAGTTTCCCCACGCACTCCCTCCATGTGTTACCCTGCCCCCACCTTCTGAGTGTGCTTCCCTGGTCCGTTCCCCTGCTCACCTCTGCTCCAAGCACGGTCCAGCCCATCTTCAGTGCCTCCACACCTGGCCTGCAGACTGACTACTCCAGGTCTCCCCCTGCAGGGCTTCAAGGGTTACTGCAGCCTCTGCTGTTGTGGTTTTTTCCTTACCCCTCTGCTACTGCCTGCCCATACTCCCTGGCCATTTCCCCTAACCTCACTTTCACTGACTGTCTCTCATTGGTACAGCTGCTCTGCCTTTCATTGATACAGTGCCTTGTATGTTTATACTTGTAAAAAACCCCATTGGTTTACATTAAGTTACATTGGTTTACACCAATTCCCACACTGTGACACTATATTGTTCAATAGAGAGACCCATCTCCCAGTACCCCCTATACACCTCCCTGCCCCATTCCATTTACCCTTGTTCACCCCCAATAAAAACACTCATTGACTCAAACCTCGCTAGTGTGTGTGTGTGTGTGTGTGTGCGGCAGCTGCTCCCCAAGATCCTCTACCTGCTGGCAGGGTCACCCGTGTCATTGCAAGAACAGTTTATAGGAATAGCATAAATCACAGATTATGCCTACAAAGAATTCTGTGAGTTGCCATTTCAATTACTTCCCTTGCATCAACTCCTTAGTCCTGTAGTAAAACTCCTACTTTCCACTGGGCTGTGACCAGTTTTTACACTTGATGCAGGCTTATACAATCCACACACTCATGCTCCATCGTGGACCTGTCTCCCAGCCTTGACCTCAGATCTTTAGTGTGCACATCTGTTCAGAGGTGGCACATGCCTATCCTACAGACATTACAGTTCCTACTCAAATGACAATCCTATCCTCCGGTTACAGGAGAACTAGCAGCAGGAAGGAGAGATCAGAGTTCCAGCCAGCTGTTACCAAAACTGGAGTCTGCAGTGGTTGGGAAGAAGGCCATCCCCTCCTCTCAATTCATTCCCAGCAATCAGAGCTCCTTGTGCGGGAGCAGCTTCCATAGTTCTGATGTTGATCTGTCGCCAGGGGAGTCCAAAATGGCAACTGCACATTAATGATTATGGGAGTTACCTTTCTTAGTTTGCTGTTGATAAGGAATCCTGGAAAATTCTATAGCCACCAAGCAAGAGATCATGGGGTGTATATGTTTCAGTCACAAAAGAGACACAGCTAGGAATGAAAAATAGATGTTTTCCCCCAGCTTCTGCAGATAGCATAGGAGCATTCCATCTCTTGTGTGGATAGGAAAGGGCAGTGGGCCATATAAAGGTAACTGCTCCAGAAGCAGGGTGGGATAAGGGAAGCAGTGTCATTCCTGTCCCTGAAGACAATACATTAGTATACATGGGAGTTTCCAAGATATGAATGGGATGGGGACAGCTTCTATTTTGAGAAGGTTGTTGTGGTGGGTGGTTTATGGGTAATATAAGAAGCTGGTCCTTATGGCTAACTGAAAGATTTTCCATTTATTTATGAAATCACAATAATTGGGTTTCAGTCTCTCTTTCTGAATCTCTCTCTCTCTCTCTCTTTCTGGGTGCATAGAAATTAGACATTATCTGCTTTCTCCTGTGTCCTCCTTCACTTAAATATACCATTTGTATAAAATATTTCAATTAAGTAGACTATATTCAGGAATCATTTAGCAATATAACTTTAAAAAATAACTCTGATAGGCTGCGTCTACACTGGTAAATTAAGTCGACTTAAGCTTGGCTTAAGTAGACTTAATGTGCCCTGCGTCTACACTACACTTTGCTTAAGTCAACTTAAGCAGCTTGCTTAAGTCGACTTAAGGAAAATAAAGTCGACTTAAGGAAAATTAAGTCGACTTTATTAAACTACCTTTCTCCTCGACCTAAGGCTTAATTCGACTTTTTAAAGTCGAATTAAGCCAGTGTACCCTGGGGTAGCCCTACCCCAGGACTACACCAATGCCCTCCCTGCCAGAGGGGGGGAACAGGGGGAGCCTGGCATGCCCCCCAAAGGGCAGGGCATGTGGGCACCGTGTGACACTATCTTGATTTAGGGAAGCATTTATAATATTATTTTCTATGGATATCTCATAAATGCTATAATCCATAGGAACTATGTCATGTTTGGTATCAATAGAAAGGTAGTCATTTGCTGGAAATGATTATATAGTTTATGTCTAGGAATTCTATTTGGATTAGAAGTTAAGAATTTGATGTTATATCCATATTTTAACTTGTGTCATTCTGTACAAATGCCTTAGATGGGAGGGTGTGAACAACCCTTGTCTCCTTAATGTTAAGGAATCTGCCAGTTGATATGGTCCCAGGGAGTAAACTGATGAGCCATTAAGGAGACAATGGTTGTATTCTTTATGTCCTTAATGACTCATCAGGATACTCCCTGGGACCATTCTACGTGGAAAATTCCTACACATTAAGGAGACAATGGTTGTTCACACCCTCCCATCTAAGGCATTTGTCCAGAATGACACAAGTTAAAATATGGATATAACATCAAATTCTTAACTTCTAATCGAAATAGAATTCCTAGACATAAACTATATAATCATTCCCAGCAAATTACTACCTTTCTATTGATACCAAACATGACATAGTTCCTATGGATTATAGCATTTATGAGATATCCATAGAAAATAATATCATAAATGCTTCCCTAAATCCAGACAGCATCACACACACAGGGCTCTGCCCTGCAAGGGTCCCTGTACCCCTTTGCCTCATTGTACACAGGGGGTGCCCCCCCTGCCACTGTGGACCTGCCTAAAGTCCCCCTAGCCCCACAAATTCGACCTAGAGCATCCAGTGTAGACGCTCTAGGTCGACTTTGTAAGTTCCCCTTTAAGTCGACTTTAATTTTAAGTGTAGACACACTAAGTCGACTTAAAAATGCAAGTGTAGACATAGCCATAGTGAGTAGAACCATATCTTTTAGGGGAAAAATAGACTTTTATAATAAGTTATCAATTTGTATTAGTTCAAATTTTTGTGATTGGTGTTATTTCATCTGTCCTATTCTCTTATACAATTAAAGGATGCAAGGACCATCTCAGCATCTGAATCTGGAACAATCAATGGAACTTTATGATGATGATCATTTCTCTCACAAAGCATGATTAGGGCTTTACAATCAGTTCATTGAACATTACTCGTCAGTTCATAGGATTCTGTGTAAAGCTGCCCTGGGTGTCCAACATTCACAAGCCACATTTAAAAAGAGAGAGAAAGAGAGAGAGTTTATAACCTGCCAGCCCAATTATATAGTATAAGCAGACTACATGTTTAGATTAGTATATACGTATATTTTAACATTTGGACTTCAAGTGTCAGGTTCCAAAGGGATATATATTAGATCCATCCATACTCCAAAGTGTAAGTGAAGGGAAGAATTGTAATTCTAGTACAGCAGTGGGTAAACATTTCTGTGTGGCCTGACTCCAATATCAGCACTTCATTTTAATGATAACGGCAGCTCTGGTGTTCATTCGAAAATCCTTAAATGTACTTAACAATCTGTTTATGTTTGGAGAGTACTGAGTTTATAGGGATAGCGAAATGAAGCAGATAAGTGTATTATGTAAAACGTATTCTGAAATGCTTATTCTAGCAGTTAGTATGCATCTGGAGTAAATTTGTAGACTGTTATGTAAGGTTTTCATGCATATTAAATAAAGGAGATTCATTTTAATTTAGGAGAAGACAATTATATAGGAAATACAAAGGACTCAACAAAGCAGTCACAGATTGGGCATTGTATACACATCTTAAATTTATCAGTAACATATTAGGCTTCCAGGTTTCTCTTGAATGCAAGCTTTGTGCTGTTGCAGCCATGGATCAGTAACTGCAGCTCTTACAGTTATATATCTATTACGTATATTAAAACTGTTTAATACAAGGCTCCTATTTTCTCTTTATTTAGGGTGACCAGGTGTCCAAAGTTTTTAGGGACAATGACAGTCCCAATATTCATGGCTTTTTCTTATATAGGTTTTGTGAAGAGATATTGGGGTGGAGGAGAGCACTGCTAATCTTTTTCTTCTTCTTAGAGCTCGTGTTTTAATGTTAATAAACAACACAATTAGTTATTCAGTGTCCCAGCTAAACTGGTTTATCTTGCACATACACAGGGAGATATTTGGAATGTATTCTATCAACAGATCCAGAATCAAAAAGCAAACCATTCTTCTAGATACATGCAGCATCTTGGACTTACAAACATCAGCTATCTCTCTTTATTCCTTCATGTTCTATCCAAATTATGCTTCTTTTATCACTTATAACTCTGTCCATATAGTCAAATTCCAAAGGGGTAGATGTGTTAGTCTATTGTAGAAAAACAACAGAGTCCTGTGGCACTTTTAAAGACTAACAGATTTATTTATCGCATGAGCTTTTGTGGGAGAAAATCCCACTTCGTCAGATGCTTTGAAGATAGGAAAGTTACAGAGTAGGAGGAAATTAAATGCAGGGGAGTGTATGACATAGCATCAGGTCAGGCTGTAACAGCAAATCAAAATAGGTGTTAGGATTCAAAACACTGGGGAACAGCACATAGAGGAGGGGGAGGTCAAATCACTTGTTGTAATGCGAGAAAAATCTATAGTCCCTGTTGTCTTGGGGTTAAACAGGGACTATGGATTTTTCTCGCATTACAACAAGTAATTTGACCTCCCCCTCCTCTATGTGCTGTTCCCCAGTGTTTTGAATCCTAACACCTATTTTGATTTGCTGTTACAGCCTGACCTGATGCTATGTCATACACTCCCCTGCATTTAATTTCCTCCCACTCTGTAACTTTCCTATCTTCAAAGCGTCTGACGAAGTGGGATCTTCTCCCACGAAAGCTCATGCGATAAATAAATCTGTTAGTCTTTAAAAGTGCCTCAGGACTCTGTTGTCTGTCCATATAGAATGTTTGAACTTTATCAGTGTTCTAAGGCAAAGTTAGGGAGGTAAAAATCTTTAGCTACTGTTTCAAACCACAGCTGCTAAGCTTCGTCAGCATACTGTATTCTCTGAATGCTGCAGCTGAAGAGAATACAGAATTATACTGAATGGATTTTCCAAGAGGATACACATCTTAAAATACTCACCAGCTTCAGCATGGGTCCACTGAAGTCAAAGGGAATCCTGAGTATGGGCTCAAATAAGATATCTCAGGTGCTTACTCAAGATTTAAAAAATAATTTACCTTGTACTCAACAGGAAGTATTTATAGCAAAACAATCATTTTTATGCTACACAAACCAGAGTTAAGCATGTAAAATGACATGCCACCTTCATCCCCCTGCACCAAGGATACTGTCTCAAAAATGCAGTTTTATTTAATGGCACAGAAGCTGTGCATTCTATCTCTAAGGGACAAAACAACTTTAATACACAAGAGGAAATGTGGAACGCTTAAAGGACAGAATAGTGTGTTCTCTTTCATTAAGAAATCGGCAGGCATATAATATAAATCTCCCATGGGTTCACACAAATCTTGTTCTCCAATGGATAAAAGTGTGGAAACTCCTCAGAATCAATGAAGAATCAAAGAAAATGGCATCTGAGAATGCATGAGAAAGAGCATGAGAAAGAGCTCATCATCAGTTTTGTTGTATGACTCAGGAAAAAAAAATCAAGAGTAGCCAGCATAAAGTTTAACTTCCTTTTTCATTCATCAAAATAAGCTTAAAACTAATTGCAAGCCATTTCTAAAACCAAAAACAACAAAAAACCCACAAGTAATTATTACTAATAGTAAATGG
>ML685769.1:15166662-15249653 GCA_007922175.1 Pelusios castaneus | reverse complement strand
TATTAAATTCATCATTAGTATCTGAGGCTCGCACAAATTTATCCTCACAATACCATTGTAATATAGGAAAATATTACCTCAACTTACAGATGGGAAACTGAGGAAGATAAATTAAAATTAGTAAGAAGCAAGAATAAAAGTGCCTGAATTTGTATGGCAAGAATACTAAATGACAATTACTCAAAAATAAAATTTAATTCCTCTTTTGACAATTACATTTTAACCAGTGGCCTCTGACTTCCTTCTCCATAACTTGGGGGGAGGGAAATAAGCTGGTATTCTTCCAAATGTCACCTAATCCAGGTGCCAAAATGTGACATCACTCACAATAGTTGGTGCCTATCTGTGATTCTCCCATCTCCTTCCTTACGTGCTTTCATGAGCAATGTAATAAGTAGCATTGTTGATATTTAGAACATTGTTTCTGGGCCTCAGAGTCAATACCTCAATGAGACGTATGAGGCAGTTCACATTTCTCAAACCTATTGTTCCAGTGTCTGGTAGATTTCATTAATTCAGCTGCATTTTTAAGGCTTTCTTCACTAGAGACTTCATATATATAAAGCTGTGCTCATGGAGCACGGGCCCAGGTATGTCTACACTGAAGGCTCTGTTAAGTCGACTTCACTAGGTCAACTTTAAGTTGATTTATAGTCGACCTTGTTAAGTCGATTTACAGGGTCCACACTGAAAACTCCAGTCAACTGCCAGCATCCACAATCGCAGGTGCTAGGTCGATGGAGAGGTGGTGCATTTTGGGTAGCTGTCCCACATTGCACCAGGGCCTGGAGGCCAATTAAGTCAATTTAAGAGCACTCCCCGTCCACACTGGCTTAAGTCAACTTAATAAGGTCGACTTAAGCATTAAGTCGACCTTCAGAGGTGGAGTTATTAAGTCGACTTAAGGAAGCGCTTGATTTAATAAGCGCCCAATCTGGACGCGGCGATCTGTAGGTCGACTTAACTTTTGTTAAGTCGACCTAAGGCTCCAGTATGGACATACCCAAGATGACATGTCAGAAGAGGTACCAGTATACCATGCACCCATGCACCATCCAATCCAAGCCCGGTTAAAATTATTTTGTGTGTCTGATTTAATCAAATAAGCCATGATAAAGTTACAACTTCTGTCCTTAATACACAATACATCTTGGTTAATGCCAAACAAATAGTAAAACCATATTCTGTTTTAGTCTTTCTACAATAAGCAGACAAGAAGATGTGAACTGGATGCCTTTGTTTTAATTTTTCTAGCTTTTATATATTCTAATGAGCTGCGCAAGTTCTACAAAAGCCTTTTAAGCAAACATTTGTTCAAATTTAAAAACAAATGTACAGTGGGACAGATGTGCTATATGGATGGGCCTTAAATTAACTTTGCATTGAAAATAACACCTTTGTGTTCACTCTTCATAAACATCCAAGTAACTGAGTTTTAGGATCTGTCCACACAGAGACATAGTGCACAGTAAGCCAGGATGTGAATGTACATGCTCTAAGTTGCTGGGTGGACCCTGCTACTCTGTATTAAGTATTGCACAGCACTAAAAGTTCTGCAATGTCCTTTGAGGTACCACAGTATGTCAAAGCATTATATGATTTTTTACTACACAGTAGCAAATCCACATGGCCAGTTAGTGCCCAGCAACCATGTGCCACAGATTTCAATTCTGACTTGCTATGTAGACAAGCTTTTACTCCCATGGAGGTCTGTGTAAAGTGAACTTTCCTCTTGCAAGCTGAAGCATTTGTATCAAACATGGTAAATTTGATATAAGATGGGACTGGAGGTGGGCAAACTATACTGTAGAAATTGCCAGAATGTTTAAAATAATCTTATTTTAACCATATTTGATTCTCCTTTGATCCAAAGCTCAATCAATGAATGTTATTTTGTTGACTCTAATGGGGTTTTGATCAGACACTACTAATGGACTCATTAAAATAATAAATATCTATCACTTTCATCAGTAGATATAGCTTTTTAAATGTATCATTTAAAAGATAGCTTTTTAAAAAGGTGTCATTATCCCCATTTTAAAGATGGAGAGATTGAGTCACATAAAAATGAAATGACTTTTCCCAGCTGACAATGCACTAAGAAAGCCAGGAGTAGAATATGGGTCTCCTGAGTCTCAGTCCAGTGCTCCAACTATTGGTCCACACTGCCTCTTCAGGTTCCATAAATTTCATTAATAATTAGATTCCTTCTCAATAAGTATTATAGAAAAGCAAGCACTTCTTTATGCTAAATAAACACAAAACAGATAGAAGAAAGGAAGCAGAAAAGATAAGTTTTTTGTTTTGTTTTTTTATGAATAGAAAGGAAGATAAGTTTTGTCCATTTGAATGTTCATGGAAAATAAACTTGCCCAGATAAAACACTCTGAACCAAACATTAATCTGTGACTCATCGAGAAAACATTGTTTACAGTCCAGAATATACAGAACATCCTTGGGTGACCAGCCCTCATTGCACTGTACTGCTGGAAGAAGTAAAAAGGAAGAAGATGGGCTTTGATCTTTTTATTAATTGCAACTGTTAAGATGTCTTATCGTATACATTGTTAATAGAACTAATAAATAGGTGATGTTGAAAACATTTCAAACCTAATTCTAGGTCAAAGCTTAAAATTAAATTTCAAATCAATGACAAATATAAAAGTACAAAGCAGCTGATGATGAAAGTTAATTTTAGTGCCAACATAAGATCTTTTGTCTTGATAAGCACAGCACTCATTTCCACATCTGTGTTCCATTATTTTTATAAAGATTTTTTAAAAACATATATTTAACTATTTCCACAACCAGTTATGGCGTCTTGTGATGGGCTGGATGTTTATCTAAGTAGCCCATTCCTGTCTGAAGTTAAAAAAAATATAGAATGCATTGGAACATTAGTTTATGCTTGGATAGTTACTGTATGCTAACATGAAGTGACTGAGAAAGCAACTGTTTTTAATGGGAATGGAATGCTTGCCTTTCAATGGCTTTGAACCAGCCTAATATTTAGTGTATTTTTATAGGACTGGATGAATGATTTGAGCTGAAAACTGAAACTTGTCCAGCAATATCTGAGCATTCAGAATAGAAACCAAGTACTTGGGAGCTCAACTGGGTCATGATGCAAACACTGCACATAGTGCCTCAAAGATAGGGTTGGCTGTGTCCTCAGAAGAACCCCAAACTCTCTAAGCCAAGGTAACAGCTAAAAGAACTGTATTGAGAACAGATATACACCAGACTGAGCTGTCCTAACAACTTCTCAAGGCCTGAACACAAAACCCCCAAAGCAACAGTCATCCCAAGCTGCTGAGGTTTGCTTGGTTGCGGTTCAAAATCCACCTGGTTTCATATGCTTTTTAGCCCAAATCATAAATTGAAATATGGAATCACAAGTCTCACTGAACTTGGCCCGAGGTTTTGGTTTAATTACTAAAGTTGTATACAGCTCTGGTAAAAGCACTGATGTGGCACAGCAATGAACTTACTTTGAATTTTTTTAATTTAGAAGGAAAATCAGGATAAAAAGTAAGATTATAGATGTGCTTACAAACTGACTGTTTGAGTCTCACTTTTGGTTTATAATTGAAGGGGGGGAGGTTTAACTCACTGTATTTCTGCAGTTTTTAGATTAGGGAATAAAAAGAAAATTAGCATGCCGAGACTAATTATAAAATAGTAAATATTAGCACATACGTTTTGGACTGTACAAGTTTTGTCAAGAAAGCCATAAAAAGTCCCTAACCACTAAGTAAATTCCTTATCATAATATGGGAATTTACTATCCTTTTAAATCACTGTGAAATAGGAGTGGAAAACTGATGATTTTAAAACCATTTTTCCACTGTTTCATGGAAATAAACTGATGTAATTTATGACATTGCAATAGCCGTTTTTTAAAAAAAATATTCACAATGACTGTACTTGTAAGTGTTTAACATTCTATTCTTACATCAGAATCATGCAGTCAATCTAAACATTTTGAACAACTCCGTAGACAGTACTCATGACTGTAAGACCTAATGGAAAAAAACCCACAGTCTCTGTAGTTGTTATACTAATGAAGTTGGTTTCCTGTTCACTACAAGGGTAATTAATGAAGAATTTGGCTGAACTGCACATACCAGTCAGCTAAGGTAATATTTTATCTACACATTTCACCACTACAAAACGCACAACACAGGGTTTGTTTTCTTTTTTCTACTTTGAAAAGCGAGCAGGTCACTAGGCAACCAAAATATTGGGCTATAAACTGCAAGCATATTGCTATAGCTATATGTAATTTCATTAATTCTTGACATAAGTTGTGCTGTCCATTTGAGATAGTGAAATTTTCATTATATTCTCTGAATAAATTTCATACATAGCAAATGAAGAAATCAATTAAACAGGAACATTTTAAATTATTTTATCCCATTTGTCTTGAAAGTTAATGAATTTTATATCAAGCCATACCATTCTCTCTTCATTTAAGAACTGTTTATAATTGTTAGCCTTTTAAAATATATTTCACCTTGTCTTTGTCTGTTACATGCTGATGAATAAAAATGGAAATACTATCAGATTATTCATATGGACTTTAAATAGCCTAATGCTCAGTGATGTACTGTAGGAGTACGGGCTCCTTCAGCACTCTGGGTTGAATATTTTTTTAAATATCTAGCTGCATGCATCATTAGAGCATTTTCCCTAATAAGATCATATAATCAGAAAAACAAGCACCTAGCAGTTTTGGAATTGAACCTCCAAAACATATAATCACAAGAACACTTAGGTGGGTTTGGCTGAGAATGAACATGAATGTCAATTTAGGGCTTTCTGCAGTTTGCTCATACAAGGTCCATATCCTGTTTGCTTCTTCTGATCCTTCTCACATATTCCCATTTGGATCACAATGGTGCTATCAAGGAACTGTATAGTGTTCCCCAATAGAAGTATCTCTTTGCTATAGCATTGAGTGCCAGGTGGGATGGGAAGGCCTCTTGAGTTCTAGCCTATCTTGTACTTGGCTTGGCATAGTTATGCCCTCAGTAGCTCATCATTTGGCTCTTTAAAGAGGAGCATCAAAGGAAAGTAGAATATCCAGAATGATTGATCCACATGCCTAAGAGATTCCAGAACTGAGCAGAGTTACCATTGTAATATTATCACATACATAAAAAAAAACTGGACCACCCCCCCCCCCCAAGCCCCAAACCTATGGTCATTTATTCACACTCTTACAGGACTGTGAGGAAAGAGTGTCCCTTCGGTGCTCTGGGTACCCTGGAGAATATTTTACAAATTTACTTATCATAAATTATCCCATGGTGAACCAAATGGTGATCCAATGGTGATCCAGATCCAATGGTGAACTCAAAATAACCCAGCACCAACATAAATATAATAAAAGCTCTCATCACAATCCCACACTATTATCAACCATCTCCTGTCAGGCAATGGATAAGTTCCCTGAAGAGTGCCCTGAAGCAAACAAACCTTGGTATAGACCCCTGCTATGGCAAATTCCAAAGGCCCCGAGCCCTAGTTGAAAGGACCCTGCCAGACACACCCTTTCTCTTGTACCATGATCTCAAAGTATCACAGAATGTCATGGGGAGGGAAACGGGTAGGTCTCAAGACATTTAGTCATTTGTATGTTAAAACAGTATCTTAATATCAATCCATGAGTAGTCAAATACTTGTAACTCATGCGGGTGAGTCAGAACGTGCAAGGTGATGAGTCTCTCCTGTGTTAGGCTCCAGCCAATCTGCAACCAGGAATTGGTCTGGTGCTTCTCAGGGCAGGTACAAAAGCTTGACTGAGGAACAGCAACTCAGTCTGCATGCTGTCACTCCAAGGGTTGGAACTCTCTCCCGCCTCACAGTCGCAACAGACTTTGAAGTCCGCTCATTACACGAGAGCTGCCAGTCAGTAAATGATGGCAAGGCACTTGCATCTGAAGAAGAGACATAAGTGCTTTGTAGATCTTTTAGCCTACTGATTAAGACCCCAGCTAAACAAAAATGCATCTGCTGCTTGAACATGAGAGCACAATGTAGCTTTTTTATGAGTTGAGGATGATGAGATCTCCTCTATTAATATGTATTTTCTGTCATTGTGCCAAAGCTAGCAGTTCATTTTATTCCCAACCTTCCTCCCCTAAAAATGCATATATTTTCAGGCCTGTCTAAAAGTCCTGTGAACTATCTATCTCACATCAAACAACCTCATTTCACATAAAATTCTTCCACTTAATTGTAACAGAATACTACCCATGATGAAGACCTTGATCTCACCTCCCAAATGCCATCTGGAAAGAAGGTTTCTCACAGAATGAATGGAGCAGCTGCTGAGTAGCATAGGGAAACTGATGACACAGTATTTGTCAGAAGCACCCTGCTGGTCACAACTACCCAAAACACTCATCATCAATTTCTCTGCTAAGCAACAGGCATTCGTTCCGAAAAGAGCCTGTTTTCTGGATGGAGATGAGTGCAGTGTATTATAAGAGGAATTCCAGAGTATAAAATAATGTGGTGCTGAACACATCCAAAAAACTCTGTAAACAATCCATCTGTACTAATTAGGCTGAACATCTATACACTGACCCTTATTTCTGTATGCTGTAAAGTAATAGGTATACATATAATCTTAATATCTATATGGCCTTAGTAGTATTGAGTACATTATTATACCACTGAGTCAACCAATGTCTCTAATCTGCAAAGATACAGTGTCATCTTCATTCTTCAGATCACACATTTCATTAAGGCTATTTATTTCTTCCCAGTCCTGGTGGCTGTCAGAAGAAATGTAAATGATGCTGTGACACTTTTTTCCTCACTGAGAATATTTCCCTACAGAGACACTAGCATTACTTTTTATTAAGAGCTATGAGACATCTTGTGTATGCGAGAGCAATGCTCCTTGCTTTTAAGACTTATTTAGAGGCAGTTAAATTTTTGATTGCACTAATATACTGAATATTTAGGGAAAAGAGAACACATTTTAAAAAAGTTATAATTTGCATTGTATTTTCTTTTCAGATTAAATGTAGGATATAAAGAAAATGTTGTCATCCCATCTGAACATAGTGTGTTTAGAAGGGAAAAACAGAAAAGAAGATTGCACTTGTCACTCAAAAACAACAAAAGAGCAGTACATTTTACATGAAAAAAAACCCCTTTTCTTAGGAATTCTATACCCATCAAAACATATATTTGCCAGGTAAACTTAGAGAAATGAAAAAAGTCCCCTTCCTGGTTTGCATAAAAGCCAATGACCCCAAAATGCAAAGTAAACAAGAAAGAGAGTTAATTACATTTGATTTTTTGAGTAGTAGCAGGGGAGATGGGCACATCTGGAAGAGAGAAGGCAAAGCTTAAAACTTAAGCCATGCTGGACATTTCTTGTACATTCAAAATCACAACTGACTTTAGCAGGAATTTAGCATGAGCAGGGAATGTAAGTTTAAGTACGGCAGAGGTATGCTCAGAGTCAACGTTAAGATACAGGCAAAGATTGTGAGGCAAAATCGCAGCTGGATCAGGACTGCTCACTGTACCATAATAAGTTATTCCTCCAGCGCTGCCTTCAGTGACTCACCTCCCAGGCATGCTGCAGTACCTTGTCCCTAGGGAGGGCCTGGGTTAGATAATGCCCAGGCATGGTATTTCACTCTCACTGTCAGAACCACAAGTTAGTCTATGTGACATCACTACTTGGCTAGGATCTCTCCTGGTGCTTTGTGGGGTTAGACTCCCTAGGCTTCCAGCCTGCCCTTGATCCTGTGCCTGTTCCTGCCCCAGCCTTGTTCCAGTCCACTGCAGCCCTGTCTGTGCCCTACTCTAACACTGCTCCAGCTCTGCACACACTTCCTGATCTCCAGACCACAGGATTGATTCCAACCTGGCTTCAGCCTGCTTCTGGACTCTAAGTATGACCTTGATTTGGCTTCTCTATAACTCTGATCTACAGCCTGTCCCTGCACCCTGCTTTCAGCACAGCCCTCAGCCTCATCCCAATTCTGTGTCTGGCTTTGGCCATTCTTGACCACCACTCTGACCATTAGGCCTGAACACCTCAAAACCAGAGTCCAACAAAAATCTTATTGAACTTTACTCTGAGAAGCCTTCACTGAGTAATACTTCCTTTAATTCCATCAAGCTTCTGTTTCATTGTGCTCAGAATTTCATAAGACTTTAAGGTATTTTGTATGGATTCAGAGGAGGCTTTCCCATAAGCCTCAAGCAAGGGACACTCCAAATACTATCTGTCTCCTGGTCTACACCTTGCTCAGAGGTGGAAGTACCACACTATTGCCTATACTCTCCCAGCACTCTGACATCATTTTGGCTTTACTACTGACTGCCTCCACGTTTATGAGTGATCAAAGGGACATAGTGGCTATAGGGACATGGCTCTCTTTCCCAAGCTACAGTCAGTATTATGGGTCAGAGGATACCTAACATCCTCTTACTCCTTTGCGCTGCCATGCAAGCTAGCCCTATGTGAATAACATATATTAAAAATTATTTATTTTGATCAAAGTCACTTAATAATCACCTTCTTTAAATGTATGGCTAGGGAAGCTTTAACACACACATATACACATATTATTACACCTCTAGGTATAAATTCATATACATATCACTAATGCTTTTAGCAAAACACTGCTATAATTTTGGACAGAAAATAGTATCTTGTATGATAATATAATGTAACAATGATTCATTCCCACTTTACACAACTCCTACGTTTATTCTAGGCCTATTGTATTGTTGTTTCTGTCCAAGAACTAGCTGGAAGATGTTCCAAAAACATCAGTGCACTATGAAAGAAATAACAAATGTTGGCATACTAAAGGCAATTAAAATATCATTTTTTTTCTGAAGAAGGATTCCCACCTGCTATAAAAACTCATGTTTTCATTATGGCACTTGCTATAAACAGTATTTTAGAATCTACCAACTGAGGAATCTAAAACACTATGCACTCACTTTTGGATACCAGTGTTATTTTTTAAGCCTTCTCTGCTACTCTAATTACATAAGGCTTGTCAAATATTCAGTTCATTATTAAATACACTAGCATTATTATGTGAATATTTGTTTCATGTGACCACTTAGAATTTTGTTTGTCTATAATTTTGCTGTCTGTTTATTATTCTTGTTTCAGCAACAAAAACATATTTTGTCATGCTTTCACTTTGTTTCAGTTTCCCAACATCCTTTATGAAAGTTACAGAAATTTTTTTTCATAGAACTCACCTATTGTAATCAGCCCTCCAAGGATCCAATCAATTCTTACATCAGTTAGTTCATTTGACAGCAGATTGAACACATTTACCAATTAAGGCTGCAGTCACTTTGCTAGGTCAACTTCCAAATCTTATTCAAATTCTTCCCTCAAGTTTGGTTAAATAGAAAAAGAAGAATGTATATTTCTATCTATGGGATACTGTGTACATGACACTATTCTTCCTGCATTATTATAAAATGTTTGAAGGAGGATAAAAACACTTGTAGTCTATGAAAAAAAAATCTGAGGGAAGGAAGGTTTCAATATTAAACTCTGCAAGGGAAGAACAGGTAAAACCAATGACAAGGGCTACTGTGCCATAAACTATATATCAATAAACCAGCCAAGTTTCTCTTGATGAGAGAACCAAATGATGGGGGATGGCAAGAAAAGGAATGTGAAAAAAAGATACTTTAATGCAACCTTAATCCCCCTCCCCACCAATCATAGGTTTAGCCAGGGATTTAGTATTTAGGGATGTTGGAATTTATAGAAGGCTCAACTTTGCTCTGATTTGTGCCGGGCTGCTATGCCGACCAAAAGGGGGCGCTCCATGCATTTGAGGATTGTCAATTGCACTAGCAGCACACTGGCTATGACCTTAACACCAGGAATTGCCAAGATTTATGACGTAATATCAACTATGCTGGCTTTGTAGCACTGAAGTTTTTCCTTATGCAACAGGTATCTTCAGCTGACCACTTAGGCCAGGTTCAAATCTGCTTTGTGGCATTGGTATAGCGCAAAACATTTGAAAGAGCTAAGGAGCTATTTCTTTGTAATCAGCACTATTAACACTGCTGTCATGGGATGTATGTACCCTGTGCTGACCCAGCGACCAAAGTGTTAATACAGGCACTTCTGGCCACTGGTGATCAGAAGCCTCACAGCAGCTGAGAGGCTAAAAGGGCCGGGGAAGCAGAGGGATGGGGTGGCTACTAGAGAAATGAGTAGGCTGAAGAAAGGAGGTCTTGCTAATAAGCTTCTAAACAGCTGCCAGAAGATAACAGCCTAGAAGAGGATGAACTAATCAACAGGCAGGAGGGTGTGCAGAGTTCCTGATGAAGGCAAAAAGAAGCTCTGGGTACTGTTACAATCAAAGAATCCTGATCCTACCTACCTAGCTAGCTGAAGGGCCCTGAACTGGAACCCAATGGAGAGGGTAGGCCTGGGCTCCTCCTAACTTCCTGTGACCTTGAGAGTGAAGAAAGGTTTTTCAGACTCCTGTGCTTCATGAATATACTGACAGCTCCACTGTTCCACATGAACTCAGGGGCTGTGTCATGCTTGATTGGAAGGAGCAATGTTGCACTAATGCATCGCCCCATGCTACCTATTACTAAGGCTGCTTGGCTATGTCTCCACTTACAAAAGTTAGTTCAAATTAGTTAATTTGAACTAATTTTAGTTAGTTCGAATTAGCTTAATTCAAACCAGCATGGGCCCACTAGAATGCTAGTTCGAACTAAACAAGTGCCATGCGTGGCACTTGCTTAGTTCGAATTAGTCAGCTGTATGAAGGTCAATGTGCTGATTAGTTCGAACTAAGCAGTTAGTTCGAACTAATACAGCCACATTGACTCAATTCAAACTAACTAGTTCGAATTAAGCATTAGTTCGAAGTAAAATGAGGTTTTACTAATTCAAACTAACTTTTCCTTAATTCGACTTAAGGAAATGCTTAAGTCAAATTAAGGAAACTCCAGTGTAGATGCAGAGTAAATTAAGTCAACTTAAGCCTGCTTACGTCAACTTAATTTACAAGTGTAGATGCACCCCTTGACACTTTCCATTATAAGACTCTGTTTTCAGCAACTAAAAACTTTGCTAAAATATAACCATTTGGGGCTGAAATTTTCCATACCAGCTGTCTGTCTCAGGCTGAATTTTCCACAAAATATGAACCAAAACAATTTCCATTTTCAAGAACTAAGTTAGGGGTAAATGCATTTGAAACACCAACCGACCCTGGTTATCAGTGGATGCGATCAAATGTGGGACCTTTGTAGCTTAGTAGGGGCATTTCTACCGCATGAATGAAAACCTCACTAGTCCTTAGTTAAGTTCAAAGCAATCTCATTAATATCTAGCTGGACTAGGTGCTACTAAAGGGGGACAGAATATGATACCCAGCACACAGAGGTTACACATTGTTTTGCCCAAGTTTTTTTTTTTTTTTTTTTTTTTTTTTTTTTAAGTTCTGGTGTCTAGCAGCTATACCACCTTCATTTGTTGAAGAAAAATCTGAAACTTTGCAGGGGATTGTCATTTGTGTTAGGGTTATGCCTTTTGCTATCTCTGTAAAAATCCATTCAAATTTAGCTACACTATAAGCATTAGAAAAATCACTGTTTGAACAAATTCCTTGAAGTTTCTTTTCACGGTGGGCATGTTCCAGCCCAGGGCTGAGCAGGATTTTTCCTGTTATTGTAGCTTTGAATTGTTCTTATACCACACTCATCTGGGTAGTATCTGAGGACTTGATTCACAAAGAGAATAACTTTTAAGCATCTAAAATACCACAGGAACAACAATGCAATTCACAAAGCTTGTATTAGATGCCTAGGCACTTTATACTATGCCTGGGGACAGATCTGTGTCTTAGACTGCTATTGACAAAACTAGGATGCTAGATAGGAAGCTGCCTCAGTTAGCTGATGACAGCTGTGGATGAAAGGGGTGTATTCTAAGGCCTGCCTCTGATTGGGAGTCTCAGCTGTGAACCATCTCCTGGAGTTAGACACCTAAGATATTGCATTTTGCAAAAAACCTAGGGCAGGAATGGGGAAAGATTTCCCTCCTAACTTTTAATCCAATTATTAGGCTGCTCACCGGACAAAAGGGTCAAGTCCCTCCACAGTCTGATGAAAAGAAAGGATTTGACTAGGAATCTGTTGTCTCTCAGCTGAGTTCCCTTACTACTATACTATAAAATATTGTGCTGTGGATGATGCTTGCTCTCTCTGATTGAAGCTACTACATTGTGGACAAATAATTAAAGATTCATTGGAACAGGGGGACTGAATCCTGGGTCTCCCACCTCGGAAATGAATGCCCACTCCAGCAGGTTATGAAGTCATTCTTTCAGTCTTCTGTGGTTAATTAATATTTATGTGTTGAGCCATAGTTGACCAGAGTATATTGTCTAACATTGGAAGTGAGCATTGCATTATTAAAGTATCCATGATCATATTTTTGGCAGACAAATCAGTAACCCCTAATAAAAACATTGTGTATAGAATTCCAGCAGAATGCTTGGTAGAGATGGATAGATGGTTTGGGTGAATTGGTATTAATGCAAATGATTACCCTTAATTAACACCCAGAAATAATCTTTCTGGGGTTCAAAAAATCATTGTTGTTTTTTTAATTTTTTTGCTGCCAAGGCTGGTTTTCAATTAAAAGCAGAGATAGAAATAATATAATACTATGAGAAAGGCTATTTTTGCATTATTTACAGAAGAATTACTTGACCAAAGACATTTGTACAAGATCTGGATACTTATCTGTACTGAACCTTCAAACCTTTTAGAACTGAACTATCAGAACTGTGTGTAGCCTATATTCCATTACTCCATTCAGGGCTGTCCCTGGGGAGAAGGGAGGTGAACGAGGCGATTGCCCCAGGCCCCGCGGTTACGTGGGCCCCACGCTGTCCTGCTCCCAGTGGGGCAGTGCGGGGCCCATGCTTCCTCCTGTTCCCTGATGCCTTTGGCAGCAAGCCAAAGGCAGAGGGGCGGAGTGGGGTGGGAGTGCTATGCCCGGTCCTTGGACTGGCCCTCCTTGCCCCCAGGGTGGAGCAGGCAGGCCTAGGGGAGGAGCATGTGTGTGGGGCCCAGCCTCTGGGCTGGCCTGCCCCACACGGCCGCATGCGGCTGATTTCCCGCCTGTGGCCTTGGCCTCCTGGGCTGGGGCCGGGGCAGTTCCCATTACCCCTCCGACGGCCTCGGCCTCCCGGGGCTGGAGCTGGTTCCCCCCGCCGGTGGCCTCGGCTTCTGGGATTGACTCCCTAAGGGTGGAGTGGGCCGGTGGGCCCTCCACGCTCCCTTGCAGCATGGGAGAGGGCAGGACCCTACCTAGGCCAATTGGTCCCGGGATGGCCATGACTCCATTATAGTTAACATAGTTGCATATAGGTAACTAAGAACAGAGTTTGGCTACCTTATTTAAATGTATGTACATAAGGATATATGTTTCACTAAAAGTGATTCATATGTTTTGTGGCAACACTTTACAAAATGTACCATCAAAAGTATTAGCTACTATAGTTTATTGATTCTAATTTTAATTTAATTAGATTTAGTTTACTGAAGCTATTCCATATTTTTCTACTGTCCTTTTCTTATGAGAGTTCTTCCACACCCCAACCTCTTCATGTGAGAGCTGCTCCCTTCTCCACCTAACTTATATTTGCATCTATGAAATCTCTCTAGAAACCTTTAATCCAGCCAAGAGGGCAGGAAAGCAGCTGCCTCTAAAGCAGAAACCAGTAGCCTTTTGAGACACCCAGAAGAAGTGCTAATAAAGAAAGTAATTACCACTCTTCCTCTTGGAAACTCAATACATCACTATTCACCTCTACAATCCTGACAATAAAATGAGTAGGAGACTAATTTTAAGTTGACCAATAAATAAATAAATATACTGTTCATGTGCCAGGTGGGTAGTGCCAACTGATTATTTTGTAGCTTACCTATTTTTTCCAGCATGTAATTTTAACAGCTATATTTTCCTTTTATTTTCTGTATGAATTAAGTCTCTCTCTCTCTCTCTCTCTCTCTCTCTCTCTCTCTCTCTCCCTCTTTCTCTCTGTGTATATATAAATTTTGCATCTCCCCCATGTGTATATTGCCTTACGTGAAACAATATTGTTCTGTATATATTTCAGTGGTAAAGTGGTAACCTTATTTTATAAGACAAAAGATCTCCTTCTGCACTTATAATACTCCATTCACAAAACTTCTTGGAAAATCATGTGAAGGCTCATGACTACTTTAAATGTAATCCATGTCACCACTATATCACTTACACTTAAATATTAAATCTAAGTACATACTGCATTTACTGTGACATACTATACAGTTCTGAACAGCTGTATAAATGAGACCTTTGCTGTTTGCCCAAAATACATTTTGCATCTAAAACTAATGATACTGAACAAAACTTTAGGAATGAGTACAAGTTCTGTTGCATGGCCCCAAAGCCTACATATACTTAGGGCTTGTCTACTCTGAAATTGCTGCGTTGCTTTCCTTATATTGATGCAGCAAGATGATTGAGCGGCCAGTGGAGACCCACTCAATCAATCCCAGAATCAGTGGCAACGCTGGCACTGGAGACGGGGGGTATGTGCCCTACACCAGTGCCCTGGATCTGGCAGGGACCCAGGGCCCAGCCCCTGCTGGGGGCCCAACGTGCCCCCATCAGGGCCAGGAATCCTGCCCAGACTCAGCAGCCAGATCCGGCCCCCAATGAGTCAAGGATCTGAGGCCTGCCTGGCCACCACTGGCTGGAACCAGCCTCCAGCGGAGCCAGGGATCCGGGATCCACCCAGCCGCAGCAGCCTGATCCAGCCCCTGCAGGCCGGGGATCTGGGGCCCACCCGGCTGCAGCAGCCTTATCCCACCCCCAGTGGGATCAGGGATCCAGATCACACCCAGCCACTGCCGCCCGATCCGGCCCCCGTTGTCTCCTTAATGGTTCATCAGGTTTCTCCCTTTGGCCCATTGTAGGTGGGAGCTTCCTTAACATTAAGGAAACAATGGTTGTAATGTTAAGGAATCTCCCACCTACAATGGGCCAAAGGGAGAAACCTGATGAGCCATTAAGGAGACAATGGTTGTTCACACCCTCCTGTCTAAGGCATTTCTCCAGAATGACACAAGTTAAAGTATAGAGATAACACCAAATTCCTAACTAACTAACTTCTAATATAAATACAATTCCTAGACATAAACTGTATAATCATTCCCAGCAAATTACTACCTTTCTATTGATACCAAACATGACATAGTTCCTATGGATTATAGCATTTATGAGATATCCATAGAAAATAATATCATAAATGCTTCCCTAAATCCAGACAGCGTCACACCCTGCCCACATGCCCTGCCAGGGTCTCTGTCCCCCTTTGCCCCATTGCAGACAAGGGGTGCCCCCCGCCACCGTGGACCTGCCCAAGGTCCCCCTAGCCCCACAAAGTCGACCTAGAGGATCCAGTGTGGATTAACAAGTGTAGACATAGCCGATGTGAGTAGTTCTACTGAATTCAATGTAACTACTCTCGTTATTAAAGTTAGGCTTGTATTTCAGCAACTTTCTGAATCAGGACCTATGTTTTGAACTGGGTTACTTATAAAACTAATAAACAGTCTGAATTTTGACTTTTCACATTCTAATTCTGTATTTTATGTTCCATAAAACTAAAGCTTGTAAGTGAATGCATAAATGGTGTAAGTTGGTTTAATAAAGTACAGCATTGGTAGTGAATTGTATATTCAATTGTTAATAACTGAAATTCATAATTCAAAGAATAGTACAAACCAAGAACTATTTGTTAATAATGTTGTGAATATCAACAAAAATATAGATGAAAATTTCACAACTTCATTTAAAATTTGCAGAAAACAAATGGTAGAAGTTGTAAGATAAATTATTTATAATTATTTACTTGTTCAGTTGTAGGAATTTCTTACTTGTATGATATAAAATATAACTTCCACTATTAATCAACCCTGAATGCTTAACCACATTGCTCATTTTATAATCATTAAACCCTCTTACCCAGTGAGAATAATGGTATTGGTCAATTCTATGGTAATTTTTAAGCAATCCATAAATGATTCCCCTAGTTAGGATTGTTCTGTGAAGCAATATGCATATTTCTTTATCATAAACAGGAACAACTTATAATGGTAAATATAATGTAACTATCGATGTCTTATACCCAGATTACTCATTTATATTGATTGCGGGTGTGATTTTCAAAATGTCCTAGATTCATAGATTCTCAGCCCAGAAAGGACAACTATGATCATTTGGTCTGGCCTCCTGTATAACACACACCATGGGACTGCTGCCAAAATAATTCCTAGAGCATAATTTTTTAGGAAAAACAAAAGTATACTCTTGTTTTTAAAATGGACACCAGAACTGGACACAGTATTCCAGCAGCAGTCACATCAGTGCTAATAATAGGGGCAAAATAACCTCTCTACCCCTATGCAAGATTCCTTTTTTATGCATCCGACGGTTACATTAGCCCTTTCGGCCACAGCGCTGCACTGGGAGATCATGTTCAGCCAATTATCCAACATGACTCTCAAAGCTTTTTTCAGCCACTAATTCCTAGAATAGATTCCCTCATCATATACGTATGGCCTACATTCTTTATTCCCAGATCTACAAAATTACATTTAACCGTATTAAAATACATATTATTTTCCTATTTCCAGCTGATCAGCTCACTCCATATTCGTAATGCTCTGTCTTCTTCATTATTTACTACTCCCTCAGTTTGTGTGTCATCTGAAAACTCTATCAATGATCATTTCATGTTTTCTTCCAGGGCATAAATAAAAATGTCAGCTAGTCTATTGCAAAGAATATGGGATCCCACTAGAAACACACCTATTGTATCATAGTTCCTCTTCTACAACTACATTGTGAGACCTATCCATTCTCTGGCTTTTCATATATTTAATGTGTGCCATTTTATGTTACATATGTTTATATGTTAATACGTTAATTTTATATGCTAGTTTTTTATCTAAATGCCACGTGTTATTAAATCAAATGCATTTCAGAAGCCTAAGTCTAATACATCAAAGTGCTTACCTTTATCAATCATATTTTAATGGCATCTGAGTCCTTTAGGCAATGGTAGAAATCTTAGCCCCAAAGCCACTGAAGTTAAGTGAAGGACTCCCAGTAATTTTTAGAACTGATTAACCATTTTTCTTGCAACAACAACAACAAAAAATGCTGCTATGTTGAAACCAAAACTATCTGGAACCTGTTCCGGGAACTTTCTCTATACACAATTATATGTGAAGTACTTGAATGCTAAATACCGTGTAACCTTGGAGTGGGCTAATATTCATTCAATTGCCCTTCTCCAGTGCCTACAGAAATAAACCCCAACCCCTATGGAGAAAGCAACTGGAGACCCAGGATCCAGTCTGTAAGGGACTTACAGCAAAGGTTGCTCAGTTACCCTCCCACATTAAAATACTACTAAGAACAAACATAATGAACTTTATTAAGTATTAATTTAATAAATCCTATAATAAAAGAAACCAATTAACTACTATATAGATCTATAACGTGATGTGGCTAATATGTAAACTCACATTTACTATTCCACAACTTTCTTTCCACAACACGTATAAACAAAACAAAACAAAAAAATGAATTTAAACAGAGCAGCCCCATAGACACACTGTCAACTCAAGTGCTCCCAAAGTTTTGGTGGAGATCATCTGAATCTCATTTATAGTCTCTCTATACCAAGTCCAAATGCTTGAGTCGGAAGAAGCAGCTCCTTGCTCTTTGGCTGCAAGAATCTTCAGTGAAAACCCATGCAGACCCTGTTCTCCTGCTGGAACCACTGTTATCCAGTCTGCTTAGTCACCACTCAGCTTAATATATATATATGTATGTGTGTGTGTGTGTGTGTATAGAAAGAAAGAAAGAAAGAAAGAAAGAAAGAAAGAAAGAAAGAAAGAAAGAAAGAAAGAACCCCTGAAGCAAAATGCTTCAGAGTTGGGGAAAATAGCCTGCTGTCTGCTCCTGACTCAGCTTCTCCACTTGCACAGAACACATGACCTCTTTTCAATTCAACCCCCTGGCTGCTTGCTCTCAATGCATCTGACCACACCAGCCAGGAGCCCTGTGGAACATGCTCAAATGCTACCATGCCCTGTTTCCAGAAATTTCTGGTTCTGGGCAGCTAATCTGCCCAGCAACAGCAACCCACCCTCAATAGGTCTCTTAAAGAAATAGCCTGTTTTAGGCATATAGGGTTATAACCGCACATTAAGAAATGCTAAATTCAAATAGTTTTCTGCCATTTCCACTGTACACAGAGAATACTGTTATTTTTCAAGTGCAGAATATTAACATGACACTGAAAAGCAATCCAAAATACACTCATGAGTTTTGTCATCAGGGCTTATTATTAAAAGCTAGTTGCAACAGTTTAACAATCTCCCTTTTCATCCCCAGATATTCTGCTCTACTTATCTATGAACACGCTAAAAGCCCTAGGTATCATTGGTTGGCAAAGTCACTAGTGACACAAAGAAAGGTGATTATTACTGTGAAAGAGCCTGTTTATGGGGCAGTGGGGCAAGCAGGTGATTCAGCACCAGCAACACAAAATGATAGCATGACACTTAGAATAAAATGAGATATGTCTAGCCAAATGCAGAATTACAACAGGGAGTTGTGAGGGCGGGGCAGAGAGGAACAAACAGCAAGTTATACAGGTCAATAAAGAGGGAGGATCATATCATGGCCTCTTACTATGAAATGCAAAGGGCATGCAAGTAGTACAGACAAATCTAGCTAGTTATCCTGGAACTGTGGTGGAGACTGAAGAGCCTGTGAGGCTCTATTATCTCTCAGCACAAAAACACATTGAAAAACCCATTATTTAGGTTATAAAGTCCAGCTCTTGAAAGTAGGGAAATGCCAGATTTTCGGTTGCCTTTGCCACAGTAATTTTGCCCCCTCATCCATCCATCCTACTCATTGAATAGAGCCAAGGTTCTGTGGAAAAAAAATTGTATGTGAACATTTAAGTAAAGGGTATATCATAATACAACTGTGTCATTAGCAGAATTTAAACCATGAACCTGTGGCTTTCTGGTTTTTTGACAAAAAAATTGAAAACATTTGAGGAAAGCAAACACTTTCAGTGACAAAATAGTTTTGAAGGATTCCCCCCCAAAGTGCACTACTGTTGTCCCAGAGGGGGAGATAGCTTGTTAGGTTTGGGATCGATGGGGGAACCCCCGCCCCCTCTGCCTCTATTACCCCCCCCCCCCTGGACGGGGCCGGGGGGGGGTCATGTATTAAGATTAAATAATGATCAATAGACTTAGAAGGCTTCAGAGTTCCCCTATTAACCTTTATTTAACATGTCTGGCAAGGACTACCAGCAGACACACAGGTTTACCTGAGCCCTTAACAACCCTCCCATTTATCACTATAGCAACCCCCAATGGTCTCAGTAACCTCATGGTGTCCCCAGGAAGACGGGCAATATGAACAACTGGAGCTATAGCCAGGGTTTTATCAGAAGGAGCCTTATCAGGGCCGTACCTGGGGGAGGAAGGGGCACGGCCAATCAGTCTATGGGTGCCTGCACCCCCCCACACACACACTGGGGAGTTGGGCAGCCTGGCCCAGAGGTTGGACTCTGTGCTCCTGTCCCACACCTGAGTCAGCCCAGAGGCTGGGCTTCATGGTCCCACCCCACTCCTTGATTTTGGCTTGCTGCCAAAGGCAGCAGGGGGCCAGCAGCATGGGCCCCACGCTATCCGCTGGGGCCTCACTCACCTCACTGTCCCCCTCCCACCCAAGGATGGCAGTGCTCTCTCTTCTCCACTCCAGTTTCCCCAGCTGCAGCTCTGTTAGAGCTGCCTGGTGTTCCCAGTGCTGTGTATGGCTGGTTCTGCTTTAGTCCTGGTGTGAGCTAGCCTTGAAATTTTCAGTAACTTTTATTAGCTGCCAAAGCTTCCTGTGAAACACAAGTGAGAGAAGGAAAATAGCCATTTTTAACTGTTTATATCTCAGCTATATCTGAATGGAATTTCATGGGACGAAAAACAAAAAAAAAAAGGCACTGCTATAACCTGAGGAGATTTACACTGCTGAATATCAAAGTGATAATGCAAACAAAGGAGGCGTGAGAGCTTCTGAATGAAGAGATCATAAGAAACTTTTACAATGGAAAACAAACAAGGAGTCCTGTGGCTCTTTTAAAGATGAACAATTTTTTTTATTGCATGAGCTTTCATAGGAGAAAATCCCACTTCATCAGACGCTTTGAAAATATCTTAAAAGCATCTGACGAAGTGGGATTTTCTCCCGCAAAAGCTCATATAATAAATACATTTGTTTCCTTTAAAAGTGCCAGAGGACTCCTTGTTTGTTTTGCTGAACTTTTATAATGGAAAGTGTTAGGCAATCTAAATACAGGGAAGGCAACCAGTTCCTCTTATAATTATATGCTTTTTGGGGCAGGGACAATCTTTTCTGTTATATGTATACATTTCTGTGTATACTGAGGCCCTGCTCTATGTTTTGGACCTCAAGGCACTGCAACAAAACAAATAAGTTGTCAGAATTCAGAGCTAATATGAGGCTACAAGGAGTGTGGCCCGTGGGTAAGCTGTGATGCTACAATGGGCCAGGCAGGGCAATATGGAGGAGCTGACTGTCCTTATGGATACCCATACATCTGCAGGACAACAGAGTCCTGTGGCACTTTTAAAGACTAACAGATTTATTTATCGCATGAGCTTTCGTGGGAGAAGATCCCACTTCGTCAGATGCTTTGAAGATAGGAAAGTTACAGAGTGGGAGGAAATTAAATGCAGGGGAGTGTATGACATAGCATCAGGTCAGGCTGTAACAGCAAATCAAAATAGATGTTAGGATTCAAAACACTGGGGGACAGCACATAGAGGAGGGGGAGTTTTCCTCACAGATTTTGGCATTCTTATAGTCAATAGTTCAATAACCCCTCATATGACGCCAACACATAGGGGGAGATAATGCAAGTGGAACTATGTTCTGTGCAATTTTCAATGTAAAATATTTCCCTCCTGCTGGAAGGGGTGATAAAGCCCTGAGTTTTGTTTTGTTTTGTTTTTCATGATAATATTTTTACTATGTGCCCATAACTGTTTCTTGGCTAGAACAATAAAATGGATAAATAATAAACTAATCTTACCCTGCTGGTTTTGCCTTTTCATCCGAAATAAAACAATGCCAGATTAACACAGAAAAGTTTTGCAAGTCACAAAATAGAAAATTATTTTTGATTAATTTGAAGCATTATGAAGTTATATTTTAGCTGCTATCATTCAAGTCACATGCTTTTACCAAAAACTAAAGCAATAATACACATTTTGTCCACAATCTTTTTTAAAATAAGAGATCATTTTCAGTTCTCTAGGTAAAGAACTAAGGCTGGGCTAGTATCAACCCTGATCTGATAATATTTTTATGGACTCTCTCTCTTTCCTGCAGTTAGAGATTCTGCAAGTTAAGAATTATATCCCCAAAAATTAATAGGAGCTTTTTCTCTAATAAAACATGCATAAAGAAATTACCTACAGTATTCAAATGATATGAGTGCTAAGTGCTGACTTTTTAATAGAGCTTGTTGAAAATTTTCCAAATGCACATTTTTCCATCATAAAATGCAGATTTGGTAAAACTGAAACTTTCTGTAAGATGGTGTCAATTTCAATGAAATTTCACATTGAAGAAAAATCAGAATGAAGTGTTTCAATCAGGTCAAGACCTTATTGGAGTGGAACATTTCGATTTTTCATTATAAAATCACTTTTCCTTTGGAAATGTATTTTAGATGTCAGGGTTTTTATGTAAGGTATGATATAGTCAATATAGTAACACAATATTTCAATTTTATTGAAACATAGTTTTGATTGACCTTGAATGGATTTTTTTTTTAATTTCATTTTGTGGCAAATTTTGAAGTTTTTTCAATTCTGAATGAAAACAAATTTCAGAATAATGGAATTTCACATGAAATGGAAATTTGCAGTTCCCACAATGCTCTAATTTTTAATTATAATCACTGAAAACATTTAAGAACATGTTGATTTTGTGTTGAATGTAAACTAGTCACTCAAATGAGGATATGACCCATACTGCTTAGCAAGATTTTTTTTCCTGTGTTCACATTAGACTTTTTGTTTTTGTAAAGGAACAAATATAGGCCAAGGACCACAAGTCTTCCCTGGGTTCAAAGAAAACAGTGTATTTTACGCCCAACTAATCTGAAGATATAGACTTTGTTCAATGCACCATAGGAAAATTTTAAAAGGAACAAATGAAAGCAAACCCACCAGCAATAAGCCTTGAAGTTTCTTCCTGGACTCAAGCCTGGCAGTTCATTTAAGCTAGTTCATGTGAACAAGAATCACTATTAACCAGCCCTGAGTTCAGTGCTGGAAAATATATATTTAAGGAATATATACAATTCAACTTCCCAGTGTATCAAACAAGATGATAGATAGATAGATAGATAGATAGATAGATAGATAGATAGATAGATAGATAGATAGATAGATAGATAGATAGATAGATACTCTTTCTGTAGACTTTGCCATGGCCATTCATGCAACCAGCTTTTATCCATGGAAAAATGGGAAGGAGTGTTTTTCACATGTGTATGCAAACAGCTGTACATGAACTAGTGTATTCATATATGAACAACTGTATTTATGGAGAAGTGCTTGTCTTGCCATTCTATATGTTCACACACACACAATTTTCTGAGAATCACAAGAGAAAACTGATGCAACATCTGCAGTATATCTGGTTTAGGTTTTTCTTAACATCTTCACTGAGGACAGAAACAAGCTGTTAAATGTAAATATGGGCTCCAGGTACAGAATCAAATATAATGTTCTTCTTTTGTGCAAAAAAGTAGATAGAAAAATATTTTTAAAGCCCTCAAATTTACAAGATCTGAATATTCCTTAAATTATTTCTGCTAATGTTTTTCAACCTCTTAGTGAGTGATTCAACAACCTGATGAATTCTTCAAGTTTTTCTGCTTGTAAAAATTACAGATTGTTATCCATTCAGACCACAGAAACCACTGAGAGAATTTTAGGATCTTTCAAAAGAAAATATGGTATCTGAATCTAAGAAATGTTATTTTTATAGACACGAAAACAAGTTCAAATAGAATAAGAACCACATCTCAATTTCACTCATTGCTTGTTATGAACCTAAAATATAAGACCTTGATAAGATTCAAAGAGTTTTCTCCAATTATTTTCATTAATTGTTCCTTTGCACTTGCTAGTTATAGCCGGGACTGGAAGCAGAACTCTGAAATAGCCAAAGAAAAACTCTTATGGGCTTTTCAGTCCATTTTTGCAGATGTAAGTGGTTTGTATAGTTTAGACAAAGCTCACATAAACATGCAGTTGTGGTGGTGCTACTTCTCTAAACTAAACTGAACACAATATCTGAACCTTTTAAGATTCATTCTTCATTAATGTTTGTTTTCTTTATTTTCTTGTAATACCCTTTCGCTACAGACAATAACTTCAACTAAATACCACATTCCAATCTTTATATTACTACTAACTTAAATTCGTGCAACTGAGTACCATCTAGTTCTTTCCAGACACTATTCAGTATCAGTTGTTTATTTGTAATGTTAATTTACATCAGATGCTAATCAGACTATTAAGAATATCTTGTTTTCATTCTATTTAGTTAATAGAGTTGGTAGAAAATTTCCTAACAAACTAGTTTTCCACTGGAAAATGCTGATTTGACTGAATGGATGTGACAACATTCCATAGCAAAGTGTCACTTCACATGAACTTTTCATGAAAACCAGGCAGGCAAGCAGGTTGGTCGGCTAGCTCCCTGGGCAGTCAGATCATTGGGCTGCCCAGCTCCCAGGGCTGAACTAACTGGCCTGGGGCCCCGGGCTGTCTCCCACTGTGGCCCCCTGCACAGCCTGAGGACCCTTCCTCCTGTGGGGCCCTCATCCCCCAGCAAGGAAGCTTGTCGCTGGGGGCGACCCTGGGGCCAAAGGGCGCTCCTATCTTGGTCCCGCTCTGGCCAGTCTGCCCCCAGGCAGTGGGGGTGGGTTTGGCTGGTGTGCAGCTTGGTCCCCAGTGCAGCCCCCCTCCACATCAGAGCAGCATTGGCTGCACCGTGAGCCAGCTGGCCCTTCTTCCTGGGCAGAGTGAACAATTGCTGGTGTGCCCCACTCCACCCCGGGGGCAGACCAGCTGGCCCACGAGCTGGAACACAGAGCCCAGCCTCTGGCTCCAGTGCCCTGCCCCCTAGCACCGGCAGGACAGGAGTACTCTCAGTGCTCCAGCCCTGCTGGAGCTCAGTGGGGTGAGGGGGAGCCGGATAGAGGTTTTGGGGGCTGGAGCCTGGGGTCCCCATTTTGGAGAGAGTCTGAGGCTTCAGCTCCTAAAGCCCCTGCTATAATCCAGCCCTGTCAGCTCCCCAGGCAACCAGCTCCTTTTTTGCCTTGGAACCAGACATTTTATAAGCACTCTTTTCAGTTCTTCTGAAACAGAATTTTTTTTAAATGTGCTTCTCAAGGAAAATTTTGTATATCTAACTTTCCTTTCTGAACAGTCTTGGATAAAATTGAAATTTACCACAGAACAGAAATGCCCAGCTTACATTTCAGTCTTTCAGGCCTGGAATGTTTGTTATTTTTATTTTACATAAGCATATTTTTAAATCCAAGAGCTAGACAAAACATTATAATCACATTTATTTTATTTTGGGAAGGTGTGGAACTAAGTCACTATGACATAATATGAAGAGACATAGCTGTCTTGTGAGATCAGTGCTCATAAAAAGTTCTATTAGTGATGATTATCTCCAGAGGCCAGAATCTTTCGGACAGCCCCAGAACAAGTATTAAGATCTAGATTTCTGTTTGTATCTTCAGCAGATGTTATTGCTTGTCATCCTGCTGCATGTAACCTATCTGGAGTCTAGTATTCTCTGCAAATTTGGTTTAGGCTGTTGTATAAAACAGTGCATAAAGTCATCCATGAATTTTTACGATACGGAATATGCTGTCCTGTATCTAAGAACTGCTTTTTCTTAACTATAAATCTGGAGTTTCTAATTTTATTTAGATACCTCACTTTGTTTTGTTCTGTTTTCTAATATGTAGCAGTATACTTTTCCTGTTTCAGATATTAGTATCTCTGTGTGGTATTCACCCCCCACACTTGCACCAAAAGGGTTAATGCAGCATAAAATGGGGGCTAATTAACCCACCAGGCCATAGATGAAGGAAATCAGGTGGCTGACAACCCCCTGATTGAATGAGGAAGCCCAGCTGAGGAGGAATGAGTTGGGCTGGGACTATAAAGGCAGGGAATTGGAAACAAAAGGAGCTTCTGGGAAAGTCCACAGTTACTCCTTGTTAGAAGGGAGGTGTGTCTGGGTTGGCAAATCCAGAGATCAGGAAAGCTAGGAAGGTAGGACAAGGCTTAGGGAAAAGCAATAAGGTCTAGAAACAAACAGATCTTATTCGCTAGCTAGAAGATCCCTGAACTGGAACCCAGATTAGAGATGGGCCTGGCTTGGAGCTCCCGTGCCAGCCACTGAGGGAGTGGCATTGTGAGGCAGTGGATGGAAAGATTGACTAGGACTAGTGGTAAAGAAATGCATTACTACTCTGAAAGGAGAAACCATTAGGTGACTTGGCTGGAGATCCAACATCATAAAAAGGCAAAATTGAAGTGATAGAGGAAATGCTGGAGCAGAAAGAGACATGAAGTGATGCTGTACAATTGCTGGAAGGGGTGTTGATCTCACAAGCTAATCCCCAGAATGGCTAAGAAACAGCACTGTCCCTGAAGTGAGTAGACCACGTTATCACAACCTCCTATAAAGAATTCTTGGATTGTCGAGTAGTCCTGCACTTTCGGAAGATTTATTTCTTTAAACACAGTGTAGGCCATGTTTGCCTGGTGAGTATTACACCAAGGATGAATTTGGTTCTATGTGTCATCTATAGGGAACACTACACATTAGGTTTTTCTAAGTTACATTTACTTGGAGCACATGAAATGATGGGAGTCTGTTTTCTAAAAGGAGTTGATTACTCTATTTAAGATATATTTTCTACACAGTGTATCATTTTAGTGTATCAGGTTGATTTTCATCTTTGAGTATATATGCTGGTCTGATTTCAATCCTCAGGGATTAATATATATATAAAACATATAAAACATGCTAATGTTCCCTAATTCATATCTTCCTAAACCATATGTAATGTAGTGTCTTATTAACAACACAAACTAATTAAATCTTACTTTTTCCACAATGTCTTTTGTTTTAGTTGACTATTGTTTTAGTAATCCTAAATGCTGTATTTAGTTATCTGAAATGAATATTAAAGACTTTATTTAAGATGCACAAATGAGAATATATATTTCTTCATTGTAGAGAAAAGAACCCCAAAACCAATTAGAAAACAAACAAACAAAGCAAATCTAGCTATTAGATCCTTACATTAGTGGTTAGAAGACCACAATATTTTAAATAATATAAACAAATATAATGTAAATAAATATAAATAAATATATCATATAATAATATAAATGAATATATACAAAAATTAAATATATATAATGGAGGAGAACTGAATCTATTTATTCATCACATCATTACCCTTCTGTAAACTCATGAAAACTGGAAGACTCATTAAAGCTAAAGAGGAATTTAAATGGTCCAATGGAATATAAAGCAAGTCAGAACTGTAATACAGTAACTGTGTGTGTCATCAAAAGATCAGTATTTCATGACAAATCAATTTGTTGCACTACTGCTCAGATGTGACATTTTATTAAAATGATGTTTATTCTAATCTTGAAAATTAAATATACCTTACATCAACTGGTCAATGATGAGTACATGCATTAAAATACTATTTAAATACTTAAATTCTTTGAATTTACCCACAAATGACCCTTCTTATACATATAAATGTCTTAGACATAGAATAGCCTATCCATGTGAAAAAATACAGTATTCCAACCAATCCTAAGAAAATGACAGAGGATGAAGAAAACCTCTTCAACTCTCCAACCTCCAATTCCTAGACAAAATATTTGAAAAAGCAGTGACAACTTAGCTCCAGCATATGACATCTGCCAACATCCTGGATGAATTCAAAATTAGGCTCCGAACTGGGATTCAGCATAGAGACAGCTCTGGTAGCCCTATAAAATGACCATCATGTCAACAGTGGAAGCCACACTTCAGTTCTCATATTACTCATATTACTATTCTGCAGTTTTAAATAGATGTTCTTTAAGTCTTACTAAATAACTTTCATGACATGTCTGGAATAACTGTGAATGAACTATCCTGTCTCCAACCATGCTTCTCCAAAAGGACCCAAAGACTGATGATGGGCAACCGCTCTATTTCTCCACAGAGAAGCCTTTGGAACACTGTCCCTCTTGTTTGACCTCCACTTGATGATGTAAATCAGCTGAACTGGAGAAATGGTAAGACACCATGGGCTCCATTACCAATAATAAATATTTCATTTTCAATATAACCAATGGAATTTCAAAGATGGAGAGGCGACCTTAGCCTATCTGGGGCCCTAGGCAAAGGCCCCTGGGGAGGCTCCCATAGGGCTCCCTGGCACTGGCTCTGGCTCCCCCCATGGCCTCAGTGTCCCACTCAGAACCCCGAACCCCCTACAGCCCCACCCCTCCCTGTAGCTCTAGCACTCCTCCCGGGCCCTCCATGGCCCCAGATCCTTGCGGCCCATCCCCCTTTGCCCCACTGGTGCCTCAGCCAACCCACCCCCATGGCTGCAGTGCCCTGGATCCCCAACCAGGGCCCCCACAGCCCCAGATCCCTGTGGCTGGCCCCCTCTACAGTCCCGGTGCCCCGCTGGGGGCCCTGAAAATGCCCACGGCCCTGGCTCTTCATGGCTGGTCTACTCTGTGGCTCTGGCACCCTGTCAGGGGCCCCAAAACTGATCCCAGTGTCCCATTGGGGGCCCCAAGCCCCCCACTGCCAAAGGCAAGGGGCAGGGCAGGAATGCAGAGCTGGGCCTCCTGGCTGGCCCACCCCAACCCCAGGGGCAGAGCAGCCGGCTGGCCCAGGGGCGGGGAAGAAGAGTGAAACCTGTCCTCTGGGCCAGCCCGTCTGATCCGCCCTCCTTTCCCTCAGCGTTGGGTCCCCCACTGGCTTGCCCACTCACAGGAATGCCACCCACACCGACCCCCCGGCTCTGCCCTCAGCCCCAGCCTCCTGCCATGTGTTTCACAGAGCGGGAGGCAGACAGCTTTTGGGGTAGGCATAGGCGAAGGGGCCCCTTACTGCTAAGGACCCTAGGCAGCCACCTGCTTCACCTCCCCCAAAAGCCACCTCTGCAAAGATGTCACATCTCCCAAGGGAAATTAGCACATGGATGAAGAGACACTTAACTTGGATAAGACCAGAATGGGGAAAGAGTTCACTGTACTAGCCAGGAAACTGCCACCCTCTTTATCAAAGGGGTATGATATCTCCAGATCCTGACCAATTCTTCACTTAGCTATTACCGTCAAGTAGCTCGGGTTATCAAAAATGCTTTCTAAAGGGGTAAACTGTCATGAGTCACAATCCTTGTGTTGTGTGATCCAATGCCTGGATCCCAGTGCACTTCACTTACCAGTTCATGGCCATGATCCTGATCTTCAGAGTTCTCATTAGGTCAGAACCAACTTATCAGCAATTTCAGCTATTGCCTTTTAATTCATGATATGGCAATTCAGATACATTTCTCTGGGATAAGGTGCTTAAAATCCCAGGAGGAAGTAGTTCAGATGGGGACAAGTTCAGGGACAGGGACAAGTTCAGTTGTTCAGGGACAAGTTCACATGGGAAACAACTTTCTGAGGTCAAATTAATCCAGAGCTCAGTCCTCACCTCTAGAGTTGCTTTTGAATATAATGAATGACTGAAGGAAGGCCAGATCTTTGCAACATTTCATAAAAAGTCAAAATAGAGACAAGATGGAAGTAATAAATGGGGTGGGGGATTCATGAGCAAAAGGGCTATGTAGTAGAAAACTTTTAGTTGGGGATGGGAGCAGAGTGATTAAAAAAAACTGGCACCCACACTTTCTTCTTGCAGTTCCTCTTGAAATAAACATGGTGCTGTTTGTATTGCAATTACCTATATTGGATTCCTCCACTAAGACCCAGCTATTCATTTCAGTTAAAAGTAATTTTGGCGACATATAAATGGCTAGTAGGGTCAAGAAACACACTACTCACTGAAGATTTAATTCACGACAAATAAATATTACTTCCTCGCAAAAGAAGCTTGTACAAGTCAATAGATATGCCATAAATAGACAGTTTGAGCTACTGACTTGAAGGAGAACAGGACTGGCCTCAGGAGTTTCAGGAATTCGAATTCATACAACAGAAATAGTTTACTGGTAAGTGGCTCTTCTTTCTTTCTTGAGGGTAGTTATAAATCAGGGATAATATGAAAAAAGTAAGATTCTTATGTATATATGCCATAGGCTATGTTTCACAGTCCATAGTTGTTTCCTGCAGGTTGCTGTTCAGGCAACAAACTATGCTCTAAATTACACCACTGTAGATCCTGAGTGTCTTGATTCAATAGATCTATCTTATTAGGCTCTCTCCTAGGACTAATTCAAGAGAAAACCAATTCTGCTCTCAGTTATAAAACTGTAAATCCAAAGAGTTCCAGGATCTTGAGATAATCTTGAAATGGTAATGGAATAACTTCAGAGTCTATGGATTAATCTTTGGATTTAGGAGTTTGGTTTTTTTTTTAAAAAAGAATAGTATCTTTAGGACGTGAAATCCCTTTTGGAAATGATGGATTCGTTACCAAGTTGAAATGTATTATAATTAACATTGCTTTAATTAAGAAATCAGTGTGTAAAAAACTGTTTATGTTTACAGTCTAAGGCCCTAATTCAGAAAAGTACTCAAGCGCATGCCTAATTTCAAATGTGAGTTGCTCTATTGTCTTCAATGTGTGCGTGTGTGTGCATCATACAATTATCTTCCTGAGTCCTGCAGGCTTTATTCAATGCTCATTAACATCCAGTGTTTCAATTGACTTCAATGGATCAGGCACTAATTATGGACAAGATGTAATTGGTCGGTGTAGAATACAACAGGAGGCTGAAGGAGAAGACAGGGTTATGGTTATAGGACTCTGTGCCCTACAAACACTAAGTACAGAAATCTACATGGTAGTTACTTTTCTTGTCTTTTGGTCTGGCTTTCAAAGTCTGTAAGGTGTCAGTAAGTAGTTTGGAAAGGTTAAGGTAGCTCCTTTGCAGTTTATAATATTTGATTAATAGATTGAATTCTTATTTCTGTTAGCATTAGTTTTGCAAAACAGGTGGCCATAATGATTGACACGTTCGGTTTCTGAACTTAATATTCTCTATTTGAAGCTACAGGGAAACTACAAGCGGGTAATTAGTATGATCCTGTAGCACGGGGTCAGCATATTCTGCGTGAAAATATTTCAGTAACATGAAGTAAGTGTCTCAATTCCTCTTCTTTGTTGTTTCTTTGGACACTGGTAATATCAGTGCCACTGATGCCTGCTTTGAGAATAGTGAATCTCCTAATGCCCAGCTGATAAGGTCAGTGGGAAAGAAGACCCAGAATAACTTAAACATATATAATACTGTAATTTCATAGTCTCTTCCTCCCAAGAAAAAACAAAATCAGAGCCAGAATAAAATATAGTCACTGGAGAAACTGAACGCTTTGTTTGTTTGTGTGTAGCTTAACTTTCAACATTATAAATGACAGCATATGAGCCGTTTTACTTGCTGAGTTAGAGACAAAATCGGTTTAATCTTTGAAATATGTTGAACAGAAGAGAATTTTCAGACATACCAGTCTTTGAACTTTCCAGTCTGGGAATGCAGTTACAGTGTTTGTTTTGTATATCAATCATTTTGTTATCAAAAGGTCCTACTGCTTGTTATCTACCAGATCAAATATCATTGACATTTATAGTAAACTTCCTCCTCTCTGACCTCCAAGACAAAACTCTCTCGCTCACATAAACGAGCGGTTGTGTAACACCTGCCTAATTGCTACCCAGACTATATGTCCTGCTCTGTGTCCATCTGTTTTCCCACCAGCTTAGAAAACTCTGTATGACTGTAAAGTACAGGGCATTTTCAGATGCCTTCAAATTTAGTCTATTTCATTTTCCAGACACTGCAAACCAACTGAAAATGCCTTAAAATAAAAATCATAGAACAACAGATGGGCAACATTCATATTGTTTACTTTTTTGGAGGAGGCATGTGGAAGTATTTAACATATTTAGCAACAAACAAACTACTAACCTAAAATGGATATTAATAATAATTGCAAAATGGTTTTCAAATGGCTTGAGCTGAAATTCAGACAACTTAACATTTTATGCCAAAAATACGAGCCATTTCCAGGATGCCTATGGCTTATAGAGAGTAAACACCACTGCACAGTAATTCTGCAACTGCTACGATTTACAGAGGAGGCTTCTCAAAGAAGGTATAATTTGCCCACTGGGATTTTTTGCCATCTTTTTGCTAAGATTAGTCCCATATGGCACAACTTTCAGAGGAAAGAAAATGAGCTTTTCTCTTTTGGACAAATAGGCTGAGAGCTTCACTTACTTAATTTTATTGGCAGAGGATGTCTATAATTTGTTGACATCAAACTGAAAGTATTTTCAGGCTGAAGTTAAAGTAAGCAGCATATACCGGCTGCTGCGGGGTTTGGCTTTTCCCTTCATATCTACCAGTGAAAGTCCAACAAGAACCACCCCTGAATGAATATTTGTTCCCATAGATTAATATCATAGTAGCTTTTGGCCCTAATAGTATATAACACATTGTTATCCTGTCCTGAATCTGCATTATTGACTGAAAGCATAGCAAAGCTCACCATACAAGTTTCATTTAATAGCAAAAGTCCACAGCATCATTAGTCTCTGTAGATTTCTTTGCTTTTATATTTGGGGAGGAATGAAGGCAAGTGAGTATTTACCACAAAGGACCCTGTAAAATTTTCTCTTTCATAATCACAGAATCATATAAGATGGAAAAGATCTGTCAGATCATGTAGTTCATCTTCTTCACTTAACAAAATAAGACATACAGTTTGGTTATTCTTTCCCTGGTTATTAGCCCTTAATGAGAGCTGGTTCATAATAGTAAGAATATGTCTTTGTTATCATTTTACAGTTGTAGTTCCAAAACACTGATCTCCTTTTCTCCCTTCAGTCTTTTATTTACTTAATATGCTTGTTCTATCTTCTGTCCATTTAGAGCTTAATCCTGCAATGAGAAGTGTGTAGATGGACCCTTGTGTCAATAAAGAACCCCACTGACTTCAATGGGTTTCTGCCTGGGCTTGAGAATCTACCTGCTTGTACCTCATTGCAACATGAGGCCTTTAGATTGTAAACTCTTTAGGACAGAGACTGTCTTTTTTTTACTATGTATTTACTAATTGCATAGCACAATGAAGCCCCAATCCCATTAGAAGGCATCTAAGTGTTACTGAAATAAAAATGATATTTACGTTAAAAATAAACAACCTCTATCCAATAGGTATGTGGTTGTATGGAAGTGTAAACTGAAGCACTGAGAAGTCAAATAGCTGGTTTCAAAGGGAGCCAATATCAGAGCCACAAATATGAACAAAGGTATCATAATCTTATTTCCCTGCTGCTACTGCTAGATCATACATTCTAAAGCACTGCCTTATCAGAAGGATCTGCCTAACAGATGTATTAACAACAACACTTGTCAATTATGTAGCGCATCACAGTTTCAGAGTGTTAGCTAAATGATAGGTAATAACAAGATGATGGAACAAGCTTAACTTCAAAACTGTGGACCAAATTCTTCTCTCAGTTGCAGCAGTATAACTAGAGAATAAAATGAGAGAGAGTTTTAACTGTGCTTTTAAAAAATGAATATGGAAAGATTAGCAACAAGAGTTAATTAAATATTAGATATGTTTTTGCTTCAGTTCTTTGTCTTTTAATATATCAGGGAACTCAAAATGTTTCAAAATTTCATTTTTTACTTATGCACATTCGACACTGGTCAGGCCGCATCTGGAGTACTGTGTCCAGTTTTGGGCTCCCCACTACAGAAAGGATGTGGACAAATTAGAAAGAGTCCAGCGGAGCGCAACAAAAATGATTAGGGGGCTGGGGCACATGAGTTATGAGGAGAGACTGAAGGAACTAGGCTTATTTAGTCTCCAGAAGAGAAGACTGAGGGGAGATTTGATAGCAACCTTCAACTACTTGAAGGGTTGCTCCAAAGAGGAGGGAGCTAGGCTGTTCTCGAGGGTAACAGAGGACAGAACAAGGAGCAATGGTTTCAAATTACAGCTGGGGAGGTCAAGGTTGGATATTAGGAAAAACTTTCTCACTAGGAGGGTGGTGAAGCATTGGAATGGGCTATCTAGGGAGGTGGTAGAATCTTCATCTTTGGAGATTTTTAAGGCTCGGTTAGACAAAACCCTGGCTGGGATAATTATGGGGGAGTGGTCCTGCTTTTTAGCAGGGGGTTGGACTAGATGACCTCGTGAGGTCCCTTCCAACCCTATTATTCTATGATTCTATGATTCTATGATCTTGTAATGAGATGGGAAACATTTTAAAGAGAAAATCCTTTCAGACAGAAGATATAGTGCAAGATGAATAACTAAAAAATATGACTAGATGTCAAAATGTTCTTTACCATTGCTTATGGTAAAATGTTTGTTTATAGTGAAAACATTAATTGTCTGCTGCCTTATATGTGCTGTATAATAGGATTGCTTAATTAGGCTGTGGAACTACTAACTCTCTAAAGGTGCAAGTCCAAAGTCATTAAAACTCTGACAGAATGTTAACAAAATTTTCCTTCGATTTGTACTCAGAGAATATTACTTTGGATTCCTCTCTCTCTCTCTCTCTCTCTCTCTCTTTTTTATGAACAATATGTGATTTCTACCCTAACGAAAGAAAGCTAGAGAAGGCTTTGGCTGATTGCTATCATGTGAGACAGATTACCACATGGATTTGAATGCATTGTGGGGGAATGGAAGAGCTACATCAGTCTGAGTGAGTTGCAGTGATCCTCTCAAAGCCGTATTTACATCTACAGCACTAAACCAGACAGCAGGAGCCCTCAGTGCTGCCATGAAATAAAGTGGCCTCTGATTGCTTATATGTTGTTGGCAAGTTCTTCAAAAAACATCAAGATCAAGTATAATACAGCCCAGGCCCATGAGAGATGCCATTGTCATATGGCTTTTGGGGGACTAACTACAAACCATTCCTATGCTATAGTTTCAGTAACAGACTGACTCCCCTGCAGCTGGTTGAAGGGAGGCCTTCATAGCAGGAAAATAGTATTCTTTAAATCTATTTCTTTCAGAGGTATCTCATGTAACAAGGTACCACTGTGCTTTGTCTTTACCAAGTCATTTTTTATGAAGTACCAAAGCAACATTTCATGTTAATGCTCTAGACCTGGATCCACAAAAGTAATTAGGCATTTCAGTGCTGAACTTTTAGGCAACCTGAAAAATCACGGGAACAACATTGTGATCCACAACACATTAGTTAAGTGCCTATGCTCCTCATACAATACAAGTATTGTGTCATGTGATCTATAAAAGCCAGCACAGTAGGTAGGGATCTGCCTAAGCTAGCCAATGGAAGATGCTGATGAGAGAGGTGTGTCCTAAGCCCCATCTCTGTCACAGAGACAATCACATCAGTCCAGGTTGCAAGGACTCTCAAGGAGTCAGGCAGTTTTGGTGCTGAAGTAATTTCTTGTGAGAATGAGTTAGGTAGGCACCTTACGCCACACAAAACAGAAAGAGATGGGGAACAGATGGTGCCCATCTTATAACTTTTAGCCACTGGTTAAAGCAATCACTTGGGATGCAGGAGACCCAAGTTCAGTTCCCTTATATGTTTTATTGAAAGAAAGGATTTCAATAAGAGTCTCCTACAGCTTTCAGAAGTGTGTGCTACCTGCTAACTTATGAAAATTTCTAATGTGGACCTTGAGACACTAAGCACCCCTATATTTACATAGTACTGCAATGATGTTTGTATAAAAAAATGCCTTTTAAGGTGTCATTTGCAAACTTATAATTCAGTGTTCATTATTAGTACTGTAACCTTACACTGAAGTTATGAACTCCCTCTCTATGGCTATGTCTACACTGGCAATTTAAGTCAACTTAAGGAGGCTTAAATCGACTTAAATTAAGCCGCATCCACACTAGGCTTTCATTAAGTTGATTTAAGAAAATCCTTAAGTTGACTTAATGAAAGCTTAAGTCGACTTCATAACTATCACTCATTAGGTCGACCTAAGCCTCCTTACTTCGACCTACCCCTTCCTTAGGTCGACCTAAGCCCAGTGTGGATGCATAAATCCACTTTGTTAAGTCTACCTAAGGGCAGTTAGGTCGACTTAACAAAGTGGACTAAGTCACTTAAAGTGTTGCCACTTTGTTAAGTCAACTTAACAAAGTTGACCTAACTTTTCCTAGTGTAGACATAGCCTATAATATTAATAAATCACATTTAAGACAAAGAAAGCCTCACTTGAGTAAAGGAGATAAACAGGTCTGTCCAAGACAAAGGAAAATGGGTTTACCTCAGTTTACCTATTAGCCATAAACAATGCTATTGAGATAAGACTGAGTTGAGATGTCTTGAGCCTGAACTTGAGAGAGACAGAGAGTTAACCTGGCTCTTGCACTCCAGCAAGACATAGGAGACTGAATCTAGGAGATATAGGTGCCTACGGAACTTTTACCTTAAAAACTTAAGCACCAAGGCTATATCTACACTTGCAAAAGCTAGTTCGAATTAGTTAATTCAAACTAATTTATTCGAACTAATTTTAGTTAGTTTGAATTAAATTAATTCGAACTAGCATGGCCCCACCAGAATGCCAGTTCGAACTAGCCATGGCCATGCAGGGCACTTGCTTAGTTCAAATTAGTCAGTTGCAGGAAGGTCAATCTGCCGATTAGTTCGAACTAAGCAGTTAGTACAAACTAACATGGCCACATTGGATTAGTTCGAATTAACGGATCAAATTAACCATTAATTAGAACTAAGCAATCAAATGTATTAGTTCTAATTAAGGAAGCCCTTAATTCGAACTAATGAAAGCCTAGTGTGGCCAAGGCTTAAGCTTTCTTAATTTGAACTAACTTACAAGTGTAGACATAACCCAAGTGACTATAAATGCCTACAGTTAGGTGGCAGCTGAGCAGGAGTTTTGTTGATCACAGTGGAACCTAAAACTGGGATATAGGTGGCATGTAAGTGCCTAAATATCGTTGTGGATCTGAGCCTAATACACTCGCCCACAGAAATGAATCATAGGTTTGCATCAAGTAGATGATTACTGAATAAATATTCAGTATGAAATTAATCTGGGTGGATCATCTATGTGGAAAACTTCACATTTCTGCTGTTCTCTCACTGTTTTGCAGTTCTTAACTTGCAGTATGAGAAAAATTATGCAGAAACAAACACCTTGGTTTGCTTGTCCCAACACTGCTTAGACTAGTCCACATTTTGCTGCATGAAGTGACAACCTCACTGCTTTTTTTTTTTCAAAGAGCTCTTGTATTTCATTATCACCATTAGCAAGCATTACTAATATTCATAAAAGCTTCACAACATAGAGTTGCAATGCTAATTTTTAACTGAAACCCAAAGGCAAGTTTAAAATTAAACAGTATTAATTTTCATGGTGAAAGACTTCAGAGACATGTCTCAGGGAAGGATGTTGATATTAAATCTGTTATTTAATATAGATTGATGAACACATGGAATGGGCTGTCAATGAGGGTTTGTCAGTTTTGCTTCTTTTTCTCACAAGTTAATGGCATGTACTTCATAACCCATCTCTAATGATGCAAGAACTCTGGCATCGCACATGATGCCACAGCCTTAGTTCAGCGGTATTAGGCAGCCATGCAAGTGTGGTTCATTAAGAGGAGATGAGAAAGACTTTTAACAAAGTTGCCAACTTGTTAAACAAAATTAGAGCATGCTTGCAATTAAATTGATTTTGCAGAGAGGACCTATACTGTAGGAAAAGTCCTCCATTTCAGTGGCTTTGATAAATTATAATTAGAGAGAGCTAAACACAAGACCATAAAAAAATCATAGTGCCTTTTTAGTTTAAATCAGAGAACGATCAGAAACAGAACCTTGAATCCACCATCCTTCATATTTCAGAGAGACATGTGTTGGATCAACATCCCTGCATTCAAACTGGCCTCTTTTATTTTGGTTCTAGTTTGGATCCAAATAAAAATAGGGCTCTCCTCTCCCTCAGTGAGTTGTGGACAGAAGGTTGCAAGAGAACAGCTGTTCTCTGAGAACTCAGCCTAAAATAGAAGAAATAACACACAAACTTTTGTGTGAAATCAGAATAAGACTACACTGCAGCTGAGAGTATGTTTACTAATGCAGGTGGAGAGAAAGGCGCTAGCTCTGGTTTCACTGCATAGTAAAACTAGCAGTGTAGTCAGGGGTTGCACAGATGGCAGTTCAGCCTAGCTTCCGGAGTGTATACCCAGGAGGACTCAGTAGGTTTGTACTAATCCAAGCTGCCTCCTGTGCTACCTGTCTACACAGCTTGTTTTACCATGTTAGGTGTACTCCAGCTAGCATATTCCCAATTGTAGTATGGATATACCTAGAGCCCTGCACGGATACAAATATGTGGATTCGCATCTGCAAGAAATGGTCCGCAGATATCTGTGTTGTATCCATGGATGCGGATGTAATGTGGATGTCCACGGATATAATGCAGATAGCCATAAATGTGCAGAGCTCTAGCCCTGCACAGATACAAAGATGTACATTTGACAAAGTGGGATTTTCTCCCATGAAAGCTCATGTGATAAATAAATCTGTTAGTCTTTAAAAGTGCCACAGGACTTCGTTTGTTTTTCTTTAAATATGCAGATCTGTATGTGATCTGCATCCGCAAGAAATGATCCACAGATATCCTCATTGTATCCACAGATGCAGATATCTGCAGATATGATGCAGGTATCTGCGGATTTGCAGGGCTCTAAACATATCTTAATGCCCATCATCTCACAAGAAGAGTTAGAAATTTGGGTGCTGCTAAATTAAGACAAACTATATCTTTTATTTACCTTCAGATATATACAGTAGCTTAAAACCTATTCCAGATTCAAACACTGCCTCTTTGACACATATTTATTTCAAATACTGTCTCTAACTGTGGTGCTATGTATAATATTCATACAATGTATCCTGCAGCAATGATTGATATGAACATGTCAGTACAACCATCTATGTGAATTTATATTGTATTATTTAGTAAATATTTCAGAAGGCATTGTTCAGGTTTAGTTCAATTATTTTTTCAAATGTCCCCAGTACACACGATGTCTATTGCTATACCTATAAAAATAGATAGCTTCATATTACAAACATACTATATGGCATTTTAATATCACATTTTAGTGCTTTAAAAGTTGTTTGCCAACTAATACGTTTATTTAATTTCCACGGGTGCTAGGAGGCAAATCATAGGTATCAGGATCTAGAATGTAAATAATGTCCACTGTTGGCATATGCATTTGCATGCACACTGCATCCATTTTAATGGAAATATTAATTGTAATTTTTTTTTCTATTTGCCCTTATTATGCCAACTGATTTTGGCCATCGCATCATACAAACTACTCCTATAATGCCCATTATTTATCGTATGTAAGGAGGTAGTAGTGTAATTTTTATCTTAATAAACTCAGGGGCCCCATAAATATGCTATGATATGACATTTTCCTTCCCCAAGAGCCAGTTTTGCACCAGGTCTCAAAATAAGAATAAATTAAAAATCTTATGTAGCTGGAACGGTGGGTACCATCCCTAATCATATGGTTTATGGTGAACACACTTTCACTGCTTTGTGCCACATTAATTGATTTCATGCCCTTCTAAAAAGTGAAATGAGGACACACATGGAATTAAGATGGAAGTGGGCTTCCCCCCCCTTCAGTCTGTTCTCATTCCTTTGGAACCTTGAACATTTTGTGAATGTGAGATAGCTAGTGCACATGAGCCTTAGATATCAGCTATGTCCTAGACATGTATAGTAAAGATTGTAATGCTTTAAGTTCTTGGGTGACAGAGATAATAACCAGACAGGTCTCATACAGTGTACTACCAGGGAGATAAGGATGTTAATGAGATCACAGAGTAGTTGCACAACTTTTGAATAATAGGACATTAGGTTATGCAGATACTGCACCTAAAGAAAAAAAGATGAAAGAAAGTTTAAAAATAGAAAGCCAGATTATATCCTTCCTGTTTTAAAGGAACACTTGCTAACAATGAAGTTATTAATTATAGCAGGGCAGAAGCCATTTGCATCACTATAGCTCAGGAGGTGTCAGTATTTCCATTATAAACCCATTTTTCAAAGATTTAAAATCTGCCTACAATAATTTATTCAGGGCTGAAACTTTGTATTGAAGGTCTAACATGGACATTTCAAAAGGTAGTGTATTGAAAATGGAGTATGTAGCATATTTTTCTCTTTCTTATTCAAAAAGAAATTCATTTTACTGTTACAACTGTGAGAGAGTCTGTGATTCTTGTTCCATATGGGCTTTTCGTTGGTGTCAGTTACATGCATTTTCCCTGGGTTGCATTATGACTTGATTTGTTCAAACAAATCTATTAAAAACAAGAAGCAAGGCAACTCCAGCTGAAACAATAAAATGCTGCATGTCTTCCACTTGAAATCATAAGCCAGACTATTTTCTATGAAAGATCCTTCCCCAAATAAGCTTTAGGGACATACACCCACCTAGTATGGAATTATTCAGGAAGCTTGCAGCACCCTTTAATCTCTGATGTCTTTTGTATGCCCACTTGGTTCCCCACAAGCTCTGATAATTCATAACAACACAAGAATGGCCATGCTGAGTCAGACCAGTGGTCTGTCTAGCCTAGGATCCTGCCTTCAGACTGTGGTCAGTGTCAGATACTTCAGAGGGAATGAGCAGAACAGGGCAATTTATTGAGTTATGCATCCCCTGTGAGTTACTCCAGCAGTGAGAGGTTTAGGAACACCCAGAGGAAGGGGCTATCATGACTAGTAGCCTTTGAGGGACATATGCTCCATGAACTTATCTATTTCTTTTTTCAAACTGGTTATTTATTTATAATAATATTATTATTAGGTCTTCACAACATCACTTGTTAATGAATTCCACAGATTGATTATGTATTGTGTGAAGAAGTACTTCCTTAAATTTAATTCCAAAGGGGTAGCCGTGTTAGTCTATTGTAGAAAGACAACAGAGTCCAGTGGCACTTTTAAAGACTAACAGATTTATTTATCGCATGCGATAAAGTGCCACTGGACTCTGTTATCTTCCTTAAGTTTGTTCTCAACCTGATGTCTGTGGATTTCATTGGATGACTCCTGGTTCTTGTGTTATGTGAAGGGGTACATAACACTTCCTTGTTCACTTTCTTCATATGAAGAAATATATATCTATATCTATATATAGATATAGATATAGATATAGATATAGATATATAGATATATAAAAGCCACCTGGGACTGTTCTACTTAGAAAAGAAACTTCTCGGGGTGGGGATATGATACAGGTAAATAAAATCACAAGTGGTGTGAAGAAAGTTGTTATATACTATTAATTTATATAGTGTCATTATGACACTGTTATATACCCCATAAAGGGGGTGACCAGAAATACACCCAGGATTCAATTTGTGGGTATACTATTAATTTATATAGTGTCATTATGATATTTTCAGTGCTATTATCTATCCCTTTCCTAAGGTTTTTAACAGCCTGTTAGCTTTTTTGACCCCCACTGCACATTGAGTGGATATTTCCAGAGAACTATCCTCAATACCTCCATCATCTCTTTCTTGAATGGTAGCAGCTAATTTAGGCCCAATCATTTTGTATGTATATTTGGGATTTTTTTTTCCCCAGTGTACATTATGCAGTTCTCAACATTGAATTTCATCTGCCATTTTGTTGCCCAGTCTTAATGAATGTCCTTTGTAAATCTTTACAGTCTGTTAAGACCTAAGTTATCTTGAGCAATTTTGTATCATTTGCAGACTTTGCCACCTCATTGTTTACCCCTTTTCAAGGTCATTTACGAATCTGTTGAACAGGTCCCAACACAGACCCTTTGGGGACCCCACTATTTACCTTGTTCCATTATGAAAACTGACCATTTATTCCTACCTTGTTTCTTATCTTTTAACCAGTTACTGATCTCTGAGAGGACCTTCCTCCTTACCCCATGGTGACTTACTTTGCCTAAGAGACTTTGGTGATGGATCTTGTCAAAGGCCTTCTGAAAGTTGAAGTTCACTATATGAAATGAATCATGCTTGTTGACATCTTGAAAGAATTCTATTAGACTGGTGAACATGATTTCAACTTACTAAATTCATGTTGACACTTCCACATCATATTTTATTTATCAATATGTCAGATAATTCTGTTCTTCATTAAAATTTTAAACAATCTGCGTGTTACTGAGGTTAGAATTACCAATTTTTAGTTGCCAGGATCATTTATAGAACCTTTAAAAAGAATCAGTTATATCTTTCAGTCATCTGTTACAGAGACTTATTTAAGCAATAGGTTACATTTCACATTTAATAATTCTGTAATTTTATATATAAGTTACCTCAGAACTCTTGGGTGAATACCACCTGGTCCCGGTGATTTTTTACTATTTAATTTATCAATTTGTTCCAAATCTCCTCTGTTAATACTTCAATCTGGAACACTTACTCAGGTTTCTCACAGAAAAAGAATGGCTCAGGTGTGACACTTTCCCTCACATTCTCTGCAGTGAAGACCAATGCAAAGAATTCAGTTAGCTTGTCCTCAATGGCCTGGTCTTCCTTGAGTGATCTTTTAGCACCTCAATCATCCAGTAGTTTCACTGACTCTCTAGCAGACTTTCTGTTTCTAATGTATTTAATTATTTTTTTGCTGTTATTTTTGTGACTTCAGCTAGTTACTCTTCAAATTCTTTCTTGGCCTGCCTAATTACACTTTCTGACATGAGCTATCAGAATATATTTTCCTCGTTAGGATTATACTTCCAATTTTTAAAGGATGGCTTTTTGCCTCTCACCACCTCCTTTACTCTGCTTCTTAGCTGGGGGTTGCATTTTCTTTTGTCCTCTTGCTATTTGTTTGTTTGTTTTTGATTTTGTATATACACTTAGATTGAGCCTAAAATATGGTGTTTTAATATAGTTTTCATGCAGTTTACAGGCATTTCACCATTTTGACTGTTCCTATTAATTTCCATTTTCTAGCTTCCTCATTTTTGCATAGTTCCCCTTTTTTTAAGTTAAATGTAGCTGTGGTAGGTTTCTTTGGTATTTTCTCACCTTCAAGGATGTTTAAATTTATTACATTATAGTTGTCATTGCCAAGCAACTGCTATTTGCACCTTTTATACCAAATCCTCTGCTCCATAACCTGCCGAGCTGGGCTCATTCTACTAATTGTTGTGCAGGTTTCCCTGTAGTTTAGAGGAGCTTATAAGAGGTCTTTTTCCTGCAGAATTCCCTTACCAATCTGCACTGCTTTTGCTACCATTCTATTATTTTTGGAAACTGGGAGTAATATGCTTTAAATCATTCCATACCTACTAAGCTTGTAATTCAGACCTCAAAAACACAGTGATAGTCAGTGCTTTTTTTGTTTTTAAAAAAAAGGGACCTTGGGCGGCCGCTGCTGGTGGCAAGAGCCAAGGCCGCATTGCTGTGAACAAAAGGTGCCAGTACTCAGTACCCTAAGTACCATCACTAAAAAAGCCCTGGTGGTAGTTATTTCTTACAGACTGCCAAAATAAGGGGGAAAAAATGCCTTTACATTTTTCTATGACCTGTCAACTTGTGGGTCTAGTGACCCCAAAATCTTGAAAAATAAACAGTGGCTGTGATTAAACAGACAATCCTTATCTCTAAAACTACTCTCTTTCCTCCACTGTGGTCCTCCTGCCTTGAACCTAGCCTTCACTCCTGCCAGGCTTCCTAAGTCCTATTGAAAGAAACAGTCCATATATCTTTACACAGTACTCACCAGTAGATATGTATCTGGTGGGCGTCAGAAGATGGCTATGTTTTTGCAACTGAAGGAGATTTATTCATATATTCTGTTTCCTATTACTTTGCTAAAAAACAGCATAATAAAGTATGCAATTTTACAAAATGCTACCAAAAAGAATGCATCGGTGTAAAGACTAGCTGTTTAAAAAATTCTTTCTGCATAGCAGCTCAGTGGACTATTGCTTTATCTTATTATGCTTTCTACTATACTCAAGCCCTGCATTGTAATGCAGCCAATTAAATTGTGTGCCGAATATTTTTCAACCCCTGTGAAATCCTCTCTCTTTTCTTTATATATTTTATATCTTTTTCATGTGTTTTCCAGATAATAGAAACTGAAATTATGTATATTAATAGGACACATAGATTGGTGCTGTAAAACTGCAACTATTGCTTTCTGGAACTTTAAATAAAAAAACCTCCATTGTAGTTATTTTCAACAGATTATTACATTAACTTTTATAATAGTTAAAAAGATTTAAATTAATTAGTTCCTAAGCAGCTCAGAAATTACTGTAGGATTTTTCAGTCAATGAGATAAAACAGCAACAGGATCTATTCAAGCAGTGACTTTCCAGTAGAAGTTATTTAAATTACAGTACTGCTCAATATTACTTGATGATTTGCTACAACTGAACACTTTGTGCACTCTTTCATAAAGTGTCATAAAAATGTTAACATCAGAGATATATTTAGCCTTGTAAATAACCAAAGGTTGAGAACAGCTCATGCAGAAATAATTGGTCATTAGCATTACTTCACTGCTCTGGACAGTATAGAACTGTAGAAGAAAATGTTATGTTATGTTTCACATTTCTTATAAATAGAAATGCAGATATATACCCAATTCTTCTCTCCCTTTAAGAGCAGCAACAATGCTTTCTATAACACCAATAATACTGAGAGATACTGGTGTGCAAATTTGTTGGCCACAAGCTACTTCTCCAGAGAATTAGATTTCTTTCCTCTTCACTTCCAACTCCCCGAGGTCCCCATATCTTTCAAAAATTAATTTGCTTCCTTGCTTTGAAACCTGAATTTCTTCCAAAAGGTCATTAAATCACAATGTTTTGTCTCCTTCTTCAGTTTCTAAAAAAACCCCACAAAAACTATTTTGTGTTCTCGGTAGCATAGCGAAACTTGAGAATAATTACTCCCTCTCCCCCTACATGGTTTAATGTTAAACTGATGGCATTTTAAAAACTAAAATCTGGCAGCATAAACCATGTCAGATGCTGAGGTACTCAAGAGTGGCTTGGCTACCATGCAAGTCACCTCTACTACATTAAACTTTCTCAACAGTGCCAAGTATAGCATTAGAAAATTCCACAGCAAGATCAGACTGGGATTCTTGGTTTGTCATTTCTAAGCGCTACAAAATACGGTATTTGGAAATTTTACAGAACAATAGCCAACATGTTTCTATGATTTTGTGGATGCTTTAAAACACCCATCTGGTTAAAAATGAAAAAAGAAATTATTCTATTTGAGATCAGTTACTCCACCAAAAGCAGGAGTGTACTTGTCTGCACTTCAGATAGGTAAAGCTCTGTGAACATCATCATGTCACTTAATAGGCATTCCTGTACCATCAAAGTTCTCTGTATACTAGAATCTCAGCATAGAATTCAGTTGAAAGTGCCAAGTTTCACCTGGTTTATACTTTGAAACTGTGAAAAGTTGTGAATGTCAAATGATTACTGACTATCAGCTTGGGTTTGTATAGCCAGTTTGTATAGCTCATTCTATCATTTAGTTGTGGTATTGTTATGCTAACCTCATGTGTTGTTCCATCAGTACTCAATATATGTTAAATGAATATAAGTAGGATAGGATTATAGGGATGTAAGATTAACAAGTATTTAGGAGTGAGGGGTGTTTATTAGGTATATAAACTATAAGAATTCAGCTTAGCCACACTAGGCTGTAGTGTAGACTAGGCTGTAGTGTAGACATACCCATCCACACAGGCTTTAAATCGACTTAATAAGGTCGATTTAAGCCTTAAATCGACCTTCAGAGGTGGTGTTATAAAGTCGACTTAAGGAAGAGCTTAAGTCAACTTAAGAAGTGCCCAGTGTGGACACGGCGTTCTGTAGGTTGACTAAAGTGTCATTAAGTTGACCTAAGGTGCAAGTGTAGTCGAACCAGATTTGACATGAATGGGTGAGCAAAAAAAGATGCTATGCCAATAAGATTACAAGAGTAATGTAAAGAATCCACCAACAGATGATGCCCTGGAAAAACAGATCACAATGTACCCATCTGGATCACAATGCCCCTGATTGTAACATCACAGAAAGTTCTGCTTTGACTGCAGGTCACCGAGGAAACATAATAATATAAATACTAATGAGAATAAGGGAAACCAAGAACAACCTATGAAAAGCAGGACATTCCAAAATATATGGCATATGGAAGTACAGATAGGAAAAAGGAGGTTGGAAACTTCATGCATATGCATAACAGAACAAGATAAAAGGGGTTCCCTAGTGGAGAAAGGTTTGGAATACCTAACAGGAACCACCCCTCTATCAGTGATTACCTGTTGCATGCTCCACTGGACTAAAAATACCTTTAGATATGTGAGTATGAATAAATGGGCTCTGTTAGGCTTTTATATATTTGTTTGTGATTGTAACCTAAATCATCTGCTTAATCAAACTGGCTATGTCTACACTTGTGAATTTAAGTCGACTTAGCTAAGTCGACTTAACAAAGTCGACTTTAAGTCAACTTTGTTAAGTCGACTTAGAATGTCTACTCTTAAATTTTAAGTCGACTTTGGGGGGACCCTACAAAGTTGACCTAGAGCATCCACACTGGGACAGGTCCACAGTGGCAGGGGGACACCCCTTTCCAAGTGCCAGGGGCTCAGCCTTTGCCCCATTGTACCTGGGTACAATGGGGCAAAGGGGGACAGGGACACTGGCAGGGCATAGGGGAAGGGTGGGCTGAGCTCTGCCCTGCCCTGTGGGGGGGGACATGCCAGGCTCTCCCTGTGCAACCTCCCCCCCCCCCAGCAGGGAGGGCAGTGGGGGAGTTCTGGAGAGCCCTAAGTCGACTTAGAGTCGACTTAGGGCTACTCCAGGTCTACACTGGCTTAAGTCGACTTTAGAAAGTCGACTTAAGCCAAACGTCGACTTAAAAGCAGGTTTAGTAAAGTCGACTTAATTTTCCTTAAGTCGACTTAATGAAAGTGTAGTGTACACGCAGAGTAAATTAAGTCAACTTAAGCAAGCTTAAGTCGACTTAATTTACAAGTGTAGATGCACCCACTTATAGTAAAGACAAGACTTCATACTAGTGGCTGTGAGTGCTCACTGACTTTATTCTTCATGTGTTACTGGAGTCTTTAAATCAGAGAGTAATTTCCACCCTATTGATCCGTATAAATACAGGAGCCAGAATCACTTTAATTTGAGACAGAAGTATGAATTTTAAATATAAGCTACACTTGTCTGGCCAAGTGTATCTGTTGGAGAAACATAGCCTGAGATTCAAGTTTTCAAGGGTACACAAAACCAGATGAGTTTCATGTTCCGCATGGGAGTTACATAGTGAATTGCTCTGCACATAGTCATTGCGACTAGATTAATTAAAATTCCTCATCAAGGCCTAGTGGTGCCACTGTGCCACCCTCTTTTATGTTCCATCACTTCAATAAATGCAATGCCAAACTTGGAACACAAAAATTTGATGTCACTTTCACCAAATTCCGGTGAAAGCTCTATAGTGAAACATGATGGGTCAAGTGCTTCAAAAGCACTGCTTAGACGTTTTTCTGAGTTTGGCAACAATTTAGCATTCATACAGTCCTCTAAGGCCTGGTAAAACTGACATTTAGAAATTTCAATTGGCTTGCCAGCATTCACAGACATGTTTACAATACACCTTTAAAGCAACCTGCAGCAATCGCCTCACAAGCCTCTTGGTAGAGTTCTGAATCACACTCTCTATGAGCTATAAACACCTGAACTTGTCGACTTAACAGATTTTTGCAACACCAAGTACAGGTCTGCTAGTTCCTCCAGAGCATCAAGCATGAGACCCAAGTTTTTAACAAAACCTGGATTCTCCAGGTTTTTTGCCATACCAGCAAATTTTGCTTTATCTTTCCCTTCTAGTGAGAAATCAGTTAATTTTTTCAAGAAGTGGCTATGGAGGGCTGTATATGACCGCCAAACAGCTCATACAGTATGACATCTAGAGGCAACCCAACATACATCAAGTAAACATCCAATCCTATTAAGCTGGACTTCCAGACTACTTGCACAGTCAGCCAACTCTCTCAAGCATTTCTGCGACTGACTGTACAGAACATGCATTGAATCCATGAATGATTTAAAGTGTTTGATAACATCAGCCACGGCCAGTTCCAACCAATGATTAAATCAATGCCCACTTATCAAAAGTGGAAATAGTGTTTTTAATTTTGCAGCAAAACACCATCCTGACAGCCTAACATGAGAGGCTCCATCTACACCTTAACCAATCCAATTATCTTTGAGAAATTCCTCCATGAACCCATGTGCTGTCAAACACTGCAGCAAAGCTAATCCTACACCATCAGCATCATTGCTGCCAATGTTCAACCAGTTATAAAAAAAAATAAAAATTAACAGGACCAATGTTTGCATCAAAAGTTATGCACAAGTAAATTACAAGACAAGAAAATTTACTTAAACTCCTACCGAGAAATGACACTAGAACACAAACTATGTTTCATCTCCACAGATATGTGGTCATTATGTCAGCACAAACAATATTGGTATGCAAAACACAACTCATATCAACACCATTTAACTGCTATAAGTAATAAGGTCTGGATGGTAAGTGACCACCACCCAAATAAAAGATGTTAAACGCAAGCTAACCTAATAACACTACCTAAGACAGGGATCTCAAACTCAAATCTTCATGAGGGCCACATGATACGAGGACTAGGACGTTGGCCTGAGGGCCGCGTCACTGAAACCTTTTCATACAAGGAGTTATTATTAAAACTAGAGACAGCACTGCTGGGTAGCCTTATGACATCTTTCTAGGAGCCTGAACAAAACACACATTTACTTTTAGAATTACTTCCATTCAAGATCCAAAGGGGAAGCTGTGTTAGTCCAATTCAGCAAAACAAACTATGAGTCCTATGGCACTTAATGACTAACAAATTTACAAATTAACAACTATATTTTTTAGTCTTTAACAGTGCCACAGGAACAATGGGGGCTGTGATCACTTCCTCCTTTATGTCTTTCTTATATGGCAGTTTTTCCACTAGCATTGACTGATCCACTGAATGCATGTGACAGTAATATGAAACTATTAAATACACACCCCCTCGGTTTTTTTTAATCATTCCCAATTTTTTTCCTTTTTCTTCATTTATGCTACAGTCATTTGAGTTACCAAATTCATTACAGGAATGAATGAGTCTTTGTGATTCTAGAATTCATCTTTATGCTTCTAAATTATATTGTATGGATTAATTTGTGTTATATTTGTCAAAAATAAAATATGCATCGGAGATAGGAAGATAATAGAAGATATGTGACTTTCAACATTAGCACAAGAAGATAAAGTCACTTCTGTAATTCATATTCCTGGATTCTCCCATTAAGTCTGATCCATAGAGCAGAGAAAGGGCAATAGAAAGTTAAAACCCCTTCACAATGTAAAAGCAAAGCTTCAAAAAGGCAAAAGCAGATTACCCAAGAGCTGTCACAGTCATAAACATTCTCTATGTTAATTACATTGTAAGTAGTTTATATTCTTATAAAAGACAAGGAAAACAGCTATTGATAGGTACGATGCTAGTTAGAGTCAAATAGGTACAACCCTTTGTACTACAATATGAAATTTATCCTTAACCCTAACCAGATGAGAATGATCAATGAACCATAGCTTTTATCTTCCTTATGCTTCTTTTGCATGAATCCCTCCTTACCTGCCACAGTCTTCTGATTTTGTAAGACAAAAATGTGATGAATCTATGAAATAGAGACAGAGTTTGTGAGAGTCAAATTTCCATATAGTTACAGTCTGCATTAGATCACATATTATCGTATTATCTCATTAGCATCTAACAACGATGTCTTTGCAAAAAAAGAGGAAAATACAAATGATAGAAAGGAAATATAGAGTTGAAATCAGCATGTTTCTATATTTAAATTGTCATATAGACTCTCGGGTTGATTTGATGAGGCGGCTTTTCACTCTGCACTGTTATTTTCACTTTAGGAAAGTGGCTGCAGAATTCTAATGTTCTGATGAGGTAGCATTTTATACAGTATTGTATACAACAGCAATGAAAATCATGAATTACCCATCCCTCCGATAAAAAGTCACAAAAGAGGCTTGAGATTTTATTAAAAAAATAATATAACTTGGTTTCTTTTCATTTACCTCTTGTTTCCTAAGTCTGTAGGGTACATTTTGATTATATTTGGAAGGTTGTCTCTGCAGCCATGAGGCCTAGAATCTTACTATGAAAACTGAGATTATCACCTAATCACAAGGGGTACGTGTACACTGGCAACTTAGGTCAATTTAAGAATGCTTAAATTGAGCTAAACAAAGCCACGTCCACACCTTTGTTAAATCAACTTAATAACTACCACTCTTTAGGTCAACTTAACATCTAAGTCGATTTGTTAAGTCAACCTAGAACTGGTGTGGACACCCTAAGTCAACTTAATTCCCTAAGTCGACCCAGGGCTGGGGACAAGGAAGCTGCGGCTCTCTGGCAGAAGGGAGCCACACGTGGCTCCCCTGTCCCTGGGGAGAGCCGCGGCTAGCTTCTTGTTCGGATCTGTGGCTCCCTTCTTGCCTGGCTCCCTGCTTGACAGGGAGCCAAGCTCCCCTTTTCCCTGGGAGCTGCGGTTTCCCTTGTCCCTGGGAGCCATGGCTCCCCTAACCCAGGGAGCCACAGCTCCCCTCGGAGTCGTGACTCTCCATCAACCTAGCCAGTCAACTTAAGAGTCTAGTGTAGACCGTCTAATTCAACTTAACAAGTTCAACTTTATGTCTGCTTAAGCTGACCTTGTTAAGTCAAATTAATGGAGTTGACTTAGTTTTGTAAATGTAGACATAGCCAAGGAGCTGGGGCTTTGGGAACAAACAAACAAACCAATCATGAGACACAAAATAATTATGGGAATTGCAAAACTTATTATACCTCTTTACTCCAGTGTAAATGGTCCAAGGCTGTGGAGAATCAGTCTCTCTGCCTCTCTTCACACAGGGGAGCTATATATTCGGTGTAAATTGGAGTTGCCTTCTCAGCTGAAAGCATTTTAATGGTCATGGCTAGACATGGTTTGGACTGATTCTCTTTTAACCTAAGCCCTTTGGTAGCATAAAGCAAAAAGAGGGTAAGTAATTTCCCGCAAATTAAAAAGTGAGTTTGTTACAAAGTTAGAAACAGGGCCCAAAGTCTTAAAGAAAGTACACATTAAGGCCTGGTCCGCATTTCCTGCCATTTTCGGTGGCAGTCCAAGGGAGAGATGCAAGCTACGTAAAATAACTTGTGTATCTCCCTTTGATTTTCTAATGCCCACTTATCTCCATAGCTCTACTGCACTGAGGAGAATGGAAATGCCCTCTCTTCAACTCAGTGCTACTTTTCTCATGGGGTGGACTTACTGAGTCAAATTCCTGATTGATTGAGTGGATCTTCACTAACTGCTCAATCAAGCTGGAAACATCAACCTGACAGCAGCAAATTTGCCGCTGTCAGTATAGACTTGGCCTTAGTTTTTGCTCACTTTAGGGTCTTTTTGGATGAATGATTCTCCTGATGCTTTGACTTAGGTGTGAATTCCTCTTTGAACTGAAAGAAGAGTGTAACAGGGCTTTAGTGTAAATAAGAATCAGATCTATTCTATTCCAGTATGATTCTAATCATCATGTCATAACTTACTTAACTTACATAATTTACCTATTTTAACTTACTTATAGCTAACAAAGTTTCATTTCTAGTGTGAACAGGTTTTTTATAAAGTCTTGTAAAAGCAGTGGCAAAGTAGCCCAATTGTATATTTGGCAAATATATGTAACTATACAGTGCTTCTTATTCCCTTTTCTTTGAGTCATGTTCCTCAGCCCTTTTCCAGTGCTTATTTGTAGATAAAATGTTTATGCACTCAAGTTTGAAAATGTCCTCAATAAAATGATATAACAAGGAGTACTTTGAAATTATCTGTCATATGAAAAAAATAAATCATGCCAATATGATTCCAGCCAGAATTATATCTCATCAAGTTGCAAAAAAGGAAAAATATGATAGTTACTGCCTCTGCTTTTATTTTCACTGCGTTGAGGGGAGAATCCAAGAGTTTTTGAAGAGGCCCTAAGTTCAATGGGAGCTGAAGATGCTCAATATTCATGAAAAACAGAACTGAAAATTAGGAGCCCAAATGTACATTTAGTTGCTGAACTAAGATGAAACTACATTTTACTGAAAACAAGGGCCTTAACTTTGTGTATTTGGGCTTAATTACATAGCTTGCTTTACAGAAAAAAAGCACCTAGATATTTCATTTATTGAGCACTGAGCATGTGACTTACCTATTTAATGATAGGTACAACACTTGCTGCAAGACTTTAGAGTGCTTGTAACCCAAACGTCAGTATTGCTAAGAAAAAGAAACAAAATACAGGAAAAATTACTATTTATTTATCCTTTCTTTTTAATTTTTGCTTCTGGAAGCCTAAAATGGCTTGCTGGCACACTTAAAGAAATATGCCTATATAAAAACCATGAACATATCCTGCATTCACAAAGAAATAAAGGACTAGGTTCCTTCAGTAAGGTGACATTTTTAGGCAGTGCTATCTAGTGGTTAAAACAAGGGAAAGACAATCAGAAAGAATTCGGCTATGTCTACACTTGACCAAATAAGTCGACTTTGCTAAATCAACTTAACAAAGTCGACTTTAAGTCTACAATCAAAAATTAAGTCGACTTAAAGAGGACCCTGCCAAATCGACTTAGAGCGTCCACACTAGAAGGCCTAAGTTGACTTCTAGGGGCTAGGTGGACCTGGGACTGGTCCACGGTGGCAGGGGAGGCACCCGTTGCCAAGTACCAGGGGGCTCAGTATTTGCCCCATTGTACCTGGGTACCATGGGGACTGAGTAGGACAGGGACACTGGCAGGGGATAGGAGCAGGGTGGGTAGGGCTGTGTCCTGCCCTGTGGGGGGGTGGGGGTGGGTAGGGCTGTGTCCTGCCCTGTGAGGCTCTGGCTGTGCCAGCCACCCTGGCAGGGAGGGCAGTGGGGAGCCCTGGAGCCCTTTAAGTCGACTTAAAGTCAATTTAGGGCTAATCTGTGTCTATACTGGTTAAGTCGACTTAATTCTATGATTCTATGATTCTATGACTTAGTCAGTAAAGTCGACTTTATACTAGGTTTTATAAAGTCGACTTTAATTTTCCTTAAGTCGACTTAATTTGTAAGTGTAGCTGCACCCTTTGGGATCTGTTTCTGACTTTGCCACAGACTCACTTTTTAATTTTGGAGAAATTAGTCTCTCTTTGGTAAAGTTTATTCATCTGCAATATAAATACATAATAACATAAAGGCCTCTTGTGGGGCTCCAGAACCACAGGTGAAAGGTATCATGCAAATGATATAGTAATATTATTAATAAATATTGTCTTCTCTTCTTTCATTCTCAGTTCGGATGGACTTGGATCCCTACATCAAGTAGCAGATGAATGTGATTAACTGACAGGTAGCTAATTACAGTTACACCTGTTGTGAAGTGACCATATTTTCCCTCCAGGTCTTTCACAGTATCCCTTATTAATACATTATTAAAATCACAGTGTAAAATTCAGTGAATCCATAATGCAGGTCTGGTATAGCAAGATGAAATATGTCCCTTTTTCACTGGCTTACCATTCAATTCTGTACCAACCAGAAGGAGATTTAGTATGCACGGTGACTCAAGTTCTATTTCCCCCCCCCCAAAATTTCAAGAATGTGTTCTCCCAGCTGAGTCTTATTTATTGATTTATGGCATGAATGATAGTTGATTATGAACTGAATAGATGCCATGAAAAAGCATTTAATATGTATATTTTAAAAAGTAAACTCATTCCACAGTGACAGAAAGGGGTGTGGATTCCCCATTATGGTTTATGAGTTATGTGCTTCTTACTATCATTCTGGACCTACTGGTATGATTTTTAAAATACTTTAGTGAACAGTGTGTTTAAAAGGTTCTCAGTTGGCAACCCTTGAAATTAAAGTCATCCATGGAGTAGAGCATTGTTATCACAGTGCAGGTTTTCCCAAAATGACTTGCCAGTTAAACTGAACACCGATTAAAACAACCCCCTAGAACTGACAGGAAGTTTCTGTTAGAGACCATTTAATCCTTCGTTTCTCTTCTGAGACCATCAACAAAGGTACCAGTTTGTGCCAATTATAATGATGGTTAATGCATCGCTAGCAACTTGAATCACTAGCAACATGAAAGGAAAGAGATATGATTATTTTATAATTTTTATACACAAGATTTAATAACTTGGAGCTTGATCACCCCTCTGCTAATCTAAGTGGAAGTGTTGCAGGTTGGATGGTTCTGAGTTGGAGTTGGCATAGAATGTGATGGATTCTTCTTGATGGTCTCCCTTTACCCTGTTCTTATGGAAGCCCCTCTTGCTTGGGACAAGAAAGGCTGAGGGAGTAGGAGTTAGGAGAAAAAAAATCATCCTCAACCTGGAAAGGATTTTCTTTACAAGTTAATATTGACCCCATCAGCTGGATCCCCTCCTTTCTGGAGATGGGGGAAGAGAAGGGGTCACTTGTCAACAAAGAGATCCTAGCAGCACAGATTTTAGGTAGCAATTTGGACTAGAAACTGCGTAGAAGTACAGTACTCCACAAAGATGGCAAATGCTTCTGAAAACATCTCCAGAAATCTGAAAGTTTCAAGTGGTTAGTGAAGAGATAAAAGTGACACCTTAACCTTAAGATAGTATCAGGAAGAGACTTCTTAGCCTCATTCTTGTGGGGTTTTCATTCAACAAAATGAAAATGACCCACGTAGAGGTGTGGTTGCGCCAGGTGTTCTTATTGATGTTGTTGTGCGTCCGACACAGATGTCTGCTTGGCTGCGTGTGTGAGTCTCTATATGCGTGCTCTGTCAGGATTACCCCTGGCTCAGATCTTTAAGTAGGGACTCTATTAGCCCAGTGGTCTAGAGCTTGGCTTGGATCTTAAGCAGGGACTGAGGTAGTCTGGGGATCCTAAGCCGAGGTTCTCTTTTGGTTAACACTTTGGATTACCTTTAGTTCAGGTCTTTTGTGAGGACTTATTTAGCTCAGTGACCTTAAGTTTAGGCATGCTCTGTGTATAAGAAGTACTCTGGGTTACCTTTAGCTCAGGTCTTTCGTGAGGACTCAGTTAGCTCAGTGACATTAAGCTTAGGTGTACTCTGTAAGCTTAGGTGTACTCTGTGTGTAAGAAGTAAACTGAGACAATGATCGAAGAAACCAACATGACCACGGATCCTTGTAGAAACGAAGGTGCCAGGGTAGGCTTTATTGCAATGTAGCACAATGGCAAACAATCTATCTCAACAGATTTGTTTGCAGCATTTGTGCGCTTAATGCAACGGAACAGCTCAACTGATGGCCGGACTCTCCGTCACCCTCTTGGGCTTCTGCTTTTATACCCTATTTACACCTACTGACTCGGTCCCCTTTGGGGCACAAGTATATCTTGATTGGTTTACACACCTCTTCTCTGATGTCATCCATAGATCTGATAGGTGCTCGTATCACTGGACATTTCCATCCATCAAGGTGTCAGATTTGACCGAAACATTACCTTTAGATTTGGCCAGAACATTCCCTTCAGGTCTGACTGAAAATTTATGTTCAGGTCTGACCAAAAAATCACCTTTATCTCCTTGGCGCTAGGCCGATCCAATGTCTCCTCCCTTTCGGGTGCTTTTCCACTCTTACTGTAGCTGCAGCTGACTTCTTGCCAATTTTTGTGATGTCAGACTACTCCTGTCAACTTGACCATTTATCCAAATGCTGGTTTGATCTGCTTCACTAGTCCTTAAGTCTTATTCCTGATCATTTCTACTTGTCTTTTTAATTTAACCTTTTACTTTCTCCTACAAGAGGAACTTCAGGCCCTCAGATTCAGTTGACTAAATGGTTAATGAACAGTGATAGAGATGAAGATGCTGCTAATTCTGATTTGATTCAGTATGGTCTAGGGAAACAGTGGGTTATTGTATAATTTATCTGATTTATCCGATTCATCTGCAGTTAAACAAAAACACATAGTAAAAGACATCTCTCTAAACTTTCAAATTTTCAGTTGCCATTTGTTTTGAAAAGGATTTTAAATGAGCATTAACATTTCACAAAACTTGCTTTCTATGCTGATTTTTTTTTTTTTTTTTTTTTTGGTATTAGAAATGTTACTTTTGCTAATTAAGATTATTGTTTTTAATTAACTGAAACCTGACATTTTCAAACTGAATTCTGAATTTGGAGACTGAATTCTTTGCCTGTAAAAAACACAACAATCAGAGTCAGATAAACATTATTGATCTTGCCACCGTCTGGCTTGAGATTCTAGGTATTGATTACTCACATTGCTGTTTGTACAATAAGTGTTCAGAAACTTAACATTAAAGCGAAAAGCCACTTGAAAATTGATTGTGATTGAATGCAAGGGACTAATGGGGCTACCTTCGCCAAGAAAGCACCAACAATTATCTAGAGAAGGTTCAGTTTTGGTTGATGTTGCACTAGTTTACTGACTGCCAGAGACAAGGAACAGGCCACCAGCACACAAAGAAGACAGCAAGCAGATGGTGGATATACAATAACTTTTCATCAGCCCTCCTCCAATTACTTACGGACAATACATCATACAAATACACACATGACATTTCAACTCCCTTCCCTCTTTCTTTTTATCCTGCCTTCATTTCTTAACCTAACCACACACTTTCTTTTTTCTCCTAATTCCAAACTCCTACTCCCTGATTGCTAATAGGCACCACGTGTATGGAGATATAACCGCAAGAACTGTTTCTACTGGGCACTGCCAGAATGCTTCAGTCTAACTAAATGTTCTCCAGTGTGTAAGTCCTAAGAACTCAGTGACCCTTGATGTAGTGTACGGTATGGGCCCAGCAGGGCCTGGCCCCCCTTCGGGCGGGGCAGGCCCAAACAGAGCAGTCTCTGGCCCCCTTTGGGCTGGCCAGGCCCAAACAGAGCAGTCTCTGGCCCCCTTTGGATGGGGCAGGCCCAAAGAGAGCAATCTCTGGCCCCCTTCGGGTGCAGCAGGCCTAAACAAAGCAGTCTCTGGGGTTCGGGAAATAGTCGGCTCAGGGCTCACAAGCATAGATGGCCTCCATGAGTAGTTCCACACTGGCAGGGTCACCCTGGAGGAGAGAGGAGGAGTGGGAATTCAGGCCCACCTGTCTCCATCCCATCCCAGGGCCCTATCCGTGGCCTCAGCCACGGAGTCAGCAGGGTCCCAGCCACAACATGCCGAATGATTTACCAGGCCCCCTGGGCCACTTTCCACCTACCCTTCCTGCAGTACCTCTCCGTCCTTGCTCTCGTCATAGTAGTACCCCTGGGGTAGGTTGCATAACCCCTCGATATCTTCTGGGGGCGACAGGTCTGGCAGCCCGTTGGGGTCATCGGCAGAGGGCAGCTCCTCCAGTTCACACTCCTCTGGGGTCTCCTCCCCGGGGTCAGTGTCCGGTAGCTCCTCTAGGTCTGTAGTCTCTGAGGGAACTACCAGGCCTTTCCAGTCAGTCCGAGCCAGGACTACCTCCAGGTCCACAGCTTCTGGCAGCTCCTCCAGGTTGCAGGTGGTCGGGATCTCGGCCTGGATATGGGGGTGCATGCTGTCGCCGTGGCTTGGGCCAGCGGACCAGCGGCGTACAGGGATCCGGTCCCAGTCTGCTGGCAGCTCCACCTGTGGGTACTGGTCCCATGGTTGGGGCAGCTCTGGAGAGGGGAGAGAAGCATCCTTCCCCTCTGAGAGCTCGGGGCCAAGTGAGCCATGGGGCCGGCCTCCTTTTATCCTTCCTGCTCTCCCCTTGACTTTCTGTCTAAGGGATAGGCTGTTTCTGGCTCCTCCCAGCTGGGGCTGGCCCCTCCCTCCTTTTCTCTTTCTGAGGGAGGCCAAACCCCTTCACTACACTTGAGAAACAACATTACTCAGATTTCTGGATCCTAAAACCCTAATTTAAATGTATCAGTGCTAGGAGGATCATTGGGGACAGAGTAGTGAGACTGATTATGTGAGCTTATTCCGAAAATGATTGTAAATTCTGTTTATTAAAGGGCAAGATTATAACTCACCCTTCTATTGCCACACAGAGGAAAGAGGGAAACTCCCCTGTACAACTTGCTTACATCATGAGTCTACACATAGGGGTAGAGAAAGCAGGCTCTGTAAGATTGCTTCTTTGACCCAAGATCAAGTGGGCGGTCAGGGGCTGGAAAGGAGCAGTATGTTTTCTCACTTCCCAGCACAACAGTCAGCTCAGCTGAGCCACTATAAAGGTGTGAGAAGACTGCAATCTAAGATCATAGGGTGCATCTACTTGTAAATTAAGTCAACGTAAGCTTGCTTAAATTGACTTAATTTACCCTGCGTCTACACTACACTTTCCTTAAGTCGACTTAAGCAGCTGGTTAAGTTGACTTAAGGAAAAATTAAGTCTACTTTGTTAAACCTACTTTTCAGTCAACTTTCTGCTTAAGAAAGTCGACTTAAGCCAGTGCAGACATGGAGTAGCCCTAAGTCGACTTCCCCACTGCCCTCCCTGCCATGGTGGCTGGCACAGGGAGAGCCTGGCATGCCCCCCCATAGGGCAGCGAAGAGCCCTGCCCACCCTGCCCCTATCCCCTGCCAGGGTCCGTGTCCCCCTTTGTCCCATTGTACCTAGGTACAATGGGGCAAAGGCTGAGCCCTCTGGCACTTGGCAAGGGGTGCCCCCCTGCCACCATGGACAAGTCCCAGGTCCACCTAGTGTAACCCATATGCCTGAAAAGGCTATCTCTTGAGAGACCTGCTGAGGGTGGGTTACTGTTGTTGGGCAGATTAGTGACCCACAACTGGAAACTTCCAGAGGCAGGGTGTGGTAGCAATTTGAGCATGCTCCACAGTGTACCCTGCTGGTGTGATGTGAGGTTGTCAGTCAGATGACTGGAGAGCAGCAGCCTGAGCAGACAGCAGGCAGGAGCTGCCTTGAGGAGAGACCATGTGCTCAGTGTTCTGGAGAGGAGCTGAGACAGGAGTGAACAAGATGTTTTCTCCATGTAGAGGAGTCATTTGCACCAGACCTTGCAGACATGCATATGGGACTGAGGGCTGGTTGCAGAGAAGAAGAGAAAGCCTGCATGTAATGCTACAGAGGATCCCAGCAAAGAAAGAAGAGGACAGCTATTTCTTGCCACTCAAGCTTCCACGCTGGAACAGAGACTGTAGCTGAGAGTTGGGTGAACTCCACACAGACTTTGGGATTCTTGGGTATCTTTCATGCAAGGGATTGTTCTTGGTTAATTGTAGTTTGTTTACTTAGGATAAGGTTCATTTAGTTAGTAGTTAATAAAGTTCATTGTTATGTTTGTTTTTAGTAGTATTTTAATGTGTGAGTGTAGCTCTGAGCAAGCTTTGCCGTGAGTCCTGTACAGACTGGATCCTGGGTCTCCAGCTGCTTTCCCCATAGGGGTTGGGATTGATTTCTGTGGGGCACTGGAGAAGGGCAACTAAATGAATTTAGCCCACCCAAAGGTTACACTAGCCCCTTCAAGTCAACCTAGGCATCCAGTGTTGACGCTTTAGGTCGATTTTGTAGGGTCCCCTCAAATTTGACTTAAAATTTAAGTGTGGACATGCTAAGTCAACTTAAATTAACAGGTGTAGACATAGCCATAGTAACTTTCTGTTCTCCTTCAGCAAGGAGGATTGGGAATGGAGTTGTGACTCTGAGCCCTGCTCTACATTGCAGTGAGATTTTGGTGTCAATTGAAGGGGGATATGCAAGTTACATAAAATACTTAAAATAACTTGTGTATCTCCCATTGGCTGCCTAATGCCTACTTGGCGCGTGTCCTTAGTGTGCTGAGTTGACTGGAAATGACCTCCTGTTGACTCCGTGTTATGCTACTTGAAGGGGTGATCTTCAGGGACTGACTTCCTGATCAGCTGACCGGGTCTTCACAGATCATCTCAGTTGATCAGCAAGATTTATCCAACGGCAGCGAATTTGTTGCCGTCAGTGAAGACAAGCCCTCAATCTCTCAGGCTATTTCTACACTTGCACTTTTAAGTCGACTTTAACTAAGTTGACTTAACTAAGTCGATTTTAAGTCGACTTAGTTAAGTCGACTTAGTGTGTCTACACTTAGAATTAAAGTCGACTTAAAGGGGAACTTACAAAGTCGACCTAAAGCATCCACACTGCATGCTCTAGGTCGACTTTGTGGGGCTAGGCAGACCTTGGGAATGTCCACGGTGGCAGGGGGCACCACTGTGTACAATGGGGCAAAGGGGTACAGGGACCCTGGCAGGGCAGAGCCCTGTGTGTGATGCTGTCTGGATATAGGGAAGCATTTATGATATTATTTTCTATGGATATCTCATAAATGCTATAATCCATAGGAACTATGTCATGTTTGGTATCAATAGAAAGATAGTCATTTGCTGGGAATGATTATATAGTTTATGTCTAGGAATTCTATTTCGATTAGAAGTTAAGAATTTGATGTTATATCCATACTTTAACTTGTGTCATTCTGGACAAATGCCTTAGATGGGAGGGTGTGAACAACCATTGTCTCCTTAATGTTAAGGAATCTGCCAGGTGATATGGTCCCAGGGAGTAAACTGATGAGCCATTAAGGAGACAATGGTTGTATTCTTTATGTCCTTAATGGTTCATCCGGATACTCTCTGGGACCATTATCCCTGGAAAATTCCTAAACATTAAGAAGACAATGGTTGTTCACACCCTCCTGTTTAAGGCATTTGTCCAGAATGACACAAGTTAACATCAAATTCTTAACTTCTAATCAAAATAGAATTCCTAGACATAAAGTATATAATCATTCCCAGCAAATTACTACCTTTCTATTGATACCAAACATGACATAGTTCCTATGGATTATAGCATTTATGAGATATCCATAGAAAATAATATCATAAATGCTTTCCTAAATCCAATTCCAAAGGTGTAGCCGTGTTAGTCTATTGTAGAAAGACAACAGAGTCCTGTGGCACTTTTAAAGACTAGCAGCTCATGCGATAAATAAATCTGTTAGTCTTTAAAAGTGCAACAGGACTCTGTTGTCTTCCTAAATCCAGACAGTTTCACACCCTGCCCACATGCCCTACCCTTTGGGGGGTATGCCACGCTCCCTCTGTGGCCCCCCCCAGCAGGGATGGCATTGGTGTAGTCCTGGGGTAGCCCTAAATCGATTTAGGGCTACCCCAGGGCTACACCGGCTTAATTCGACTTAAAAAAGTCGAATTAAGCCTTAGGTCAAGTAGAAAGGTGGTTTAATAAAGTCGACTTAATTTTCATTAAGTTGAATTTATTTTCCTTAAGTCGACTTAATCAAGCTGCTAAAGTCGACTTAAGGAAAGTGTAGTGTAGACGCAGGGCACATTAAGTCGACTTAAGCCAAGCTTAAGTCGACTTAATTTACTGGTGTAGACGCAGCCTCAGTTTCTTCTGAAGTGCTGCCTGTTGGACACCCCTAAACATGGCTTTGAGGAACGACTGGAGCTAGCCCTATTTTCAAAAGAAAGTGATTTAATTTGATTCAATTTGTGACTTAGGCTCAATCTTGAGCCTGTTCTTTTATATTTTTAATTGTGTGAGGCTGATGGACGTTCTAATCACTACTATTATATTAAATCCCCTTTCCCGCCATGTACTTTCACCTTGCAGTTTGAGGATATGATTAAGAACTAGTGTAACCCAGAGCAGCTCCACTGACTTCAAATGAAGTTGCATCCATGTTACCAGTCCTGTTGCTTTCAGTCCATAATAGAGGGGCCCTTCATATTTGCCTTTTCTAAGGCTGCACTGTACAAACACTCAGTGAGTCTAAGTTACCTGTACTCTGTTTCTCAGTGGCAGCTTGCTTTCCTAAAACCCTATACACTGTTTTCCTTCCAAAATTCAAACATGCATGATGAAGATGAAGGAAGAGAAAAGCTTAAGCAATTCCTGGCTTACCTGGAAAATAGGTCCAGCAGTTTAGCTTGGTTTTTGGCTGTTGCTGGGGTGAGCTACCATACTACTGGTATTTAATATTCTATATAATTAATTAAAATAATTAAATATTTATTAAGGGACCTGTCCTGAGATACTACAGCAACCAAAATCCCCAATGAACTTCATGGAAGATTGCCTGAGTAAAAGACTACAGAAATCAGCCCATATTGTTAACTGCAGAAATCAAAAGAAACTGCTACAAAGTATAATACAGAATGTTCCACTAAATACAAACCAATTAAATCAATCACCCAAAGTATTTTGGAGGCTCATTACACTCATAACTGGAGATTATAATTTAACTGCATAGCCCAAAAGTTATTTATTGCTAGATGGAACCAATATGTATTTATTCAGGACATCAACGAATAAATGAGATAAATACAGACAAAACAAATGTACTCAGTATACCAATATATAATTAATTATCAGGTACAGTCTTTCATGATACAAACAGAGAAATAATGGCATGTTTCCCTAATCTAACCCCATAGGAGTTGGAGAAGGATGTGTATGCCATCAGGAGCTGGTTCTGAATATACTGTAAAATTTCCAGCTCCGAACAGAGACATTCTTCTCTCTCATACGTAGTACATATTCAAGCTAGTAAAGGAAGAACATAAATGTTTCTTTCTTCTGGGTAACTGAAGTACTTCTGTGATTTTAAAGTATTTTTATAGAAACTGACAATTATGGAAACTGGTAGTTTTAAAAAATAAATACAGGACTCAGAGGCTATGTCTACACTGGCAAGTTAGTTCGAATTAAGGAGGCTTAATTTGAACTAACTAAAGCCATGGCTACACTAGGCTTTAGTTAGTTCGAATTAAGGGCTTCCTTAATTCGAACTAATAAATTTGAATAGGGTATTCGAACTAGGGGGTTAATTCGAACTACCTAGTTCGAATTAACCAGTGTGGCCATGTTAATTCGAACTAATTTCTTAGTTCGAATTAACCAGCCATTGAAATGAACGGAGATTGCTAATTCGAACTAAGCAAATGCTTGCTTAGTTCGAACTAACATTCCAGTGTGGCCATGCTAGTTCAAATTAAGCTAATTCGAACTAACTAAAATTAGTAAGTGTAGACATAGCCAGAGAGATTAACACATACCTTCTGGAGTGGTACTGGTAGTAAAACAAAATGCAAAACAAATACGCTTTTGAAGGTAAGGTGGTTAGAGGACCACTAGTAGAAAATGTGAGAATCAAATACATTCTGTTGCCATCTGCAGTATATGATGTACCATTTATGAGCTCAAATGTGAGCTGCCTTAAGGAAGCTCCCAGGCAAGCCTGTAGCCCTCCTTCCTCATACAACCTCTCCCTTGCCAACTTGTCCTGTATGTGTCCTCCTGGTGGAAAGGACTGGTTACTTTATATCCTCACCTGGCTTTCTTGGACACAGATAGGTTTGCTCCCTCCTCTAGTATAAAGTGACTCTGATGGAGAATTTGATTATAATGCATAGAATGTGACTCATGACTCCTCAAGTTTTGTAGGTGTTTTTTTAAAAATCAGCTCTGCATACCAGCAATGTATTTAATTTGTTCTTCAGAGTCCAGGGTATAAACTTGAAAAGGGAAATCATAATTACAACTTTATGCAAACTCTGGCACAGCAGAACTGTAGGTGTACATTCTTATTATTACAAGCTCAGGGCAAGCTTCTGCCTGGCTCCTGCACATATGGGCAAGAGAGACAGAAAAGATCCTAAGATCAGCATCAGGCACACATACAATTCCTACACTTTCCTGAGGACAAGGGACTGCTTCTTGCTAGCATCCCTAGGTGCACTCACAATCATCTTAATTTGGGCAGTGAGGGTGTGGTAGGCCCAAGGGCTTTCCCCATCTTTCCTAAACAAGTCAGCAGAACATCCACCTACATATCAGAGAGTTTTCTGTACCAATACAGGAGATCATGCAGCAAGGTCACTCCCCCCATGTACCCTCAAACACTGTAGAATAGTTTGCACAAAGCATACAGAGTTTCCACACTCAGGGACACAGTGGCTTCTGTGACCCCCCCAACTCAAGCCAGGGCCTACTAAGCATGATAGGGGCTTCAATTTTTAGAGTTCTCTTCCTTATCAAACTGTCTATTTAAAAGTTTCTGAATCATTACTAAAAAGATTTTATGGTCACATTTGGTTCATTACACTTAAAGCACAGATTGCAACATATATTAAGCAAATTAAACCAAAATACAAGTTGCTTGTGGCTTCAAATTCTTTTATCGCGTTCAATTGTAAAAAAAGTATGTCTGCTCAAGTGTCCAGTTTTAATGTTCTTTTGTTCTTCATTTGCAAATCATGAATCCAGGAAGACTATTATGATAAATACATGTCTGAAGCAATTTTGTAATGTGTAAACAGCCTCTATTTAAAATAAATATATATTTAGGTAATACTATAATTTATATGTCAAATATAAAACATATAAATAGTCCTACAACCCACAGTGCTTTGTCTTGTTTGAAAGAATGTTTTTGCTTGAATGTACTAACAATAAAACAAATGATTGTTTATATACAGAAATAATGTTTGATCAGACAATCTCAGAGGAACACTGTGAAAAACACTGTTGTTCTAAAAATACTAAAACATTATTTTTGCCCATCCTATTTTAATCTCTCAAGGATAAAAGAATAAACTGGTAAAATTCAGTGTTAAAATTAAGACCCAACTCTGCGGAGAAAAAAAAAATCATTTAAGAACTTTATTTCCTATAGTATCATAATCTTATTTTAATTTAGGAAGAAATTCAACGCTTCTTTTAACAGTTGGTTTTATCTTCAAATATTCTTTTTTATTCAAATATTATGCAAATGTAGATTTAATAAAATGTTTTATTACAAAGTAAAATGAGGGCAATTGGGAATGCCATAGATTTTAAATACTAAAACAAATGGATGTGCCATGTTTGGGTAGGCTAGAAATTAAAACCCAGTAGGCCACCAGTTTGTGAGGCAAGAAAGCTGTTAGAAGCTTACTACATGATCATTTGTTTTGTTCAATAAAGAAAACATTATGAAGTTACCTAATATAGGTAATTGTATAGGTTAAATATTCTTAAGGCCATGACTCGGCAAGGTATGAAAAGCCATGCCTCACTTTAAGCAAAGAATTACATGGACTTCAATGAGACTATCTACATGTTTAAAACATCTTGTTGACTCAGGGCCACTCACATTCTCAATACATCAATATGTCCTCCATCAAAGAAACAGATACATGCTTTACATTGAGTTTGTTGAGTGAAATATTATAAAGATCTTAATTCATATACATTCTTATATGGCTATTTCACATAAAGCTAGAAGTGACTAATAGATCTGATTATTTTTAAAGAGACTCAAATGTAAGTGGTGTTCACAGACCAGCAAAAAGCTATACAAAGTTCCCACATTAATTATGGCCACTTGATTATTGCTATTTCCATTGATCAAAAGCCTACCAGTAAAAGATATATTAAAAAATTGTTTTGTGCCTAGAACATTCATCCTTATAAAAGAGATAAGTGACAGGTTTTTCCAAAGTAATATTTTAAAGAAAGGAAGGTGAAGGCAAAGGATCTGTAGAAGCAGAGTCAACAAAATATAACCACTTACCAAAATAATAAAGACAAGTATCTCCAATCACATTTAAGTTTGCAAACTTATCATTTTTAATGTGTAATTAAGTGTAACAGGATTTAAAAAACAAACAAAAACCCCCCCCCCCCCCAAAAAAAAAAAAACACCCTATGGCTTTATGTATTACCCAAAGAACAAATTTTGCTGTTCTTTCCCAGGAAATACCCCCACTGACTTCAGTCTAAAACTCTCTAAGTAAGGGCTGCAGGATTTGGCCCATTGGTTTTATTTCTGAAGATACTAGCTCTACATTCTCCTCTTAGGCACCATTTCAGCAAAGATGGTTTAAGATTATCTTTAAGAACTACAGACTAGAAAGACAAGTGCTAAGGATTCCTCTACACTGTAGTTTGGAGGTATTAAATTCACTTTATTGTTTAATTATCATTTTTCTTCATAAAAACATGAATATTAGAGCTAGAAAAGACCTATTAATTCATCCACTCCATCCTCTTACCAGTGCAGGATTATTTGCTACACTTTATTTTTCAGTGATATGTCTAATCCAGTTTTAAATTAGCTAAGCTATAGGTCTTTTACAGTTTCCCTTGTGATGCTGCTTTATTATAGTCTAATACAGAATAGCTTTATCATATGCACACTGGAGTATCCCAGAACAGACAGTTGAACATGGGGAAAGCGGTGGAGGAAACATTACACACACAATTATTCTACCATATAGGACATTTACTTTTTGGTATTTTTGTAAAGGTTCATTGTTTAAGTGAATATAAATCCCTATGGTATGCCAGTTTCCAAATTTGGGTACAGCAGCACTTAAATGTCTATGGAAAAATATGGCAAGTTTCAAAATGAAAATGTCCACATACAATCCCAGAGTTCTGAAACATTTCAAAATGTCTGCAACATGAATCTCAAGCTACAGTCACTCTTAATAATTAGCAGTTTTGATCCCACTAAAATTTCAATCCACAGATGCATACACAAAGGGTATGTCTACACTGGCAATTTAGGTTGATTTAAGGACCCTTAAGTCGACCTAAATTACTCTCCATCCACACTGGGCTTTCATTAAGTCGACTTAAGAAATTCCTTAAGTCGACTTAATGAAAGCTTAAGTTGACTTAGTAAGAACCACCGGTTAAGTTGATCTAACCCTTAAGTCGACTCCTTAAGTTGACCTAAGCACAGTGTGGACACTTAAGTCAACTTTATTAAAGGAGGATAGATTGGAGAGATCTTGTGAAGGATACAGCTGGAGTCCTAGCTGCACAAGAGAGGCCTGCAAACTGCAGCTACTCCAGACCCTAGAGGAGTGAATAGCCTTTCCATAGGACTAGGGAAACCTTCACTCCATCTTTTGATACATCATTTATGAGGCCAAGACTGGGAGGTTAAGTGGCAGGAAATGGCTCAGACAGGCAGCCCTGATGCACTCCTGAGTGTTTGATATCACTGCTTCTCACAGGGCCTTTGGCTAAAGCAAAGTGGGAGGGCCTGGGTTCCCCTGGGGGCACAAACACTTTTTTCCGACTGGTGATAAGGGGGATATAGCCTTGAGTCAAAGCTGTGCAGCCCACAGAAGCCTGGGCATGGGCTGAAGACTCTTTTATGGGGGGATACCGGATTTATGTATTAGTTAGACTTTTTGTTAATCTCCTGGAAGGAGCTAGCCTCAACTGGTGACCTGCCCAGATGACTGAGTGGCTTTTTCCCAGAAAGGAGACAGCCACTATGCTAGAGTAACCACTGTAGGGGATGATAGAGATGGAAGAGACTTGTTTCCCAGATACTTAACCATTATGCTGCATTACTGGTAACCACTGCCTGTTATACATATATATATGTAAATAAACACACACACAAATAATTCAAAATTAGTTAATATAAACAATATGGACCTATTTCTAAAACATCCATACTCTCATGCAAAACATACTGCAAAATAAACTTTCTAAGCAGAATGATTTCACTATTATCATAGGAGCTTTGCCATGTCAGCCTGTGCAGTATTATATTGCAACCAACACACATTTCTCATCCTAAAACTTTGTAGCCTTAATGGAGTTGAAATCATTGCTACTACTGAAGATAACTAGTACTGGATTTGCCCTTTACAGAATAATGCTGGGGGGGGGGGGGGGAGGACTTAGAAACAGGAACTAATTGTTTTAATTTGATTTCTATTTGAGCAGAATTTGGTATCCCTTGTTGCATTTATACTTTTAAAATAAGGCTACATTTCAGTTTTTTATTTATTTAGATGACAGGATTACTTTTTTAATGATTCCATATATAGTCCACATAAGCACTGGAATAGCTTTCCAAAGGAGATTGTGGAATCCCCATCATTGAAGGTTTTTAAGAATAGATCAGGCAAACACCTGTTAGGGATGGTATATTTGGCCCTGCCTCAGTGCAAGGTGCTAGACTAGATGACATCTTGATGTTCCTTCCAGGTTTACATTTCTATGAATCAATTTGTGTGGTTAGTTGTATGTTGTCAGTTTTCACCTCTTCTGCCCAAAGACCTTTTTTTACGAGTTAGTTGTTCTTGTGTCAATAGGCTTTTGACCTTACAAATATGTTACCTTCATTTTGTTATATGTTTTGACAGGATACATTTCTGCAAGAAAGTATTGCTTACAGTATCTTGTTAAACTTTGGACAGCATGCAAACTTCTCACAAAGCATGGTGATGAATAATGAATTGTTAGTTCTTACAAATATACCATTGTGGAATTAAAAGTAAGAGAAATTCTATCAGCTGGAGAAAAACAAATTTTCAATTGTTGTTAAAAGAAAAATCAATATTATAGACTTCAAATGTTACAGTACCTAAGATACACTACATTTATGTTCACTGCCAAACCTGATAGCATGAAAAATTCAAGAGCTAACAGTTTTGATGAAAAATGGGATACAAATATAGGATTTTTTTTCAGTTTTTGAGTAGCTATATTTAATTTACAGTATAAACATTATTATAAATTGTTTTCCTCTATAAGTGCATTAAAATCATCCAACCATCCTTGATAATCTTTTAATTTTGCTACCCATGCTTCCATAGTTATTTATATACCTTCACAGATTCCATCTATTTAATCAGGAGCTGCAAAAATTTACAGCCTTAGGTAGACCAGGTGTATACTATGTCCATCAAGAGTATGATGACGTGATTTGTGATCAATATAGGTGTGCCGGCAAAGCTCATCATGTAAACATAATTACATTGGCAAAACTCTCCTTTTGCCCCTAAGGCATATTCTGCTTCTGCCAGTGAAAGCATAGTTTTGCCAGTATGAGTTGTGTTCACACTAGGAGCACTTTGCTGGAGCAATGCACTGCTACAGCTATGCTAGCAAATCACTCCCAGCATACACCTGACCTTAGGCTAAAGAAAGAAAGTTGTCTCCCATATATGAGAATTCACATGCATAACAAAGCAGTGAACAGATCCACTTCCTATGGATATTGCTGTGAAAAGGGAAACAGCAAAGGCTTCCACTGCTGCTTCAGAGAAGTGAAAGAATAGCAGTGCTTACTTCAAATCGACATTTGACATATTTACAAGTGAGGATAGCAAGGACAGAGCATGTCATTTTTGATTCATAAAGCTCCTTTTGGTTAGCTCGTTTATACAAATTGCTCAAAGCCAAATCCAGAAAGAAAAGAGAAGCAGATACAGAATACAAAAAGTTATTTGATTACAGCACTTCCCCACTCCTATTGCCATAAACTGCCCTCTAAGGGATATGAAATTTTCATGCCAAATTAAAACAACCATAGTGTTGCTGTAAGGGACAGAATAAGGGCCAGGGAACATGGCCGCCCAGGGAGACAGACAGGAGCCCCGAGCCAACCCCCGTTAAAGGGGATGGGCCGGGTCCGCCAATCCGGGCTGACAGGAAGCCCGGGGGCGGGACCCGGCCCAGCAGTATAAGAAGGCAGCCCTCTCCCTCAGTCAGGGCCCAGGCACGAGCAGGGAAGCACCGTGCTTCATCGCCCAGGCCCAGAGAAGGCTTGGCCTCAGCTTCCCACTGCCTGGGGCCCCGAGGACCGCCCCCTGTGGCACGGACCCAGGCGGACTGAGGGGGCGCCTGCCTCCTGGGACCAGACTGACCCCTCGTCTCCGGAGGTCCCAAACCCACAAGCCACTAGCCCCAATTCCGGGGTTCTGGAGAGATGGGACCGTTCCTGTGACCTGGAAGAGCTGCCTTGGGCTGAGGACCCCCCAGACTGTTCCTGTGACCTGGAGGAGCTGCCCCTGGCTGAGGACCTCTGGGAATCACCCGCTGCCCTGGAGCCCTATGGACCAGAACCCCCCGACGGCCCCTGTGACCTAGAGGCACTGCCCTTCCCTGAGGAGCTGGATGAGACTCTGCCAGCCTTGCTACCCCCCTGATGAGTTGGACGGCTTCGGGAACTTCCCCATGGCGGAATACCCTGGTGTCTACTGAGAGTGGAGATCCAGGTACCCCAAACCCCTGGGGGGAGGAAGCAGCCCAGGGCGGTTGGCTACTGCCCAGTGCGTGGCAGGGCCACCGAGGGTCAGCGTGTTTCGGCCGGAGCCCTGCTGACCACAGTGGCAGACGCCTCTGCCACTGAATAGGGCCCTGGGCTGGGACGCAGTGGAGTGGGTGGGCCTGCGTCCCCCTCCCTCACTCCTTTTCCCTGGCCAACCGGAGCATACAAACCCCTAGGAACCCAGTACAGAGGGTTGTGTTGTGCCGGCCTGGCCCTCACTAGGGAAAAAGGGCAACTGACTCTTTGGGCCTGCCCCACCCCGCCTGGGGCCAGGGAGGCAGCTGACTCTTTGCTGTTGTGCCTCGCCCTACCTAAGGGCCGGAGGCAACTGACCCCTTTGCTTTTGTGCCTGCCTCGCCCTGCCAGAAGGGCCGGAGGCAGCTGACTCTGCCTTTTGCTTGCTCCGCCCTGCCTGAGGGGCCGGGAGCGATTAACTCTGTACTCTGCTTGCCCCACCCTGCCTGAGGGCTGGAGCAACTGATTCGGGACTTTGTGCTGCCTGCCCCGCCCTGCCTGAGGGCCAGCCAGGCTTGTTTCTAGAGACTCGCCCTTCCCTGGGCTAGAGATTGCTGCCTGCCCCGCCCTACCTGAGGGCCGGCCAGGCTTGTTTCTAGAGACTCGCCCTTCCCTGGGCTAGAGACTGCTGCATGCCCCGCCCTACCTGAGGGCCGGCCAGGCTTGGTTATAGAGACTCACCCTGCCCTGGGCTCGAGACTGTACCTTGTGCTTACCCCACCCTGCCTGAGGGCCAGGGCAACTGACTTTGGGATTTGTGCGTGCCCCGCCCTGCCTGAGGGCTGGGGGCAATTGACTCTGCACTATGCTTGCCCTGCCCTGCCGGAGCGCCGGGGCCGACGGAATGTGTATCAAACAGGGCGCCCCACCGCTGCTAATTCCCCAGAGGCACCAGAAGGGGGCGCCCTCTGCGCCCGCCCGAATAGCGGGACGCCTACAGTTGCCATAGCACTGCTAAAAATGCAGTTATATGATCTGAAATTAGACAAGTAGCCAAGAGAAGATGAAGGGCTGTTTATTAAAAGGATTTAAACTAAGTTTACTATAGTTCTTAGATACAATATTTGAAGTAATTGAGAAGCATCTTACCACACTGCCTTCTGCATATGCAAACCGATATATAGATATAGATATAAAAATAGATAAATACATCAACACTCACACACACCTTTCCCTACCTCTCTTGGAAATTCATCTGGTCTTGTCGTCTTCCATTCACTGAATAACTAGACCCCACAGCTTAAATACAGGCAAATTACAATAAAGATTAAACAGAACCCTCTATATCTGATTCTGAAGGGCAGACTCTGACCTGCTCTTTCTGAAAGGCATGGCACAAAATGCACAGTTCACGGGGGGAGGAAAGGTAGTTTTTGCATCACCCAATTTCTGTCTGCTGCAGAGGCCAACCCCAAGATAAATTAGAGCAGACCTCTTATTAATGACAGCCAAAGGTGGCCTTTGGCTATTGTGGGCCCTAGGCAAAGGCCCATTGCGGGGCCCCTTAAAGGCCTACAGGGTCCCCCCACTGCCAGCCCCAGCCCCAGGGGCCAGCTCCTCCTTCTGCTGCTGACCAAGGCAGACACTGCTTTTGAGGTAGGTGAAGCAGGAAACGGGGCTCCTTACTACTCGGGGTCCTAGGCATGGGCCTGCTTCGCTTACCCCAAAAGCCGCCTCTGACGGGAGCCTCACCATGGCTGTGCTATAACTTCACATCCCTTTAGTGGTTGGTGATATGCACACACTACCTCCTGCCCTAGCCACACACCTCCCATTACATTTAATATTGCAAGGACTGTGAGGCAGGCAAGCTTCTATGTCAGGGGAATTCTTCCCTGGTCAGTGACAGGGGGCTGTAGTACACAATGGAAGACCTTATGACACGACAAGCTTTAGTAAGTGGTGTCAGCCATTAATTAGCCCTGATCAAAAGTTAACTTTGTGTATAAATACCTTGTTCCCACCAAATAGCAGACATAACTTGCAAGCTCTGTAAAACAAGATAAGACCGGGGCAAAGAAATGTAAGTAAGTGTGGAAAAACACCAGATGTGCATGCCTTTTACACCCCCTCCTAATTTGGAACCTCGTCATCGGGGTAACTGCTATGTTCACCGCCATGAGTCATTGCTCCCCATGCTCTACGCCTTCAATCATTTAACTGGGGTTCCCATCTTCTGAAGGGGTGTAAGCATTGGTGCTTTCCTATTTCTTTGCTTTCTTATCTGTATTTTTAACAAATACAGTTTGCTTTTGTCTGTTATCTTGTTTCCAGGGGTTGTGCCTACTGAACCAATAGAACCTTAGGGCCTGAGCTATAGGTTGTAGCCAGGGTCCTGTAACCTTCTTGTAACAGTGGCCAAGGCCAAACCAACTTCAAAAATCTAGCCAATAAGATTTGGGAGCCAAAAGAGAATAATAAGAGAAGAACAGCATCACTCATATTTTGTACTTATTTGGAAAAATCCTTGTCAGGTATAAATTGCCATAGCTACATTGACTTCAAAGGAGCGACAACAATTTACATAAATTGAGAGTCTGACCCATTATTTGACAGATGTAATTTCAACCTTTTCACAACAGCCAAGAATGCAAGTTCCTAGGCAATCAAAATACTAGAATAAAAAGGCCATGTAAATCCTCTGTATCAGAATTGTGTTTCCCTTATTCCTTACCCCTTCTCATTCCTTAGCCTTTCTCAGCAGACCATATGAGCAAAGCCTTTCTGACTGAGAGCGCATTCCTTCTGACTGCTAATCAAATATGTTGATGGTTAGAAGAACCACAGCATTGTGACTTAACACATTGTTTAAAAGACTCCCGATGATTTTGGAACACTATAAACTAGTGCTCTAAAAATTGCAAATTGTAGTGAAAAGAAAAGAAAAGAAGCTTTGTGCAATCCAAAGGAAGAACAAAGATACTATAATCAAAGTATTATTGCATTTTGCTAGAATATTCTTGCATGTGTATAGTATTTTATTTCTTTAGATTTATAAGAACATAGACAAAAAGGTGCCTATGCCAGAATCTACCTACCCATGGAAATTTATAAACATAAGTTACAACAAAATACTCAAAATGGTAACAAGTTCCACAACACAGCCAGAATAGCCATACAGAAAACAGATTAAAGATGTAAAAATCACTTTTCTTTTCCCCTTTCAGCCACTTTAAACTGACATTGAAGGGACTCAGCTATTGCAGCTGCACGAACACAGAGATAATGATCTCCAGGAAAGTCTATGAAGGCTATCTTTACCAGTAATCACACTCCACAGAAAATTAACCCTCACCCCGGTACTGTAAAATTCACAACATGCCTCAAAAGGCACCTCCACTGATTCAAAGCACTTCTAATCTCATGAGCCAATAATATACACAAAGATCCACATAGATGTTGATCAGGATAAGCTTCTTTATTTTGTTATTCCCATCCTTTTCCCAATAAGGTTCATACCCTGCAGATGGAGATATACATAACCCAAATTTTATGGGTTTCTCACCTGCAAAACATATGGTCTCCCACTCCCCGGCCAATTGTCTCAGAGAAAGACCTCTCAGAGAGCCATTTCTCTCCATTGTATCTCTTGCCATCAAATGAGTCTGTCACCTGTCAATAGCCAATCCTCTTGCCATAGGACTGGGATGCCAAATGACCTTACTGTCAGAGAGACAAATCCTCTTCTCCCTTACCTACATGAAGAACAATTTGACAAAATAATAAAGACCTAGAAATAATCCTGTCACAGTAAACTTGATTCTCCTCCTATCACCAGTGATCCAGACTTTCCATTCTCATCTCCACAGCAACTTCAAAGTGACCTCCCACCCCATCAAGATGGGAGAAAATAATGTTTTTTTTTTATCAGAGTAATATAAAACTTAGAATAATTAGTCTTTCAGGTTACCAAACTCACCTCTACAGTGATTTTACAGTTACAAATATATAAACTATAAACCTTAGACATTCTCCACTGGTGCATGGTTCTTGAAACCTGCGAATGATGTAATGTGTTCTTAGCTATTACTCTGTTCAAACTGGAAAAATAAAGCAAAAAGTAAAAACAATGCCCACAAATTTTAGGATTTAGGAATATTTCGTTTAAATATAAGTACATGGGGTGGGTTATGAGTTATTACAGAGAATTGTTTCTTGGGTAACTGGCTGTTGAGACTTGCCCACGTGCTCAGGGTTTAACTGATCGCCATATTTGGGGTCGGGAAGGAATTTTCCCCCAGGGCTGATTGGCCTGGGCTCTGCGGGTTTTTTGCCTTCCTTTGTAGCACAGGGCATGGTTCACCTACAGGTGAATTCTCTGTATCTTAAAGTTCTTAAATCATGATTTAAGGAGGTAAATAATTCAGTCATAGGTTGGTGGCCTATTGCAGGAGTGGGTGGGTGAGGTCTTGATCGTACTGGTCCCTTCTGACCTTAAAGTCTAAAACAGATTTTGTTTCTTTAATATTAAGTCTTCTACCCTCCCCACGATGTTGGTGTCAGAATGATATAAAGGTAAAAGACTGGATATGTGTCCTGCCCCAGCAACTATTATTTTTATTATAAACTGTTGAACCCCAAAAGTTTATGCAGTTCTGTATAGAACAGAGGAAATCAGGATGCTTGCTCCAAGCAGCTTCAAATCTGAGAATTCTAAACTGACTCTGTCTCATTTCTAATCCTTATTAAACCCTGCCAGCTTCACTCAAAAAAAAAAAAAAAAATCCTGAATTGGCAACTGTGAATCAGTTGGCTTTGGATCAATGTTTCTATGTGCGTAGATGGTTACAGGCATGGTCAAGACCAAGACGTGCTACCACTTTGAAGTGAAAACACTGTATCGAGGAAGATAACCCTTCCCAGCCATTTAGTGAGTAATATTGTTTTTCATATATATCTGATTTTCTGTTGGGTTCTGAAATTATTTCATTGTCGGTATAAACATTATACCTAGGTCACAAAGGCTTTAGTCTATAATTTTTGCACTACTGTATGCATTGCATTTTCATTATGACAGATTTAAAATTTAAGCTGAATTATTAGGTACAGTTGCTTAAAATTTGTTTCTAGATAAGTTTCAGAGGACTGGAAATTTCTAAAAAATACTTCTAAGTTAAGTTTCCAAAGGATTGGAAAAAGGCAAATATAGTGTCCATATATAAAAAGAGAAATAAGGACAACACAGGGAATTACAGACCAGCCATCTTAACTTCTGTCTCAGGAAAGATAATGGCACAAATGATTAAGGAATCAATTTGCAAACATTTAGAAGACAATAAGGTGTTAAGTGATAGTCAGCATGGATTTTTCAAGAACAAATCATGTCAAAACAACCTGATAGCTTTCAATGATAGGGTAACAAGCCTTGTGGATAGAGAGGAAGCAGTATATGTGATATATCTACACTTTAGTAAGGCTTTTGATACGGTCTCAAATCACCTTCTCGTTAACAAACTAGGGAAGTACAATCTAAATGGAGCTATTTTAAGATAGGCACAAAACTGGTTGGATAAGACTCCCAGAGTGCGTCTACACTTACAAATTAAGTTGAATTAAGCCTGCCTAAATCGACTTAATTTAATCTGCGTCTACACTACAATTTTCTTAAATCGACTTAAGCTACTGCTTAAGACGATTAAGTCGAATTTATTAAAGCTGGTTTAAAGTCGACTTTACTGAATAAGTTGACTTTATTAAGTTGACTTAGCCAGTGTAGACGCAGATTAGCCCTAAATCGACTTTAAGTCAACTTAAAGGGCTCCAGGGCTCCCCCACTGCCCTCCCTGCCAGGGTGGCTGGCACTGCAAGAGCTTGGCATGCCCCCCACAGGGCAGGACATAGCCCTGCCTACCCCACCCCTATGCCCTGCCACTTCCCCTGTCCTGCTCAGTCCCCATTGTACCAGGGTACAATGGGGCAAATGCTGAGCCACCTGGCACTGTGGAAGGTGTGCCCTTCCTGCCACCATGGACCACTCCCAGGTCCACCTAGCTCCCAGAAGTTGATTTAGGCATCGAGTATGGACGCTCTAAGTCGATTTGGCAAGGTCCCCTTGAAGTCGACTTAATTTTATAGTGTAGACATGCTAAGTCGACTTAATAAAGTCGACTTAAAGTTGACTTTGTTAAGTCGACTTAGCAAAGTCAACTCATTTGGCCAAGTGTAGACATAGCCCCAGAGAGTAGTTATCAATGGCTCACAGTTATGCTGGAAGGGCATAACAAGTGGGGTACCGCAGGGATCTGTTCTGGATCCAGTTTTGTTCTATATTTTCATCAGTGATTTAGATAAAGGCATAGAGAATACAGTTATAAAATTTGTGGATGATACCAAGTTTGCAGGGGTTGCAAGTGCTTTGGAGGATAGGATCACAATTCAAAATGATTTGGTTAAACTGGTGAAATGGTCTGAGGAAAATAGGATGAAATTTAATAAGGACAAATGCAAAGTACTCCACTTAGGAAAGAACAATCAGTTGCACACATACAAACTGCCTAGGAAGGAGTACTGCAGAAAGGGATCTGGGTGTCATAGTGGACAACAAACTAAACATAAGTTAAGAGTGTGCACAAAAACCAAACATCATTCTGGGATATATTAACAGGAGTATTGTAAGTAAGACATGAGAAGTAATTCTTCTGCTCTACTATGTGCTAATTAGGCCTCACCCGGAGTATTGTGTCCAATTCTGGGCACTTCATTTCAGGAAAGATGTGGACAGATTGGAGAAGTTACGGAGAAGAGCAACAAAAAATATTAAAGGTCTGGAACACTTGACTTACAGGGAAGATTGAAAGAACTGGGTTTGTTTAGTCTGGAAAAGAGGAGACTGAGAGGGTACATGATAACATTTTTCAAGTACCTAAAAGGTTGTTACAAAGAGGAGGGAGAATAATTATTCTCTTTAACCACTGATGATAGAAAAAGAAGCAATGGGCTTAAATTACAGCAAGGAAGGTTTATGTTATTTATTAGGAAAAATTCCTAACTGTCAGGGGGGTTAACCACTGGAATAAGTTGCATAGGAAGGTTGTGGAATCTCCATCAACAGAAATTTTTAAGAACAGGTGTTACACAAACACCTGTCAGGGATGGTTTAAGATGGTACTTGGTACCTGCCAAGAGTACAGAGGACTGGACCCAATGACATCTCATAGTCCCTTCCAGTTCTATGATTCTATTATTCATGGCTCTTAGCCATTTGACCACTGTAATATTACAAACGATATAGTTTTATGTTAGTTTTGAATTTAGGAACATTGTGTGAGCTATTCCTGTTTCACAGTATCTACAGTATCTATATGGCCCCATTTAAGTGAACTTACTCTTTTTTATACAACACTCATTATGATAAAACCTCTGATACAGCTGCACAATAGTTATTAGTTTGAAGTTTGGAGGCAACAGCTCTTGTGATTAATTTTATAGGAGCCACACTCACGCAGCAAATTCTAGGAATGTCATGGAAGAAAGAGACCTCCAATCAGTGTGTATTCAGACTACAACTGTATAAGGCAATAAAACATTTTAACACTATTCTTTTAAATAGAAAAAAAAAACCCAAGTATGATATACGTAATGGCTTAGGGGGTTGAGAGTGGGATGTGGTGCTGTTCACTAACTTAAATCCAGTTCACTCAAATCTAGTTCAATTCAAATTCATTCCAAGTTCAATGATTTATCTTTAGCACAAATTTATGGTGTCCTGAAACCATCATCATCAAATGTTTATTGAATAGCAGCCTGAGTGAATTGAACTCTTAATTTTAGTTAGATTTTCAGTTAACATCACACAAATACCATCATAATTAACACATTTATGGGTAAGTCTACTCAGCAGTTGGAAAGTATGATTCTAAGCTTGGGTAGGCATATGTAAGCTAGCTTTGCTCAAGCTATCATGCTAAAAGAATCCCTACCTTGGGCTAGAGCCCCCCCACACACACACACCCAGACACACTGCTATTTTTAGGATGTTAGTTTGAACAGAGATAGCTTATGTATAGCTGCCTAGGATCTCAGATGTGATTGTACTTGTGTAGCTAGCCTGAAGTGCTGCTACACATGCAGCAACTACCACATAGCTTTTAGTGCACTAGTTTGAGCAGAGCTAGGAAATATGGATGCATCTACACTGGATGCTTAAGTTGACCTACACAAAGCCACTTCCATACTGGGCTTTTCTTAAATCAATTTAAGCACTTCCTTAAATCGACTTAATAACAGCTGAAGTCGACTTAATAACACCAACTCTGAAAGTCAACTTAAAGCCAGTGTGGATGGGGAATAGCACTAATTTTACCTTATTAAGTCAACTTAAAGCCAGCCATGTCTACTGTTAAGTCGATTTAACAAGGTCAATTTAAAGTGTAGCCACTCTGTTAAGTCAACTTAACAAATTGACTACACTTTAAGTCGACTTTGTTAAGTCACTTTATCAGCAGATATAGACATTATATTGGCTTTAAGTTGACTAAATAAAATCGACTTAGCATTAATCCCCATCTACACTGGCCTTAAGTCGACCTTCAGAGGTGGTTTTATTAAGTTGACTTAAGCTTTCCTTAAGTCGACTTAAGGAAATGCTTAAGTTGACCTAAGAAAAGCCCAGTGTGGAAGCGGCTTTTGTTTAGGTCAACTTAAGCGTCCTTAAGTTGATCTAACTTGCCAGTGTAGATGCACCCTAAGGCTATGTCTACACTTGTTAATTTAAGTCGACTTTAACTAAGTCGACTTAGTGTGTCTACACTTAAAATTAAACTCGACTTAAAGGGGAACTTACAAAGTCGACCTAAAGCATCCACACTGGATGCTCTAGGTCGACTTTGTGGGGGTAGGGGGACCTTGGGCGGGTCCACGGTGGCAGGGGGGGCACCCCTTGTGTGCAGTGGGGCAAAGGGGGACAGGGACCCTGGCAGGGCATGTGGGCAGGGTGTGATGCTGTCTGGATTTAGGGAAGCATTTATGATATTATTTTCTATGGATATCTCATAAATGCTATAATCCATAGGAACTATGTCATGTTTCGTATAAATAGAAAGGTAGTAATTTTCTGGGAATGATTATATAGTTTGTCTAGGAATTCTATTTCGATTAGAAGTTAGAATTTGGTGTTATATCTATACTTTAACTTGTGTCATTCTGGAGGAAAGCCTTAGACAGGAGGGTGTGAACAACCATTGTCTCCTTAATGGCTCATCAGGTTTTTCCCTTTGGCCCATTGTAGGTGGGAGCTTCCTTAACATTAAGGAGATAATGGTTGTTCACACCCTCCTGTCTAAGGCATTCCTCCAGAATGACACAAGTTAAAGTATAGATATAACACCAAATTCTAACTTCTAATCGAAATAGAATTCCTAGACATAAACTATATAATCATTCCCAGCAAATTACTACCTTTCTATTGATACCGACTTGCTTAAGTCGACTTAATTTACAAGTGTAGACGCAGCCTAAGACACCAAGAAGTGAAATATATTGTATAGTTACGTTAATTGGTCCAAAGGACCTATAGATTCAGGAGATAGCTCAGTGGCTGCAGTGTACTCAATATGGCCACAGTGTTTTCACAAGCGCAGAGTAATCATGTCTGAATAATGGCATTGCTGAGGAACCAAAATGCCACAGTGCTCAGGGCCACTTTCATTTATAAATCATACTGTATCATGAAACATTCTTGTGATCTGGAAAATGGGTACTGATATACTTTCCAACTCTTGTTGATAATAATTTAATAGTCACTACAGTCAAAAAGTCAACTATCTTGGCTTTTTGGACTGGCAAAACCGGTATATCCTGTTCCAATCAGTCTACTCTTCCTTTAATATCTAATATCTTTGCAGCCTTCTCAGGCAACCTTCTGATCTTCAAAATATGTCAAAGAATAGTTATGTAGAATATTTTCATTGCACCCTTTACATAGCCCCATTTATTTACAACTACACAGTATGAGGATAGCAATTTTTCACAAACGTATTTCAGACAGCATATAAATATCTGTCAATTTAACAGGAAGAAAATTCTACCTAAAAGAAGCCTGACTTCTGAACCAAAATAAATGTAACAGTAATGGTGTTCTTTCTTTTTATATGTCTCTACCATCTTTATATTTACAGTCACAAATAATTTAACCTGTGAAAAATTTCAGCTTGGTATGTAGGTCTGGAGAGCACAGTTGCTTAAATCTTTCCATATATATTTATTCAGGCAGCAAAGATAGAGAGATTCAACCTGTCTCCATTCATGGGTTGGTTTTGTATTGTGCTTTGCTTATATTTTACAATTTTATATTTTAAATTATATATTATACATTGCACAGTTCAGTCCTCTTTGAATTACTTTCTTCAGCAGAGTTTTCCTCCCTTTCACTTGAAATCATTACTGTTTAAATGGGGATGATTATTTGTTAGTCATTATCCGTTTCCCTTTTTTACATGGCATACATTTATTTTCTCTGTTTGTGGTTTGTTTGTTCTTTTTTACACCAGATGCCCAGTCTCATGGAATATGTGACACTTTGCATTTTTAGGATAGCATACATAAGCATATAAAAAATCCCCATATGTTACATTTTCATTTGTGAAAAGTAGTAAAGAATTTCATTTAGTTTTTCTTTTCAGCTATGGAACTGAAACTCTGCTAAATTGTATATAAAAATGAATTATATTTCTTTCTAACAAAACAACATTTACTGGGTGTATTCATAGCTATTGAAAGAAATAATTTAATCAGAAAAATGTGAATAGTAAATAGGAAGTCTTTAAAAATACTGTGTTTCATATCCAAAGAAACACAATCTCACAATCAATGAAAAACAACAGAGTTCTGTGGCACTTTTAAAGACTAACAATGTTATTTATCGCATAACCTTTTGTGGGAGAAAATTCCACTTTGCAAAGCGTCTGATGAAGTGGGATTTTCTCCCACAAAAGCTCATGCGATAAATAAATCTGTTAGTCTTTAAAAGTGACAAAGGATTCTGTTGTTTTTCTGCAATAGACTAACACGGCTGCCCCTTTGGAACAAACAGTGAAGAAGACTGTATTGATTAGAACACAACCTGGTTTAGAGGGGAAGCGAAGTTAACAGTAAAAAAATAAAAATGTGTGTGTGTGTGTGTGTGTGTGTGTGTGTGTGTGTGTGTGTGTGTGTGTAGATATATATATATATTCATTACACACACACACACACATGTAAAATGGAAGAAAGGGGAAGTTGATAGGAATATAATTCAGAAGCTAGAGATTGTACAGAATTGATAAGGGAAGAAAGGGACACAAAGAGAAATCTATGACCAGCAATGTTAAGGACAAGAAGTATTTATTTATTTGTATATTAGAAATCGAGCAATGGTATTGATCCATTACTAACTAGAAATGGTAGCCTTATTAATAATTATACATGAATGTTCAATAAATATTCCTATTCTGCATCTGGGAAAATATAGATATAGATTATTCAGTCATATTGAACGATGTAATGGGGTATTCACCCCACACTGGAGAGGAAGGGGCCAATAGAAGCTTTGTGAACTTGTAAGACTCAGTCCAAGAAAAGAGTAGTGGAAGTGAGTCCCCCAAGAAGTCGAGAGAGGCTGTGCAGAAAACAGCCAATGGGAAGAAGGCTACACACAGCAGCCTATCACAGCCCAGTGGACTAATACAAAAGGAATTGCAAGGCAGAGTGGGGTCAGTTGCTCTATGGAACCCAAGTAGTAAAGACTGTGGTTCAAGTGGTCTGCAGGAAGTGTACCTTGGACAAAACTGTTGATGGCAGTTGCTGCTGGGACTTGCTGGCTAAATACCTTAAGAAGAGGATGAAGTGGCACAGGAAATTGAAGCAGCATTGAGGGAAGGTAAAGAGGTGCTGCAAGACACTATCTATAGAATCCCTGGGTTGGAATTTGTAGTAATGAGTGAGCCTGGGTCCCCCCCACCACTCACAACTGGGGAAAAAGCTAGACTATTGAAAAGACATACAAACCCTCCCCCTTCCTCCTTTCCAGAGAATAGTGACACAGATTTAAACAAAGATGTAGACAGAGCCAAAGGACAAGTCATGAAGAAGACACTGTGGTATTTGGACTGAGGCAGGTCTCCAGGTAGAGATAATAATGGGAGAGGCACTACCTGTAGAGGGCACATTGACTGGTGGAGCTAATCCCTCAGATGGCCAGCAGGAGGTACCATTGTGGTGTGTGGACCCTGTCATGTAAGATTACACTCTTTCATTCCACTAGTATCTCAGGAAGGTATTTAATAGGTGCTACGAAAGTGAAGCATTTTTAAATCATCTGGTCCCAATAACTTGCATCCAAGAATTTTAAAAGTACTAGCTAAGGAACGTACTGGACCACTAGTGCTGATTTTTCATTAAATCTTAGAACTCTGGGGGTGTTTCAGAAGACTGAAAGAAGCTAATTTTGTGCCACTATTTTAAAAAGAGAAATGGGATGACCCAAGTAATTATATCTGCCACTCAGACATCAATCCTGGGCAAAATAAAAGAGTAGTTGACATGGGATTCAATTAATAAGGAATTAAGAAGGCAATATAATTAACATTAATCAACACAGATTTATGGAAAATCGATCTAATCAAACTAACTTGATATATTTTGTTTTGATGAGTTTACAAGTTTGGTTGATAAAGATAATTGTGTTGATGTAATATCTTTAGACTTTTGTAAGACATTTGATTTGGTACTATATCACATTTTTACTAAAACCGTAGAATGATATAAACTAACAAGGAACACATTAAATAGATTAAAAGCTGTCTGATGCGTAACATAATTGTAAATGGGGATTCATTATAGAATGGATATTTTTCTATTGGGGTTCTGCTTGGGTTTAGGCCATACGTCAGATAATATTATTATTTCTAATATAGAAGAAAACCTGAAATCACTACTGATAAAGTTTTCACACAACACAACAATTGAGAGGGTGGTAAATAATGAAGAGGACAGGTCACTTATATAGAGCAATCTGGATAGGCTGGTAATCTGGGCTCAAGCAAACAATGTGTATTTTAATACGGCTAAATGTAAGTGTATACATATAGGCACAAAAAATGTAGGCCATACTCAGAGGGTGGGAGACTGGATCCAAGGAAGCAATGCCTCCGAAAAAGATTTTGGGATTCTGGTGGATAATCAACTGAACATGGCTCCCAGTGAAATCATGTGGTCAAAATGGCTAATATAGGCTGCGTCTACACTGGTAAATTAAGTCGACTTAAGCTTGGCTTAAGTCGACTTAATGTGCCCTGCGTCTACACTACACTTTG
>ML685769.1:15085643-15161662 GCA_007922175.1 Pelusios castaneus | reverse complement strand
GCAGCCAGGTTGACAAAGCTAAATGGGTAGCAAGAAGTCAACTACTACAGGAGAAGCCCATTTTCAGGCAAATGCTCAGGTCTGTACTCAGGCAAATGAATAACAAAATCAAAGCTTCAAAGGGAAACTGCAGAATTGGAATTCACATGCAGATTTGACTCCGTGAACTCAGGGCTGAATTTAGACTATGGATTCTTTTCCCATTACAACAAGTAATTTTGCTTTCCTTCCATCCTGCTCCCCACCTTCTGCTAATTGTTGTATTCCACTTTTTGAATCCTAACAACTGCTCTGATTTGTTGAAACAGTCTGACCTGATCCCATGACTTACACTTCCCTGAATTTATTTTGCTCTCATTCTTTAAGTTCCTCATCTTCAAGCATCTGACGAAGTGGGATTTTCTCCCATGAAAGCTCACACAATAAATCAATTTGTTAGTCTTTAAAAGTGCCACTAGACTCTTCGTTTGTTTTGCTGACCTAGACTAATTTGGATAATGTGCTTATGTTCAGCACTAGATAAATGAGTGCTTCACTGAATAAGGATGTCAGTATATATATTTAAGCACAGTATGTATATTTAAGCATATGTATAACTGCACTGGAGTCTAGCTCTCAGTATGTATATTTGAATCTCACTCAGAATGATTGCTCATTGAAAGAGAAAGTTCTTCAGGGATATTCATTCCCTTACATACAAATGTTGAAGATCCTGACCTGTTCTCAAAGAAGCAGGTTTATATAGTTCAATAATTGTTTTTTAACCTCCAGTTACTGACAAATAAAAATCTGTCATACAAGTTATATACTAAGAAACATAAGCTGTCATGACTGCACCAGAAAACAAATATTTCATATTTATCTGATTTTCTCAGTTTACAGATTACAACTGAAATTTATCCCATTATTACACTCATACACCAAGAAATTAGCATTACAAAGAACAAGGGAATGACTGAAAGAAATCTTGTGTGTTAGCATACCAATACCATTTCAGATGGTGTTAAAAATACAGTTTTAAAACTAAAAAATCATGTGCTCACCACCCAAAATATGCTGGTACCACAGTTCAGGAGGCATGGGAACTTAACATAAGGCAATGCCAGTAACAAAAGGATGGACTGAAAGCAATTTAATACCTGGATATTCAGTTACACTTTTGAATATCCCTATTATGGTCAATTGTATTAAGCACTGCTTTATGCCTGTGAATGCACTGTACATTTCTGGGTGTGCAGTTCCAGACTGGATGGAGTCAGAGGAATACCATAGGTGACCTGTTGTAATACTAATTTAATTCATGTGATGTTATGATAAATTGCATTGTATTGTATAAAACAACAGCAGTGATAAAATAATGAATAACTGCCTAAAGTGCATAACACTGCACGTATTCTGGAAAAAAGATATCCTGCAACAGCCAAATGATGGTAGGAAACATATGTTTCTCCTAAAGCATATATTAAATGGTTTCTTAACCACTGCAGTACTTGTGTGATATCTGGAAGAATATGCATCTCTTTGCTATGATATGCCATATACAGCTGCTTCCTTAACTCAATGCAGCATACACCAACTGAACCTTTGAAACTTGTACTCTTCCAGTTCAAGGAAGGTTATTAGCCTTCAGGGAGCTCTTCAAGGCTCACCATTCTTCATTCCTCGACAATGAGATGATGGATGGTGGTGGGGTAGCGCTCTGGTGAGTCCCAGTAGGGGGAGGAGAAAATGATTTTCCATTATGGTTTTGTTATAATTGGGTGATATGATTTGATCTGAATGAACTGACTAGTCAATTTGTTTTTAATGTATTTTTAAATAATTATTAAGGTCATGCAAAATATTGGGTACTATTCTGTTGTAGTTTTCTCTATTCTCATTTTATCCTCTTCCTCTATGTTTGCCTCTCTCCTCTCCATTATTACTCTCTCAATACATTCCCCATTGTTTTTCCTTTTTCTTCAATCCTGATTCTCTTCTGTTCCCTGTCTTCCCCTCTTCAGCCTTCACTCTTATCCAGGGCTACCCTACTTCCAATAGCCCTTCTCCTGTCCCTGGAACATATAACTGAAACCTTTAATAGTTCACCTTTTCCTACATGCTGTCAGAAGAAGCATAAGTTGTCTCACCAAATCCGTTTGTCCCTCCCATCTGGATTGATTCAGTAAGTACAATAAGATTTACTCCTCAGGAATACTAAAAAGAAATCTATGAGAAAAACATAAGGAGAATTAAGAATACTTACCAAATGGGAAGTGAGGGAATTGCAATAATCAGCAACCAGTTGCAAAAAGACCATTGTAGTGCTACAGCTGTGCATCTCTGTCAAACTTAAAGGACCAGCCACACAACAAAGCGTGCTGGAAAAAACATTCCTATGAGAAAGAAACCCTATCTTGGAGAGGATTACGAGGGACTCAGAGAGAAAGGGGTTGGAGAAAGGGCTAATTCCTTCATGTCTGCATCATCAGTATATCAGATATCCTCATAATCTTTCAGGGGTAAATTATATGATGCACCTAACAAAAAACATTGGTGCAAATAGTGACAAAATTATATTAGTCAGTCTCAAGCTAATTAAAAATGAACAAAGAAACTAAGAAATATATACATTGCCCAGATTTCAGTGACTGAAGAGCAGGGAAACATCTCCTGAGATATAGCAACAAATGTTTAAGACTCTCCACTCTCTTTATAATAATTTAACACTTTTCTGTTCCATGCACTTTATAGACTAATCATACTCTACACCTGTGCTGAACTGTACCAAGCATGAATTTGGTCCATTATTTATAGAAAGAATGGTTTTATCTGAAGGAGTTTTGTTAAAAAAACAAAGATAGATAGCACAAGTATTAACAGCACCAGATCAACCCAGATTTTTACTGCTATGTTTCTGGGACACACAATATTAAATAAATAAATAAATAAAATCACAAATGGAACAATCCAGGGTCAAATGTTATTTCAGTACATTCTTAATAATTTTCTTAATCAATTCTTAATCATGTTTGTTTGTTTGTTTGTTTGTTTTTGCAAGCTCAGACCTATAAATGAGCAAACATCATTAGAATTATACCAGGGATGGATTTACCCAATTGCCACTCATTCTGTTAACTACCTGTTTTATGTTGCAATAATTTTAAATACATATATATACATTTGTTGATTCCTGAAAACAAGTCCATTCATTGCTAGATGTCCCCCTGCACCCAAACATGGGCAGCTCTCTGGTTTCTCTAGCTGCTAGCACCTACCTGCCAATGGTTGCTCTGACACTGTGATGTTTATCTCTGCCAGTGACTCAGGCCTCCAGACTTATCAACACCTTCACTCCACCTCTTCCAGGGTCACAATTGCCCAAACAAAGTCCCAGCATATCTTTAACACAAACAAAAATGACCCTATCTTTCGGGCTTAACTTCAAGCTCCCCTGCTGGGTTCAATAATCTTTTTGATTGGCTTATATACCCCTTTCCTTGGGGCCTGTAAGGAAACCCAGTTCCACCTTTTACTCTGGGTTCCAGCCCAGAGCCTCATATTGAACAACAGGGTCTGCTCCTTTCTCTGTGCTGCAGTTTTCGCTGGGCCACTTCCTACTCATCCTCTTAAATCCCCCTCTGGGTCTCTCTGTCCTTTCCCTTCTTTAGTCAGGTCTCCCAGGCCTCCCTGCCTAGACAACTTTCCTTCCTGCTCCGAACTTCCTATCTGGCTCTCCCTCAACTCCTCTACCCAGCTACATTTTACTACCACTTAAGCTTGATTGTCATTTTTTACCTCAGTCACATTCTTCTCCTTATGGGAATTGCCTACCTCCCTCCAGGTGAGATGTATTCTATAATTAGATTGGCCCCAGCCCATCGAGCAAGCCATCCACTAGTCATACAATGTACCCACTTCCATATATCAGAATGCATCATGTTAGCAAAGTAAAATGCACACACAATATTTGTACAAAAACCGAGAACAAACTGCACCCTACCATACAGTCCATACACCACACTCCCAGTTAAAAAACTGAGAAAAAGTTTTAGAAAAATACACTCCTTAAGCTTCATTTACATATTGCCGACATTTATATAAAATAAATGTGTATGCAAACTTTGCCTTTCAGGTCTCACTTACCAACTTTTCTTTAAATAATTTAATCCCAAATGTAACAACTGATTAAATATCCCTTAGAAATAATAAATGGAATGACTGTAATGTGTAGTTGCCAGATGTGGAGCTTTGCAACTACAAGTGTTGGATTCAGGTCAAGTTGGATACTCTCTGATCACCTCCTCCTGCCCAATGGATCGGTGAAGTAGTAGGTATATGCCCTGTTAATGCCATCCATCACCATCTTATTGTACTCTGTGTTGCAAAATGAGTGCACTGATGTGTTGTAGCACACAGCACAGCAAGGTAGTGGCAACTGGTAAAAGTGGTGCATGAAGATAGTCCCCAAGAGCATGGAGGTGGATGGAGATGGATCATGGGCACAGAGGTTGCGGGATGGGAATCTTCCAAGAAGCCATATCCCATGGATAAGGCAGCAAAGGCATTACTGACTCACATTTGGGGTAAGGTTCAAATTCAGGCTGAATCTGAAAATGACAAAATGCACTAATACTTGCACCAGGATGCAGCCAGTCAGGTTTGAATTAGACATTAAAATTAGGCTCAAGAAGAGTTCTAGTCAGATGCCATCATATAGTGTATTATCCAAATTGAAGGGAAAAGCACTTATCTATATGTTGTTTTTGCTTATTTGTAAGACCAGAGAACTGACAAGACAGTTTGTTATATCATTAGTCCAGTGCTGCCTGTCTGCTAACTTTTTCTGCTAACTCTTGTACATCATCAGCTGATCAGTGAGAAGAGCTAAGCAGACATTCTAGAAAAAGGAGTGACAAAATTGTTAAATCTATGAAGAAAATGTATTTCTTATACCCAGAAGACAATCTAGGTCAACCTAAGGGGTAGAAAAAAAATTTACTCTTCCCAAAATATGCACATTTCCCAAAATATGCAAATACACATTTGCTACCTTCCATTTTGAATGTTTGAGGCCTAATATTCCACTGCTTTGTATATTTGAATTTGGGAGTAATTTACAACCACTTCACATTTCTTCTGAATTGGTGAGAATGAAGGTGTAAAGGAGGTAGAAAATCAGCTCCTTGGTTTTATGAAGGAAGTGATAATTTTATATTTAAATGTTTTCGTTCATAGATCTACCAAATTAGATCCTGAGATAAATGTGTCATCCTGAAGCAGTTTCTGCTGTATTAAAATATAGTAATATAAAATGGAATATGTAATAGAGCAATACATTAAAATATACTAATAGAACAGGTAAAATTGAATGCAAGGAAGTTCAATCCACTTAATATAATAAGTTTTCAAGAGAAAGAGAAATAAATTCCTCCTGTACATGACTAAACCAAAATAAATATTGAATTATATAAACAAAATGATATTTGATATTATAATGGATAGGACTAGGATAATAGCCCTTTAAATAATTATGAAATTTTCAGTGGTGCTTACCACATTTGTTATAGGTTTCAGAAGCTGTCAGAAACCAGTTAGAGTAGCAATATCCATATAGCTCAGCCTTGGCATGTTTGTGTATAATTAGTGCACATGTTTATTTGAGACTAGCTTTGTGTAAAATAATGTTCTTTGTGCTGTGTATAGAGCAAAAGACACAACAGGCAATTGGAGCCATTGTGCCTGCTTATTGTTTGCCAATAAATCAAGAGTAATTAATTAGAAAAAAATCCCCTCCTGTTTTTTGCCCAATGTATGCTGCATTGGTGCAGAAGACAATTGAACTGGAGAGTTTATGGTCCTAACTGTAGACGAATTCTGAGAGAATATGTGTTAACACTGGTCAGCCTATGGGTGAAAGATACAAGTTTGTAAGGAAATGCAAAAACCTAGGCTGAGACAAAAAAAACTTTCGCTAACAGTCACTCTCAATAGGACTGACATGGGTGATTACAAATGGTGTGAATGAACTATGGAGTTACAATTTCACTCTTGGGGTGCTGTGCATGGAAAATATCTTGTGTGGTTGTATTTTCTTTTTAAAGACCATTTCAACACTTGGGTGCCTAAGGTTAAGCACTGACCTCCTACACCTAAATATATATTTTGAGTGTTGCTTGGTGACTGGTTTTTCAGAAGTCACTGAAATTTCACTGGCTATGTCTACACTTGTTAATTTAAGTCGACTTAGCATGTCCACACTCAAATTTTAAGTCGACTTAGAGGGGACCCTACAAAATTGACCTAGAGTGTCCACATTGGATGCCTAGGTCAACTTGTAGGGGCTAGGTGGACCTGGGACAGGTTCACTGTGGCAGGGGGGGCACCCCTTGCCAAGTGCCAAGGGGCTCAGCCTTTTCCCCATTGTACCTTGGTACAATGGGGCAAATGGGGACAGGGACACTGGCAGGGCATAGGGGTAGGGTGGGTAGGGCTCTGCCCTGCCTTTTGGGGGGCATGCCAGACTGTGGCTGTGCCAGCCACCCTGGCAGGGAGGGCAGTGAGGAAGCCCTGGAGGCCCCTAAGTCAACTTTAAGTCGACTTAGGGCTACTCCACATCCACACTGGCTAAGTCGACTTTCTAAAGTAGCAATCCAATACAACTCATAGCATAGCTGTGTTTAAATTTGATTTATCTCCTCAGAAATCCCATTAATTTTTTCCCATTCACTTTGGCTTTTTGAATTCTACAAAGGTCTGAAAAGTGGTTCTTAGGCTGTGTGAGGGAGAAAGGGAAAGGAGCACGTACATTCGTAGAGTGCATAACAAATTTCCCCATTAGGATTAATTTCACTTTTGATATATTTTTGTGAAGACTTTATTTTAAACTCATTTAATTTGTTTTAAAACTACAACCTGGAGTTTTATTTCCAAGCAAGACTATTCCAATTTTGATCTCATCCAAGTAAATACAGGAGAAAATAAACTCTGATTTCCTCTAAGACCAAACAACCTGGGGAAAACATGGAGTAAATCAGGTTGTTTTTTTTTTTTTTATACTCTCAGTCATTTGGCACTGGAATCCTTCCAGTACTGAGAAATCATAAATGCAGTGTACTAAATGCAGCTCCAGTCCCCATTTTCTCTTAATTTTCCCCTATACCCCTGAACTTTCATTTGAGGAAGAATAAGAAGTTTAATTAAATATGGATTGGGACTCCCTACCAAAGTGTCAGCCTGATATGATGAGAAATGTGAATGGCTTGCCAGCAATGTGGCTATTTCTTGAATCCCTGACTCACCTCCCTCCCCCCCAGTACTTAATGTTTATTGACTCTACCTCCCTCCCCCCCAGTACTTAATGTTTATTGACTCTACACTTAATGCATATAGATACTGTACCCTTTAAAGGAATAAAACGGTAGGACAGAGGATTTAAAAATGCACTAGAGCAATGTTACAGTTCTCATTATCATAGATGTTTACCTGTATTGTCATTTGATTACACAAATAGATTATAAATGTGAAGCCTGAACTACAGACAGAGGTTCTCAAAGTGGGGTGCATGAGATGGATCCTGAGGGGGTCCCAGTGGCGCTGGGCTAAGAGTAGGGAGGGCAACCCTCTGTGGAGGTGGGGGTAGGCTGCTGGCAGAGTGGGGGACACCACGGCCTTGCCACTACTGGGCATATACCCTACTCTCTTTGCTGATGCTGGGCTAAGAGCAGGGTCAGGCAACCCTTTGGAGAGGAGTGGAGGTGGGGGGCAACTGCCAGGAGCAGGGGTAGCTGCTTGATCCAGGGAATGTGCTTGGCAGTGGTGGTGACTGCAACAATTGCACAAAATGTCCCTGGATCCACCAGCAGTCTCTGACAGTGGCAAGGGGCAGCAGCTACTTCCTTCTCTGAGGACCATGGAGGTACTGTGGTCCCCACCATCTCCTAGCCCACTCTCAGCCTGGTGCCCCTCAGCAACCCCAACTTTGAGGACCTGAACAACTGTGCAAGCTCCCTGCGCTGCTGCTTTTCTGAAAGTCCCCTCCCACTTTGGAAGAGGGACAGAGGCATGATTTGACAGGTGGGGGGGAAAGGGGCAATTATTATGGAAAAGTCCACAGGGTAGCTCCAGTTAAAATGTTGAGAACCACATTTTTCATTCCGAAGTTTAGTCCCTATTGATGAAATAAATACTTACTCTGGTATACATAATGTCAATAACTGAACTTTGGGAGAAAAAAACAACTATTGAAAGAAATCGGAAAGTCACAATGCGGCAATTTCCACAGGCCTCTGACAATGTTTTCCTAAGTCCAGAGACCTGCACTTGGGACAGAACTGCTACAAACTGGAGACCAATTCAGCAGGCAGCATTTCTACAGAGAAAGACCTAGGGGTCATAGTGGACTAGAAGCTGGATATGAGTCAGTGTGCCCTTATTGTCAGGAAGGCTAATGATATAGTGGGCTGCATTAGTAGGTTCCCCCTCTCCCCATTACAGAAAAGGTGTGAATAAATTGGAGAGAGTCCAGAGGAGGGCAAGTAAAATGATTAGGCGGCTGGAGTACACGACTTATAAGGAGAAAGTGAAGGAACTGAGTTTGTTTAGTATGCAGAAGAGAAGAATGAGTGGGTCTTTGATAGAAACCTTTAGTCTGAAAAGGGGTTCCATGTAGAATGCAGCTAAGCTATTCTCAGTGGCTATGTCTACACTTGCACTTTTAAGTCGACTTTAACTAAGTCGACTTAACTAAGGCCATGTACACATGATCACTTTATCGCGCATTAACAGTCATTACCGCGCGATAACAGCAACAGCGTACACACGTGCAATAGGGTTCTTGCGCATCAACAGCCCAGTTTTAGCGCAATACAAAAACCACCTTGACAAGGGTGGTAGCAGTTAACGCGGAACAGCTGTTGCGCCTTTCGACTCGTGTGTACGCTTACCGCGCAATGATTGGCCTCCAGAAGTGTCCCAGCATTCCAAAGTCGTCCTCTCTGGTCTTCCCCCCACCCGCTCTGTGGCCATGACGAAACAGTCCCCACCCTGTTTCGATTCCCAGGATTTTTGAATTTCTCCTCTGTTTCACTTCCTGTTCTCTTCCTCGTGGAGTGGAGTGCAGCTCCGATCTCACCTAGCAATGGCGGCCCATCGTGGAAAACGCGCACCCATTTGGAGCACGGCAGAGGTGCTGGACCTGATCAGCATCTGGGGAGAGTCTGCTGTGCAGGCGCAGCTACGCGGCAGCAGGCGAAATGTCGATACATATGGCATAATTTCTCGGGCCATGTCCAAGAGAGGTCATGAGAGAGACACTGTGCAGTGCAGATCAAAGGTGAAGGAGCTAAGAATAACCTATCACCGAGCGAAGGAGGCAAACTGCCGTTTGGGATCAGCGCCTGCTACATGCAGGTACTATAAGGAAATAGAAGCCATCCTCAGTGGGGACCCCACAACCACTGCAAAGAGTCCTGTGGACACATTGGCCCCCCCTCATCCAGTGAATGCCAGACCCGAGCAGGATGAGGACATGATCGATGAGGAGGAGGAGATGGAGGATGACCTGGAGGAAAGTGAAACAGCGTGTAGCCAGGAGCTCTTCTGCACCCCCGCTGAGACGTCCACCCAAGACATGAATTGCAGTGTGTCATCTGAGGCGGCAGAGAGGGGTTCAGGTTAGTTTCTCTTCCGTGCAGCTATGGCTCCCGCTAAAAAATCATTGTCCGGGGTGGGGTTGCTTGCTGTCTCAGTCCCCGCTGTGCACGCTCTTTAGTCTGCATTCATTAGAAGTGCATCAATACAAGCAGTGATTGTCAAAAAATCATCTGTATTTAGGTCACTAAAGGTTTCCTCGATGTACCGCCAGAGCCTCCTACTCAGGTTAGATGGGATAGCGTATGTGTCTATGCTCCCGTATAAGGATACTCGGCCTCGTCAGCTGCAAAGCACAGCACAGGGATCCATGGCAGCACGCAAGGCAGCACTATACGGTCCCAGCTGGCATCCGATGGCATGTAGGATATGTATTCTAGCTGACAGGGGCACTCTGAGGAGAGAGATATCGGGTTCCATCAGTGTGCCCTGTGCAGAATGTTAGCCCCCAGTAAGGTTTCTATTAGGACGTACCTTGTCTGCTTCAGCAAAGCATAGGATGTTGACTGCCTTGTACTTTCCAGTGGAATGTGCTACTGGAAGGTTACATTGGTTATCTAAGCTATGTGTTAACAATAGCTTTATTATTCTTTTTTTTATTAGATTCGATCTTCACGAGGCCGGTGTCTATCCCAGCTAACCGCATGAGAAACATTCAGCGGTGTGCTCGAAGAAACAGGGAGGATATGTTTCAGGAGCTGATGAAAACAACAGAGGCATCCGTGAGGGAGAATCGAGCCTGGAGAGAGGAATCCCAATAGAGGAGGCAGAAACACAGGGATGAACTGATAAGTGTCATGAAGGAGCAAACAGAACTGCTCAAGAGCATGATTGCTCTGCAGACCCAGGCGATTAATGTATGGGCTCCACTCCAGACAGTTCAGCCGTGTCTGCCTCCCACACCCCGTAGTCCTTCAAAGCATTTATTTGAAGGCCACCCATCCCCCTGGTATACTGCAACATCCAGTCCCTCACAGAGCTACTTTTTAGAGATCCGCAGCTACACCCACCTGTAACCCCTCCAAAAACCCCCACCCCCCCCTTTTGATCTTTTACTAAAAACAGTAACAGAAAATTTGAAGAGTGGCTTTATTTGTACACAGTGAAAATCTCATAAGGTGCACTTGATGCGTCCTTGAAGTGAACTATGGGAGGGCATCATTGAAATGCTCCCTGAGTGCCTCCCTTATGCGAGCAGCTCCTCGTTGGGCCCCCCTAATAGTCCTAGTGGCTGGCTGTTCGTATGCTTCCTCGAGGCGCTGTGCTTCCATAGCCCACCCCGGGGAAAACTTTTCTCCCCTATTTTCACAAATGTTATGAAGGACACAGCACGCCGCAATTACAGCAGGGATGTTGTCCTCGTCCAAGTCCAGCCTCCCATACAAACAGCGCCAGCGCCCTTTTAAGCGGCCGAAGGCACACTCCACAGTCATTCTGCAGCGGCTCAATCGGTAATTGAACCGCTCCTTGCTGCGATCCAGGTTCCCAGTGTATGGCTTCATGAGCCATGGCATCAGTGGGTAGGCTGGGTCTCCAAGGATGACTATAGGCATCTCCACATCCCCCACAGTAATTTTTTGATCTGGGAAGAAGGTACCCCCTTGCACCTTCCGGTACAGTCCAGTGTTTCTGAAAATGCAGGCATCATGCACCTTTCCCGACCACCCAGCATTGATGTCCATAAAACGCCCCTTGTGATCTATGAGTGCTTGCAGCACCATGGAGAAGTAGCCCTTCCTGTTTATCTACTCGGTCGTGAGATGGTCTGGAGCCAAAATCGGGATGTGTGTGCCATCTATGGCTCCCCCACAGTTAGGGAATCCCATGGCAGCAAAGCCCTCCACAATCTCACGAACATTGCCCAACATCACCATCCTCCGTAGCAGAACGCGATTGATGGCTCGGCACACTTCTGAGAGGGCTAATCCGACGGTGGACCTCCTGACTCCAAACTGGTTTGCAACCGACAGGTAGCAGTCAGGAGTCGCCATCTTCCAGACAGCAATCGCAACACGCTTCTCCACGGTTAGGGCTGACCTCATGTTGGTGTCTTTCCATCGCAGGGAAGGGGCAAACTCTGAACACAGTTCCAGAAAGGTTGCTTTCCACATTCGAAAGTTCTGTACCCACTGATCGTCATCCCACAGCTGCATAACAATGCGATCCCACCACTCTGTCCTCATCTCTCGCAACCAGAAATGGCATTGCACCATGTGCAGATGATCGGTGAAGGAGCTGAGCAATGCGGTGCTGTTGGTCTGCAGGGCATTGATCAGCCTCTGCTCCTCGGCGTCCTGGTCTGATTCGGAGCTCATTGCATACTGAGCAACCAGCCGAGATGTATTTAGAATGCTGAAGGCAACAGTAGAGATTAGAACAGGATCCATGCTGTCGCAGTTGTGATTGCTCGCAAGTAGTGCGTCACTGCACTGTTGAAAATAGGCGCGAGTTGCTATTGGCAACGAGGAAGACGCAAGGGGGACACAGCGCACCACGGGAAAATGGCTATGTCTACACTTGCACTTTTAAGTCGACTTTAACTAAGTCGACTTAACTAAGTCGATTAAAGTCGATTTAGTTTAGTCGCCTTAGTGTGTCTACACTTAAAATTAAAGTCGACTTAAAGGGGAACTTACAAAGTCGACCTAGAGCGTCCACACTGGATGCTCTAGGTCGACTTTGTGGGACTAGGGGGACCTTGGGCAGGTCCACGGTGGCGGGGGTGGGCACCTCCTGTGTGCAATGGGGCAAAGGGGGACAGGGACCCTGGCTGGACAGAGCCCTGTGTGTGATGTTGTCTGGATTTAGGGAAGCATTTATGATATTATTTTCAATGGATATCTCATAAATGCTATAATCCATAGGAACTATGTCATGTTTGGTATCAATAGAAAGGTAGTAGTTTGCTGGGAATGATTATATAGTTTATGTCTAGGAATTCTATTTCGATTAGAAGATAGTAATTTGATGTTATATCCATACTTTAACTTGTGTCATTCTGGAGGAATGTCTTAGAAGGGAGGGTGTGAACAACCATTGTCTCCTTAATGTTTAGGAATTTTCCAGGAATAATGGTCCCAGGGAGTATCCTGATGAACCATTAAGGACATAAAGAATACAACCATTGTGTCCTTAATGGTTCATCAGTTTAAGTCGACTTAGGGCTACCCCAGGTTTACACTGGCTTAAATTCTTTAAAAAGTCGAATTAAGCCTTAGGTCGAGTAGAAAGGTGGTTTAATAAAGTTGACTTAATTTTCATTAAGTCGACTTTATTTTCCTTAAGTCGACTTAAGCAAGCTGCTTAAGTCGACTTAAGCAAAATGTAGTGTAGACGCAGGGCACATTAAGTCGATTTAAGCCAAGCTTAAGTCGACTTAATTTACCAGTGTAGACGCAGCCAATGAAAGTTTACCCATGGCGCTTTGCGTTCCTTTCCTTCATCCCAGGATTCCAAGCGCCGATTGAGGGAAAATTGAACTGTGGGATAGGTGCCCAAAATTCATTGCGCTACACCGCGATATTGCAAAGAATTCTGTTGCGTTGCAAGAAGCGACGTGTGTACGCGCTTTCCCGCAATAAAGGTCATGTTTTTTTATACCGCAATTGCCATGTTGCACTTTAATCTGATCATGTGTATATAGCCTAAGTCGACTTAAAGTTGACTTAGTTAAGTCGACTTAGTGTGTCTACACTTAAAATTAAAGTCAACTTAAAGGGGAACTTACAAAGTCGACCTAGAACGTCCACACTGGATGCTATAGATCGACTTTGTGGGGCTAGGGGCACCTTGGGCAGGTCCACGGTGGCGGGGGGGCACCCCCTGTGTACAATGGGGCAATGGGGTAGGGGGACCCTGGCAAGGCAGAGCCCTGTGTGTGATGCTGACTGGATTTAGGGAAGCATTTATGATATTGTTTTCTATGGATATCTCATAAATGCTATAATCCATAGGAACTATGTCATGTTTGGTATCAATAGAAAGGTAGTCATTTGCTGGGAATGATTATATAGTTTGTCTAGGAATTCTATTTTGATTAGAAGTTAAGAATTTGATGTTATATCCATACTTTAACTTGTGTCATTCTGTACAAATGCCTTAGATGGGAGGGTGTGAACAACCATTGTCTCCTTAATGTTTAGGAACCTGCCAGGTGATATGGTCCCAGGGCGTAAATTGATGAGCCATTAAGGAGACAATGGTTGTATTCTTTATGTCCTTAATGGTTCATCAGGATACTCCCTGGGACCATTCTACCTGGAAAATTCCTAAACATTAAGGAGACAATGGTTGTTCACACCCTCCCGTCTAAGGCATTTGTCCAGAATGACACAAATTAAAGAATGGATATAACATCAAATTCTAACTTCTAATCAAAATAGAATTCCCAGACATAAACTATATAATCATTCCCAGCAAATTATTACCTTTCTATTGATACTAAACATGACATAGTTCTTATGGATTATCGCATTTATGAGATATCCAAAGAAAATAATATCATAAATGCTTTCCTAAATCCAGACAGTGTCACACCCTGTCCACATGCCCTGCCCTTTGGGGGGCATTCCGGTGTCCAGCAGGGAGGGCATTGGTGTAGTCCTGGGGTAGTGCTAAATCGACTTAGGGCTACCCCAGGGCTACACTGGCTTAATTTGACTTTAAAAAGTCGAATTAAGCCTTAGGTCGAGGAAAAAGGTGGTTTAATAAAGTCGACTTAATTTTCCTTAAGTCGACTTTATTTTCCTTAAGTCGACTTAAGCAAGCTGCTTAAGTCTACTTAATCAAAGTGTAGTGTAGATGCAGGGCACATTAGGTCGACTTAAGCCAAGCTTAAATCGACTTAATTTACCATTGTAGATGCAGCCAGGTAGTAGATGACAGAACTAGGAACAATGCAATGCACTGGAGGAGGTCTAGGTTGGATATAGAAAAAACATTTTTATTAGGAAGGTGGTAAAGCACTGGAATGGGTTACTTAGGGATGTGGTAGAATCTCTATCCTTAGAGATTTTTAAGGTGTGCCTTGACAAGCCCCCTGGCTGCATGATTTAATTGGGGTTGGGTCTGCTTTGAGCAGTGGGTTGAACTAGATGACCTGCTGAGATCAAAAGAACAAAGCATCTGACGAAGTGGGATTTTCTGCCATGAAGACTACAATAAATGGAGAATTCATGCAAAAAAATAACATACTGGCTTGCTCAAGGTCAGATCAGAGGTCTTTGGAAGAGTAAGGACTTGAAGCGTTGCTTCCCAAGTGCTAGATGAGTACTCTAACCACCAAATCTATAAATAACTATAGATCATTTTAAAAAAACAAACTAGAAATAAATATCAATATTCCCTACTGGTCTCTCAGCCTAGCCAGTGTGTTCTGAATAAAGCTCGCAACTATCCAGCCCGGATATTTACCATTTTAAAATTTAGTACCAAAGTAACACTACTTCCTCCTCGTGATTTCAATAGAAACTGTGTCTGATTAGCATTTCTGAAACCCAAACCAAATATGTGTTTAGGTTCTTGGCATTAGGTAATTCAAGTCTGAAAATATTGGCCTAGATATCATTTTTTGTATGCATGAATTAGGTGAAAATATATGCCTGTAATTGCATCCAACCACTCTTTAAAATAAGGCTATTAGTTGCAAGGTCAATTGAACACTTGCTGAAATATTTTTAAAACTGTGGAGCAATTTGTTAATTGAAAACAGCTCAATTGCTTTGAAATTACCTTGACTATAGAGAAAATCTAGTTATAGTAGAATGAAAATACCCAGTTTCAGTTTTTTAAAAAAAAACAAGAACAGAAACAAAAACAAAAAAAACAACTTCTGTTTATAGTCAAGTTGTTCTGTAGGGAAAAATGGACTTTGATGTGCCTGGTACCTGCTATAGTAACATTTAAGGTGAAGAAATTTGCTTTGCTTTCGGACTTATCCAAAGCCTGTTAAAGTCAGTGGGTCTCTTCACATTGATTTAAAGGGGATTAGGATCAGGCTTTTACAGTACATCATTCTAGGCACAATTTAAGGAAACTCAATTTCTTTGTTAATCTCTGTATTCTTTATTAATTAGGATGCAAGTTTATTTTTTTAAATTCTAATTTAATTGATATATCATTAGTTTCTTTACATGTATTATTTAAGAGCCATTTAAACATACAAGTCATGAGCAAGTACAGAAATGTTTACACTACTTTAGAAAGCAATTGATATAATACAGAGAACTTACAGTGTGCATTTAATGTTCATAATATCTTACATGTATAATCAAATTAAGGACTGTAGTATTGTTTAAATCATCTACTGTAAATATTGAAAAGTTACATAAAAGCACTTTCTATGAATGCACTGTTGATGTAGAACCATCAAAGTCTTATATTTATATATATATTATTCAGTTCACTTCCATTTATATTCTAGGCTTCACATTGGGGTTCATTCATATTCAATAAAATCATGCTGATAATTTTTTTTAAAATAAAATGAATGAAAAAAGTGAAAAAAGTAGAAAAAGGAATAATAGTACTGTATGATGCTTTAAGAACTTAAGAAAAGCCACACTAGGTCAGATCAATGGTCCATCTAGCCCAATATTCTGTCTTCTGACAGTGGACAATGCCAGGCTCTTCAGATGGAATGAACACAACAGATTCTGGAAGTCAGAGATTTAGGGACACCCAAAGCATGGGACTGTGTCCCTGGCCATCTGGACTAATACCCTTGGGTGCGTCTACACTTGTAAATTAAGTCAATTTAAGCAGGTTTAAGTCGACTTCATTTACTCTGCGTCTACACTACAGTTTCCTTAAGTCGACTTAAGGAAAATTTAAGTCAACTTAATAAGATCTAGTTTTACGTCGACTTACTGGTTAAGTCGACTTTATTAAGTTGACTTAAGCCAGTGTAAATGTGGCTTAGCCCTAAGTCGACTTAAAGGGCCCCAGGGCTCCCCCACTGACCTCCCTCACAGGGTGCCTGGCACAGCCAGAGCCTGGCATACCCACCCACAGGGCAGGACACAGCCCTGCCCACTCTGCTCCTGTACCCTGCCCCTGTCCCTGTCCTGCTCAGCCCCCATGTACCCTGGTACAATGGGGAAGATGCTGAGCTCCCTGGCACTTTTGAAGGGGTTCCCGGAGAAGGGGGGCACCTCTTGGGTGCCCCCCTTCCCACTATGCACCACTCCCAGGTCCACCTAGCCCCTACAAGTTGACTTAGGCATCCAGTGTGGACACTCTAAGTTCATTTGGCAAGGTCGACTTTAAGTTGACCTAAATTTACAGTGTAAACATGCTAAGTCGACTTAACAAAGTTGACTTATTTGAACAAGTGTAGACATAGCCCTTGATGGACCTCTCCTCCATGAATGAATTTGATTTTTTTTTTTTTTTAAATCCAGTTATACTTTTGGCTTTCACTAGATTTCCTGGCAATGAGTTCCACAGGTTGGCTGTCTATTGTGTGAAGAAGTACATTCTATCAATTTCATTCATCACATGGTGTTTAAGTTATGTGAAGGGGTAAATAACACTTCCTTATTCACTTTCTTTGCACCAGTAATGATTTTAAGGACCTCTATATCACTCTTTAGTCATTTCTTTTCTAAACTGAACAGAACCAGTCTGTTCAATCTCGCTTCATATGGAAGCAGTTCTGTATCCCTAATCATTTTTGCTGCCCCTCTCTGTATCTTTTTTTAAAAAATTGGATGACCAGACCTGCTAGTAGTATTCAAGATGTGAGTGTATCATGGATTTATAGAGAGGCATTATGATATTTTCTGGTTTATTGTTTATCCTTTTCCCCATGATTACTAACACAGTTAGCTTTTTTGACTGCTGCAGCACATAGAGCAGATATTTTCAGAGAACTATCCATGATGACTCCAATATTTCTTTCCTGAATGGTACCAGCTAATTTAGATTCCATCATTTTATATGTATATTTGGGATTATGTTTCTCATTATCACAGTAGATCAGCTCTAGGGTGTGAGAAGCCAATTATATTATTATAGTATTCATCAAGGTTCACCAAGTTTTGAATCCATAATTGTAGTCCAATTAAATATATATCATCATTGGTGAGAAAAAAAAATCCTCTACTAAAACATAAGAGAATTTGGTTTCAAGCTTCAGTCCAAAATTCGAATCTGAACACATCTTGTAGATCAGGTGAGCAAATACAGTGCCTGCACTGCATGTAAATATACAACATGTCCACGAACTTGTGTTTGGAATAGATGGAAGCACAGTGAGAAATATTAGTCATACGCCTTACAGCACTTAGTTAATTTCTGGTTCATACCAAGACTCCAAGATTATAGCTTTATGCATGGTCATTTTTCACAATATCTTCATTGCTATGGTGTATGCAGAGACTGGATGAAAGATTATGGATAAAATATTTTGTAATTGTGCCTTGACATCTATATTGAAATGGTCAGAATCTAAATGTTATGTCTGATCCAAAAGAAGTTGGTTCCAGATTTATTGTTTTTCTACCACACCTCTGTGCCATTTATTAAGTACTAACATGATGGAGGGGGAGGGGAAGAGTGCTTGCACCTGATGATTTATCAGCACCACTTCCTGTACTACACAAGCGCCCTTGGACATCTCCCATCCCACAATAATTTGGCCTGCCCATTCTTGGTTAATGAGACTGGTATTATAAGTAACATGTTACATTAGGTGGTAAGACAGTAGGCAATAATAATAATAATAATAATAATAATGTATTATTTAATTGTTAAAAAGTGCTAAATTATTTAGATAATGAGACAATTGGCCTATTTCTAATCTCATTCTAGTTTTACAAGTAGATTCATTGATTGTATTAGTGTTACTTCAAATTTGCACCAGCAAAGAAGCATAAGATTAACTTTCAGCACCCACAAACTAAAGTTCTTTTCAGCATCCTGAATCCATAATGCCCCTATGTATCAAAGGGTAATGCCAAAAGGCTAATCACTAGTCACCTTCATCCCATATGATAAATGAGACGTTTTGAAGAAAACTGCATTTTGGTTACTTATTGGAATATTATTTCCATCCTTTATACAGAATATTTAGAATATTAAAATAAGAGAGAGATTGTGACCATTTGTTGTAATTATTTGTTGTAATTATTTACTTCTGTTAATCCTTATAAATGTGCTACATAGTTTCCAAAAAGAAAAGAAGGCACAGATTACTGCTTTCCAAAAATCGAAAACAACCAGTTGGATTTATAATAATTGAAGTATGATAAAAACTAAATAAATATCATCTCTGTATTATTACAGAACAGGTTTAGTCTGTTGTCATATTATATGTTGATCTGCCATTGCAGTGAATCTTTCAAGGCTACAGTTCATAGTCAAATCTTGTCAACATAATTGTAGTCAAGATTAAAAAAGAATAAAGATCATATATATGAATACTATATTAATCAAAATGTCTTGTGATACAAAAAAGGTTTTTTCACTCCTTGATTGTCAACTCCTTCCTGATCAAAACAGATAACACCAGCTTCTGCTGCTTTTCCAGGCTCTTGGCAGACTCTCCTCACATCTGCACTCCTCCATTTTTAGCTACATAGATTCCAAAACCTGTCAGTAGATGGAAATAATTTTGAAATCCAGAGTGAATACAAATGGATTCCCTGTAAAAGCCTTCATTTCTTTAATATGTAATACACTTGCTAACATAGCAACTTCCATTTTACACCTTCCTACTCCCATGAATGCAGCAGAAGATTGGAAGTGGCCCAGCAGAAAATTGTTTTAGGATTTGTTTTTAAAGTTTTAAAAATATTAGATCTGAAAGAGGGACTTTTGTTTGCAATTAGAGCATAAGAATATTAATGTAAAAGATAAATTTAATGATAATGAAAATTCTAAAACTTTATTTATGTATTAGCTTCAAGTTTTATTTTCTATCATAATAGGCTGTTTTCTGTTTTCTTTAGAATTCTTTGTTTTACAGGAGTGAGTTCAGAGAAGAAAAGGATTACAGATTGCAAGAATATTATGCAGTCATGTGCTCCATTCATTGTCCATTATGTTTTTGGGTTACTCCCAGCTTGCATCCCATTTAGTAAAAACTAGGGTTCAGTAAAGTTTGGCTGGTGCTCCATTAATCTGAACTGGTTATGTTAAGCCTGTCAAAGTCTAAATGTGTACTGGTTCTGTTGGGCAGACATAAAATTGAGGTGGCACATTTGTGATATGACATTGACAACATCAAAAGCAAAGGGAAATTTCTAATACTTCAATAAAAAAATAAGCCTTTTGTCAAAACTATAATTTTCCTACAAAAAAGACTACAGAAAAAAAATCAGCATCTTCGTTGGTCCGTTTAAAAAAAAGCTATTTTACTTCTTCTGTTTGTTAATATAACTGTTAAGATTTGACTTGAATGATCAGCTTAGTCACATGAGGACAAAGCAGTTTGAGGGCCTGTGTGAGTTGGTCTTGGGCAGGTGTTAGCAGAGGCTAATTAATCACCACTAGATCACCATATTATCCAGCTAACATACTTCAGCAGTGTGGCATGAGACTTTATGCCTGCAATTCTAATGGAGATAAAAGAGTCTATTGCTAGAGGAACACTTGTGCTGGGGCACAAGGAATAGTAAGAGTCATGGGTGAGATTTTGATGGGGCTCTTCTTCCATGAGATGAACAGCCACCAGGAGGTTCATAGGATACCTAGAGCTTGCTCACGAATCAAGACCTGCATTGTGGATTTGGTTGGATTTTTTTTTTAAAAAAACCTTGATTCCAATTATATAACTTGGGCAGTTTGTCAGCTGTGAAGCAACTTCAACTACAAGGCCCAGCTGTTATGCACTTTATATATGCAAATCCGATAGGGTATTATCATGGATGTGGATGTATCAGCAGTGTGTCTCAGATGGAGAAGAGCTTTTCTAAACACTATTATTTGTTCTTTCTGCAGGTGCAGCCATGATTGATGACTTTGAGCAAAACAATCTCATCATAATGCAACAGGCATTTATTTAAACTTTGAGAGAATCAAATTTACAATCAAACACACACCCCAGAATTTCTGAATGCTGCCCATATGGAAACACTAGTAATCCTACTTCCCTACTTCCATTCTCCGGCTTGAAGAACAAAGATTTCTGTCAGCTGATGGCTTTTGCTGTGTCACAGTAGCAGGTAATGCACTTCTATTGTTTTATAAAAATAGGTGTGCCATATCAGTGCTGGGTGGGGAAAACCACAGAACACCATAAAAGGGTAAATAGACAGCCGGGTACCCTCCTGAGGATGCTGCTGACTACATTGCCTCCAGACAGGAAGCCTTATGCCCTTGACATTTCTCTCAGACTTACTGATTCAGGAATCCTTACCCTTTGGAAAGAACCCCAGCCATTAGGAGCTGTCTTTACCTGTGCTACAGAGACCTGAACAGAAAAAGAACCCTAGTACAGTCCATTTGACTATGGGCAAGCCCTAGTTTACATATTCATCACAGAACAATAGGAGAGCCAGAGCAATAACAATGCAAAGACTCATCAGCACACCAATGTCTATGTATGGATGCAAGAAGCAATAACTTGCTTACAGTATATTAGAAAAACTGTTTGTAGTCGAAGAGTAGCTGATACCCTCTTCTCTTCTCATTGGGCAGAATGGCTGAATCTACACTGGTAAATTAAGCTTGGCTTAAGTCGACTTAATTTGCCATGCGTCTACACTACACTTTGCTTAAGTCGACTTAAGCAGCTTGCTTAAGTCGACTTAAGGAAAATAAAGTCGACTTAATGAAAATTAAATCGACTTTATTAAACCTCCTTTCTACTCGACCTAAGGCTTAATTCGACTTTTTAAAGTCAAATTAAGCCAGTGTAGCCCTGAGGTAGCCCTAAATCAACTTAGGTGATATGGTCCCAGGGAGTAAACTGATGAGCCATTAAGGACACAATGGTTGTATTCTTTATGTCCTTAATGGCTCATCAGGATACTCCCTGGGACCATTCTACCTGAAAAATTCCTAAACATTAAGGAGACAATGGTTGTTCACACCCTCCTGCCTAAGGCATTCCTCCAGAATGACACAAGTTAAAGTATGGATACAACATCAAATTCCTAACTTCTAATCGAAATAGAATTCCTAGACATAAACTATATAGTCATTCCCAGCAAATACTACCTTTCTATTGATACCAAACACGACATAGTTCCTATGGATTATAGCATTTATGAGATATCCATTGAAAATAATATCATTCCCTAAATGCAGACAGCATCACACGCAGGGCTATGCCCTGCTAGGGTCCCTGTCCCCCTTTGTCCCATTGCACACAGGGGGTGCTCCCCCTGCCACCGTGGACCTGCCCAAGGTCCCCTAGCCCCAAAAAGTCAACCTAGAGTTAAGTCGACTTAGTTAAAGTTGACTTAAATGTGCAAGTGTAGACATAGCCAATGTGATGAAGCCACCATCTCACACATATAGCATGTGCAGTCATGAAAGAGTTTTTGGAAGGGGATATATGGAGCCTGTGTGTCCCTAGTCTGCAAGATCTAAGACCATTTCAGCTGTTATCATGTTCTCTGAAAACTTCTGATGCACGTTATATTTCTCTGCCAACAGATGAAGGAAGGTGTAATGTGGTGAAATTCCACTCTTCATAGAATAGAATCTTGACTATCTCTGTGAACATCATGGGCTATGTCTACACTTGTGAATTTAAGTTGACTTAGCATGTCCACACTTAAATTTTAAGTCGACTTTGAGGGGACCCTACAAAGTCGACCTAGAGCGTCCACACTGGATGCCTAGGTCAACTTGTAGGGGCTAGGTGGACTTGGGACTGGTCCACGGCGGCAGAGGGGGCACCCCTTGCCAAGTTCCAGGGGGCTCAGCCTTTGCCCCATTGTACCTGGGTATAATGAGGCAAAGGGGGACAGAGCTCTGCCCTGCCCTGTGGAGGGCCATGCCAGGGTCTCGACTTAAAAGTCAACTTAAAAGGAGGTTTTAGAAAGTCGACTTTATTTTTCCTTAAGTCGACTTAAGCAGCTGCTTAAGTCGACTTAAGGAAAGTGTAGTGTAGACGCAGAGTAAATTAAGTCGACTTAAGCAAGCTTAAGTCGACTTAATTTACAAGTGTAGATGTACCCATGTTGCCATACTGAGTATCTCCTTGAATGACTGCATTCAAGCCCAAAAAGACAGTGGACAGTACAAGACAACTTCAAACAGGCCACTTACAAACAATCTATAACGTGTCCATCATAACTTTGTTATTCCATTGGTATGCCTGTTGTGGAAAAATAGACTGTACCACTGCGCTACAAACAGCACTGGTATAACACTGGGAGAAAGACAGCCAGTTCAGACTGCAGTTATTTTTGCTTCCACTCCAAAGTGGAAAAATGCTATTCTCAAAATTATAATTGTTTAAAAGGATGTTTGGTTAATAATGTCTAGCACATAGAGGCCCCAACAAGATATGTAATACAGATTACAGAGAAAGAAAATGTCTTTCCCAATGCTTACCCTCTTAAAGTTAAGACGCACTATGCATGCAAAATAAATAAATAAATAAAATAGACAAGAGGGGACAGCTATAGGTGGAAGAAGAGACATAAGGTAAAAATAATAAAGCCCTCCTTTGATGTAGATTAGTTAAGCATATTGTAAGTGTAATAAGCATATCAGTAGCATTACTGTTATTTTGCCACTGGCCTAGCCTTTAGAAAAGAGAATTTCCCCGGAAAAGAATTGAGAATGAAAAGGATCAACACAAAACATAACACAGAATCCAGTTTTGGATTTGAGGGAGATTTTAACTGGTTTTGTCCACATCAACTGCATTTTTGCTTCCAGCCAAGGAAGAGAAGTTCAGGCTTAATTTCAGGGTCATCGAAGTTTGTAGCTAGAAGCCAAGCTTTTGCAGGCTCACCCACCACTAGTAAAAAATATTAACTGTGAAGTAAAAGTAAATTCCTTCTGCTATGAGCCTGCACTCTTCATGCTTCATTAAATTTACTGACATGGCATGATCAACAGGTGATGCAGAAATGAGTTTGGAAAAATTAAGTGATGTAACTACCCACCCAGACAACTGCTACCCAGCAATAGAGATTCAATAGTAGTATTGGGTAGAATTAATCAATAATAGAAAGTATGAGAGGAATAAGTGAATAATTCAGTGGAGTCCCTGACTTTGAGTCTATTTCTCTAGATCATTTATATATAGAGATTATATCGTAACAGAGACCTTTTAAGTTTTTATCTAGCTCTTAGACAATCATCATTGTAGCAGATCCTCTGACTTTGAGAAAATAAGGTGGAGAAAAAAACAACCAGAATTAGTTGCAGTATTAACAGAAGGTGTTCTAGTCGCACTGAAGGTTTTACAAGAGCAATCTGTCCATAGCTGTAGTAAAATAACAGTTATGCCTGCAATAGTTACACCTGCAAAGTGGATGATACAAGAGTTCATTCTGTTTCCCAAAAGTGTATTTTAGGACAGTCTAACTTAGAGGGATAAAATCTCCCCCTTCTCCAGGAGCACAAATTTCACCACCAAAACCCTCCAACCCCAGAGAAGAGGAAGGAAGAACAGGTGCTCTGAGCTTTGGATATTTCAATGAATTATGTTACCAGACTGACATAAACCATTTCTTTTTATTTTTCTGTGTAAAGTGTGTAGTATTTTACTGCCTACTTTCTTTTTAATAAAAAGTAATTCTAATGGTATTCTAAACAATATAGTACTTCCCTGCCAAAGAAGTTGGGTCATTCAAACAATCAATACATATAATAAAACCATAAAGCTAAAAATGCCACATAACCCCTATGAACTAAACTAACAAGCCATAAAACAAATAGCATATGAATGTAAGGAAGGGTTGTTGCTGTCAATAGAGGAAAGGAACTCTTTGAATGGAATATTTATTCATTTGTTTGTTCAAGCCTTTGAAATGGTGGCTGATCATTAAGTAGACATATTTCTGTTTTTAATTTAATGCTCAAAAACAGTGTGCTTTTTTAATCTTTCCTGAAGAACATGTATGGGAATGATCTCCATGATCTCCAGTCATTCAAACTAATCACCACTCTCATGGCAGGGAGAAAAAAAGGTGGCTGCAATAGGCTGGGTGCGCAGTTGCTGCTGACATCTCTTGACTAATGCATCACAATAGCTATTATAGTTGGAACTAAGGCAGAAATTAGCTAATGTTACCTAAAAAGCAGAATAAAGCCTGGTTGAGGGTTTCCAGAGAAGAAAAAAACAGGTCAGTCTGGAGCTATGTGACAGAAAGGACAAACAGAAAAATAATAAATCATAGAACAAAGGTGCCTGCTGAATAAAACATAAAAAACAAGCCATGGCTATGTGCAGTGGTTTAGCAATTTCATTTCACTATAGCAGAAAAAATATTATAAAATATTATATCTTTCCCATATACATTAATTATCCTATAGTGATTGTATTAGGATATAGTTTGAACTCCGATTTTCAAACAAGGTATTGTGGGACTACAACATTTTGACTCACTAGTGCATGGCTATTGGCTTAATTTCTTTTCACTACATAGCTTAATGAGCCATCAATGAAATCTTATTCTAATATCTTGCACTTGTTAAAACCATATTCTTATGGAATTCTCATTTCCTCAGCCCCCAGGAAAAGGTTTTTTTAAGAAATGAAAAACCATGAAAAACAAATCTATTGGCCATAGACTCTGAGTCTCCTTTACCTAAGTTGTGCTTGTACTGAGCTTTTTATTTCCATCTTTTTCATTATCTCTAGGTCTCCTGAAGAGTATGAAATTTATAGAACTCCCTGCAATGACTGCAGTAGAATTCCTATTAAAAACACAAGAACAAAAATAATATAGAAAATAATTTAGTACAAAAGAATATTACGAAGCAGATTGCCAGACTGTAAACTACTTATGAGTCTTTTATAGACTTATAGGCTATGTCTACACTTATCAAAGTTAGTTCGAATTAGTTAATTTGAACTAAATAATTCAAACTAATTTTAGTTAGTTCGAATTAACTTAATTTGAACTCGTATGGCCCCACTAGATTGCTAGTTCGAACTAAGCAAATGCCATGCATAGCACTTGCTTAGTTCGAATTAGTCAGTTGCATTAAGATTAATGTGCCAGTTAGTTTGAACTAAACAGTTGGTTTGAACTAATATGGCCACATTGACTTAATTCAAACTAACTAGTTCTAATTAAGGGTTAGTTCGAAGTAAAACCAGGTTTTACTAATTTGAACTAATTTTTCCTTAATTCGACTTAAGGGACTACTTAAGTCAAATTAAAGAAAGTCAAGTGTAGACACAGAGGGTGCATCTACACTTACAAATTAAGTCGATTTAAACTTGCTCAAATTGACTTAATTTAATCTGCGTCTACACTGCATTTTCCTTAAGTCTACTTAAGCAGCAGCTTAAGTTGACTTAAAGAAAATTAAAGTTGATTTTATAAAACCTACTTTAAAGTCGACTTTACTGGCTATGTCGACTTTATTAAGTTGACTTAGCCAGTGTAGACGTGTATTAGCCCTAAGTCGACTTTAAGTCGATTTAAAGGGCTCCAGGGCTCCCCCACTGCCCTCCCTGCCAGGGTGGCTGGCACAAGCAGAGCCTAGCATGCCTCCCCCACCCCACCAGGCAGGACAGAGCCCTGTCCACCCTGCTCCTATGCCCTGCCAGTGTCCCTGGCCTGCTCAGCCCCCATTGTACCCAGGTACAATGGGGCAAATGCTGAGCCCCCTGGCACTTGGCAAGGGGTTCCCCCCTGCCACCGTGGACCAGTCCCAGTTCCACCTAGCCCCTAGAAGTCAACTTAGGGCATCCAGTGTGAATGCTCTACATCGATTTGGCAGGGTCCCCTTTAAGTCGACTTAATTTTTGAGTGTAGACATGCTAAGTCGACTTATTTGGCCAAGTGTAGACATAACCAGAGTAAATTAAGTTGACTTAATTCTGCTTAAGTCGACTTAATTTACAAGTGTAGATGCACTCATAGACTCTAAGGTCAGAACAGACCAATATGATCATCTAGTCTGACCTGCAAAATGTTGGCCTCAAAACCTCACCCACCCACTCCAGCAATAGGCTACTATTGGAGGAGAACGCCTTCCTGGCACATCTGTACCATTGCCAGATGTGTTTCAGTTTCCCATCCCACTACCCCTTGTTCAATAAGGATAGAGGGAAGAGGGTGGGGCTCCATTTCACTAAACCTATCCTGCACTGACATAGGGTCAATTGAGGCCAATAGTAGAATTCAAAGTTGCCTGGAAGCAGCTGTAAGTGATCATGGCACTAGAGCCAGCTTTCAGAATCAAGGAACTGGAACTGGTTCCCTAAGGTTGTTCTGCCTCCTCCCGTGAAGGAGAGTGCTGATACAGTGTGTTATGATCTGACACACTCTGACGAGTATCAGCTTCTTTGCATGAAAGGAGGAAGGTGATGTCCCACATCAGAGTCTTTCCTTGGATTAACCTTCCTTGTCAACTTTGATAAAGATAGATTCTTTCTGATAAAAACCAGAAAAAGAGCGCATACAATATTTTCTATCAAGACTTTTTTCCCCTGGACTTTCTTCTCTGTTGGAAATAGAGGTGAGCTTTTAAAAACATATTATTGTTGCCCTTTGTAATTAAAAAAGGTTACCTCAGTATTAGAAGTATTTTCCATACCTTCCCTTCTTACAAGGGATTGCATAGAGAATATTGCAAAACTGAGCTAAGTAATCCTGCAAACTTCTAGACAACCTGGGAAGCGTAGAAGCAATGGACAAGTTTTTAGAGTGACCACTTTATATGGTTGATGAATAGTAGCTCATTCGAGCTCTAGTTCTGAATGTAAGTTAAGATCTTATTTATCCTGAAAGTTACAGTTAGAATCTAATTAATAGAACAAGTATGATTGCATTCCTTTGTCCTTTGATTTGCATTACTAGCGGTTTGAAAAATCTTAATCTTTTAGTTTTTCAGTTATGTTTGAAGGAACACATTTTTATTAGCAGGAAATTAACTTCTTTCCTTTGTTAATTATCTCTGTTTAATTCAACTGATGACCAACTCATTACTGTTGCACGGAGTGGGGAACAACTCCTATTGAAGTTCTTTAATTACACAGGAAAATCATAGAAAGTCCTACTCCATATTCAGAGGCGCATTCCTCTAAGACAACACTTGTGTATCTTGATGTGAAATGGTTTTTATAGTTTCTAGGGTTGAAGACTTCTGCAAGGGGCCTTGGCCAACTCCCACTTACTGTTAAGATTTCTAGGCTGGAAACTTGAACCTATAGAAACCACAGTCTTTGCAGACAGAGCTATGTAGTGTTTTGTGAGAGCCTGAGTTATATGCCAAATCCCCAGACTGGCAGACATAGTCTGAACCTTATACCAACCTCAGTAGCAATAAGATTTTTTTAAATGCATCCATCACGATAGTATGTGAGGGTAAATGGAAGGACATCAGGCTGGGTGGCACTATGTAATGTACTAGTTCTGTGACTATGAGTGTGTCTGCACACATGCCTGTATGTGTTTCATGTCACTTTGTAGTGGTTGGCATACTGAGAAAATAAAAGAACCAGGTACTACCAGCAGCTCAGAAGAACTCTTTAATTCCAGTGCCAGAAGCCTATGTTTGCAGAGTTCAAAGACCCAGCTGCTTATCCTGACTCCTTTGCTAAGTGCATGTGATTTATTGTGCCTGTCTCATCCCACCACTGCTTCCAACTGGTTCTTGAAGCATAGAGGAGACAAGCTAAATCTCTGTGGGACCCAGAATTTTGAAGTTCTTGGAGCAATGTCCATCTTCTCTCTTTGGATTCTGCTGGAGAACTTTGATGGGAGCTATTTTAGTGCACTGCCATCTACTACAGTCATACAGAAATGTCAGTAACCACTTTTTGGCCAATGATATAAAAAACATGAGCATTGAGATATGGGAACAATCGATGGCTCTGAAGAGCCAAGGTTCCATTGCCAGTCAATAGGTTTATGCAAAAAAAAAAAAAAAAAAAGAGTCCTGTGGCACCTTAAAGACTAACACATTTCTTTGGGCATAAGTTTTCATGGGCTCCAACCCACTTCGTCAGGTGCCTGAAGTGGAAACTATAGTTGAGAGGTGTATATACATGCCAGGATGAAGGAGGGAAAGTGTTAGCAAAGTCAATCCAGTCAGGGTAGATGAGGCCCATTCACACCAGTTGATTAGAATTCTAATGGGCCTTATCTACTTTAACTGATTTGATTTTGCTAATACTTGCTCTCCTTCACCCTCACAAGTCTATATATATCTCTCAACTGTAGTTTCCACTTCAGGCATCTGAAGAAGTGGGTTGGAGCCCACGAAAGCTTATGCCCAAAGAAATTTGTTAATCCTTAAGGTGCCACAGGGTTCTTGTTATTTTTGCAGTATGCAGACTAACACAGCTGCCCCTATGGAAAGAGGTTTATGATCCTTTTGGGGGGAGCAGGAGGAGTGCTTTTCCTAATGGGATGTCTTGGCATTCTACTAGCATTGTATTCATGCTGTACCTCTGTTTTTAGTCCATTATTATGCATGCCAGGATGCTGGCAGATATCACTTGTCCTTGGAGCTTACAGATCACTACTTTTCCTCCGTACCTCATAAGTATACAAAGTTATAGTCAGGGACAGTGGACCAGAGAGAGGCTGGTTATTGTTTGGTTGATTTACTATTTAGTGTCTTTGGGTATGTAGATTTCATCAACCAAATGTCAAGTGTGAACTCTTCATCCACTACAGCAGCCTGAATGTGGAGTCAGAGGGTATGTCTACACTAGAAATTTAGATCGACTTAAGAAACCTTAAGTCGACCTAAATTACTCCATGTCTACACCTGACTTTCATTAAGTCAACTTAAGAAATTCCTTAAGTCGACTTAATGAAAGCTTAAGTTGACTTAATAACAACCGCCCATTAGGTTAACTTAAGCCTTAAGTCGACTCCTTAAGTCGACTTAAGGATGGTGTAGACGGGGAGTAACCCTTAAATTGACTTTATTAAGTTGACTTAAGGCCAGTTAAGTTGACTTAGCAAAGTGGACTAAGTCGACTTGACTTAAAGTCAACCTTATTAAGTCGACTTAACAAAATCAATTAAACTTTTTCTAGTGTAGACATACCCATAGACAGTCCCTTTGGGTACTCGTAAAGATCTATCTTACCACCCAGGCAAGCTTGCATTTGATAGATGATTGTCCCTTACAGCAAAAAATCATCACAAATATTCGGGTTAATCCCAGTCCCAAAAGACCAGTCACTTATCCCAGGTCAATTGTTCAAACAACTCTTGTAGCCAAATCTATAATACTAACTATTTATTTATTAACTAAGAAAAAAAAAAAAACAACAACAACAAAAAAGTAAGGTTAAATCAGATAAACACACACACACACACACACACACACACACACACACACACACACACACACATCAATGAGTTATAGTCTTAGGTTCCAAAAGGTAATAGAAACTGCTGCTATACATAAACTCTCTATGGCCAGGTCTACACTATGGGTCTAAATTGGCAGGAGATACGTAATCCGCATTCCACAGAATACATATCTCCCATCAATGTAGTTAATTCTGCTTACCATAGTGTCTTCACTTATCACCGTAGATTCAAAGGGCCCTCCGGTTGATGCAGCCTTACTCCACTTGAGGTGGTGGAGTAATTATGTTGACAGGAGAGCTCTTCCAGGATCGACTAAGCAGGTCTAGACAGAGATCGAGGCAGTTTTTTAAGTATAGGCTAGGCCCACATCCTCTAAAGCAAACCCAAGTTAAGCAGGTTGGGAACTCCTTGCTTATGCTTAGAAATATTACCCTTTTCAAATACCAAGCTGCATAGTGATACAGTTCCTTCTGGTCAGGCACTCTCATCTCCTTCCCCCAGAATTCAAATTGACAGAATAAGTGTCAGTCCTTGTATCTTCTTGGGGAGAGGGACAGACAGGCAATCAATAAAGTCTTTGTCCTTTGATGTTTTACAATGGCTCATTTGGTTTGAATGGGCCACAAGCAGCACTGTACATTAATTATGGCTACTTTCCTGTTTGGTGAATAAAACAAGAATAGAGGTTTAAAATGCAAACATTCAGTATAAATTTAAATCCTGGGCTTCAGATGTTAAAAGTGATATCTATATGTGAAGCACCTTATAAGCACTTCATCCAGACTAAACATGTTCTTACCAACCTCTATTTTAACAATGCTAACACACAGGTGAGCCAGACTTCTAGATTGCACAGCTCTAGTTAACATTTTTAAATGGGTGTTGAAGAAACTTTTCTCCCAGAAAACTACCTTTCCACAATAGATCATAAAAATCATCAGTTTAGCACCTCATGCTGCTCAGCTGCACTCAGTAAAACAAGGTCAAATCACGTCACAATTGTGATGTTGGCAGATCATGTCAGGATCCTTTGGCCTTCTTGAACAAGGCCAAAAGCAGAGAACAGAAGTTCCATTTTGCAAAGGAATAAGGGCAAAGCTGCAAAATTTTAAAATTCTCTGAAGGAAGATTAAAAAAGAAATTCATTTGAAACTTTCAGTTTTGCCAGACTCTTTACTTTGCATTATTTTAATTACATTACAAAAAATCTAAACAAAAAGTGGTTTGAAAATGAACTATTGAAATGTTTCATACTGAACATATCAAAACCAGATATTTTGATGTTGTTGGAACATTCCCCACTTTTTCCCCTAAACAAAATAGTCAAAATTGATCCAATTGATTTCAAAGTGTTTTGATTTTGATTTTCATTCTGCCAGAATGAAGTCCTATTGATATTTTTCTGATTATCTGTGCTAATTGTTTGTATGGGTATGTTATATATAATGTCCTAATAAACATAATGCAGTCTTGGCCTGATCCAAAAACTTCTGGAATTAATCTGACTCATTCCATGCACTAACCTTTAACTAGGCTTTGTGTACCCATACTTTAGCATCCTCATTTGTGAATTAATTTATTAATATTGAAACCTCACTGGAGATAAAGTGGAATAAGAAATAGATAAAGCAGAAAGGCCGTGTAGGGGAGAAGTTTGGACACAGCCAGATGGAAAAGAGAAGTTTGGGTGGCATGGTGTATGGAAAGTCAGCTAAAAGGTAGAAAGTAAGGAGGTAATAAGGCTGAAAGCCAGAGGGATGGTTGGATGGAGTTGCTGATGGAAGAATTGGGTATGAGGAAGCTGGATTATAGGAATCAGAACGTCAGGAAGTGGATTGTGACAGGGAGTTGAAGATACTGCAGGGAACTGGGGCTGCATCTACACTGGCAAATTAAGTCAACTTAAGCTTGGCTTAAGTCGACTTAATTTGCCCTGCGACCACACTACACTTTGCTTAAGTCGACTTAAGCAGTTTGCTTAAGTCGACCTATGGAAAATAAAGTCGACTTAATGAAAATTAAGTCGACTTTATTAAACCTGTTTTTTACTCGAATTAAGTCAGTGTAGACATGGGGTAGCCCTAAATCGACTTAGGGCTACCCCAGGACTACACCACTGCCCTCCCTGCCATGGGGGGGCACAGGAGGAGCCTGGAATGCCCCCCAAAGGGCAGGGCAGAGCCCTGTGTGTGATGCTGTCTGGATTTAGGGAAGCATTTATGATATTATTTTCAATGGATATCTCATATATGCTCTATAATCCATAGGAACTATGTCATGTTTGGTATCAATAGAAAGGTAGTAATTTGCTGGGAATGATTATATAGTTTATGTCTAGGAATTCTATTTTGATTCAAAGTTAGGAATTGGGTATTCTATCTGTACTTTACCTTATGTTATTTTATTGAAATACCTGTGGGTGGGTGTGTCAAACCATTGTGTCCTTAATGTTTAGGAATGTACCAGAGATAATGGTCCCAGGGACTAATCTGATGAGCCATTAAGGACACAATGGGTGTATTCCTTATGTCCTTAATGGCTCATCAGGATACTCCCTGGGACCATTCTACCTGGAAAATTCCTAAACATTAAGGACACAATGGTTGTTCACACCCTCCCGTCTAAGGCTTTCCTCTAGAATGACACAAGTTAAAGTATGGATATAACATCAAATTCCTAACTTCTAATTGAGATAGAATTCCTAGACATAAACTATATAATCATTCCCAGCAAATTACTACCTTTCTATTGATACCAAACATGACATAGTTCCTATGGATTATAGAGCATTTATGAGATATCCATTGAAAATAATATCATAAATGATTCCCTAAATCCAGACAGCATCACACACAGGGCTCTGCCCTGCCAGGGTCCCTGTCCCCCTTTGCCCCATTGCACACAGGGGGTGCCCCCCCGCCACCGTGGACCTGCCCAAGGTCCCCCTAGCCCCACAAAGTCAACCTAGAGCATCCAGTGTGGACACTCTAGGTTGACTTTGTAAGTTCCCCTTTAAGTCGAGTTTAATTTTAAGTGTAGACACACTAAGTTGACTTAACTAAGTTGACTTCAATCGACTTAGTTAAGTCGACTTAGTTAAAGTCGACTTAAAAGTGCAAGTGTAGACATAGCCTGTAAGACCGGGCTAGGAAGGTTGAGGCACTGCAGGGATGATCAGAAGAACGAGCAGGGGAGTAGAACAGGTAACATAATTCAATTTAAAGAGGTGTACAGAACCATTATCATCTAAGAGCAGCCATGGCAGGCCACTAAAGAGTTGTGCTGAAATGAAGGGGTTAATAATTAGGGTGCGAAACTAGACCCTTGCTCTGTTCTCATTTTCAACTATGCCTCCATCCCAAAGAATTTACCAAATCCTGCAGCTATATCCTGAAACCATTATGGTTTGCTGATCATAATCTTAGGGAAAAAATGAATTGCAGTATCTGACCAGTGAAATCCAGTTATCCTTGCAGGATTTTTCCTAAGTGGGGCTAATAAAATAAAATGTATTTTTTCTCACATGTTGTTATAATTAAGGGAAGTGGAATGAGTTTCCCTTGCCCATGATCTTGAATTCTGACAGGAATCATAAAAAGTAAATTTCACGTATGCTCCAACACATGGACACTGAACTACTTCACATTCTTCTAATTGTGTCTATATGGCAGGGTGAAAGCACATTGCTACACCATCATGGGGAAGAGTGAAATCCTGCTGTACTTTTTCTGTAGATAAACAGAGCATTTCTCTCTCTGTCAATGCAACATCTTTTACAAGCAAATTCATTTTAACAGACGTGTTTCTGGAAGAAATTATGTTTTATACTTTAATCCCAGTCAGGAACACTTGCAATCCTTCAATTGCTTTCTTTAATGCTATTAATATCTTTGACAGTATAACTTCAACCTTGCCAGTCTAGGTCCACTGGAGTATCAGACAACAAATTGTATTTAGTTCTTGCCCTGAGCAGCTCCTACTGAAAGCTTCCTTTTCCCCTCCAATAGCTGTCCAGAATTGGTCAAGATGGTCAGATATTAAATGTCTTGGTGCTAGTTTTACTACCAGAAAGAGCTCATCTTTCCCAAATTGCAAAATAACTTGAAAACAATAAATTTTATCTTCACATTTGCAAATAAAATTATAATTTTATCAAGAAACATCGTAGACTCTTCCATAGGCTACCTTTCAGTGTTTTCCCCTCCCACTGATACTCACAGTTTTACCCTGTGCTTTTTATTTTTACCTATGTATTTATTTTCCCCCCACAAACTTATATGTTGCTGAGTGAGGTGGAAGGAAGAGACAAACCAGTCTAGCAAATTGAAACCCCGTGTTTCATCTTCCCAATACAGACAAAATACAGAGTTCACTTTTGGCTTTGTCCCTCATGATTTCTCCACCTGGGTCCTTTCTGGACCAAATTGAAACTTCAGCTAAATAACTAACTTTTCCCCTCTTGTCTCATTTGTGTTGTCTGTTCCATATTTTATCACCCTTTGAAAAAGATATTTAGTTATTGTTTCATACTAAAGTATCCTACCATCTGGGTTTTCTCAAGGTTCACTGAAACAATTTCCCTGAATAGCTCAGTTAAGGCTTTCCATGGTCTTTCAGAATCTGTCTGTAAAAGTATGAAATTGCCTATGAAATTATTTCATAACTCTGCAATGTAATCTTATCAGAACAGTTACCCTAAAAAAGTGATTTCTAAGGAAAAATCAAAGAAAAATACAGAAATAATTAGAAAATAGGCCAATCAAACATCTGCATCTATGAAAATGTTCTTGGCATGACCTGCCAGACCACAATTTGACTTCAAAGGGTCTAGCAATGGGAGAAAACTGACTTCTTATATTTGAGTCTCAGTGAAGCTGAGTGAAAAAAGGACACAGAAATAAATGAGATCAAATGGTTTTGGTTCTTGATATGGAAGGAAAATGTTTTGTGCCAGCTGCCTCTGAATTCCACAGTGATAAAGCCTAGAAAAAGTGAGGTTCTAAGAGGAGGTTTCCTCTCTTCCCCATTATTTCTATATAAGTCGCCTGAGACAAGCACATATTTGTTACTCAGTTGCTTTCTTTCCTCCCTATATCGAGTAAGTACCTCTGTGTGACTCTAAAAGAGGATGGTCACAGAAGAGACAGATCAGAGATACTAGATACTGGAGGCTTGCTGAACACTGGGGCTATGTCTACACTTGTGAATTTAAGTCGACTTAGCATGTTCACACTTAAATTTTAAGTCGTCTTTGAGGGGACCCTACAAAATCAACCTAGAGCGTCCACACTGGACGCCTAGGTCGACTTCTAGGGGCTAGATGGACCAGGGACAGGTCCACGGTGGCAGGGGCAGCATCCCTTGCCAAGTGCCAGGGGGCTCAGCCTTTGCCCCATTGTACCTGAATACAATGGGGCAAAGGGGGACAGGGACCCTAGCAGGGCATAGGGGCAGGGTGGCCAGGGCTCTATCCTGCCCTTTGGGGGGCAAGCCAGGCTGTGGGTGTGCCAGCCACCCTGGCAGGGAGGGCAGTGGGGAAGCCCTGGAGCCCCCTAAGTCGACTTAAGTCGACTTTGCTGGCTAAGTCGACTTTAGAAAGTCGACTTAGCCAGCAAAGTCAACTTAAAATGAGGTTTAGTAAAGTCGACTTAATTTTTCCTTAAGGAAAGTGTAGTGTAGACACAGAGTAAATTAAGTCGACTTAAGCAAGCTTAAGCTTGCTTAAGTCAACTTAATTTACAAGTGTAGACACACCCTGGGAGATGTGGATAGCTGTCATCACTTCCTGATAAATGTCTGTCATGAATTCTTTTTGAACCAAAGAATGTTTAGTATTAGACTCATTTCATCTACTTTAAATAGGAAAAGTCTAAAATGGGAGAAGAAGATTTTACTACATTTTAACCAGAGTCAGCTTTTCAAATTTATGTGAATAAAATTAAGTCGATTCAATCAATATTCAGGCCCTAAACAATAGTGGCCTGATTGTCAGAGGTGCTGAAAGGGGGCAGGCAAGATTAATTCTATTTATAGGAAGTCTGCAAGCTTCTGCTTTTTTGCCAGTGAAATCTTACCTGAGATGTCACTTACAAGGCAAGGTGATAACTCAAAGAGCTTTTTTAAAAAATCGCTTTATTTGTTAGTATATAAATAAGAACACTGGACATCTTCCATGTAAGCCTCTTTCAGATCTTTTGTTTGTTACCCAGTGTCACAGCTAATATTTCATAGTTCTGATGATTCCCTTTCTCTTGTTGGAACCTGTCAGAGTTTAAGTTTTTAGATCTTTCCTTCTTGTTGTCTCCTAGGATTGCTGGTCTTTGACTGATATCAGTTATATCCCCTTATTAGCAATGACTCAAAGACCCAGTTGATCTCCCAAGCCCACAACAGAACTCTGAAACAAAGCACAGTAAAAAAGCTCTGTGAAAACATTCAACCAGCCAGTAGCCTCTCACTGAGTCTATAACGGCTTCTTTAAGCTTTGAGGAATAATTGACTCCCTTCCAAACTGTTTTCTCTGTCTGAGGTTCACAGTTTAAAAAAAATAAAATAAAAAAATACAAAACCTAGCATCAACAGCACACTACTAGAGGTATTTTTCCTACAAGAACAAGATACCATGTTTTATTTTTCCTTCAACATAGCATACAAAGATCAGGAGTCTGTGTTTCTTCATTTGTATAAATTCAGCCAGAGGGAAAAGCAAAATGCAGCATCATAGTAGATATCCAGGGCAGGCATTGTTACAGAATAGACTAATTACATTTATAAGTCTGACTGAAGTTATTTATGCTTAACAATCAACTATTAAGAGTTGAAAAGCAAATATAAAAATCAAGCAGTGTAGGAATATTACACTTCACGCCCTCCTTTTCTATGAAAATGAGAGAAGGAAACAGCAAACATAGATCATCTGCAATTGAACTAAATAAAGTTTCATCATAGATTTCTTTCTGAAGAAGACAGAAGGATAACTTGATACGCTAGCAAAAAATGTAGCATCATTTGATAGAATTAGCTAAGAAAACAGCACATTTCTATTGAAATGAATGTATTTGAGGCAGTGGGAAGTGTATAAAATTATGCAAAAGGCAAGCTGGGAACTGGGTTTTATAGAGCCCCCATGGAGGAAAGTCTGCCAGGAAGGAAGTTGTGGAGATGCAAAGTATCTGCAGTCTCCATTCAACAAAGCAGCCAAGAGATGTGCTAATTCAGCACAATGCCTTAGCAGGTTGGAGGCTTATCTATACAAAGTTATTCCATAGCAAACTGGGGTGTGAATCTACCTCCCACTAGTTTACCCTGCACTAACTGTCCACATACACACTTTTGACACGCACTAGCAATTCCTTAGCGTGCTTCTAGAGCAAAGCAGAGTACTAGCTGGAAAGGGAAACTTGGAAATTGAGAGCTATGTGTTCCTACTATGTTCAAGGAAACAGGACTCTGTATATTTTTTAGAAAATAAACAGGACTGTACTCAAGAAATTCTCAACTTGAATAATCAATTTCTCCTCTTAATGGAAACAACCTAGCAAGGCCCTGAATATTGGATTACTGCTCTGGCCACAGGGCAACACTACATTTCAAAGAAGGAATAGCATTGTACAACTTTGTGTATCATTATGTAGAATTGAACTATATAACAGTTTTCCAATGTTTAACAGTAGATCTATTGCCAATGAAGTTGGATTTCAATAGGAATGCCTCTGGCAATTTGCCACTGGTCCCCTAAATCTCCAAGTATAAATAGTTCTGTCACGTGTAGATTGTTATTTAAATTAGATTAATCAGACTAGTACATTAAGAATGTAATACTAGACAACTTAAGTATAGTGGGACATCTATACTTACTTTTTTATTTACTGAACATTTTAAGCTTGTACTTTTTAGATGGGATCCTCCACACTGTATTTTCTTGTTGTTGTTCCTGAATCAAATAAAGCCTTTGATCAGAAGGTTACTTCTTGGTATTTTTCTATTCTCAATCCGTCTTTTGTTATTAATACTATAATTCAGCTTTAGACCGTAATGATTTTTTTCTACTGGTCTGTTTAATTTATTATTATTAACAAATAGTATTTTATTCTGTTGAATTAAATGTAAACATAAATCTATAGAAGCATGTTTCACATTGGTAATGCAATTAAGGATTGTGGAGATGTTAAAGGTGACTCCAGCTCTTTATAAATAGACTAAATAGACTATATCAATACCACAAAAATGACATAAAATTAAAACTCTTCCTTTGGATACATGCTGGCATCATGGCAAGGATAAGAACACACTCCTGAACATATTGTGGGAATATCAAACTAGCAATAGAATGGCCATCAGCTTTAGCAATCAAAGCTCAGTCAAAAGACTACATATTAAGATATTTACTCAGGAATCAACACAGTCCTTATAGTTTGTGACAGAAGCCATGGTCACAAAGTGAATGATATTTACAGAGCTGGAAGATAAGTCAGTACATAGACTAGAACAATGGTATTCAAACCTGGCAGACAAAAGAAAGGGCTGCCATCTACCACAACTGCGCTGTGTTACCACCACAGAGATCAACCACATGAGGTAGAGGAAAACTGAGCTGGGCTCCATTTTTAGAACCATCTGACTACATATAACAGGGCACGTCCCCCACCATATTCAGTCACCACAAACTCCCTTGTTTTAACGTCCCCTCCACCGACCTGTACAGTGCAATATAACAATTCTAATACCTATGGCTGCCTACACTTACAAAAGCTAGTTCAAATTAGTTAATTCAAACTAACTAATTCAAACTAATTTTAGTTAGTTCAAATTAACTTGATTCAAACTAGCATGGCCCCACTAGAAAGCTAGTTCAAACTAACCATGTGCATGCAGGGCACTTGCTTAGTTCGAATTAGTCAGTTGCATGAAGGTCATATCTGCCGATTAGTTTGAACTAAGCAGTTAGTTCGAACTAATATGGCCACATTGACTTAATTCGAACTAACTATTTCAAATTAAGGGTTAGTTCAAACTAAGCAATCAAATTTATTATTTCAAATTAAAGAAGCCCTTGATTTGAATTAATGAAAGCCTAGTGTGGCCAAGTCTTAAATTAGTTCAAATTAAGCTTCTTTAATTCGAACTAACTTGCAAGTGTAGACATAGCCTTTGATCCTGTGACCTTCAGCCCCTATTTATCAAGGCCCTGGGAGGCAAAGGGACCTTCAGTTTGAGAACAACAGGTCCTATCTATGGGTCTGGCCTCTGCCCAGCATTTCCTTCCTGCTTTGTATCAAGCTAGTCAGCTGATGAGCCAGTTTGTTCCTTAACTTACCCAGCTTCCCTCATTGATTAGGTAATTCCTCCCTATTTCCTCAATCAACCTTGACTGCTGAGGTCACAGTGATAAGATTGCTTTCCCATCTGTTAGACCTCAGCAATCTGTCAGCTAAGGAACAGCCAAGATCCGGGTAGCTGGTCCAGACCTCCTTCCCTCTTCTCCTCTGATTCTTTCTCCACATCCCACTTTCCTCTCTGTCTTGTCTGTTTTGCCCCCCTCACCACCACCACCATTAGTTGAAAGGTACTGATATATCTGATTTTATAGTTTAATATCAAAGATTGTTGAGATGCTTTTTGTGTTTATACATTAACACTGTTGCAGTTGGTAATTTAAAGTTATTACATTATCTTTTAGATTTAGATTATCTTGTTGTTTTGTGATGTTTGTGTTGAAAAATTTAAAAAAAAAAAAAGAAAAAGAAAGAAAAACCTCCATTTCCGACTAACAATTTTTTTGTTGCTCCCAATTGAATCCAAAAGTCAGAAATGCAATTTTTTTTCCATTCAATTAAGGTTTTTATAAAATTCCATTTCGGTCAAACTCAAATGAAAATATACTAAAAATTTCAGTCTGGAAGCTAGCCCTCTGCATTTTACTGGATTAGCAGAGCTCTCAAGGTCCCTTCCTGCCTGGTAGCTAAGGAATTGGGGAAGAAGGGAGCCCATGTTCCCAGCATAGGGAGGGAGCCAGCAGGGGAGTAAGCTGCTCCATATGCCCAATGGGGAAGCCCAGGGATGCTAGGTTGCAGCTCAGTTTCAGACAAGCCATGGGAAATCATAGAAAAGTAATAATAGACCTTAATTAATTGTGGTAATTTGGAGAAGCATATTTGTTTAAGAAAAGTTTGCTGAACCAGTATAAGCACTCAAGTATTATGCTATGCCTGCTATTTTATTTTTTTAACCAAACTTTTTGCTGCAACTATATCACATTAATTAATGTCCAATGTTGGTAGCCTGAGCCCCAGCTGCTATCAGCTCAGGTAATGGGGTTCTACTGCAGTATTAGGGGAAAAAGTGTTCTGCAAACCTCAAAATATATGCAAAATTGTGGACTGTGCAAAGTAAGCTAATTAAAATTAAAATTGCAGTGGAAGCCTAATATTGCAAAACCTGCAATTTCCATAATGTCACAAATTAAGTAGTACACACAGGTTTTTTTCTAGACTATTAATTATTTTTGTTGCTCTTTTCTGGACTTTCTCCAATTAATTCATATCTCTCCTGAAATGGGGCACACAGAACTGGACACAATTCAAGTAGGGCCTTACCTAAAAAGTTTGCATGGATTTAACTTTTCTAATACGTGGATTGTCACAAATGCAGATGAAGATGTATCTTTTATAACCTGAACATCTAGAAATGCATCTACTGACCTACCACTGACATCATGATAACATATGCAGTGAGTTAATACTCATTGACATCCATTTGCATCAGGGCATGCATTCTTTAGCCATGTATGCAATTCTTTTTCTTTTTCTTTCTTTTTTTGTAATGTGGTGAATCTTTGCACCACATGTTTCTAACTAGTCAGTTGAGTTTCTTGCACAAAGAAAGTGAACATTTGCTGGTCTTGTTCAGAATCAGTGTCCAGCTTCTGGGTTAAGAAGTGACAATGCACTTAACGTTGGCCTCCGGTTTGTAGTGTGTGGTATCTCTTGCTGAAATAGAAAATATATTGAGACAGTCATGTTTGTTCGCATAAACCATTTTGTGTCTCCAGTGTTCTTAACAGTCTCATTAAGCACTTCGTAAATTGGCTTTGACAGTGACTGATTCATAAGGTTTTCTGCATGTCAATGCAGTCTACAGGCTTGGTGTTTTGCAACCTTTTCATGCAGTTTGTCAGTATTGGGTTTGCTGATTGGTCTGGCAAACAAAGCTTGTCCAGTTTTACAAATTTTAGCAGTGGGAAGTTTTCCTTTTTCTTAAGCTTTTTTTGCAAGAGGTGCATCAGTAGCCAACTTTACTAACTTCAGTAAATGGAAAAAGTTTGACTGACAAGCACTGGGAATTGTCTTTAGCTTAGGGAACCACTGTTTCTTCAGCAGATAGCTATATTTTTACTTCAGACTGTTCAAATGTATTCCGTATTGAATATTCAGATGACGTGTTTGTATGGTCTTGGCTCTTGGTATGTTCTTCATCTTTGACCCCTGGGGAGGTTGATGGGGTGCTAGGAAATTCTTGCTGGAAAGCCAGGTAGCTTACAAAGAGGCAGCTGGAGAATCCACAGTGGAAACCTAATATTGCAAATAGTCAGCTGGTGAGTTAAGCAGTCTAGTAATTCAGTTGCTTGGGGACTTGGGCATCCCATCGACTCACAAGGAAGGCATTCCAGGGGGCTAGTCATCCAGTCAGGAAGCTAGCTAAAAAGGCAACTGGGAAACCCAGTATCCAGCTAATTGGGAAGACAGTTAATGGGAAGCCTAGATATCCAGGCAGCTTGGGAACCTGAATAGCTGATCAGCCTGGGTGCCCAGGGAGCATGCAGCCCAACAACAGCTCACCAGGTAGGCAGTGGGTATGTAGGCAAACCAGAAGCTGGCCAACCTGCACTCCAGCCAGCTGGGTTGGCAGGAAACCAGGGAAGTTTCAAAGAGATGAAAATATTCCTTCAGACCATTTGGATTCCATTGTATCAGCACTTCCCAATGGAAAACTTTGGTTGGAACATTTTCAACTAGATCAAATACTTACTTATCACATTATCTTCAAAATCCAAGCAATTAAATCTAGCAAATGATTTACTAAAAACATCAAAGTACTTCAATATTTTCCTCTATTTTCCTCTTTTTATCAGAGTAAATCTGGTAATTTATGGGTCAATGCAACTTTCCAAGTCAAAGATAGAATGGTAAATAAAGGGCTTTTAAATGGAATCTGGTTACAAATTTAATTATGGCTTCTGCCTCTTCATAATCTTTTATAATGCACTTTAGAATCATCTGGGGAGACAGCTATATGAGTATCTCTAATGGTTTGAGACTGAGAAATAAACTGATGTTTAGCTAAAACATGAAGGAAACCTGTCTCCATTGACTTTCATTGGGACTTAGGCTCCTAAATCAAAGTCAAGTTCTTTTCAAAATTTTACTTGAAATGTTTCCAGATTGACTTTTCCATCTCTTGTCCTAACTTCCAGAAAGCTGTTTTTGTAAATATGAAGGAAAAGGAAAAACACCTGAGACCAGCCTAGTGTAATACTACCCTTATGTCTTTATGGAAATATCTGTGACTTTATTTGCCTGCAAATGTAAAAATTATCAAACTGAATGGAAGTTGAATGTATCAACTTACACATTTCTTTTAAATAAGAATCTAGAAGACAATACTGGAATAATTTGTGGGGAAGAATACTGTTTGCCGTTCTTTACTGCTTGCAAAATGCCAAGAGAATCTCAAAGCAATAACATTTACTGAGAAAGAAAATAGGCAATAAAAGAAATGTATTGCCTGAGAAAAGGCCCAATTTGAAAAGCCTTCACCTTTTCATACTGACATACAAGTCTTCTGTATGCTTTGGTACTAAAATTTTTATTTTTTAATTTTCTTTACAAAAGCCTAGAGTGTTTCTAACCTTTTGAAAGCTGCATGAACAGAAGTGAGGGTTTTGAAAAGTTGTTTGACATTTCTCACATCTAGCTGAATTTAGCTTTTTAATAGTTACATACAATTTGTAATTTTTTTCTATTTTTGACTGAAGTTTATGCAATATTTCAATACAGTTTTCATGCTAGAGAACTCTCTTTTTACCTCTTAGGCAAAAGCATTATTCTGGAAGTCCTAATACTCTTCCTCCCACAACTTAATATTCGGATCCTCCTCAGGGCTTTTTTTTTGTGATGGTACTCAGGGGTACTGAGTACCAGCACCTTTTCTTCGCAGTGATGCTGCCCCGGCTTCTGCTGCCAGCGGCTCCAGGTCCCTAGCTGAGTACCACCACCTTTTTTCTTACAATAAAAGCACTGATCCTACTGAAACATGGTTGAAAGACTGGGAAAAATAAGAACCATACCCTGAATCTTCATCAGTTATTACAAATAAACTTTAATTGCATATTTTTAAAGTTCAAGTAAAGTTGATTTTTTTCTACCCCATTAGCCTTACATTTTCTGGATAAACTGGGATAGAGAAAGTTAAGAAGTTGAAAAAGGCACTTCCTATGATATTACCAGTCAATTGTGCACATTCAAAAGATATAGATGGTATGGAAAAATATCTGAACTTTTTGCATGTATAAACAGAACTTTTTTTTTTTTTTTTTTTTTGTTTTACCCACCTCTAGTCTACCTGCAAAGTAGTTTCCTTTATACTAACGGCAGAATAAGATGCAGCATGGACTAGAAAATGGAAAGTAATTTCTGCTGGCAATGAAATAATAGCAGTACATCCATACTCCGCCAGCTATGACTATAAAACATGATTTGAATAGCGTAGCTGTGACTCAAACTTCTGACCCTTTTGACTGTTCCCCTTCACTAATAACTGGATCATTGTCAGACTGATTGTAGTTTCAGGGGATATTCTCTGGGCATACACAGTAAGCATTACCAATACCATATATGATTTATTTTGGATTTTGCACTAAATTAAATTTCAGATTTGCTTTTATTCAGGCAATGACTGTGGTAATAATTAGGAGCTCAACCCTGCATTGGCTATGTCTACACTTGTAATTTTAAGTCGACTTTAACTAAGTCGACTTAACTAAGTTGACTTTAAGTCGACTTAGTGAGTCTACACTTAAAATTAAAGTCTACTTTGGGGGGAACTTACAAAGTTGACCTAGAGCATCCACACTGGACTCCTAGGTCGACTTCTAGGGGCTAGGGGGACCTAGGGCAGGTCCATGGGGGTAGGGGGCACCCATTGCCCACTGCCAGGAGGCTCAGCCTTTGCCCCATTGTACAGGTACAATGGGGTAAAGGGGGACAGGGACCCTGGCAGGGCATAGGGGCAGGGTGGGCAGGGCTCTGCCCTGCCCTTTGGGGGGGCATGCCAGGCTCCCCCTGTGCCCCCCCTGGCAAGGAGGGCATTGGTGTAGTCCTGGGGTAGCCCTAAGTCGAATTAAAATGAGGTGTTATAAAGTCGACTTAATTTTTATAAAGTCAACTTTATTTTCCTTAAGTTGACTTGAGCAAGCTGCTTAAGTCGACTTAAGGAAACTGTAGTGTAGACGCAGGGTAAATTAAGTCGACTTAAGCAAGCTTAAGTCGACTTAATTTACAAGTGTAGATGCAGCCATTGTGCTGAGCAATTACTTTAAGTGCGAGACACTCTCAAATCCCATATTCCATTAAAGCGAAATGCACTCAGCACTTCTTAGCATTATTTAGTACCTTGTTGGACTAACAGAAGGTTTAATCCAAAATCCATGCAGTTTCCTACTGACTTCCATGGATTTTAAATAAAGCCTAAATGCAAGAAGGTATTTATGTACTGATTTTTAACCATCAGAAGATGATAAAGGAAAAATTCCAATAAAAATGCATTAAAATTCTCTTAAGGTCTGTGTTATATAACTCTTAAAGAAATGGGCAATTAAATTGAAATGCTCCAACTGTCCTGTAATGCTTAAAGACATGTCTACAATTGGTGTGACTTCAGAGCATGTAGACATACCTGAGCTAGTTTTAATCTCGCTAGTTTGAAAATAGTGAAATTTTAGCAGCAGAGGCAGCGTGCTAGGTGCTCATTTACATACTCAGGGTTCCAGACTGGGTAGTTTATAGTGCCATCTGTGCTGATTCAGCTTCACTGCTTTTGTTACTTGAGCTAGCTAGAGTAACTAGTTTGGGCATGTCTACATCAGCTGCAGTCACAGCTCTGACTGCACTGTACACATTTGCTCATGTCACATTTGATTGCTGATTCAGGAGAGCACTTATACACAATCTTAAATCCCATTAACACTTGCTTCTGTGTTTTACTGAGTAAGGATGCTTTCTAGAATTGGACCTAAAGCATATCTTGTACATATGTATTAGAGAACGAGTTGTATAGCATATGTTGAATATACATATACATTTTATTTCCTTCATCTTAATATTCCCTGAATATAACTTTTAGTGAATGAAGAGAAAAATAGCTTTTGTACATATACTGTCATTGTAAAACTTCCACTCTTCTGTCCTTTTAGAATAACAAATAACCCTACATAACTAATAGTAGTTCTACTACAGGAAGAGACATTGTCATATTCATAAATACCCACAATACAAGTAGCATCCCAGGGTAGATAGCTTTCTTTCAGTAGTGTGATAAAATGTTCTCATCATGGGCAATATTTATTGCCAACGTCTCTGGAGAGATGATTAAAATAAGAGAAGAGCAAATGAGTGGGCCCAGAAAATACCTGCTGTGCTTGTTTCATAAGCTTGCCTGCTTTAGTTTAAAGTACAGTATATTAATTTGGGATCTCTGAAGATTTCATTCTCCAAAATTTGTTTTTGCTTTCTGATCATTCTAGTGTGTGGAGCACAACAACTGAAGAAATAAACAAAGCTTCATCTCTTAGCATTTTTTTCTAAACTCTTTATTAGAATAATCCATGCTACAACCTCATCAGACGCCATTGGGTTCCCCTAGACTGTTTCTATGCTGCTTCCTTATGAAAGGCGCTTCATTATTGTTCACACCTGTGGCAAATCAAATCAGCATATACATATATATGGTACATTATTTACTTTCGTACTAAATAAAGAACAAAGACTATGGCATGGCACAGTCTTTTTTTTTTTTTTTTTTTTAAGTTGAACAAAAAGCTTTTTTGATTTATTGTTAGTCTTTCAGAAGGGCAGGTGACATTTCCTGCAACACTGACTTTAATTCATAATCCCCTTTTGGCAAGCCAAGGAGAATTACAATTTGAACAATTTTCACAGTTAGGCTCTCTACAAGGATGAAATGTTGTGGAGAGCTTCACATCAGCCAAAACAGTAAAAATTTCCCATTGCCGATTTTCTTTTTGTATTTTGAAGTTGGCCTCTGAGCACAGATTTGATTCACACCATTTAAAAATAAATCTGGTGTCTGCAAAGCAGAAAATTCAGCTGTGTTGTCATGGTATCACTATTTCCATTTTTACACTCAAAGATAACTGAAGCTCCTATAGTGAGGTACAGATTGTTACTTCCTTATTTAAAAGCTTTGGTGTTTTGTTTTGTTTTCATTTTTAAATGTACACACTGTCTTACAGTTACATTATAATGACTTCTTCAATATTTCTTTTATGGGACTTTTCAAAAAGTTTCCTGAATAGGATCAGATATTTGTTTCTAACAATATATATGTTGCTCTGCATGAGATGTAATGTAAGTGGCCACCTCTCCCTGTCCACCTGGGAGGGAGGCCATGCCCTCTCACAGTGGTATATATATGGGGCTGAAGCTCAAAGGGGAAATTAACACTTAAAATGGGTAATCACCAGACAATATATGGCACAAAGCCCTCAGGCAATCTATTACTCCTGGCCCTTGGGCAGCGCAAGTAGACAGTCCGAGGGGATTCTGGGCCCTTTAGCTAGGACAGATCCATGTAGCAATCTAGGTTCTGGGTACTTAGGCAGGGACACAACAGAGAGTGATCTATAGATCTGGGACCTCTAGGCCGTGGCAGAGCAAAGAACAATCTATAGCTCTGGGCCCTTAGGCAGCAACAGAGCAAACAGCATTCTATAGCTCTTTGGAGAGGGTTGCCACCTCAGAGGTAGGGTTGGCAGTGAGGAGGGGTGGGGAACTCGTCCCCACACAATTCTGCTGAGTCCCAGCCCACAGCCTTCCCAGTTGAAGAGTATTCTGCCACTAGGTCAGTGAGGCTCCAGCTGAAATTCACTAACGCAGCTCCAGGCCACAATCCAACTGACTATTGTCTGATTCCCCAGGGCTTTTTCCTACCGCCCCTTCCCAATGGTACCTGGGTCTCAGAGTTGCCATCTGATGCCCCAGGATAAACCATAAGCAGTAATCCCAGCACCAACTCAGTGTTGCAGAGCATGGGCAGCCCCAGGGTCAACTCCAAGCCCCAGGGAGCAGGAACTCTAGAGGCTCTGCAGGCTCCTCTAAAATGGTTGGGTTTAGGTTTCAATGACGAGGAAGAGTCATCCTTCTCCCCCAGCAACTCTAGCCAATCTGAGCTAGAGGGATCACCTCTTCTACTTCCTTTCCCACCCCAGTGTTTCTGGTGGGAGGGATGATTGTTCTGGCTCTTCTCACCTCTTCCCTGTCCATCTCTGAGAGAGGCCATGCATCCTCATTACAGAAGATCAAAATGTCATTGGTCTTAAAACTTTGTGCATTAAAATTATATGAATGTTTACTATCAACATAAAGTAGAGACAGAAATGTTACAGTAGAGCTGAATCTTCATTAGTCCCTATCCTGTCATTTCACTGACAATACCACATTTGCTGCAGTATGTAGCCATATAATGTTGGGTTAAAGATGGAGTTTGAACCTGAATTACCGAACACATGAGGTTAGAAGATTGATCTTATTTAGATGTAACATTTAGTATCTCTTTCTATATTCACTTTCTGGTTAGGGTTTAAAATAATAAAGAAACAATGTCAATTATAGTACTTACAGGCAAACTTGTTTAGGAAAAGAAAATAGGAGCCCAAATATTAGTCCTGTTCCAAATTGGGTTCCTTTGTAAAACTGGAGGAGTGGGGAAAGGCTAAGCACCCAAAGTGTTCAAGTTCACTTCAGATGAGTTTCCCAAAATTCAGATGTTTACCTGGGTCGTAGCCTAACTATTCTAGGCTGGAAAGTCGATAAATATAAACCTCTCAGGAAAAACAAAATCTCATCCTCTCTGGTCTCAGCAAGTGTACAAATAAAAATGATAGAATATTAATATAAATATTTAATCCCTGAAAAATATTTCTGTTTATGTTGTGCTTTAATTTGTGTTGAAAAGTTGAATCCTATTTTATCCATAAGGTTCAACTATCTCTATAACAAATCTTTCAAATGTGATAATTTGTTTACTCATCTTTCATTCTTTGAGTCTGCTTTTCAACCTCACTTATGCTAGTGGAAATCAGAAATGACAATCAACTTGTGAGACTTATGCAAGTGTGAGAAGAATCAGATCCATTTTATATTATTGTTATATCTTGTATGGCAGGGAAGTTTTTAAATATCTACATATGGGAATCTTATGCAGAGTTAAAAGATCACTGAATAATGTAGATACACATCACATATCACAGGGCACAGGCAATAAACTTTTTATTTTTACTATTTAATCCTTTTAATTTAAAAACTAATAAAAGACTATTAATTATATTTGAAGCATCTTTATCATACAAGACCGCCCCTGCATACAGTTATATATTCTGAGGTAGCTGTCATTCTGGAAATGTGCTGTGTGGTTTCTAAAGTTAAAATTCTCCTCTGTATTTCTTTTTTGCCACAACTACAGGTTGAACTCCTGGACCCTTTGAAGACAATGGTAAAGGTTCCAAGGTCACCCTGCCATGTTCTTCTCCCACTCCACATATGCTACTGCCTTCATGAAACAATAAGAGAGGAGAATTTTGCCTTAACTTTGCACATCAATTTGAAATATTTTAACTATTCAGATTGGTTATGTGAAGCTCTTCAGATAGCAAGATAGTCACTTTGTAAACTCCAGTTCATCAAAACACCTAAGCACATGCTCATCATTAAGATGGGCTTAAGTCCTGTTAAAGTCAGTGAGATTTAAACACATGCTTAAAATTATGGACATGCTTAAGTGCTTTGCCGAAGATAGATGATGTGATCAATTTGAGTCTTAACAATGCAGTACTTCTAGAATGAGATAACACATGCTCATTTTCAGGTAAAAGAAAATGGTTATAAAGACTTTATTTCATATTTATGCGACCTAAACAAGAGGGGTTTTAATAGAAAAAATGACAGACCCTAACTGCAACAGTACAATTACTAGCCACTATTTGAATCGTTTAAAAGAAAAAAAATCATTACAAGTTTGTGCGAGACTCTAATTTTTTAATTAGTGTTCAATTTCAAATCATAATTGACATAATTTGTGATATTATAAAATCACTCATGTGAGTCACTTGAGACTAAAAATAATGAATCAATCAGACTATAATATAAATTTAGAACTGAGTTTAGTTATTACTAGGAAAACCAATTAACGTTTCACTTCAATCTTTAAAAACAGTTACCACTCAAAATAGATGTTTTTATTAAGCAATTCTCCTTAGTTATTTTGTTTGATATGATCCAGTACACGTACAATATAAACAAAAAGTGTAAGTAAAAAACCCCCAAATGACTCAACATGTGTAGGTTAATTGTAAAGCAGGGCAGCTACGTACTTCCTTCTGCAAGTTATCTATATACCAAGATGGTTAGAATAGGAATGAAATTGAATAACGTATTTAAGAAAGGGCAAGAGAATATTTTTGATGAACTAAAGAGGACTTATTTACATGCTGATACGGAATAGCCTTAGATTGAAATTTAGAAATATCAGTAGTCATAATCCCTACATTGGTTTTAGAAATGGATCTCTTAGCTGTGAAATTCTGATCCAGATTTAAGTTTGGATTTTGAACCTACCCAAAGGTTGGGAATGTTTGAATCTTGGATTTTAGTTTAGCCATATCTCTATGTGGAATTGAATAGGTCTAGTCTAGAGTGAACTTTTAATATGAAAAGCTTCTTGCATCTGTAGTTTTGTAATTTATTAGGCTAATCAAAGGAATTTGAAAGGTGTAATTATTATTTTGCCAGCGTCCAAACTCAAAAAGAAACAAAGAATATAGATAATAAAATACAACTGCAAACGCTTAAAAATGAAAGTCAGATAGCTTCACTATACACTTTTAAAATTCATTTTTGTAACTAGTACACAAATACTTTAATTGCTCTTTATACAGAAAGTTGTCTCAGCAAGATCTTGTGAGGAGCAGTAGTTTTGGAGCTCCATCCAGCAGAAATGTGGTGGGACTTTCAAAACGCTTTGTAAAAACAAGAGTCCTGTGGCACCTTAAAAACTAACAAATTTCTTTGGGCATAAACTTTCAAGGGCTCCAATCCTCTTCGTCAGATCTTGCATCTGACGAAGTGGGTTGGAGCCCATGAAAGCTTATGTTCAAAGAAATGTGTTAGTTCTTAAGGTGCCACAGGACTCTCTTTTTCGCTGTACACAGACTGACACGACTACCCCTCTGGAAATTAAAACCCCTTTGTAGATGCTGATTATAAAGGTCAGTCTTTTGTGGGCGGAGCTTAGCCCAGTACTTAAGGGAGAAAATAAAAATAATGAATGTTTCTAACACAAGAGTAACAGAATTACTTGCTGAAGCTTTAACAGCAGATGATTATAAGTGCAGTAAAAATGTCCTGCACTAGATTTACAAAGGTATTTAGTGAGGCTGAACAGAAAACAAGAATTCAGTTACACAATAATTATGGAGGTTTCAAAATTAGTTATTGCTGAGCAACAGAAAGGAAATCAAAACCTTTTGGAATTTTTTGGGGAAAAAATGCCCAATGCACCCCAGAATAGACCTAGCTGAGTGATGAAATCATTCACAGGGATTTGGTGGACACCTAGGTTAAAGTCCCTGCAGTACCTCATTCAGGGCAGGTGTTTTAACTTAGAACTCATGCATCAGTTCCCTAACCACTAAACTAACTGAACTTGATACAATACTGCAAAAAGTTCCAATTTTGACCCCCCCCCCAAATTACCAAATTAAAAAAAAATAAAAATTGCCAAAAATTTACCAAATTTTGCTTGCACAAAAAAAGTTTTATCAAAAAATTCCTAACGATCTCTGGTATTTAGATGATTAAAGCTACAGATAGATGCCTAGTGGGATTTATAAAAGTGACTGAGTTAGGCATCAGACTCCTGTGGCACTTTTAAAGACTAACAGATTTATTTATTGCATGAGCTTTCGTGGGAGAAAATCCCACTTCGTCAGACGCTTTGAAGATAGGAAAGTTACAGAGTGGGAGGAAATTAAATGCAGGGGAGTGTATGACATAGCATCAGGTCAGGCTGTAACAGCAAATCAAAATAGGTGTTAGGATTCAAAACACTGGGGAACAGCACATAGAGGAGGGGGAGGTCAAATCACTTGTAATGCGAGAAAAATCCATAGTCCCTGTTTAACCCCAAGACAACTGAGTCAAATTTGCATATAAATTCGAGTTCTGCAGCCTCTCTTTGAAGCTGTGATTTGTTATTCATCTGTTTCAACACAGCTAGTAACAAGTCGTCAAGGGAGTGAGCAGGGAGATTGAAGTGTTCCCCTATTGGTTTTGTAGTGTTGCAATTTCTGATGTCAGATTTGTGTCCATTTATTCTTTGGCTCAGAGCCTGACCTGTTACAGCCTGACCTGATGCTATGTCATACACTCCCCTGCATTTAATTTCCTCCCACTCTGTAACTTTCCTATCTTCAAAGCGTCTGACGAAGTGGGATTTTCTCCCACGAAAGCTCATGCAATAAATAAATCTGTTAGTCTTTAAAAGTGCCACAGGACTCTGTTGTCTTTCTACAATAGACTAACACGGCTACCCCTTTGGAATTTGAGTTAGGCATGTAACTACCATAGATTTGGGATTTTGCATAGCATAGTTTCCTGCGGCCAAACACTTTTGTAACTCCACTAACTGTGACAGGTGGAGAAGAAAGATTTGCTCCACAGTTTGATTGGTCTATTTTGGTTTTTGGATTAGAAAATACACTTTCTTTTCTTCACCTCTGCTCACTTCTCTTTTTAACAGATGCTATTTTATTTTAACAAAATGAAAATCCAAATTCTGTTCTCGGATTCATGCACTCAGGGCTCATTGTTGCCTGTGTGAGTTTGTGACACAGAGACTTCTTGACAAAGGGTCCCTGGTTCTTTCTAAATGGCTCTCACCTCAGCCCTGACAAATTCATTTCACCAAAAACATATCTTATAGGATATTTTAGGACATTTATCCATAAAGGGGATCATGTGAGGTGTCTACAGGAAGCTCGTACCTTGTCATGGCTCATTCATTGTGAGGTGTATGTATGGGTAATATTTAAGAAGCAGTGTATTTATATTGAAAATATTTTTTATGGACTTGGAATAGATGCAATGAGCCTGGGCATGGCCCATCGAAAAACTTGGGAGTTGCCACTCCTGCCTAATAAGCTGGCGAATTAATGCAAGGCTCAAATGATCAATCTTCCCCCCCTCTCCCGCTGCCCCCCACAAAGCTATCACTGGAAGATGATCAGAGGGACTACCACATAATCAAAACCTCTTAGAGGTGAAAAGGAACATTACAACTGACAGAGCTTCATTCTGATTGTGAATAGAAATCAAAGACTGCATGTTTACAGAGCGCAGGGAAAGACACCCAAGACTGATTCACTGAAAGAAATCCCTGGCAGAGAGAAGTCGTTTGATGAATGTTGGATCCTGGTTTGAGGAAGCCAGGGAGCTTTGTACTTGACTGAACTTTTAAAAGAAAATATACTATATTACATAGCAAATTTAATTATTAATATATGTGGATCCTGGTTTCAGTTTTATGTTTGTTTTGTGTTTTAATCACTCATTTTCAAGATTTTCTTGTTTCCAGCTAAATCTATTTTGTTTTAAATAAAACAAAAGAAAGTTTATCATAAGTGCTCACTGGAGCAGTCATTTGAGGTAAAATAAATAAATAAATGCTGGTACACTGCACATTTGGATGTGGAAGATCTGGAATTTCTGTGAGAAGTCAGTGTTAGGGGGCAGATATAGGGGAAAGATTCAAATGTTTTTGATGACTGGTGTGCATCTACTGTTAACTTACAAGGAGAAATCATGGTTGGCATAGTTCAGAGGACGATGCTTGAGTGCTGAGAACTGTCACAGAAAGCTTCCTATGTCATGTACATTTAAAAATAGACATCATCAGACAGATCCATTTTCAAATTACTGGACTCAGAGGGGTTCCTAACAAATTATGCTCTTGATTAAACTTCGAACTCACTGAACTGGTGAAAGAATTAGACTGTTAATATTTACCCTCCTGTAAATAGCTTTTGAAAAAAACCTTGAGCATTTTTTCCAATAGATTTTACAAATCCTGCATTATATTCCACCATGAAAAAATAGTCTTCTTACCATACTTTTACATTTACTAGTACATTGCAAGTTACTTGTAGTATATTCCACACTAAGTATATTACAAATATATTAGCTTCTATGCCAAGTTCTAGTCTGGAGTGAATTTTACAGCCTAGTTATAACCCCAGAAAATATGAGTTTATAATGAAAATGCTGACAGACTCCTAACTCTACCCACTAAAAGCACTTCTGGAATGATTTGTTGTGCTATGAAAAGGCCACTTTAAAGTTTTCTTCTGATGTTTTTTTTCTTCTATAATAAGTAGAGGGCTCATTTGAGAAGGTAAGGTTTGTGAGTAATAACAAACTTGTCCTTGCACTAACAGGGAGCTTTCAAATCTGCATCAAGCAAAAACCACTTTCTACCCTGAAATTAAATTCAGTGTAATCAGCTATTTCTCTTGTGGATGATGTCATATGATTTGTAACCCTTCTCCCAGTTGGCATTGATACCAACAAGAGCTGGGTACAACATCTAGGGTTATCTTTCTACAATACATCCAAAACCGGCTTGAGTCCCCACCCAGACACCTTGGAAATTACCCCCTTCCAGGCACCTCCAAAGGACAATACTTCGCCTCTTGCAAGCACAGAATCTGAGTGCTGTTTTTTTTTTTAAGACTGTTCAATAAAAGGAGAGAAATAACTCAGCATTAATTTGGGAAAACAGCACAAGCATGATTCATAAGCATAAAACTATGAGCAACCCCCCCAACCCATAAGTATCGTGGGCAGCGTCCTCTGCCTCTCCCCACTTACAGTAGTTGCCCTTCGTCAGGGATGTCCTAGAGTTCAGCGGAACATCTGACCAAATTCACCTAACTGGAGAGGAAGGGGGGTAAGAAAGCACCTTGCTTGTGTTACTCTGCTGGCCACCTTACTTGCCACTCTGTTGGCTGCTTGTTGCTCTATGGTCTGCCCCTCCAGCCACCCTGCTGCACACCATCACCTTCTGCTACCTTCTCCACCATGACCTCTGTGGGTTAGTGTACTGAGGTTCCACCCATCTCCTAGTGATTGTCAGTTCTTAGTGAGCCAACCTCAGTGCTGAAGCTGGGCAGGAGCACTAACTTGCAATAGATAAATTTAGCTCTAGCCAGCACTTACCAATACAAAAGAATTCTAATAAAGTTTTAATTAGCTTTATCTTTGAAGGGAGAAGGAGGGTTAAATCATGCCCAGACATCTTAGGCATTCCCCACACTTCCAGACAGGAATACCTGTCCCTACTCCCAGTCTCCTTCACCGGGCGCTGGCACCTAAGCCCCTTATTTAGCCAGTTCGATTTACGTGATGGATGGTGACACTTCAATCAGAACAGGCTAAGCACAGGTCTGCTGCCCTTTGCTCATATAATAATGAGAATATTTCATTACCTACATACTTAACACTAAAGTGATATGAGCCCAACACCAGCCAAAGGGATCATTTGGGCAAAGTGGTACAACCATGCTGAGCAACTAAGCTCATCCAAATACAGTTTTGCTCTGATGCCTGTTTCCCTTCCTGTAACCAGCTTGGCAGGGAGGGCTCATTCAGACCCTGCTTACAGATTAAATGTTGCCTGTTGAAACTGGATATGAGTTTAAACAATGACTACGGAAGGGAATACTCTGGAAATACAGTGCTGCTACTGCCTTTCCTAACAGCCTGGCCTGCTTTGTGAACCAGGAAACCACAAGTGTTTTTTTTTTCCAATCCAGCCAGAGGAAGCCAGAAAGTCTAACTGAAGTTTTGGTGGTTTTTTGTTTAAATATTGGGAAGGAGGGCTGAAGGGGAGAAGACTGCAGTTGGCATTTCAGGCTTGATGCCAGATTTTGTACTTTTACATAGGGAAATAATGTATAAAGAGTTTGGGAGTTTATGACACTAAAACCACTGATCCCATTCAATACAAAGTTTAACTCATTTCAGGATTGTTCAACAATTTCTCAGGCTTTTTTTTTTTTACCCTGTGTCTTCAGTGCGTAAAGGATTTACGAAGGACATGCAGAAGTTTAATGAATAAGCCACATGCATTTTCAGTTTCGCACCATTTCCATTAATCTAAAAATCTATTTAATACTTGAACTCCATAGCTGATCCCTAACTACAGTTGTTATCAATTTGAGTCTTCTGGAACTTCGTATGCTGTACATAAACCAGCAATCGGAGATAATAAATCAAAATAGAATACCCTGTTATGTAATTTCCCAAACCACTTATTAAAATCTCTTTTATGAAATATAGAACAGAAAATGTCTATAGCATTCGGATGATGTTATAATCAATTAGCCTTGTCTTTCCTGTTTACCTGTAGAGTAATTTATTTTTTTTCTCCATGTGATAGCTGAAAATACTATCATTAATATAAAACTTTGTATGAAATAGATGTCCTTTACAACAGTCAGTTGGAGTCACTAAAGGATGAAACTATTACCAAAGTGTTTCATAAACCAACCTGTTTCTGCAAATATAGTCATCATATATATTTCCCTTATAAAGAAATATTACAGTTATAATATAGAAACACTGTATTGAATAACAACACCATTGCTAATGGTGTCAGAAGATAGAAAGTTTTGGATACACAAAACTTTTGGTTAACCAATTACTTTAGCACCTTCCAAATGAAAGGGTTTCTTTCAGTAAAATATGATGTTATATTTTTGATAGTTGTTGGGACTGGAATTCTCTCTGATAAGGCTGCATTTGGTGGCTGGCAATTCCTCAATTTAGAGCTGCAATATTCACAGGGCTAGCCCAATAGATTGAATATTGGGGGTCAGAATTGCACAAGGAATATGGGTGACCTTTGACTGAGTTTCAGCCCTGGAAAGGACTTTGAATGTTATTCACTGATTAAATCATCAGTTTCCCCACTATGAACTGAGAACTCACAGGGTGCATAACAAGAACGCTGATCCATTGCCTTCACCAGTATCCTGGCTACCTATGCTAAGTAACATCACTTCTCTGCACCCCTGTCATGAGGATGTGATAGACAGAATGGGTTGAGAAGATCAGTGCAAACTCATGCTTACCATTAACCACAGACATTTCTAAGCACGCTGGTGTGCCCACTTGCCTTGCTCTTATTTCTCTGTGATAACATAGAATCATAGAAAATAAGAGTTGGAAGGGACTCAAAAAGGTCATTTAGTCCAATCCCCTGCTCAAAGCAGGATCTACCCCAACTAAATCATCCCAGCCAGGGCTTTGTCAAGCCAGGCTTTAAAAACCTCTGAGGATGGAAATAATGGAGATGTACATGTGGTATGTAAAATGATCTGCAAATGACAGCAGAAACCTGTCTTTTATAGTTGATCCAACCATGTATGTGCCTGGTTCTGATATGCCACACTACTCATGGGACCTTTTGAAACAGTTTTGAAGTCACATATCATTGACATCTGCCCGCTAACAAGTTTTAATGGTGGTCTGAGAGTTCTGAACTTTGCTGCTGCTGCTGCTGCAAATTGGCTTAGCATGTTCCGCATATGGTAAAAGTACACTGGAATTATTAATATGGGTGGGATTTTCAAAAGCACATGAATTTGGCCTGGCTCTGCCATCAATGTCAGTTGAATTTTTGACTCTTTATGTCAGAAGGAACAGGGATCGGCTGATGCTAAACACTTTTGAAAATCCTTACCATATTTCTTTACTTATTGGCAGATGTTCCAGGCATGTCATGTAAATTGAATAGCCTGGGATCAATGTTCAGAGTATGGGTGGAGCTTTCAAAAGCATCTAAGTGACCTAGAAGCATGTGTCTCACTGAATGTTAATGGAACTTATGTTCCCACAGTACTGAAGCTTTTTTAATATTCCACTTTCTATCACTGTTCTTTATGTATTTGTATCAACAAGTATGTTAGCACTGGCTGTTAGCACTAATTTTAGTTAGTTCGAATTAACTTAATTTGAACTAGGAATGCTTAGTTCGAATTAGCAATCCCCATTCATTTCAATGGCTAGTTAGTTCGAACTAAGAAATTAGTTTGAATTAACATGGCAACATTGGTTAATTCTAACTAGTTAGTTCGAATTAACCCTTTAGTTCGAATACCCTATTTGAACTTATTAGTTCAAATTAAGGAAGCCCTTAATTCGAACTAACTAAAGCCTAGTGTAGCCATGGCTTTAGTTAGTTCGAATTAAGCCTCCTTAATTCGAACTAACTTGCCAGTGTAGACATAGCCTATGATTCTACAGATGGCACTTGATCCTGCCATGAATGCAGGGGGCTGGACTTGATGACCTCTCATGTTCCCTTCCCATTTCTATGATTCTATAAATGGATAGCTATTTGTAATCATAGATGTATTTCCTGTGTTTTGGGAGGGAAAGTTACTAGTTTTATATTCAATTGGAGTGGAAGAATAATATTATAATTTTCTACTAACTCTTATCAAATGACAACAGAGTCCTGTGGCACTTTTAAAGACTAACAGATTTATTTATCGCATGAGCTTTCGTGGGAGAAAATCCCACTTCGTCAGACGCTTTGAAGATGGGAAAGTTACAGAATGGGAGGGCTACCCCCTTGGAATCTTATCAAATGGTGAGCTTGCCACATTTGTAGACCCAATATATTTGTGTAACTTTGGACAGTGTTTTAGCATGATGATGATGGTTATTTGTTTATGGTGCTCACAGCAGGGTTAGGGGCTTTCTAGACACTCAAGAAGTCCCTGACTGAGAAGCTTACAATCTAAGAACAGTTGAACAAACAGACATAGGTTAGCAAAAGGCAACAGTAAATAGTAATCTTTTTAATACAAGCTAATTCACTGGCAGCAACAAATCAGAAATAGATCTTTAAAAGAGACTTAAGGTCAAAAGTGGCAGAGCATAAGCAACTGCAGTGATGAGATCATGAAGGTGATTGTTTAAGAAACTGACAAATGTACAGATGAGCGTAACAAGAATGACATACTGGAGAGTCCACAGGTGTCAAAAACTTGTCCAGGGAGAATTAATATAAGGGACAGAGTTATGTACTGTTGAAAAAGAGGAGAGAGTCTTGAATTTGATGAGTTATCAAATGAGGAACCAGTAGAAGTTAAGGGGAAGAGTGACAAAAGAGAATTCATAGATAAGGAAGATAGTTTTAGCCACTGCATTTTGTACATACTAGAGGAGGTGAGAGAGGGGGATTGCGGGGGGGGGGGGGGGGAGGGAGGCAGGTGCAACATGTTTTATATATGTTCTCCCATTTGGCCTTATGTTTTAGAGCATGTAAACTTTTGTCTCATCAACCAAGATTTCATAAATCTGATCATTTTGTGGAAGATAATTTTTTGTTTCTTTGGTTTTTATTTGGCTAATGAAGAGTTCAATAGGAGACATTTGTCTCTTTATTATGTTCCAGATTATGTATTGTGCATGTATCTCATTTGTAAATATTGAGTATTTTACTTAATGGCATTTCTCCTTGTTCATTCATTGTATTTCAAATGCACTTTTCCCCACCCTCCCATATTTCAATCCAGCTGGCTCTCATATTATTCTATTCTCTCAGTCTCTATTAAAGCTAGGAACAGTAGGAATTTTGGTTGTTTTAAAGATGTGTAATTCTACTTTTCCTATATCAGCCTCCATATTCTTAATGTTGTGTCATTGAGGGACTTTTGTGGTGATGGTTGTAAAAGAGAAGGTATGCACAAAGAATGAGGTCTGATTGTTCACTTGCTAACAATTTAATCTTTGGTCTTCTTCCAGTTTGCTCCGTTAAATATTATAGTTTTGTGATAGCCTAATATTTGGCAAAGTTCAGTTGGGGAATTAGTAGAATTTTGTGCTGTATCCTGGACCTGGAACCTTGGATGGAAAACAAGATATGTAACTAATGCAATGCAAGAATTAACATTTTAAAAGCCAAAGGAAACTACATTATTTTTTAGTAAAATTAAGGACCACTTTTTTCTTTAGTATAGTACAAGTTGGCCCAGGGTTTCATAGTTAGACACGCAAATACACAGCTCTGTAGGCAAAAAGGCTGCATCTACACTTGTAAATTAAGTTGACTTAAGCTTGCTTAAGTCGACTTAATTTACCCTGCGTCTACATTACAGTTTCCTTAAGTCGACTTAAGCAACTTGCTTAAGTCGACTTAAAGGAAAATAAAGTCGACTTAATGAAAATGTACAAATGGACAAAGGCTGAGCCCCCTGGCACTGGGCAAGGAGTGCCCCCCCCCCCGCCTCCCTGGACCTACCCTAGGTCCCCCTAGCCCCTAGAAATCAACCCAGGCATCCAGTGTGGATGCTCTAGGTCGACTTTGTAAGTTCCCCCCAAAGTAGACTTAAAATTTAAGTGTAGACTCACTAAGTCAACTTAACTAAGTCGACTTAAAGTCGACTTAGTTAAGTCGACTTAGCTAAAGTCGACTTAAATTTCCAAGTGTAGACATAGCCAAAGAGTTTTGTGTATGCAATGTATTGATTTCCACATATTACCGTATTAAAGGCAACATTTTAAATCCCCAAAAGTATGGCCCACTCCTGAAATCTAAGTGGTACTTTTATCTTGACAACCTGCAAGTGTCACAGTTCAGGGCAACTATATCTGATTTTCTCCTCAGTTCTCGGGCACAAGCCACCCACTCTTAAGCTTTTGGCTCTCTAGGCAACCACCTCTGTCGGCTGGAGTCACTTATCTCTCTCTCCCTTCTGAATGGGTATCTCCAGGTTGCACAGTTACTTGGTTTCACTTTATTATTCCCAGCACAGACAGGTTGCCCAGGATACCTGCTTTCTCTTCAGAGACAGTTAACAGATGTAATGGCTACAGTTATAAGGTACCTCAGATCACTTCCTATGCAAGCCTATTTTATTCTTCAGGTACAAAGCACTACAGAGAAAACATATTAAATAATTAAAAACCTACACACCTATTTTGACTTTTAGCAGAGTTAACCCCAACACAAAAAACATGTTCTGGAAGGAATAATCTTTCAACACACCATCCAAACAGATGCCTTGTGGTGACAGGTTCATCACAGCTTAAGCTCAGAACAAGCACAATGATAATACGTTTCATGCAATTCAGGGGGTCTCTGATCTGGAGTATGTAGTAGCAGGTAATAAGCAGGAAATGGGTTTTCCTCCCCAGGGAAAGCTTGTAAAAAGGGGGGTTTAAAGTGCATCATCTGCATTTCCCAGAAAAAAAAAATTCCTAAGAAATCTACTTCATATATATTGTTCCTTTTTTTAAAAAAAAAAATAGATCCTAATCCGTTCCAGAGGTTGTATTAGTCAGACTCCCACAGAAGGCTGGTATATACATGCAATTCTATATTAACACATATACAATCACATTTTTATATAATTGACCCAAAGATGTGAAACTTTAATTCAGTAAAATGTAATTCAGTTAAATAAAGCTCATCCAGGCTATTGCAGGATGTCAGTCTGTTACAGTAGTTTCTTCCATTAGCTTGAATATCTTAATTTATAATGAGTTTGTCACTGCTGATTTCCTATGAGTTTTGATTTCTTGTTACCTGAGGCCTTACATTCTAGAAGCCTTCTATTGTTCCCTGCTCACATGCACCTTGTTTAACGTCCACCCCCGGGGTGTTATTCATCAGGGGTTGTGGCTGGACTGTGGGTTCTTGGGCCGTCGGGATAATAGCCCGACTCTTATCCGGTGACTGGGTGGAGGCCTTTACAGTTACATCAGGGGTCATACAGAGGAAATGATAGAGGATTGAACCGATCCAGCCGGCAATCCATGAGGGTATTAAGAGGACCAAGCACTGTTTCCATAGGGGAAGTGCAGAGAGAGTGGGGAGAATGAGGAGGATTATTAAGAGGGTAGGAAGTACCAGAAAGACAATTAATAAGAAGAGATATTTATTCATGATTACACAAGTATTTATTTATGAACTTATAAGAACTAAAACAGAGAGCCTTTAAGAGGACTTTAAGAATTGGTTTAGACGTCTACCTTATATTATACCAACAGATAAGCTGCAGCAAGACTTAAAGAGGAAGTGTACACATAAATCACGGTTTTATTAAGGCTAACTATATCTTATTATTATGACTAACATCCCTCTACTCCTTGGGAACGGGGTGCTAAACTACTTATTCCCTAATCCTAGTCCTGAGCCCCCCTATTCTTTTGGGAAACAGGAATCTAAACTAGTTACAATTAACTATATGAACCAGCCTTCACCGAGGTCTTTGATATAATTTTATACTCACCAAACTTTCACCAGCGTGTCAGTCTTGTTACTGCTCAAGTGCTGGAGACCTTAACCAGGACGGGTACCGAGGAGAGTGAGGGTGGATAACCGGGGTATAAGAGGATGGAGAGAGGCTTCAGGGGAAGGTAGAGGGTAGAGAGGTACGGGGGGGGGGAGTTGGAGGATATTAGGGGTCCAAGGTCTCAGGAGGAGGGAGAGGGTGACGAGGGAGAGAGGGTGGATAGCGGGTACCGAGGAAAGTAGGTAACGAGGGAATTGGGGTGGAGAGTAGGCAACGAGGAAAGCGGGTAACGAGGGTACAAGAGTGTCCTTTGGTCTTAACAGCCTTCTGGATCACTCAGGGAGGATGCGCGCCCACCTGCCTCTCTCAGGGAGGTGATAGAAGTTATAGGGTTCTTGCAAGGTGCGTTGAGGTTTTCACACCTCTTGCATGAAGCTGTTCCCATACATACTTATTTATGGGTATAGGACTCGCATTCCTCGTGTGGGCAACTTGAGCGCCGGCTGAGTTCTTGGTATAGGCCCTTGTGGGCTGTGACTCGAGTGACAGCTGAGTTCTTGGTATCAGGTTCAAGTGAGCTGATGTAATTTTGACCTTTGAAGATTGGTTCAGGCTTGGGCCTACTCTTGCTAACTCTTAACTATACTATGATTAAAACATATTCCCATTATCTATACCCACTTTCTACATTCCCATTTAATCAGCAAGTTTCTGGGCTCATATTACCATGGCTTCTTTCCTGATGCCATAGATTTTATAATCATACCAGGTCTCCTAGAAGATATTTCATGTTGGATTTTCTGTAATTAGAAATAAATAATGATTTTATAACTGCACAGAAATTTTGTTAGCCTGATTATTTTTGGTCTCTCTAATAAGTACTGTCAGGTTTTTAATTGCCTGGATAAATAGGAGAGGACACAGGATAAGTTGGACAACCATCGCTCACAGCTTTCTGTAGTTTAAATACATCTGAATTAAGAGTGTTCACACTGATCTATACCTTTGGGAATGATTAGAGTGTTCTAATCTGAGTGATATGTTTAAGCTGACACCACACATTATTCAAATATTTTAATTTACTCTGTCAAAGGCATATCTGGCATCCAGGGTAACATTTTCTTCTGTCCATTTTTTAATCTCTTTCATTATGTTAAACAATTGCTTCTCAGACTCTAGGCTCCAAGTCTGCTAGTTATGAGGTCTGTTTGATCTGTGCTAATGAGCATTGCCAACAGTTCTAATCATTTCACTATTATTTTTGTTAATAGTCTAATGTCAATATTTAAAAGAGAAATTGGTCTGTACTAACTGCACAATGTGGAATCTTTTCTTTTGGAATGGCTGAGATAATGGCAATTTCCCAGAAACTGGAGAGCTTCTGTTTTAGTTTTCAAGGAATTCCTTCACAGTTGTGGATAGATTTTTCTCCCTCTAAATCCTTTGTAGGATTTCCCCTTATAAACAACAAGGCACAGAGTCCAGTTGGTTACAATGTTTTTATTAAGTTGTTTTATTCTTGTAAGAGAATAGAGTAGTGGGTTTATTGGATTGAGAGTGTATTTAAATTGAGGTAGGCTCTATAGATTATTTAGAAAAGTTTTGATAAATGTTAAAAGTAATTCAAGATGATGAAGGCAAGTAAAGATCTAACTTGACTAAAGCAAAAAGATTGTGGTCTTCCCTAAACTGTATTTGTATTTAGATAGGACCTACAATTAGATTTATTTGTAAATGTTTTGTGGCGATGTGGCATGGGAAATAAATTTGCTGATCATCTATTATTTCCATCTGTAGGGTGAAATTGAAATAACTGTAATCTGTGCAATAGTACTTACTTGTTCCAGAGGGGTAGCTATGTTAGTCTTCCAGGAAGCTAAAGATCTTTGTGGTTAGGAAGTTGATTTTGTTATGTAAAGAAAATGTGAAATGTTGTATACTTTTTTAAAATTTCTTTTAAGGAACCCAAGAATTCTGGTCATTATAGAATGTATGTTTCTGTCAAAAAGTTTGCTGGCTAAACACTGTCAAATTTATCTGTTTTCTGAACAGCTGTTCAGTTTGATGATGTTCCTACTCCATATTAGACACTATTCATGAATATTTTCATGAAAACATTCTTAGTAGCACAAATGTTTGGGGAATTTCTGTTCTTTGCATGAATATCCTTATTTGCATAAACACAAAAATCATGAATGCTATTAAATTGTTATTTCTTTCTCCTCGTTTGTTAATTTTGATTATTTTGTACAATGAATTCCAGCAGAGAGAAGAAAAGCAATATCATATAATTTATATGATCATTCACAAATGAAAAATGAATTATCAAAGTGAACAGTTTATGAGCCATCCATATTGTGAAAATCGTTCACATTGTTCAACAAATACATCCGGAAAAAAAGCAACAAAAGTTATCCTTAATTAGCAAAAATGTAAAGTTCTTCATTTAAAAGTTTCCCAAATTTGTACCAACACAAAAATAGAGCTAATGGTATGAAGCATGAGAAATTCGAAAATCCCTAAAGCAGCATTATGAAGAGCTATTATTTTATGATTCCTAACCCAGCCCATTACTTTCAAATGTTTCATCCATGAAGTAAGCTGCTGAACAACTTTTTTTGTTCTAAAATTACTGAGCTGAATACTGTGCTTCATAATTCTCAATTTTGTAATCATCAAGAGAAAAATATTACAGTGGTTTAACATGACAGGTAGATGAATGGTACAGGGAATTTCATTAAATCGTCCTTAATTCATTGACAAAAAAAAGCACATTAGGAGTCATTGTTCCTGCTCTCAAATTTTCTTATGCATAAATGAAAGAGCACTAGACTCCACTCAGAGAAGCAGGGACAGGCTGAAAATCAAACACTCTAACTTCTCATCCCAGTGGACAAGCATGGTTAAGAGAACAAAAAACGCGTGAAATTCACAGTTAATATAGTACTTAATACTCTACTGAGATTTGATCCACATATTAGGAACTGATTCAAAGATTGTTTTATAGGTTGCCTACATTTATATATTAGTTATTTATATTATATACTTCATTTTAATTAGGATTCACAAGAAGAGGTAGCTAATAATACCATTTTCTAAGGCCTTGTACACACTACAAAGTTTTTGCGCGATAAAGCCCTTTAATGCGCAATAACAAACAGAGCGTACACACACAACTTACAGTTATTCCGCGTTAAGTCCCTTCTTTTTGCGCAAAATGTAAACCACCTAAACGAGCGTGGTTGCTGCTAACGCGGAATAGTTGTTGCGCGATGGCCAGTGTGTGTACGCTTATCGCGCAATGTGAATATAACGGAAATGGCCCACAATTCAAATTCCATCCCTTCTGCACTTCCGCCTGTACTCTATCGTCGTGACGTCATTTTTCCCGACCTCCTCTTCTGTCCCGCGAATTTTTGAATTCACCACTCTCCCTTCTGCCTCGCTGTTCGGTGCTGCTGCCTCTGTGTGCTTCGCTCGCAATGTCGTCGCGCCGCAGCAAACGAGCTCCAGCCTGGACAGCAGCAGAGGTGATGGACTTGATCGGCATCTGGGGAGAGTCCGCCGTGCAGTCACAGTTACGTGGCAGCCGGAGGAATTTTGACATTTTCGGTCAAATATCCAAAGCCATGACCGAAAAGGGGTACGAGCGAGACACCCTGCAGTGCCGGGCAAAGGTGAAGGAGCTGCGGATAACATTTCACAGAGCCAGAGAGGCTAACCGGCGCTCTGGCTCCGCGCCAGCAACGTGCAAGTACTATAAGGAGCTGGAGGCGATCCTGGGCGGCGATCCCACAACCACCCCGAACTGCACGGTAGACACCTCGGAGACTGCACCCCAAACAGAGAAGGCAGCAGAAGGCGACGAGGCAATTGTGGACGAGGAATCAGAAGAAGAAGACTACGAGGACGGAGAGAACGGAGCCACTGACCCGGGGAGCCAGGAGTTATTTTCCACCCAGCCAGAAACAAGCTCCACTGATTCCTTCTCCACGCCTACCCAGGAATCATCAGAAGGCAGCTCTGGTAAGTCCCGTTCGCAATGTCCTCTATTCTAGGTGCTACAGCTCAGCGTAGACATGGTTTTTTTGCAAGGGGTTTTTGTTTTCGGTGTCCTCAGTTCTGTTCCTTACAGAACTGTAAAGGTGTTACTAGCATTACTTAAAAAGGTCATCGATGTATGCCTCGATTTCCAAGTAGTCGTTCCCTTTCAACTCACTGAACGCGTCATCCAAATATTTCCAGAGTCTTCTCTTGAGATTACATGGTAGAGCATTCCTTTGCACTCCACCATTCAGGGACACTCTTCCTTTCAGACTCGCAAGCACTCCTGCGGGCAACATTGCTGCGCACAGTCCTGCAGCGTAAGGTCCCGGCTTGAAGTCGGCAACATGAAGGAGATGCATTCTCGCTTGCAGAGGCACTCTAAGCAGTGTGAGATCTGCCTCTATTTCAGCCATCTCGGGCACGGGATCAGAACTTGGTGTGGCAATAGTCAACTCTCCGTTGTACTAGCTCTGCAACCCGTACCAAGCTTTGGGAAATCTGTTACCGCCCCCCCATGGGTCCCCTCTTGTGTATTGAAGGAATGTGTGGGGAGAACAACATCATTTGCTCCTGACCGTGGCGAGAACAATAGCGGCATTCTACATTTTTCATATCTGAACAGGAATGACCTTCGGTGGACAGTCTACAGCTGCAGCTGAGCGTCTGAGGAGGATAAGGCGGAGGCCTCGCAGGAGCAAGGAAGACGTCTTCCAGGAGCTCATGCAGTTCCATGAGGCTTCTGCGAGGGAGACAAGGCAATGGAGGAGGCAGTGCAGGCAGGACAGGAGACAGAGCAGTGCGAGGAGAGAGCAGCAGAAGGATGCCCTGATAGGCATCATGCAGGAGCAGACCAACCTCCTCAAGACCATGGTCGGTCTGCTACAGGCTCGCACCCCCCATCATCAGCCTCATATGCCTTTCAGTGCATCCACGCCACATTCCCCCCCCAGACAGTTTTTAGACCACCATGGACATCCATGGTGTAACCCTAACAGAACCCCTCCCCCAACATATGTAGTTGAGTCCCGCACCTACACCCACCTTTAGTCCCTACTCCCCTCAAACCCGAGTTTTGATCAATGTTAATTAAATAAAGTTGAATCCTTGTTAAACTTAATCAGACTTTCTTTATTTGTTTCATTAATTTAACATTAACGGTTTTTGATTCAATGAATGTTTACAGGGGAAAAACACAAAATTTCTAAAGCTTAATTTTTAACAGTTGAAACATATAGGAAATGGTTAGTAACTATATTCAAAGGTACAATTTTAACCAACAGTACTAAAATGGGTTTTTAACGCATCCCTTATGCGAACTGCCCTTAGCTGCGCCCCCCGGATACCCCTCGTGTCTGGTTGCTGGTAGGCATTTTCCAGACGTTGTGCCTCAGTGGTCCAAGAGTTCCTGAATCTCTCCCCCCGGCTTTCACATATATTGTGAAGAACACAGCAAGCCGAAATAACTAATGGGATCCTGTCCTCGTGGAGATCTAGCCTGCCATACAGCGCTCTCCAGCGCGCTTTTAAACGGCCAAAGGCACACTCCACAACCATTCTGCATCTACTTAACCGGTAATTGAAACGCTCCTTGTCAGGATCCAACTTCCCGGTGTACGGCTTCATGAGCCATGGCATCAGTGGGTAGGCGGGGTCCCCAAGTATCACCACTGGCATCTCTACACCGCCCACAATTATTTTCTCGTCTGGAAAAAATGTGCCAGCATGTAGCCTTCTGAATAGTCCAGAGTTTCTAAAGATGCGTGCATCGTGCACCTTTCCAGACCAGCCAGCATTAATGTCCATAAAGCGACCACGGTGGTCCACCAGTGCCTGTAGAACCATCGAAAAGTATCCTTTCCTGTTGATGTATTCAGAGGCAAGGTGGTCGGGAGCGAGAATAGGGATGTGAGTCCCATCTATTGCACCCCCACAGTTCGGGAAGCCCAACTCATTAAATCCTGCGATGATCTCCCTCACGTTTCCCGGGGTCACCATCCTCCCGAGCAGAAGACGGTTGATGGCTCTGCATACTTGTGACAGTGCCACTCCAACGGTCGAGCGTCCAACCCCAAACTGGTTTGCGACCGAGCGGTAGCAGTCTGGAGTCGCCAGTTTCCAAAGTGCGATAGCCACACGCTTCTCCACGGTCATGGCGGGTCTCATCCTCGTGTTCTTGCATCGAAGGGCAGGGGCAAGCTCCTGGCATAGCTCCATAAATGTGGCTTTCCGCATTCTAAAGTTCTGTTGCCACTGATCATCATCCCACAGCTGAAGGACGATTCGTTCCCACCAGTCTGTGCTCGTCTGCCGGGACCAAACACGGCGGTTCAGGCTGTGTTGCTGGTCCGCGAAACTGATCAGAATGTCCGTTTTGTTTTCAATGCTGTCATCATCCGAGACCGAGTCATCCGTGTCATGCTCCGAATCATAGCCAAAGGCAAACCGCAACAGAATCTGGGCTGTGTTCACAATGCTGAAGGCAGCATTCAAGATCACAGCTGAATCCATGTCGATTCTGAAAAGGCAGTGCCGAGAAGAAGGTTGCTTCAATTTGAAATTCGCGCTCGTTGCTATTGGCAACCGCTGGGTAGCGTCAGTAGCGGAATGCACCACGGGAGATGATACTGGGGACTCTGGGATACGTACCCACAATCCCCTTCGCTTTCCTGGAGGACTGCGCTCAGAAGGGGGGGGGGCTTTGTTCCGTTAGAGCAAGCATAGTGTGTACGCGATCTCGCGCAACAACAGCCACGGGAGAATTAATGCGGAAGAGGATTATTGCGCGTTAAAAATGGTAGTGTGTACATAGCCTAAGCCTTTAATCAACCACTGAAATAACACAGTCAACACAAGAAAAGTACAGCATCAGAAGTTTCCGTTTACTAATTGCCTGCTGTCTAAATTTCAGCCATATTCAAATTAATAAAATGTGAGAAGAAAGTAAATAGAGAAAACAAGTATAAAAGCTTCATAAAACCATTTATTGGGGAACCAGAATACTCAGCATATCAGTAATAGCAGTTAGCCCTTTGCACCATTAGATCAGTTGATCCTACTTAGATGTTTGGCTGTGTCTACACTTGTTAATTTAAGTCAATTTAGCATGTCCACATTCAAATTTTAAGTCAACTTAGAGGGGACCCTACAAAATCGACCTAGAGCGTCCACACTGGATGCCTAGGTCGACTTGTAGGGGCTAGGTGGAACTGGAACAGGTCCACGGTGGCAGGGGGGCACCTCTTGAAAAGTGCCAGGGGGCTCAGCCTTTGCTCCATTGTACCTTGATACAATGGGGCAAAGGGGGACAAGGACCTTGGCAGGGCATAGGAGCAGGGTGGGCATGGCTCTGCCCTGCCCTTTGGGGGGGGGCACGCCAGGCTGTGGCTGTGCCAGCCACCCTGGCAGGGAGGGCAGTGGGGAAGCCCTGGAGCCCCCTAAGTCAACTTAAAGTCAACTTAGGGCAACTCCATGTCTACACTGGCTAAGTCAACTTTCTAAAGTCGACTTAGCTAGCAAAGTCGACTTACAATGAGGTTTAAGAAAGTCGACTTAATTTTTCCTTAAGTCGACTTAAGCAGCTGCTTAAGGACAGTGTAGTGTAGATGCAAAGTAAATTAAGTTGACTTAAGCAAACTTAAGTCGACTGAATTTACAAGTGTGGACGCACCCATTGAGACAAAATGATGTTATTTGATGGCTCAGTGGTAGAGTATTGGAATCAGTCAATGGTCTCAGCCCATTTTCTAGTAGTAAGGTATCCAACATTGTAAAAAGCAGCAGCAGAACTGGCACATCTTTCAGAACTTTTCAGCAGAGAGGCCAAAGAATGACCACATAGATCACTGTTGCAGCCCAGCGACCTTGATCCAGTAAAGTGCTTAAGCATATGCACAACTCTAAGCAGGAGATGTGTCCCTCCCAAAGTAGTCAATCCTATCTCATGCTCAAAGTTGTGCCTATGCTTGAGTGTTGTGTATGTGTGGGGCCACATCAAGAAAACTAAAATTGCTGCTCTATTTTTTCTGTAGATAAAATAGAGAAGTTTGGTTCCAGATATCTGTTTGGTACTTTGCACACACACACACGAACATGCACACGTACACGCGCACACAAACACACACACACCAACTTTTTTTCATAAGCATGTACTACTCTTTAAGAGGAAAATGTTCAGTGTATCAGGGAGGTAGGTGGATGGACATCCTTTAGAGCTCATTAAATCCTTTAGAGCTCATTAAATTTTCACAAGTTGTAAATTAATCCCTGATTGGGCCCTCTGTAAGTTTCAGAAATCAATTTCCAGCTATTAATTTGTTAGTATTCATGTAATCAGTCTATTCACTATTCATAAGTTTTTGGGTATTCTTGAAAGGTACACTATTTCAAAATGGTGACAATTTGGAAATAAAGTGATTGTTTAGCTAAAACATGTATTTGCTATTTGTTTTTCATTGCTCTACTGTTTTAAAAGTTTGAGTCATCGAAAACAGAAAATGCATATGACTTAGGTGAAACACGAATAAGCCATATTGGATGTGAACCATTTGCAAATAATCCATAGTCTGAAATTTATTTATCAAAACTCTCTTAGTTAATACTTCAAATTAATTAACTCATCCAAACATATAAGGATTGATTTGTGAACAATTCATGAACAAAATCAGGCTTCCCATTCAATTAGTGCTGATTGAAATGATGGTACTAAATGCTTATATATCAAAATAAGCATAATATCCTTCTATCGTCTTTTCTTTCCTACCCATTGATCTTCAAGATAATATTGATCATTTTATGATTTTGCATGAAAAAATCACTATTTTGCAGAAAATAGCTTTGATATAAAAGTGAATGAAAATTGGTAATTTTTGCAGAGTTTTTCTTTAGAATTTGGTTAGTTTGAACCCAAAGGAAAACAGGGGTGGGGAAAGAAAACTCAAATAGATCAAAACCAAAGAAAAAATGTTCATGTATCTCTGAGGAGCAGAACTGAGTGGTTTGTTCTGAATGAAAAAAATGAGTTTCTTATGAGCATGCACTAAATATGTTTTCTGTCTGTTTCTGAGAACTAGGCAAGGCATTGTTGTAATGGTTATAACTTTTTTATATTCTGAAAATCATAACCATTCCTCAGCCTCCCATGTCTGTCTTTTCTTTATATCATTCCCAAAGCCAGAGTAATAAATGCAGAGTACTTGTAAGAAATGTGGGTACAACATAAGACAATATTAACATTCTCCCACGATTTAAATTGTTTTCATAAGTGTTTCTGAGTTCCCATAAGAACAAAACATTCACCCCAGGACACACACACAAAAACATTTTTTAATGTTTTATTTTGACATGAAGTATATTGCACTCTATTTACCATAAACCAAAAACTCTGTATTATTTGAGACATGCATGCCATGTTATTGGACGTGTATGTGCTTATCTTTTTCAGTTTGTTTGTTGCAATTCAATAATCTCAATTTAAGATAATCAATACAGAACAAAACAACTGTATAATCACAATACCTTGTGTGATATACAGCACATACAAGCTACTTCTGCTATTCCAACAACCATCCTCACAGACAACCTTTCCTCGGGTACGTCCACACTGGAGCCTTAGGTCGACTTAAGGATGGTTAAGTCAACCTACAGACTTCTGCATCCACACTGGGCGCTTATTAAGTTGACTTAAGCGCTTCCTTAAGTCGACTTAATAACACCACCTCTGAAGGTTGACTTAACGCTTTAAGTCAATCTTATTAAGTCAACTTAAGCCAGTGTGGACGAGGAGTACCCTTTAGTCAACCTAACTGGTCTCCAGGCCCTGGTGCAATGTGGGACAGCTACCCACAATGTACCACTCCTCTGTCAACCTAGCACCTGCCAGTGTGAACGCTGGCAGTCAACTGAAGTGTTCAGTGTGGTCTCTCTAGGTCGACTTACCAAGCAACACATAGAAGCTGGAAGAGAGACTCTCAGTCCAATCCCCCTGTTCCAACCACACTTTCATTACTTACCCACAGTGGAACAACTTCAGAGTCAGTAGCCTCCAGCCCTTCAGGCAGGGTGAGGCAAATCTCCAGAATCAGTAGAGGATCAAGGTGGGAAGGGTCCAGCTCAGGAAACAAGAGGAGGGAGGAGGAGGCGGACACAGGCCCACCCAACTCCACTGCATCCCAGCCCAGGGCCCTATCCAGTGGTAGAGCAGTCTGCCACTGGGGTCAGCGGGGCTCCAGCCGAAACACGCTGACTACCACTCAGTCGGGCACTTACCCGCTGTCCCTGGGCTACTTCCTCCCTTTCCCCACCCAGCTACCTGAGTCCCATGGTCGTCTTCATAGACGTCTGGATATACAGCCAGAGGGATCCCAGTCAGAACTTCACTTCTACACTAGACTCTCTAAGTCGACTGATTAGGTCCAGGGGGAGGCAAGGCTCCTTTGGAGCCTTGGCTCCCCAAGCTAGCAGGCAGGGCCGGCTCAAGGTTTCTTGGCACCCTAGGTGAGATGAGATTTTGGTGCCCCTTTCCCCCACCTCACTGACTGCAGCAGCCACGGGACTGATCCAGGGGAAGCCACGGGCAGTCCCAGACCCCCAATCGGCCTGGTGGGGGCACGGCCAGCCCCCAACCCCTCACCAAGCTCTTGCACCCGCAAACACAAGTGCTGGCCAAATCATGGGCCGGGTGAGACCCAAGTGGGCCAGGCCAGGCAAGCCCTCCCCCCAGGAGGCCAGGCCAGGCAAGCCTGAGCAGGAAAGCCCCGCTCACCTGAGCAGGCTGGGGAAGCCCTCAGCGGTCCAGGTGAGCCCCCCACCCTAGTGCTACAAATGCTACACAAATGCTACATAACAATTAAAGAAGTGTAAAAGTGTAAATATAATAGCTGTACTATAGGATGACTTAGCAGAGAAAGCCTATATTTAAAACACTGAAAATTAATGAAATATGAAACAACAAGCAGCAGATTTCTGACAGCCTGAGTTTCTAAAACAATTCAGATTTAAGAGAAAGGTACGAAATAACCCTGACTTTTGGTTATCTATAAAATGAATTGGCGTTTATTTCTCAAACACTGATGATACCAAATTCCAAAGGGGTAGCCGTGTTAGTCTATTGTAGAAAGACAACAGAGTCCTGTGGCACTTTTAAAGACTAACAGATTTATTTATCACATGAGCTTTCGTGGGAGAAAATCCCACTTCGTCAGACGCTTTGAAGATAGGAAAGTTACAGAGTGGGAGGAAATTAAATACAGGGGAGTGTATGACATAGCATCAGGTCAGGCTGTTACCAACACATTGTGTATTTGTGGAGGTCTGACAGCCACAGGCTTCTAAAACAGGGGCACACAGTTCAGATTTTGACAGCAATTCAGTGGAATTTAAAATATTGTGGCTGGAATATTTCCCAAATCTGGTTAATTGAGCTGGGGGGCTACTCACCAGCAACTACAGATCAAACAACAGAAACATTAAAGCAGGAGCAGACCACGCTGCCAACTTTGCCCTCATATCTACACTGAAGACATCATCACAGGACCAAATCAAGCCACCTACTCCATCAAGGGCTCATTCAGCTGCTCATCCACCAAAGTGATTTGTGCCATCATGTGCCGGAAATGCCCCTCTGCCTTATATATTGGACAAACAGGACAGTCTCTGTGCAATAGAATAAATGCACACAAATCTGACATCAGAAACTTCAACACTAAAAAACCAACAGGGGAACACTTCAATCTCTCTGCTTGCTCCATTGACGACTTGCTAATAGCTGTGTTGAAACAGATGAATAACAAATCACAGCTTCAAAGAGAAACTGCAGAACTTGAATGTATATGCAAATTTGACTCAGTTGTCTTCGGGTTAAACTGGGACTACGGATTTTTCTCTCATTACAACAGGTGATTTGACCTCACATTCCTCTATGTGCTGTTCCCCAATGTTTGAATCCTAACATCTATTTTGATTTGCTGTTACAGCCTGAGCTGATCCTATGTCATACACTTACCTGCATTTAAATTCCTCTCATTCTGTAAGTTTCCCATCTTCAAAGCATCTGACGAAGTGGGATTTTCTCCCATGAAAGCTCATGCTATAAATAAATCTGCTAGTCTTTAAAAGTGCCACAGGACTCTGTTGTTTTTCTGCAATAGACTAGCACAACTACCCCTTTGGAATGTGACTACATCTAAATCAAAGGAAAGTCATGAATTAACTCCATTAACAACACATACCAGTATAAATGGTTTCACAGCAATAAATTTCCTCACCCACCCATCACAAAAGAACCCCTCTCCACCCCCCCCCCCCAATTATTAGGCTGTTGTTAAAACAAACAAGACTGTTTGCAGTGAGACCTAGCCTCTGGAGCATTAATATATCTGTGTACCTTTCACTGCAGCTTAAGGAAACATACAAAACAAAAATCTCTCTCTCACACACTCTTAAAACCAAAAACTCACTGCCCTGACTCTCCAGGAATAAGCACAATGGATATTAAACAAATATATTAAGGGCCCTAGTGCTTCATTCTCGCTACGCATAGTGCCTTAAAAGATTGTGAGCTAGTAACTAATGTATCAACTGACAGTTAAAAAGTTAAACAGCACAAGAAATAAACAAGGAATCCTGTGGCACTTTTAAATACTAACAAATTTATTTATCGCATGAGCTTTCATGGGAGAAAATCCCACTTTGTCAGACTCTTAATTTCCCCATCTTTAAAGTATCTGACCCAGGGCCCCCTTACCGGGCTGCTGCTCCTGCGCTGACCCTGATGCTGAGCCTGATCTGATCATGCTGACGGCAGGTGGGAGTTTTAAAAACTCCCTGCCTGGGGGCTGGAGCAGCTCCCTGCCTGCTGGAAGACTGGATCTTTCAGCTGGGTAGGGGCCGCAGCAGCCGGCCGTGTTTCCTGCATGGGTGTGACGGGGTCTGTGCTCCCGTGCACCTGCACAGCCAGGCCCTGGCGCCCCTCCAAGTCTGGTGCCCTAGGCGACCGCCTAGGTCACCTCTATAGTAGGACCGGCCCTGCTATTGGGTCTTGTCCTGGGGAGAGCCAGCCCGCATGGGGCTGGCTCTCCCTGAGACAGCAAGCCCCGGAGCGGTCCGGGAGAGAAGTGAGCGCAGAGCTCCCTTCTGGCCCAGACTGCTCGGCTCCCTTCTGGCCGGGACCAAGCTGTCGTGGGCAGAAGGGAGCACGGGGCTCCTTTCTGCCTGGGACCCAAGCGGTCCCAGCCAGAAAGGAGCGCGGGGCTCCTTTCTGCCTGAGACCCAAGCAGTCCCAGCCAGAAGGGAGCATGGGGCTCCCTTCTCTCCAGGACCCGGCCAGAAGGGAGCACGGGGTTCCTTTCTGGCCGGGACTGTGCTCCAGCTGATAGGGAAAGAGGTGACTAAGGAGGCATATGATAAAGGTCTAGAAAATCATGAATAGCATGAATAAAGAAGTGTTATTTACCCCTTCACATAACACAAGAACCACAAGTAACCCAATGAAATTAATAGCTAGCATATTTAAAACAAACATAAGGAAGTATTTCTTCACACAATGCACAGTTAACATGGAACTCATTCCTCTGGGATGTTGTGAAGGCCAAAGTATAACTGGATTGAAAAGAGAATTAGATAATTCATGAAGGACAGGTCCATCGGTGACAGCTAGCTAAGAAGATCAGTAACACAACCCCCGTCTCCAGGTATCTGGAGACATCTGACTACCAGAAGCTGGGATTGGACAAAAAGGGATGATTTGATAAATTGTCCTCTTCTGTTCATTCATCTGAAATATCTGGCACACACCCTTGAAGAAGGTAGGGTCCTGTTCTAATTGGACCATTGGTCTGAACAAGTTTGGCCATTCTTATATTCCAGCTGTCTTTCTTAAAACACAAGGGCAATTTACAATTTATATTTAGTCTCATATCTGTACATTCAGCTCAAATGTCAGGCTGAGGAAAGTCATCACATTTATATTGCACATTTTCCAGATTGAATTGATCATTTACAGAAAATATGAACATGGTAAAGATTTTTAGAAGGAGAGGGGGTAGGGAAGAAGGTGGAAGGGAGAAATGCACCAACCAAAAGACCGCTCTCCCAGGAAACCTTCTTTAAAATGTCGGAGAAACAATTTGGTACATTTAATGTTTCAACACAGACAAGAGATTATAATGTCTTGACTTTTTCTGTTTGTTTTATTTTTGACCAGGTGCACTTTTTTATTTAACAGAATGTAACGCCCTTGTGGCCAAGGTGGAGTCTGCTCTGCAGGCAGCTCT
>ML685769.1:15065802-15080643 GCA_007922175.1 Pelusios castaneus | reverse complement strand
GTTGGGCTGGAGGAGGGAAGAGATGCCGGTCGGGCTGGAGGAGGGAAGAGATGCCGGTCGGGCTGGAGGAGGGGAGAGGCTTGACTCAGAGCCAAGGGGGTCTGGGAGTCATGGCCAGAACTCCAGAGCTACTGCACACCTGGCTCCCTGGAGGGGATTGCCAGGGAGCCACAAGGGGGCAGTCAAAGAGCCGCATGCAGCTCTCGGAGCCGCTGTTGCCGACCCCTGACCTAGACCCTAGAAGTCTACTTAGGCCTCCATTGTGGATGCTCTAAGTCGATTTGGCAAGGTCTACTTTAAGTCGACTTAATTTTTTAATGTAGACATGATAAGTCGACTTAGCAAAGTCGACTTATTTTGACAAGTGTAGACATAGCCATACGGTGTGTCTACACTTACAAGTTAGGTCGATTTAAGGAGGCTTAAGTCAACCTAAACTACTCCGCGTCCACACTGAGCTTCCCTTAAGTCAACTTAAGCATTTCCTTAAGTCGACTTAAGGAAAAGTTAAGTCGGCTTAATAACACCTCGTTTTAGGTTGACTTAATACTCGAGTCAACCTTATTAGGTCAACTTAAGCCAGTGTGGATGGGGATTAGCGCCCAACTAGACCTTATTGAGTTGACTTAAAGTGTTAAGTCAACTTAATATGGTAGAAAAGGGGCTATGTCTACACTAGAAAACTTAAGTCGACTTAATAAGGTCAACTTTAAGTCAACTTAAAGTCGACCTTATTAAATCGATTTAAGAAAAGTTGACTTAACTTTTCTAGTGTAGACATAGCCATAATTAGGCATGGGGGCTGAATCATAATATCTGAATGCTTGTGTATGCAATACTATATTATAAGATTAAAAATAATTAAGAATAATGATGAAGTAGTGGAATAAAGTATTCACACATTAAGAAAAATGGATGATTACATGATTACAGCCCCGAAGCCCACCCGCCAGAAGGGAGGGAGAAGGGAGAAAGAAGGAAAGAAAGCAAGCACACAAGCAAGCAAGCCACAGGACAGCCCCGGCTCGGGGGACGGCGGGGGCTGCCGGGCTGCATGGGGGTCCCCCTAAGCTTCACGGGGGGTGCGACAGCAGCTGCGTGGCCACGTACCCGTGGAGCTTACAGGGCACATAGTGTGGAGGGTCAGGCTGGAGAAGGGGAGAGGCGTGGATTGGGCTGGAGGAGGGAAGAGGCATGGATCGGGCTGGAGGAGGAAAGAGGCACGGATCGGGCTGGAGGAGGGGAGAGACGGGGTCAGACTGGAGGGGGGGGGGAGAGGCGCAGGTTGGGCTGGAGGAGGGAAGAGATGCCGGTCGGGCTGGAGGAGGGAATGTACAGTAATACATTAATGTATTAGTTTTGTTCTTAGGGTTTCCCAGCCATTTTTGCTGAAGATCAAGGACTTTCTCTCACTATGTATTTGCAAAGTTATCTATATACTTGCAGGCCCCAAATCTATATTTGGGCCTTTAAGTTCTACTCTAAAAACAAATAAATAATAGCTTATTTAAGCAATCCAAAGTTGATTTATATAGATATGCAAAATGAGAAAGACTGTAAGGCTTTGATGTGAATGCTTTGATTGTCTTCTTCCAATATTTATTCTTCTGAATGTGACTAGACTGAAGAGGGAAAAATGTTTAAAATAAAATCCATTTAGATTACAATGAAAATGTCTGTGGTGGTGTCACAGATATAGCAGGGCATTCCGGTGGTGGCCCCTTACTAGACGGTGTGGTTATCCCTATACTACAAAAAATTAGGTTGACTTTGTTAAGTCGACCTGATAAGGTCAACTTTAATTCGACATAAAGCTGACCTTATTAGGTCGACTTAACAAGTGGTTTCCATGAACAGGGACATAGTAAATCGATCTAACTGCCCTTAGGTCAACCTAATAAAGTGGACTTAAGTGTCTACACTGTGCTTAGGTCGACCTAAGGAGTTGACTTAAGGGTTAGGTCTTCCTAACCGGCGGTTCTTATTAAGTTGACCTAAGCTTTCATTGTCGACTTAAGGAATTTCTTAAGTCTTCTTAATGAAAGCCTAGTGTGGACAGGGACTAAGTGAGGTCGACTTAAGCCTCCTGAAGTCGACCTAACTTGCAAGTGTAGACATAGCCTGTGAGAGGAATCCAAGCCATGGGTCTCTGGATCCCCAAGTAATGTAACCATCCCTGGATCTCAGTAGGCTGCAGCACTGTGTTCTGCCCTAGCACTCCCCCTGTCTACTACCCCTTCAAAGAAATGGAATTCCTCAGCCTGCACTGCTAGGGCAAGCACTGATGCCCCAAATACCCCAGTTACTTAAACACACCCTACCCCTGAATGGTGCGAAGCTTCAGATTTATAGTTTGTCGGGAGTCAACATAATAGCTGTAAAGTATTCAACACATAGAGACTCTTTACACAAGTTTAACACATTATTGCTATTTTATACATCATATAAATCAGAGGCAAGTATAGATTACCCAGTATCCTCAACACAATGTCCCTTTCTAGCTAGTCCTTCTATCGGGGACCATCAGTGTGCAGGCTGACAGGATTTCCCACTGCCTCATGCAGACTGTTTCATACTCTCACAGAGTCTCACTGAACACTGTTCGTCTGCCCACCGATCAGTTGTCCCAGAGCACACTTTTTGAAAAACTCATACAACCCAGTGTGTCAGGTGTGTCAAGGATGGAGAAGAAGGAGTTTAGCACTTACAAGTAGGGTTAGAGAACAACATGGGCTGCCCTGGGGGCATTAGTGCTGAAACTATGGCTGCTGAGGGGTCTGCTGCATCTTGTGGCTTGAAGTGGTTTCCATTATATATAGCGTTCACAGTTTGATTCAATGACTCTCAGAAATCCCATTATAAAAATTGTGCCAGCACCCCTGCCTGAGGAGGTGGGAGCAGGAGTGCTTAGTATATGTCATCACACTACACAAGGGGTGTGTGGCATGCCACCTGCATCCTAAATGAGAAAAACAGCCCCCCCCCCCCCCACAGCCCAAACTCTCACATTAATTAAGAGGCAAAAAAAACACAAACTACAATCAGTCCCCCAATCCTCTGAGCTTTAAAAATTCAAGTCCAAACTCATTTGGTTTAAGTGACTTGGTGCTTGTGTGACTTTTATCTCTCATACTCAGTGTTTCCTCTTCCTGTCCGATCTCCTTTGACTCTGTGTTCCCTTATTTAAAGGTCTGCCTAGGCACCAGGCCTCTTTTGTTCAGCGCCTGGTAAATTTCCACTTCTCCTATGTTTTTCCATCTCCCTCCAAGACAGTAAGATAAAATTCATTTTCCAAGGATGAAGCTACTTTGTAGCACACAATTCTTATCAGTGATGTTAAAAGTTAAGTACTTTTCACTGTACCTCTTCTAGCTGGATGTGACATAAACGTGCTAGCCTCTGGTGGATACCTATGCAGGGAGGCAGATATTGTGCAATAACATTTCATAATTAATCCAGAATATCACCTAGAATTCATGAATTGTACAGGCAGATTCTCAGATGGTCACAGGAGGTTAGACCAGTCACTGTATTCATGGATTCAAAGATTATAAAGCCAGAAAAGACCATTATAGTCATCTAATCTGATCTCCTGCTCAACAAAGACCAAAGGACTTCACTGAATTAATTCCTGTTTTAACTAGGATTTATCTCTTAGAGAAATATGCAGTCTTGATTTAAATATTTCGCCACATGAAGATGCCATCGCAACACTTAATAATTCTTTCAAGGGTTAATTACCCTCACTGTTTCTGAAATCCTGCAGGACTAGAAGCTATGAGTAAAGGGTTCTCAGACACTGACATTTCTGCACCACCAGTGGAAGCCTTTACTAGGTTGCTGCTGGAGGACCCTGTGAAGCTAGGCAGTGCAAGAAGTACCACAGCAGGGCATGAGTGGTGCCCCACATAGGACATACTGATTTGCTCATGCTGATATGCAAACCAGGTACCATGACGGGAAATGGTCTGAGCAATGCTGTGGACCCTACGGTCTGGTTTCTGGCCCAGGTTTGTACCTGATGTTACAGTTTGCCTGTTTTCTGTAAACTGGTACTTGACTCTGACTTCTTGATTTCCTGATCTGGTTCGATCCCGTCTCTGCTACTTATCTGTTACCTGCATCTTTGTAACTGGCTGGTAGGCTGCCCATAGCCTGGCCTGGCCGGGACACTGTTAACAAACTGTGCCTTATTTCTATTCTAAATTAATATGTCTCCAACTTCCAGTCACTGAACCTTGTCATATCTATGTCTGCTAAATAGAAAAGCCACCTATTAACAAGTTATTATAGATTATGATCATCACCCCTAAAAATGCCCTTTGAAAATAATAAACACCTGTTGCTGGGTGAGGGGAGTGGCAGCCATATTCCAGGATGCCAGCCAGACCCAGCTGACAGACCAGATGAAAGGCTCAGGAGGGCTGTATTTTGCCCCTCTCTGACCTAGGCACACACTAATTTTTAGTTCTGTGATCAATTCCTCTTTATCTAAGAGCATAAGAATTTCCACACTTAGTCAGACCAATGGTCTATCTAGCCCAGGATCTTGTCTTTTGACAGTGGTCAGTGCCAGATAATTCAGAGGTTTAGGGACATCCAGAGCATCAGGTTTCATCCCTAACCATTTCAACTAATAACCACAGATGGACATATTGCCCATGAACTTATCTAATTCTTTTTTTAATGCGATTATACTTTTGTCATTGGCAACAAGTTCTGCAGGTTAACTGTGAGTTGTATGAAGGAGTACTTCCTTATGTTTGTTTTAAACAAGTCAATGTGAGTTAGAATAATGAATTCCACCAGGCTGGATGCAATATGCTTGGACTTAGAAAATTATCTATAATTTTTAGGAATTCAGAAGATGTTTTAATATTGATATCAAGAGATGTCCCAGCATGTGGACTCAGATTGAAGTCCCCCATGATAATGCAGCTGTTTTTCTCTATATATTAGAAATAAGATGACTGGTTCCTTAAGAACAGCGAGATTGGGTGGTCTGTAGCAGACATCAACTGGTATCACATCTTGTGTCTTATCTGCTAGGACCTTGATCCATAAACATTCAAGATCATTTGCTTCTGACTTATCAGAAACTTGAAAACAAATAATGCTGCCTTTGCTATTGAGTAACACTTCCTGTTCTGTTCTGTTCTGTTCTATATACATTTTATACCATGCTTATCATCCTAATATCTGAGCACCCTCCTGTTGTGCATTTATAAAGGTGATTACATATCCCTCACATATTGTTTATTCTTTCATCCTCTCTCATGAAGGAGCAGTATGTGAAGAGGAGTGTCTTGCTTTGGTATGTTTTATTATTTTAGGTATGTTTATTTTATTATTATATGCTTTTGATATGTATTTATATTATAAAAGACAAGGTCAAAGAAATGCCCAATTCATCCTTTCTATTTTAACATTCCAGTCATGATTCTTCCCATCTAGTTTCAATACCAGTCTTGTTCAGTACCAATCTTGGTCAAATCTATGTTCGTAAATGAGCAATTCAATACCTCTTGTATAATAATCAGGCTCCGATCATTGGTGTATAGATAATTAACTAATTTCTTCTCTTTATGTCTCTTTGTTCTTTCATTAACTTTGCTTTCACACACATTGATTTGGTTCTAAATAAGTGCTTATTTGTTCCTCCTTTTAACCCTTCCTTTTTTTTTGTTATTTTAACATGTGCTGCCAAGTCTAGCCAGCCTGTCCCCTGAAAAATTGGTTTCCCTGCCACTTCAATTACACATAATCTTTTCTTCACAGAAGGTGAACAAATTGCTACAAAACCAAAAGCTTCAACCATTTACCTAATCATTTGTTCACTTCAAGAATCTTCTGCCCTTCTCCAATCAACGTACAGGAAATGTCTCCAAGATCATTTGGCCATTCAGCACTCTTTTGAGTTGCTTAAAATTCATCTATAGACTATGAGGTTTGAATCCTTGCCCATGAACTTGGGAACCCAATCCAATCCTAGTTACATCTTGTGTCTTATCTCCAGGAAGACAGTACACCATCCTGTTATCCCTTGTAAAATATTATTTCCATTCTTCTTAATATAGTATCTCAACAAGGATAGTTTGTCTTCCTGGAATGTTGTGGGCGTGTTTGATTGTCTGCTGTGTTGAGTGGAGCAGCAATCCATAGGTAGATCCTGTATATCAGTCCATTCTATTCTACCAGATGGATCTTCAGAGTGACTTACAGAAGTTTTCGCACTGACAACTTAACACATGAATATTTCTTGTTCTATGGGATCCCTGACCTTTTCTGTCTATCCATCTATGCATCTGGAGGTGGGGGAAGAATGCTATCTGGTTCTCTTGTGTCTGGTGGTTATGAATTGCCAAGCCTACTCTCTAGTTTCCACTGTCTGATTCCTTGCTGTCCATTTCCACTCTTTCTTGAATCTTGGATTGGTACTGCTTCCAGTACCTGGCCATCCAAGGACTCCTCAGCTTCTCTGATCCCTAGTATCTGTATTTATCCTTCCAGACCACAAATCTCTTCTTGCAGCACAGCCGCCAGCTTTCATTTCACACAACAGACTTCTTCATTGCATACTCTTTAAAGTTGACATGGAGAGTATGTACAACACACAGCTCTGTAGAATTCATATAAATATCAATGTAAATGTTGAGGCGTTGCTTAGGCAAGTCAAAATATACCTGAATCCTATAGATATGTTCCCAAATGGCTTTTTACATGCTCAAGCAGTGTCTCCTCTGTCTATGTTGCTACTTTTAGCAGTGTAATGTACTGCTGCTGTAGGTTTTGGCAGGGGGAGAAGGCAAGGAAAAGCTCTAGGAACTCCTCCCTGATGGAGACTTTCCCTGCTGCCTCCCTCCAACAGAACCTATCATGGACATGAGTAACTACATGATACAGTGTGCAATTAAAAGCTGGCTGTGTACAGGATGTAACTACACATATCTGACACACCCCTGCTAGTGGTGTGTAGTGTAAATATAGCCACAAAGGAAATCCCTCCTAGCTTCTGTCAGGAAAGAAATCTACTGCACACATCTACTGCAAGTGGCAACCACTGTTCTATTGCTGACCATCACAGTAATGAGGGTAGAACTGTACCTAGAAAGAGACTATCTCACACTCCTTCTGAAATTCCCCTGTTTGCCTCTTGTTAACCCTGTTCAGCTAGTGTTATTTTTTATTTGGCTATTGGTTCTTGTGGAGAGAAAAGGAGCAAGTATATACAACACTGATATTTTTCACACTAACTGGTTGTTTCAATATTCATGTAACTTATTAACTATAATTGTGAAATGTTTGTGTTGGGATGGGAGGGGATATTTTGGAGTATGAGAGGATAAAATGGCATTAGAAATAGCATCTAGTTATAACAATTATTATTGCTTAATATTTAAATATGGTGCCATGATGTATATAGCACTGTACAGTGAAACAGGAAGACAAGGTTCCTGTTTTGCAGAGCTGGCATTCCAAGTGCCATGATGACATAAAAGTAGATGGCATTGTTCAAAGTGGTTAAAAGGTTTACAAATAGACTATGGGGCTGCTTGATGGCATGGCACCCATAATATTTTCCTTTAAAACAATTACAGTGTCTTCCTTTCCGTATACATGCATCTTCACTGTGAAGAACTCCAGTTTGACTAAAAGTCATTGCTATATCTTGATAGTGACAGTAGTGTCTAGGATGAAGTGAATCGATAAATGTTTTAGATAAATTAACCTACCATCTGGTTTTAAGCTGATATAAATTGTTTTTCTACTGCTTCTGCATTCTTTCCATACATTCTACCAGCAATCCTATTCCCTCCCCCCTGGTGGACATGTGGTAGAACAATAGCCCTTCTAATGCAGCATCTAATCACAGTGATCAGCCATGTCTTGCAGACAAATCTACTTAAGATCTTCATTTGTGAAGGCTGCTCAAGAACATTAATTCTCTTCAGTCCGCCTGAGACCTGAACCCACCAGCTCGAAGTCTACGAGCAGATTATAAATCGTTAGCTGACTAGGCTGGCGGAAGTTATGAGGTAAATCTACTTCTGTTGTGTTTTCTAGTAAAATGATTATCAGATGATTTTTTGAAACAATTCTCATCATCTTTGCTCCTATTTTGATTACATAATTGTGTGTGATAATCTTACGATATAGAGTACATGAATTTACTTTGGAGTAATCACGTTTTTCAGCATACAGAACTAACATTTACACAAATCAGTGTAATGATTAATTGCAAATCTGGCACCTACACATGATGGTTAATGAGGGGAAATGTAATATTTCTGACCCTACTTTCATCTGTCTCCCATAACTATTAGAATCTCATTTATTTTTACATTGCTGTATCACCAGGGAACTATACCATACCAGACTATCTGACACATGCAAGTGTTGATATTAGAATGCTGTCTACTGTAAAATAAATTGACCACCCAGAGCATAGATGGGATAGACTATACATACAGCACTTACTAAACAAATGCTAAAACATTCTCGCTTATTTGATGGCAGCGGAAGAAAGTAAATAAATCTATTTCATGGCCCTCATGCTAACACATTTATTAGTGCAGTATCAAAAAGAAAAAGTTACAGTTGTAGTCTCAGTTATTCATTGTCAAAGAGGAGGAGCTAATGTCCTCAAACACAGTTCTGTTATCACATTAATTAAAGCACAATAATTCCAATAATGGTTTGTTTGCTTTTCAGCTCATTATAGAAATTGTGTCAAAATTAAGCTACATTCTTCATTTGAATGAGTAAATTAGAATGGGCCAAATAAATTCAGTATAGCAACCATCATTAAAACATAACATGTAGATGTGCAATTTAATTTCAGTTCAGGTTTGCCTCTGCAAAGTTTAGTATCATAGGATCTCTTGTGATCCAGCTAAAGTGCAACGAAACTGATTAAAAATGAATGAATGCTAGCAAAGACAACAGACTTGAAATAAACTGAAACATCAGTCATCATCTGAAAAGTGGCTATTTCAAAATCATACCCTCTTACTAAATAGATCTGGTTCTTGTTATGTTCACAGCATACATAGAGAATTTAGATAAAAATAAAAAATACTCTTTGTTGCTGGAAATTTATAGCATAAAACTACTTTATTTCTTAGAATTCAGAATGACAATGCAAAAACTAAAAAAACCAGACATAGCAGGTTGCTCCTTAAAAGAGAGAGAGACAACTCAGGGCTTGCCTTCATTATGGTTGCTAAATTGGCACCATAGACATCAAAGCAGCAGCATCAATTGTGCAGGTCTGCTGAAGGCATACTCAGCTGATGTGAGAGTGCTCTCCCATCTATTCCAGTACTCCACTGGAACAAGAGCTTCAGTGAAATTGGCACACCTAGTTGATGTCAAGTACATTGATTTTAGTTATGTTACTTACATAACGTAACTTGTAAACCTTATATTGACATGGTGGTGTAATGAAGGCAAACCTTCATTCTATCTTATTATATAGCTGGGTGGCAGCAAACTGCTCTCTGACACTGAGCAAAAATCATTTCTGATTTGTTCATCAACAGAATTGTTAAATTTCATTTGCATAATCATTACTGCCTGCCCTAATGCACAAGTCAGGAAGCATACATTTTGTTCTAAGACTCAGATCCAAGATTGGGTATGAAGTTCTGTTGATTATGAAAAACAATCTTCTTAATTGTAAAGTTAGCAAATTTAAACTGAAAGTCATTGGGACAAAAAATGTGTAATTATACAGTGCAAATGTATCCCTAGCTTCAATAGAATTGGTCAAATCTATTTGTAAGATACAATGTTATTTTTATCATTTTTTCAAAAGGGTTTTTATTTTAAATGTTCCCTTAGCTCCTCAGTTGTGGGTGAATAATTTATTTGCCACAGAAGAATAACAACTATTGAACAATTTATTTAGTTCTGCTCTTCAGAGTAAAACCACATTTTTAGTTTGCCTGAATGAGCCATACCAACCAATGCTAACAAACAGATCTTATAATTGTTATTGAATCTTAAACAGTCATTGTCCTCAGAGAAGAACATGCATTAAAGATGCCATGATAGTCTTGACCTTATTTCCTGGTCTGTGTCAGTTTCTGATCAACTGACAACCATATAATTATAAATGTGCATTTTTATATGACTTTCTTGGGTTTTTTAATGTTTATACATGGAGGGGGAAATAACAACTCTTTTGAAGTTTTGAAGGTCTCTTGGGCAAGTCACTGGCGGCGGTGATGTGTTTATTTGACAGAGATGAGGGATAATGATGAGGGATTGTGTGTGCCAGTTGCAGAAAGGGAGTAAAATCATGAAGATGATTTATAAACCCCTAAAAAATAGGCTGATAATAGAAGTGTTGACACAATAGTAACTGTAGTGACCCAAATAATACTGCCATAAGAAATAATGCTCATATTCTATCTCCTTGCAACTGTCAGATAAAGTTTTAAAATGTTATCAATAATACTTTAATGCAATATACCTAAAATCCTGTATATACAAATCTGGCCCTTATTTTCATGGCCGAAAAGAACTTTTGAACTACCCTCTTTATATTGCATGTGTCAATCTAATTGCTTAGGAAGTTTGAGTTAATTCTAGGCTTGTTGCAATGTCCATCAATATTAAATGTGGTTTTCTATTACTATGTTTATGTAGCAATGTCCAGTCATGCTGTGACCCATAGATCACTATACATATGTATAATACTTGCATTTAGTGCATCACACATCAATATCTAGTGAAAACCTATGAAACCAGACAAAATCTGGACTCTTCCTCCCACTACGGAGTCATTTTGTTTCCTGGATCCCCTGCCACACTCCATCCTATCATGTTTGTCTGAACATGTGATCTTTGGATCACAAACTGAATTAAAATTTCATACATTTATTTTATTTTTAAAGGTCAGCACATCGCAGTATTTTATTTGTGGCATAATCACACACAATAAAAATACCATTGTTTCAGAGAGCATGGTCCTTTATATAATGAGTACTGAAATAAAAGATTAGATTGACTTGATCATAATCATGTCATTGCTATCTTGCCTTCCCCATTGGTCCTTCATATTTATTTGCTGTCTGTCATCTTAAAATTGGATTGTTACCTGTGTCTTTCTGTTATGTTGGTACTGCACCTAACAATGGGGTTTTGATATTTAAGTGCTACTACAATACAAATAAATAACTCCTTATTGGAGTTGGAATATTAGAAAGATATGTCCCCTAAAATGAGGTGTGGGTGATTGTTCATTTTTAGGTGGTCATCAACTCTCTTGTTTAGGCCATTAAACGATAAATCCATGTATTTGTTTGTGTATATTGGGCTGAGCATACTGACAGTATGCATTAAATAATAATGTATGGAACCAATAGTTATTTCCTCATCTTGATCAACTAGACACACATGGTAAAGCTTACATAACATTCCACTGATATTAATAAGTGTTTAATAGATCAAGCAATATATAGCCCAAAGTGTTTTCTGTTTTGTTTGTTTGTTTGCTTGCTTGTTTTGGCGAGGGGGCGGGGGTGTAACTGACACAGGTTGGCTAGCCCTTTAAGCCTCCTAGCTGAGACTAATCAATTAGGGATCAGGGGATTATAAATGCCAGCAAGTAGTTAAATTAGTGAGAGCTGCTAGAAGCAGATTGCTCTGGTGAAAGGTACAGGAAGTAGGCTGGTCCATGGCAGGGCCTGGGGCAAGGACTATTGAAGCAACTGGACAGTAGATTAGGATCACGAGGTAGCAAGAACAAATAAAGCTTAAATTCTGATGAGGGAAAAAAGCTCACACAAGACTCAGTGTGGTATCAATCTTTCCTTGGCTGAAAAGACATGCTAGTAGTGCACAGCAATATTTGAAAAGCTATTTGCATAATTTTATCATTAATCTAGGTTGGATAGCAAGAGCTGGTCATAGAGAGCCTAGTGATTGTTCATTATTTTTCATCAATAATCAATGTTCTTTGTGGTACCAATGTCAGAGATTTTATAAAGGGATAAGCTCATATTCAGAAAGCTAGAAGACTGACTGGGTAAAGGGGTTAGTTAGATCTTAAATGAATTTGATGGTCATAGGCTAGTCTCCATAAGGCAAAGGAGTGTACAACAGAACAGGAAGCAAAGCAAAGAAGATTCAAAATATTTGCCTTCAGAAGACAGTATTCACACTGTCTTTCCAAATAGATGTATATAGATGTAAATTTAATATGGTGAAGAATGTCTTTACAGACCAGTGTGTGTATATAATAAAATAATTTGATTTAAGTAAGAAAAGGCATCCCTTGATTAATATGCATAGTGTTTCCAAGCAGATTAAAATGTATTTTTAGACTTCACTAGGTTTCACCATACATACGCACAAGCTATATTTACATTGGCTTTGTTTTGCAAGAACCATCTTCAGTGACAATAAAACTTTGACACTTGACTCAGTATTCATATAATTATCAGCCAAAAGTTAAATGACCAATAACAAGAGTTTGATGTATGCTTTTAATTATATTTATCTTCCATTTTTCTCCCATCGTTTATTCAGTTTCCATGCCATGCAGCCTTTGTGTACACCATTCAGTGTAGAGAAAGACAGGGTGATATAGGTATCCAATAAGCAGCACCCTGAATATTTAATAGGAATTTTTGTTTAAACATCTTTCCTGATGTAATAACACCATGTGGCTCATTGCTCTGGGCTACTTTGGCTTCAGTTCAAATTTGTTTAACCCAGTGACACTCTCTAGATAGAGCTTCATGTGTCAGAAATTGTTTGCTTAAACTGAAAAAAAAAAAGTATATGAGTGAAACCAGACTGATTCAGTGGCACTGCTATGAGAAATGAGGATTTTCAAAATATTTAGGCACCCAAAGAAACAGATAGGCGGAATATCCCTCACTTCATTCATTTCAATGGGAGCTGGGTGCATTGCCAACAGATCGAGGGACGGGATTATTCCCCTCCATTCGACCCTGATGAATCCTCATTTGGAGTATTGTGTCCAGTTTTTGGGTCCTCCCCCTACAGCAAGGATATGGACAAATTGAAGAGAGTCCAGTGGAGGGCAAGGAAAATGATTAGGTGGCTAGAGCACATGACTTATGAGGAGAGGCTGAGGAAACTGGGTTTATTTAGGCTACAGAAGATAAGAGTGAGGAGAGATTTGAGAGTGGCCTTCAACAACATGAAGCAGGGCTCCAAGCATGATGGAGCTAGACTATTATCAGTGGTGGCAATTGACAAATCACGTTGCAGTGGTGGAGGAGCTCTAGACTGGATATTAGGAAAATCTTTTTCACTAAGAGTGTGGTGAAGCATTGGAATAGGTTACTTCGGGTGCGTCTACACTTGTAAATTAAGTCGACTTAAGCCTGCTTAAGTCGACTTAATTTAAACTGCATCTACACTATAATTTCCTTAAATCGACTTAAGCTGCTGCTTAAGTCGACTTAAGGAAATTTTAAATCGACTTAATGTAACCTAGTTTTAAAATGACTTGCTGCTTAAGTCGACTTTATTAAGTTGACTTACTGCTTAAGTCAACTTTATTAAGTCAACTTAAGCCAGTGTAGACGTGGCTTAGCCCTAAGTCGACTTTAAGGGTCTCCAGGGTACCCCCGCTGACCTCCCTCCCAGAGTGCCTGGCACAGCCAGAGCCTGGCGTGCCCACCCACAGGGCAGGACATAGCCTTGCCCACCCCACTCCTATACCCTGCCCCAGTCTTGCTCAGTCCCCATGTACTTTGGTACAATGGGAAAAATGCTGAGCTCCCTGGCACTTTTAAAGGGGTGCCCGGGGAAGGAGGGCACCTTTTGGATGCCCCCCTTCCCACCATGCCCACTCCCAGGTCCACCTAGCCCCTACAAGTCGACTTAGGCGTCCAGTGTGGACGCTCTAAATTGATTTGGCAAGGTCGACTTTAAGTCGACCTAAATTTACAGTGTAGACATGCTAAATTGAACAAGTGTAGACATAGCCCTAGAGAGGTGGTTGAAATCTCCATCTTTAGAGATTTTTAAGGCCCAGCTTGACAAAACCATCTCACATGATTTATTGGAGGTTGGTCCTGCTTTGAGCAGGAGTTGGATTAGATGACCTCCTGAGGTCCCTTCCATAGAAGCTTCTATGTTTCTAAGATTGTATGATAAAAATATTCAGTAGGAATGAAATGTATGATCTATCTATTAGTCCTATGTGGAGTGAGTTAGTGGTATCAGTCCAGTTCATGGTGAAAAATGCCCACCAAAATCACATTTGATAATCTCAGCAGTGAGGCCAAAGGCAGACTGAACCTAACAAAATGAACCACTTTCCTTCACCATGCTGGTGGTCCTAAAATAGGACTGAGGTGGATTAGCAAGACACTGTGAGGAAGTTTCTACTGCTATTGCCCAGGATGTACCAGTTATTACCTAAACCGTATCTATCTATAACATTTTTCAAATACAATAAATGTCCATAGTCAACATTAGCTCTCCTTTCCTAAAGGAACCTGAAATAATCACAATTTATATGAGAGATAACAAACAGGTTATGATAGTCAGGCCTTTCCCAAGAAATGAAAAAGAAGTATAGATTTTTGGTGTTGATTTCCCTTAACATCTCCAATAGAATAACAATTTTGCTCTAAACTTCTAAAACATCATGGCAATGATTTTTTGTTTGTTTTTATTTCATAGAAATATAGAACATTTGTACAATATCTTTGGTGCTGGGCTGGAAAGTGAATTAGCAAGGGACATTCAGGCAAAGTTGGGGAAAATGCTCATCTATATAACTAAACCACAGTTGTATATATGCACGGAGGGTCCGGAGGGCAGTCCCATGGGCGTGGGTTCTGGGGGGGG
>ML685769.1:15029237-15065402 GCA_007922175.1 Pelusios castaneus | reverse complement strand
GTCCATCTATATAACTAAACCACAGTTGTATATATGCACGGCGGGACATGGACGCACCTCCTGAGCACGCATATAACTGACACTGCTATGCGCACACAGCAGCTGAATCCACGTGCATAAGTCTGTGGATTAGATAGCTCGCACAGACGGCTGCCCTCCCTCACACCCAGCGGTGATTACCATTCTTCAATTTGCGATTCTTTAGAGAATCGGGGGGTTACTGGTTTAGTACTAGTGGGCTGCTGACAGATTGGGCCCTTAAACTTTTCAGTAGGGAGAAATATAATTTTACAAAAATTTACTCTTTCAAAATGATTCCTTAACAGGGTTTTCTCTGAAGTTTGGGGGTGGTGCTTAACCACAGCTTGAAGGAGAGTCTAGAAGGCTATGTCTACACTTGTTCAAATAAGTCAGCTTTGCTAAATTGACTTAACAAAGTCAACTTTAAATCGACCTTGTTAAGTCAACTTAGCATGTCTAGACTGTAAATTTAGATCGACTTAAAGTCAACCTTGCCAAATCAACTTAGAGAGTCCACACTGGATGCCTAAGTCAACATGCAGGGGCTAGGTGGACCTGGAAGTGGTGCATGGTGGGAAAGGGGGCACCCAAAAGGTGCCCCCCTTCCCAGGGCACCCCTTAAAATGTGCCAGGGAGCTCAGCATCTTCCCCATAGTACCTGGGTACATGGGGGCTGAGCAGGACAGGGGCAGGGTACAGGAGCGGGGTAGGTAGGGCTGTGTCCTGCCCTGTGGGTGTGCACACCAGGCTCTGGCTGTGCCAGGCACCCTGGGAGGGAAGTCAGTGGGGGAGCTCTTGGGACCCTTTAAGTCAACTTAGGGCTAATCCGCGTCTACACTGGCTTAAGTCACTTTAATAAATTTGACTTAACCAGGAAATTGACTTAAAACAAGGTCTTACTAAGTCGACTTAAATTTTCCTAAGTACACTTAAGTTGCTGCTTAAGTCGACTTAAGGAAACTGTAGTGTAGACGCAGAGTAAATTAAGTCGACTTAAGCCTGCTTAAATCGACTTAATTTGCTAGTGTAGATGCACCCAAAGAGAGGGGTCAGTCCTGGGGCCAGTTCTGTTCAACATCTTCATTAATGGTCTGGATGATGGAATAGATTGCATGCTCAGTAAATTCATGGATGACACCAAGCTCGGGGGAATGGTAGATACTCTGGAGGGCAAGGATAGGATTCACTGAGACCTAGACAAATTGGAGCATTGGGCCAAAAGAAATCTCATGAGGTTCAACAAGGAGAAGTGCAAAGTCCTGCACTTAGGAAAGAAAAATCCCATGTACTGCTACAGGCTGGGGACTGATCGGCTAGCAGCACTGTAGAAAAGGACCTGGGAGATATGGGGGACAGGAAGCTGGATATGAGTCAACAGTGTGCTCTTGTTGCCAAAAAGGCCAATGACATATTGGGCTTCATCAGTAGGAGTGTTGCCAGAAGAGCAAGGGATGTGATTATTCCCCTCTATTTGTCACTGGTCAGGCCGCATCTGGAATACTGTGTCCAGTTTTGGGCTCCCCACTACAGAAAGGTTGTTGACAAATTAGAAAGAGTCCAATGGAGGGCTACAAAATGATTAGTGGGCTGGGGCACATGACTTAAGAGGAGAGACTGAAGGAACTAGGCATATTTAGTCTGCAGAAGAGAAGCATGGGGGGAATGGGGGATTTGATGGCAACATTCAACTACTTGAAAGGGGAGGGAGCTAGGCTGTTCTCAGTAATAACAGAGGACAGAACAAGGAGCAATAGTTTCAAGTTGCAGCTGGGGAGGTCAAGGTTGGATATTAGGAAAAACTTTCTCACTAGGAGGGTGGTAAGCATTGGAATAGGTTACCGAGGGAGGTGGTGGAATCTCCATCTTTGGAAACATTTAAGGCCCAGTTAGAAAAAAAACCCTGGCTGGGATGATTTAGTGGGAATAGTCCTGCATTTAGCAGGGGGTTGGACTAGATGACTTCATGAGGTCCCTTCCAACCCTAAGGCTATGTCTACACGAGGAAAAGTAGCCATAGCCTGAATATATGTAATTGAATATATGATTTTATTTAAATTTATATGGATGTGTATGACACAAAAAATGAACATAAATTATAGTTTCATACTTAACACATAACTTGGCCAAACTAACTGACATCATGTGTTTCCAAGATTATTGATATAAGGAAGTGGTTTTCAACCTGAAGTCTAAAGACTGTCTAAGGGGTCCACAAAAGATTGTCCTTCTCATAAAACACTGTTTAACAACCTGTGGTCCATGGACTTGGTGACTGAAGGCAGAAGATTTTGTGTCTATAAAGAGTAACAGTTTCCTCTTTTCCTAATAGACTTTCATCTTTGTCAAGGTAAACAGGATTTACCCAATAGATAAAATGGAACAAACAACATAGCATTCTTTTAATAGAGGGAATTTCATACAAGCTCAAAGAAGCACATCTATTCAGACTATAACAAAGAAGGAGTTCTGTGGTACTTTTAAAGATGAACAAATTTATTTATTGCATTTGTAAGTCTTTAATTTTTAAATTTGTTAGTCTTTAAAAAGTGCCACAGAACCCTTTCTTTGTTTTTTGTTTTTTGTTTTTTCAGAAATAGACTAACATGTCTACCCTTCTGGAACTATTCAGACTATATTAAGCAAACCTTTGGTTCTGATTCCATTGGATGCTGAGCACTTTTTGCAAGGTCCTGCATGTTCTATATGAATCTAGCAAGGATTTTGGTATAGCATCTATCTCCATGGTATCCTGAAGACTACAGTCTTTGGCTATTTATACACTTGAAAAGTTAAGTTGAATTAAAAAGTTGACTTAACTTTTCAATGTAGATGCAGCAGAAATGGCTCCCTGCTGAGAAGGGACCTGTGGGTCCCTTCCCCAGGAAACCAGGGGTCCTGACGAGAAGGGAGCCATGGCTCATTTCTCCCCGGGACCCACGTGTCCCAGCGAGAAGGGAGTCATGGTTCCTTTCTTGCTGGAACCTGCGGCTTCCCAGCAGAAGGGAGCCATGAATTGGAACCAGGGCTCCCTTCTTGTCAGGATCCCCACGTGGGTCCCGGGGAGAAGGGAGTACAGGCTCACTTCTTGCCAGGAGCACCGTTCCCTTCTCCCCGGATCCCTGTAGGTCTGGGCAAGAAGGAATCTGCCGGCACTCCAGCTGCCAGGGGACCCTCCGGGGATCCCCTGTTGGCTGGAGCGCTGGCAATTGCCAGCCCCGGCACTCCAACTGACAGGGGAAACACGGGGGATCCCCTGTCAGCTGGATCACCAGAAGTGCCAGCCCAGTGGTCCAGCTGACAGGGGAACCTCTGGGGATCCCCTGTCAGATGGAGCACCAGAAGCTGTCAGCCCGGCCTTCCAGCTGACAGGGGAACTCCAGGGATCCCCTGCCCAGGGAGTGTCACTCCCTTTTTGCACAGAACCCCGCGAGCCCTGGGAGAAGAGAGCGTGGAGCTCCTTTCTGGCTGGGATCCTCTTGGGTCCCCGGGAGAAAGGAGCGCAAAGCTCCCTTCTGGCCAGGACCCGCTCAGATCCCCGAGAGAATGGAGCCGCAGCTCCCTTTTTCCGGGTCCCGGACAGAAAGGAGCCTGGCTCCCTTCTTGCTGGGACCAGCAGGGGTCCTGGAAAGAAAGGAGCCACAGCTCCCTTCTCGCTGGGACCTGCGGGTCCTGGGGAGAAAGGAGCTGCAGCTCCCTTCTCCCCGGGACCATGCCCTAGGTCAACTTATATAATAAGTTGACCTAGGGCAGCCACACCATCTTTAGGTCAATTTAACAAATCGACTTAATTGTTAAATCGACCTAAAGAGTGGTAGTAATTAAGTTGACTTAAGGAACTGCTTAAGTCGACTTAATGAAAACCAGGTGTGGACATGGCTTCATTTAAGTCGACTTAAGCTTCCTTGAGTCGACTTAAATTGCCAGTGTAGACATAGCCTTTGAGAGCATTCAGCATTGTGTTAGACCTAAAAAAGCCCTTGTTCCTAATTATGAAGTACTAATTTGATAGAAATTTATCAGAATATTGATTTTTTATTTACTATAACTAAAGAATGACTGGGTAATTAACACATCCTCTTTCTCTTCAGCCATGAGTACTGGAAATAATGATTGTTTTAGTAAATGCAGGTTGTTGTGTTATTGCAATATTGCAAGCTAACACATGTAAGCCATATGTTGAATAAAGGCAATTATTTGAATCATTTGCAGGGAGAGTATCCTGAAATAGAACAGGGAGCTTTTTTAAACAAAAAGAATTTAGATTCACTAGCACAAAGAAGACCATATGCTATAAAAATATATATAAAATAACTAAAGCCTTAAAATCTTGTTAAACTACAATGTGATAGAAATGGAAAGAAATAGATTGTTGGAATTAAATAGTAATGATGGAAAAAAACTGCTGCAAGAAAAACAAGGTGTTTTATTATTGACTGATTATATAGCTATTCTTCTGCTGGTTCCAACCCTTTCTCCATGCTCCCCTATGCTCTTGACACCACTTCCCTTATCCTAACTGTTATGTTTCCATCTCTTTCAAGTTTCCCCCAGCCTTACACATCCTTCCCATTTGATTCACTGAAAAAAGAAGTGGGACTTAGCCCACAAATCCTCATGCAAAAAATAAATTTGTTAGTCTTTAAAAGTGCCACAGGACTCCTTGGCTATGTCTACACTGGCAAGTTAGTTCGAATTAAGAAAGCTTAATTCGAACTAATTTAAGCCTTGGCCACACTAGGCTTTCATTAGTTCCAATTAAGGGCTTCCTTAATTCAAACTAATAAATTTGATTATACCTTTTGAACTAACTCTTAATTCGAACTAGTTAGTTCTAATTAAGTTAATGTGGCCATGTTAGTTCAAACTAACTGCTTAGTTCAACTTAACCGACACATTGAGCTTAATGCAACTGACTAATTTGAACTTGCTTAGTTCGAACTAAAATTCCAGTGGGGCCATGCTAGTTCGAATTAAGTTAATTTGAACTAACTAAAATTAGTTTGAACTAGTTAGTTCGAATTAACTAATTTGAATTAAGTTTGGTAAGTGTAGACGTAGCCCTTGTTTGTTTTGCTGAACTAGACTAACACGGCTATCCATTTGAAACAAGAATTTGAAAAAATAAGTTCAGTCTAAACCTGTAAATGAAACAAATAATTCCCTCACATTGCTTTTCGCTTTTTCTCACTCCCTCTGTTGTGTTTGTGGGGTGTCCCTTTACAGCGCAATCCTGAAAGTGCAGAGTTTCTCCTGTGTGTTCTGAACAAATTCCCATGTCATTCATGTTAAAGGGAGTTGGAGGATTCAGTATCATATAAGAATGCACTTGGTCAAAGCAAAAAAGACAGTAACACCAAGCCTTGGGTTTTGCCAACAAAGATCATATGCACTAACTGATCCCACCTAAAGAACTGTTGTGTCTGTGAAGAGTATGGAAGGCATTCACACATATACAGCTGTTCTTTGATATAATGGTCCATAAAGATATAATTGAACTTTCATTAACTTTTATCAAGAAAAAATGCCTTTTTAGAATAACACAATGTACATTGTCACAATTTCCTTTTTTTTTTTTTTTGAGGAAATGAAATTGTGATTTTGAATCAAATCAATTTGAATCTAAACACAGAATGTTGAGATTTTTGTTTAATTTGCTTTTCATTTTTTCCTTTCCATTAAGAACATGAAAGAAAATACAAAGAAAATTGAAAAAAAAACAACAACACATTTTTTGTCAAAAAATATACTTTAAAAAGTGGGGAAAAAATTCAAACATTTCATTTAATTTGAAATTTCACATTAAAAAAAGACACATTTTTCAACTAGTCTTAGAGGGTCATGCTTACTTTTCCCAAATGCTGCAGTTCTTCACTAAAATCTCTCCTGGGTGACAACCAGCTCTGTCATGTGACATCCCTGGCTACCGACCTTATTAAAACATATCTGTCCCAGTTCACTTCCCCAGTAGTGGAAGAAATTGTACAACCCATGGACCAGTAACTGAGTCCACAAGCTGCTAACAGTTGCTGCGTCTACACTTGTAAATTAAGTCGACTTAAGCTTGCTTAAGTCGACTTAATTTACCCTGCGTCTACACCACAGTTTCCTTAAGTTGACATAAGCAGCTTGCTTAAGTTGACTTAATGAAAATTAAGTCGACATTATTAAACCTCCTTTTCATTACACTTAAGGCTTAATTTGACTTTTTAAAGTCGAATTAAGCCAGCATAGACATGGGGTAGCCCTAAGTTGACTTAGGGCTACCCCAGGACTACACCAATTCCCTCCCTGCCAAGGGGGGGCACAGGGGGAGCCTAGAATGCCCCCCAAAGGGCAGGGCAGAGCACTGTGTGATGCTGTCTGGATTTAGGGAAGCATTTATGATATTATTTTCTATGGATATCTCATAAATGCTATAATCCATAGGAACTATGTCATGTTTGGTATCAATAGAAAGGTAGTCATTTGCTGGGAATTATTATATAGTTTATGTCTAGGAATTGTATTTATATTAGAAGTTAGTTAGTTAGGAATTTGGTGTTATATCTATACTTTAACTTGTGTCATTCTGGAGAAATGCTTTAGACAGGAGGGTGTGAACAACCATTGTGTCCTTAATGGCTCATCAGGTTTCTCCCTTTGGCCCATTGTAAGTGGGAGCTTCCTTAACATTAAGGAGACAATGGTTGTAATGTTAAGGAAGCTCCCACCTACAATGGGCCAAAGGGAGAAACCTGATGAGCCATTAAGGACACGATGGCTGTTCAAAGGACACCCTCCTGTCTTAGGCATTTCTCCAGAATGACACAAGTTAAAGTATAGATATAACATCAAATTCCTAACTTCTAATCGAAATAGAATTCCTAGACATAAACTATATAATCATTCCCAGCAAATTACTACCTTTCTATTGATACCAAACATGACATAGTTCCTATGTCAGAGAAAGCTGAGTCCTCTCATACTCCTATGACAGAAGGGAATTCAAATCAGAGGAAGTTTCGGTGTGAGCATACATGGCCGGAACAGAGAGGGCAGGGGCAGCGCAGAGGCGGGCCAAAATAACTTTGCAACAGGCAAGAAACAAAAGGCAGCAAATACAAAGAGCTAAACTGGTGAGGAGAAGGCGTACAATGCCAGCCCCCAAAGCACTCAAACTGAGATTGGGGAGCCAACCCCAAAGGGTGTCAAACACTGTGGGTTCCCTCTCCCCAGCCTTCCACTGATTCAGGGCCTTTTGAGCAGATAGAATATGAGCATTGACATCCTCCAAATTTTCAGGCACATAGGTATAGCATTCTTCCCCAATAAGGGCACAGACCCCCCCTTGAGCAGCTAGCACAAAATCAAGGGTCTGCCTGTTCTGAAGTGCCAGGAGCTGCAGCTGATACAGCTCAGTGCTGAGGTCTTGCCCGATCTTTAAGGTGTCATTAGGAAATTGGGTAAGGAACATGGACAGCTTGCGGTACAATTGGTCTAGACGGCCCACCCCATATTGCGGCAGGACTAACATACCAAAACGGTCACCCTCTCCAATGGGCTCCAGGGTACTAGACAGGGCTCGTCACCACCGGGGCCGACCAACAGGGGCATGAGCCAACACCTGCAGGGGAGGGGCCTGGACTCCCAAGTAGCAGCTTCCACACCAGCCGTGGGGAAGCCAGGAATAAGCACTGCAGCCACAAATAAAAAAAGGAATTATTATTGGCAACTAGCCCATTCATAATGGCAGCATCGGGGGAGCCAGCATCCCAGGTTAAGAGACCTTCCCTTGAGTCTGCTCCGGAGGAGTCTAAAATAGGGATGGATAAAGTGCCCCAGGGTACGAGGTAATAGTGGCAGGTGCTATTCCATGCAAACCAAGTAGTCTGATTACCATATGAGCTATAACAAATCAAGCCTGGGGGGGGGGGTCTTAATCTAATGGGCACAGGTTTTCTGTCCGGGTTGAAATCAGGTTTGCAGACATAGTCAACGGGCCTGCCACCGGCTGGGTCACGGCAGCTAATAAGGGAATAATTAGCCTCTAAAGTACAATTCCATTGGAAAGTAAAAAGCTTGTGGTCATCCTGGGTGAATCCCATTTCCCCGCTATGGCAGTTTGACAAAAATCTGACCAGTTAAAGGGGATAGCCTGCCAGGGTAACCCAGCCACGTGGAAAGAGATCTGAGAACAAATCCAACAATTTGAAAGATTAAACGAGCGGGCAAATTGTCTTTTCAAAGCTTCAAAAGTGTTTACGTCAGTCTTTAGAGCTGGCGAGTCCCCCTGCCAGCCTGCATGGGCGGGGGTGGTTGTCACAGTTGGCAGCCAGAAAAGGATCAGGAACAGCACCGGTGCTGACAGCATGGTGGAGCTTTGGTGTTGTAACAACAAAAGTTAAGGTGCCCCACCCCAAAACAAAGAAGGGGGGGCCGTTTGCACTCAGAGGGGACTCAGCGGGGCTGGTGTTTAAACAGGAGTTTCAGTCCAAAGTCCGAATTGCCTGAGTCCTTGGAGGGTTGCACAGTCCAAGAATCTTGATCCGGAGGACAGGGTGCTGGCTTTAAGTGGGAATAGTGGATCCAATTCTTGTGTCCCTCAACTTTGGCTGCAGTGTTGGTAACCAGGAGAACTGTAAAGGGGCCTTTCCACCTCTCCTGGAGGGGTTCGTCTTTCCAGCTTCGGACAAGGACGGAGTCTCCGGGCTGGAGGGAGTGAGCCGGAGTCTCTAGTGGAATGGGCTGAGCATCCTTTACAAACCTGTGAAGAGAGGAAAGAACAGCAGATAGCGAGGACAAATATTTGGATAGCATTGACTCTCCTAAGACCCACTCCCCTAGTGGAACCGGGGCACCATTCATTGGCCAGGGGCGTCCAAAAAGGATCTCAAAGGGACTCAGTCCCAACCTCCCCTTAGGCAGTACCCGAACCCAAAGCAGGGCCAGTGGCAAGGCATCCGGCCACTTGTGGGCAGTGTCCTGGCAAATCTTGGAGAGATGTCATTTGAGAGTCTGATAGGTCTGTTCCATGACCCCACTGGCCTGGGGTCTCCAGGGAGAGTGTAGCTTCCACTGTAGCTGCAGAGTCTCAGCAACGATTTTAACAATGTTGGCAGTAAAATGAGTTCCGTTGTCAGACTCAATCCATTGGGGCAGTTCAAACCTGGGGATCAGTTCTTTCAATAATTTCACAGCCACCGTCCTAGCGGTGCAATTCCGGCAAGGGAACGCCTCTGGCCATCCAGTAAAACGATCCACTATCACCAGTAGATATTGAAACCCCTGGGTCCATGGCAGCTCAGTAAAGTCAATTTGCCACACAACACCAGGCCCAGGGGTCTGTTCAAGCGAGGCCGCCTGGTGGGGCCCTCTGGAACGAGGGTTGTTCTTCTGGCAGACGGGGCACCCTGCCATGATTCGGGAGGCCTGAGGGCGGAAACTACTGGCGAGGAAATACTTGGTGGCCATCTGGACTAGGGCTTCCCTCCCCGCATGGGTTGCTAGGTGCAACTGATTCAAAACATTATGCACAAGAGCACCCGGTAGGAGGACTTTTCCATCCGATGTGTGCCACCACCCATCTGTTTCCACGAGCTGGAGCTTTGCAGCCAGCGCTCGCTCACTCTGCGAGTAGACCAGACGGGGAAGATCTTCTAGGGCTGGAATGAGAGCACCCACTAGGGCCGTTTCCTCTATTGCAGGGGGGGGGGGGGGGGGGGGGGGGCCGCGTGTTTTGTATCACGATCAGTGTGGGCATTTCCCCGAGTCACGTCCTGATCCTCCCTCTGGTGGGCCCTGCAGTGTACTACAGCCACTTCGGCAGGCAATTGAACAGCTGCCAGCAAGCGGAGGATTTGTGGGCCGTACTTAACGGGATTCCCCTGGCCTGTTAGCATCCTCCGCTGCTTCCATAGCCTGGCATGGGCATGCAGTACCCCAAAGGCATACCTGGAATCGATGAAGATGTTAACCCGCTTATGGGCGGCCAGCTAGAGTGCTCGGGTGAGGGCGATCAGCTCCGCCAGCTGTGCGGAGGTCCCAGGCGGTAGGGTCTGTGCCTCAATGGTGTCGAAGAGGGAAACCACAGCATATCCTGCCTTGCGCTAGCTGTTAACCACCATGCTACTCCCATCAGTATACCATGCAAAATCTGGATTAGGTAGGGGCTGGTCCTTAAGATCCACCCTGCTGGAATGTTGTGAGTCCACAGCCTCCAAACAATTATGTTCTATACCCTCTGAGTCTGGGAGGAGGGTGGCCGGATTAAGAGTTGAACAGGTCCGCAGTTGCACCTCCAGGTTTTCAATAAGCTTGGCCTGATACTGGGCTAACCGAGCCTGAGTTAGCCACAGACCCCCCCTTGCTATCTAGGAGAGCCTGGATCATGTGGGGAGTATAAACCATCATGCTGCCCCCAAGGGTTAACTTCTCAGCCTCTTTAATAATCAAGGCTGTAGCGGCTACTGCCCGCAGGCACCCCGGCCATCCCGCAGCCACCTGATCCAGCTGCTTTAAGAAATATGCCACTGGGCGGCGCCAGGTTCCCAGATATTGGGTGAGAACCCTGAGGGCCAACCCCCTTCATTCATGAACAAAAAGCTGAAATGGCTTAGACTAGTCCGGGAGACCAAGGGCTGGGGCCTCCATCAGCTTTTGCTTCAGAGCCTTAAAAGCAGCTTCCGCCTCAGGGGTCCAGTGGAATGGCTCCTGGTCTATACCTTGGAGGCATTTGTAACGGGGCTTCTCTATGAGTCCAAACTCGGGGATCCAAATGCAGCAGAATCCTGCCATGCCAAGGAATGCCCGCAGCTGCTTTCAATTGGTCAGGGTGGGGACTTGGCAGACTGCCTCCTTTCTTTCATTGGAGAGCCGCCTCTGCCCTTGCTGGATGTGGAACCCCAGGTACCAGACCTCGGTAAGGGCAATCTGAGCCTTCTTGCGTAACATGCGGTAGCCCCTGAGCCCGAGAAAGTTTAGCAGGCTTACCGTTGCTTTCAGGCATTCCTTCAGTCCCCAGGCTGCCAGGAGGAGATCATCTATGTATTGCAGCAGGAGTACCCCTCCTGGTTGTCCCACTCCTGTAGGTCCCCAGCAAGAGCCTGGCCAAAAATGGTGGGGGAGTTTTTGAATCTTTGGGCTAAAATGGTCCAGCACATTTGTTTCTTTACCTGCTTCTTGTCCTCCCACTCAAAGGCAAAGAGTTCCTGGGACTGTTGTTCCACCGAGATGGTAAAGAAAGCATCCTTTAAATCGAGAACAGTGAAATACATGTATTGTTCCCCTATAGAAGTGAGTAGGGTATAGGGATTGGGCACCAGGGGGTGCCGGGGCTTCACTCACTCATTCACAGCCCTCAGATCCTGCACAAGACAGTAGGTGCCATCAGGTTTCTTAACTGGCAGAATGGGAGTGTTCCAAGCTGATTGACACTCCCGGAGGACCCCACATTTGAGGAATGTTTCAGTGGTAGTCTGTAGACCCTCCCGCGCTTCCTGCCGTATGGGATACTGGCGAATTCTCACTGGGGTTTTCCCTGGGAGGAGCTGGATTGTAATCGGAGTAATGTGAGAGGCTTTCCCCGGAGCCTCTGTAGCCCACACTAGGGGATAAACCTGATCCTTCCAGTGTGCCCACTCCTGGGCTTCTTGGGCTTTCTCTTGAGGCTCCATTACCATGAGCCAGGCATGCTCTGGGGGTAAACTGAGTGTAATTTTGTCCTGTGTAAAATGCAGAGTGGCTCCCAGCTTACAGAGGAGATCCCTTCCCAGCAAAGGGGTGGGGCAGTTGGGAGGTATACTATGCGATGGGAAATATGTTTGTCTCCCAAGGTACATTCTGCGGAGGCATAAACAAGGCGTTTGACCCCCTTCCCGGTTGCCCCAATTACAATCAGGGAATCTTCGACGGGCAGGTCTAGTGGTTGGTTGACCGCCGTCCGAGCTGCCCCCGAATCCACTAGAAAACTTATTTCTGAGTTGTCCACCCTCATCTTTGCATGGGGTTCAGGGGGTGGGCCCTGCCGTCCTCCCCGACCTCCCTACTCAGTACTCGCCACTTCCATTATTGTGATGGCTCACAAGTGGTGTGGTGAGTCACTGCACTGTTGAAAATAGGCGCGAGTTGCTATTGGCAATGAGGAAGACTCAAGGGGAACACAGAGCACCATGGGAAACTGACAGTTTACCCATGGCGCTTTGCATTCCTTTCCTTCATCCCATGATTCCAAGCACCGATTGAGGGAAAATTGAACTGTGGGATAGGTGCCCAGAATTCATTGTGCTACAGCGCGATATAGCAAAGAATTCTGTTGCATTGCAAGGAGCGATGTGTGTACGCGCTATCCCGCAATAAAGGTCAAGTGTTTTTTATAGCGTGATTGCCATGTTGCGCTTTAATCTGATAGTGTGTACATAGCCTCAGTCGACTTTAATTCGACTTAGTTAAGTCGACTTAGTTAAAGTTGACTTAAATTAACAAGTGTAGACATAGCCAGTTTGAGGTGGTAAGAGAGCAGATGACATACCAGACATTGAGGGGACTTTGCCAGAGGTTATAACATAGACTATATTTGGTAGACACGGGAATGGGATATTGCATTTATACCATGGTTTTCAGGGCAGATCAGAAGTTTATTAGAGGTGGATGAGTGAAAGAGAGAGCACCAAACAAACCCTCATTTCCAAAACCAGTCTTCTTGTTTTTGCCCTCTTTTTCTCTCCTTGTCATCATTGCCCTTCTGAGCATGCTTTTTATTCTCAGCATTACTTGGTGTTTGCTTTCCTCCTGTGTTACTGTACTGGCTCTTGCTACAGGGATTCACACAGCAAAAAGCATGTATTAAAGCAATCAGACCCTGCCTCTCTTTATGCATTCCTTGTACCTGTATCACATGTGCATAATAATATCACATGTGCTGGCCTTACTCCTTTTAAGTAAGTCCTTGACTCTTTTTCAACATGTTGCGAAGCTATGAACAGTAACACGGATAGATTCATTGTCCTTCACTATTGGAACTACAGAGAAGCACAATACTTTTGAGCTAGTGCATTTTGCATCATCCTCTCTTGTGAGCAACCCTGGGATGGGGTAATGTATCCCTAACAATTCTTTTGAAAAAAATAAGGCATTTGTGTCACAGATGTTTCTCATTTTACAAGAAAACACTGATTTGGCTCATTGTTTCAGAGCAGGGGAATGGAGCAGTTAAAATCAGCTTATTTTTAAACGTATCAGCCCAGCAGCCAGGGCCCCAGTTTTTAATGCTTCCAAGCACAAGACAATATCTTTGAGGAATGTACCGTAATACCTCTATATAGGTTAGAAATTTTAGAGTATTCCTTCTAGGGAGAATTTAAGAGGACTTCACTCTTTAATATCATATTCCAGAGAACAGTGTACTCCTTTCAAGTATGCAAGGCATTTTGTCTTTCTTATTGTAATATGGTGATAATCTTCTTTTTGAGTTCCAATACATGACAACAGTTTTCTAAAGGATCAAGCATGTTAGGCAGAGTGTCAGCTTAATTCGAGCTAGGCAAAAATGTTTTGATATTCAAATATTGTATAACATGCCTGGGGATAGATATGAGCTAAAGGAGATGAACTCAGTTGCATATATCTTTAAAGATGTACAAGGCAGATGTGACCTTTCACTACATTTTTAACCAGGTAATTTATAAAGCCCATAGTATGCAAAGTTTTGCAAAAAAAAAAAAAAAAGATTGATACTTGAGAAAGGGAATATAAATGAATGATGTTTTGCCACTTCACTCACAGTCTGAATGCACAGACTGATACATTTTGGATGGTTTCCTGGGATTCAGAATAAACTCCATTAAGTTCAAATTCTCATCTTTTTCAAGCTATTGTTCCAAAATGCATTTTAAGACTGAGTTTCAACGCACTCTGTAGGGGTAAAAATTATTTGAGAGAGATATGTTATTCCTTTCATATTTGACATTATGTCCTTTTTTAATACCCAAATTCTTTAAACTTCCAGAAGAATTGGATCAATAGAGATAAATGTTTTCATATGCAAACACTGGAACTACTGAACTGCAGACAAAAGCAACTTTGGTTTATTTCTATTTCTTTTTTATAAGGCTATTACTAGGATTAATAATAACCATGTAGTTTGCCTAAATGTTAGTACAATATATCCCAAGCTTATGTTATGGTGAACATATATGACCATATATCATCTGATTGTAACAGAAACAGAAGAATCCAGGGTTCCAGGTTTATATGAAGCATTAATTTAGGAATAAGTTGTAATGAGTAGCCACATTCCACAGGAGGAGGTAATTTGAAGTGATGACATCAGGAAAAGTGGGCAAAAAGGCTGTGCCTCCTGAAGCACTTGGAACAGAGGGAACATGTGCAAACTGTGACATTCAATAACATAATGCAACTTTCTTCCAGTCCTCCCATACCTTTGCAAGTCAGTGCAAAGATTCTGGATCATGACTCTACAACTTTCTCCCTTCTGCTTAGGTGCAATTTGAGTTCCTCCTTTGCCCTGGCTTTCATAGCACTGGTCTACACTGCAGGGGGGGATTTTGGTAGCAATCGAAGGAGATCACAAATTACTTAAAATACCTTGCGTGTGTCCTTTTGACTGCCTAATGCCTACTCACCAGAGGGTCTCGACGGTGCTGAGTCGATAGGAAATGCCTTCCTGTCGAATCAGCGCTATGCTACTTGACAGGTAGGTCTTAACAAATCCACCTCCAGTTACTTTGGGTTTGACTAAACGCATCTTTAGAGATGCTCAATTAAACCTGCACAATCAATGCTATGCTGTAGGAGTTGCTGCCGATGGTGTAACCTAGCCCATAGATGATCAGTGACAATCTCTTCCTTACTATGGAAGCAGAACTCCCCCCATTGAACTCACTGATAGTTTTACCACTGAATAGAATTTGGTTGATGTTTAAGGCTTTTAATACTTCATAGTTCAAAACACTTTATGAAGTAATATTCTATTAAATATATAGGGTGTGGTGACTCTGCAGGTGACTCTACAGGAATGGTATGCCAACCAGAATGACTTTAGCACATACAGAGCTTAGGGGCATTTGAAGGTGTTTTAATGAGATGGGATATTAATCACTATGTTGGAATTTTCACCTTCGTAAAATGAAAAGATGTGTTCTCATCTTTATCCCACTATTAAGCCTATTATGCAACCTACATAATGCACTTTGCTGGATCTCCTTCAAAATAGGAAAATAAATTTGTTTTAATCTCCACTAATTAAATTAATTTAAATGTTTACATTTACAAGGGTCCAAGACATCTCTCTTTGGATCTCTGTGTAATATTAAGGAACATGCTTTGAAGGTGATCACATTGGATAATGTTTCTCCACTTTTGTATGCTGTTCCTAGAAGTTCAAATAAAATAAATGCCCACAAGGTAGGGGAAATACATAAAAAAAATCTAAGATTTATTTGCACTAGAAAAAAGCTACTGACAAGTACACTAAAATAAGAAAACACTAAAATAAGAGTACACTAAAATAAGAGAATCAGAAATAAAATAAAGTGATTAGAATAGACATGTATAAAGAAGATAATGAATAAACTAAAATGTGTTTGATTTTTATCTATAATCTGTTGTTATGCTCAGTCGCAAATCTTTTCTACACTAGAAAAAATTAAGTTGGCTTAAAATTCATACCCCAGAGTGGTATAGTTAAGACAATCCAATCCTCAGAGTAGACAGCAGTAGGTCAATGGAAGACTTTTTTCCATTAACCTAACTACCACCTCTTGGGGAAATGGAGATTACTATGCTGGTGAGATAATCGCTCGTATTGGCATAGGTAATGTCTACACTAAAACAATACAGTGGTGCAGGTGAGCTGCTGTAGCTTTTTAAGTGTAGACACATCTTCTGATACTGAGAAATGAAGAAACTACAGCAGTGAAATTTACAGCTTAACCTTCTAATTAGTCCTTCAGAGGAACAATACAATCATTAATTTAATCATTGCAACCTTTTATTCTACTCATCAATAAAACTGAGACACTGCTTCCACTCCAAGCAAAAGTTCTATGCAGATTGCCTTAATTGAAATGTCTTCCCCTTGAGAATTGTTGTAATGTTGATGGACTATATAAGCCATATATAACCCAGTTACCGTCCAACTTTTAAACAAGGTTTGAGGGTTGGTATACAGAGACCTTATTTTGCTTAGCACCAAGGCAAACACACCATTAAACATTCTTACTCTTCTGTTCACTTTTGCTAGACAGAAATTTTAGAAGGAGCAATCCCTTTGGTTGTCAGTCTGTTAGATGGTATCAAAGATGGTAATATCTGTTCTTTTGGGTGGAGAAGAGAAGTTAGATAAGATGGACTAGAGCTGTCATTGTTGCTATTGTTATTAGAGTTTGGCCCTGTTTCCTAAAAGACAAAACAAAGCAAATGTACAAAAGGGATGAGAAAAGAATAGCAAAGATGGAAAGTGCAACTTCTGTTTCTGGTGTTGAATTTCATTTTCAGCCTTTCTGCTGGAGAAACACAGGCAAGAGCACAGTCTTATCAGCCACTTCAAGACCTGGCAAACTTGTACCAGGATTAAGCTGTTTAATGGATTGTTGTAGCTTTCTTTTTTTGGTTGCAGACTTACGGCTTTCACAAAATATAGTCTTGGCTGATTAAGTCAGATTTCTATTAGATAGAAGGAAAAAAGATGGACAGGAAAAAGAAGAAATAGGGTAGAGAAGGAAAAAGATGGGGGGAGGCAATGCTTTTTTGTGAAAAAGAAAAGATGTTGGTACTCGTATCTTGATAGTAAATTTGAAAAATGCCTCTCCTGCCCCTCTTCTTCCTGCAGTGCACATCTTTCCCTTGCTGACCCTGCCCCCCACCCCTCCAGCTGGACAGTGGGGCTGGCAAAAAAAGGTACCCCTGTGTACCATCACAAAAAAAGCACTGGGGGCAGGGAGAAAACAAAATTTCACATCCCAACTGGGATTTGGGATTTAGCTGGAGTTGGTGAAGGTGGTGGTGTCCTCTGGGTCTTTTCTCTGATCTAGTGTGGTTTAAAGATGTCTTATGGTTCTAATGAAAAAAGGTCCATGGTTCCAGGTGATTATGGGGTTGGCAGTCATAATGATAAACCTCGTTTCTTCCTCTTGTCTTTGTTAACTAGTGCTGAAGCAGACTACATCTGTTCATCAGCATTTTTCCAAACAAAGTTACTTAGAATAAATGTATTTAAGGATAGCCACAGCTAAATCCATCACAGAGTGGCTGGGGAGATTGAAGTGATTTCCTATTGGTTTTTTAATGTTGCCAGTTCTGATGTCAGATTTGTATCCATTTATTCTTTTGAGCAGAGACTGACCTGTTTGTCTAATGTAAGAGGCACAGGGGCATTGTTGGCACATGATGGCATATATCACATTGGTGGATGAGCAGGTAAATGAGCCCCTGATGGAGCAGCTGGTTTGATTAGGTCCTATGATGGAGCCATTAGTGTAGATATGTGGGCAGAGGTTAGGATAGAAGTTATACATTTGGCCCTCACAACATCCTCAAGCAGCAAGTTCTACAAATGGTCTGTACATTGCATGAAGAAATACTACCTTATGTTTGTTTTAAACCTGATGCCTATTCATTTCATTGGATGACCCCTGGTTCTTGTGTTATGTGAAGAGACAAATAACAATTGCTTGTTCACTATCTTTATATACCTCTACCATACCCCCTACCCCTTAATCATCCATTTTATAAGATGAACAGTATGAGGTTTGTTTGTTTGTTTTTTACTTTCGCCTCATATGGAAGCTGTTACATACCCCAAATGATTTTTGTTGCCTTTCTCTGTATTTTTTCTAATTCTATCTTTTTTTTTAATTTGGGGCAATCAGAACTGCTTGAAGTATTTAAGGATTGATAGAGGCTATTGTGATATTCTCTGGCCTATTATCTATCCCTTTTCTAATAGTTCTGAACATTCTTTTAGCTTTTTTGACTGTCTTTGCACATGAAGCAAATGTTTTCAGGGAACGATCCAGCACAACTCCAAGATCTTTCTAGAGTGGTAAAAGCTAATTTAGAACAAATTGTTTTTCAATGTGCATTACTTTGCATTTATCATTATTGAATTTAATCTACCATTTTGTTACCACTCACCCAGTTCTGTGAAATTCCTTTGTTACTCTTTGCAGTTAGCTTCTGTTGAAATATCTTCAGTATCTTTAAATCATATGAAAAATTTTACATCTCTCTGTTTACCCCATTTTCCAGATCACTTATAAATATGTTTCAATACAATTCCTCATTGTTTACCTCTCTTTGTTGTGTATACTGTTTATTCCTACCCTTAGGCCATGTACACACTACAGACTTGTCCTGCAATAAAAATTATTGTGGGACAAGCAAGCGTTATAATTATAACGCTTTACTGTGTCCACACAGCACTCATAGACTCATAGACTTTAAGGTCAGAAGGGACCAGTACGATCATCTAGGAGTCTGACCTCCTGCAAAATGCAGGCCTCAAGACCTCACCCACCCACTCCTGCAATAGGCCACCAACCTATGACTGAGTTATTTACCTCCTTAAATCATGATTTAAGGACTTAAGATACAGAGAATTCACTGGTAGGTGAACCATGCCCTGTGCTACAGAGGAAGGCGAAAAACCCCCAGAGCCCAGGCCAATCAGCCCTGGGGGAAAATTCTTTCCCGACCCCAAATATGGCGATCAGTTAAACCCTGAGCACGTGCGCAAGTCTCAACAGCCAGTTAAGCCAGTTAAAGGATTTTCACTAGAAGGAGCAGAGCATGGTGGGTACCTATCCCACCATGCACTGCCCTGCCAGCCAAAAGGCTGGCAGTGGTGCTGGCTTGAGCCCCAGTCCTGCGGCTGGGGCTCCCTGGACTGGGTCTCAGCTGCTGCCGGACAGCTGAGAAGCAGCTGAGCCCCAGCTCAGCAAAGCCCGGCTGCACAGATGAGCTGGGTTGCAGGGGCTCCAGCTCTCCTGGTGGGGCTCCAGCCACCGGGCAGCTGAGCCCCACTGGGGGGCTTAAGACCCCCACAGCAGCTGAACCCCACATCCGGGCCTGGCGGGGGGCTTGAGAGCCCCACCGGGGCTGCAGCGGGGCTCCAGCCGCTGGCACCCTGAGCTCCTGGGAGCCTGGTGGGTGGAGGGGCTTGGAGCCCTGCCACCCACGGGGCTCCAGCTGCAGGGCTTCAGGTAGAGGCGGGGTCTGTGCGCTTAAGCTTAAGCGCACAGCCCCCGCCGCCACCCGAGCCCCTGCAGCTGGGCTAGGGGGCTGGCCTGAACTGGCTGCTCTCTCCAGTTCAGGCCAGCCCCCAAGCTCAGCCCCAGGGTTGAGCTGGGGGCTGGCCCGAACCCGCCAGGGCAGCTCCAAAAATGTCAGTTTCACTGCTCTGCTAGAGCAGTGAAATTGACATATTTGACAGCTCCAGTGTCCCAGAGTGCCCTCGAGTGGCACTTTGGGACATTTCCGGAGGCTGTCAATAACGCAAAAAGCGTACACACAGGCTGTACCATGGAACAACTGTTCCATGGTAAGCCTTACCACCCTCGTTTGGGTGGTTTACATGTTGTGAGGCAAGAGGGCTGTTGCCGCGCAACAAGAAGCATTGGTGTGTGTATGCTCTCACTGTTATCGCATGGTAAGGAGTCTTACCGCACGATAACTTTGTAGTGTGTACAAGGCCTTAATTTTCTATCTTTTAACCAGCTACTTATTCATGAAAGGACCTTGCTTGTCTTTTATTTGTCCACTTTGCTTAAGAGCCTTTGGTGAGGGACCTTGTTGTTTATCAACTTCTATCCTAACCTCTTTACTAGGATGTAGAGTATCCTCTTTAATAATCTTCCCGTAAGGGATATCTTCATATGTGCTGTTTACCTCTTTGTTCCACTCAGCCTTTAGGTTAAAATTTTATCTACAATCTTTTTAATTTTATATGCCAACAATCTGGTTTTCTTTTGATGTATATGGAGCCCAGTCTTTCTACATACTCTGCCTTTCTGACACATTTCCGCAGTGTTTACTAAGTGTAAATCCGTCCTCCAAATACCATCCTGTCATCCATGCATTTAGACCATGCAGTTCTACTTGCATGCCTAATTTGCCTTGACCATGGAACTGGAAGCAATTCAGAGAATGCTAAAACAGAGATCATAGACTTTAATCTCTTATTTATCAGCCTAAATTTGAGAATTTTAAAACAAGCCCTCCCCTCGACATAGCACTCTTTACAGTGTGGGTTTGATCCATATAACTCTGTTGCTCTAGGGTGTGGCTTGTTCACACCCCTGAATGAGGTAGGTCTACCAATGTCAGGCTATGTACACACGATCAGATTAAAGCGCAACAAGGCAATCGCGCTACAAAACTCACGTGACCTTTATTGCGGGACAACGCGTACACACGTTGCTCCCTGCAACGCAACAAAATTACACGCATTATCGCGGTTGAGCGCAATGACTTCTGGGCACCTATCCCATCGTTCCATTTTCCCTGAATCGGCGCTATGAATCATGGGATGAAGGAAAGGAACGCAAAGCGCCATGGGTAAACTCTCAGTTTCCCATGGTGCTTTGTGTTCCCCTAGCGTCTTCCTCGTTGCCAATAGCAACTCGCGCCTATTTTCAACATTGCAGTGACGCAACGCACCACTTGCAATCAATCGCTACAGCGACAGCATGGATCCTGCTATGATCTCCATTGTCGCCTTCAACATTCTGAATACATCTCGGCTTGTTGCTCAGTACGCAATGAGCTCCGAGTCAGATGAGGACACCGAGGAGCAGGGGCTGATCGATGCCATGCAGAGCAACAGCACCGCGTTGCTCAGCTCCTTCACCGATCATCTGCACACGGTGCAACGCCGTTTCTGGTCGCGAGAGACGAGCACCGAGTGGTGGGATCGCATTGTTATGCAGCTGTGGGATGACGAGCAGTGGGTACAGAACTTTCGAATGCGGAAAGCAACCTTTCTGGAACTGTGCTCAGAGTTGGCCCCTGCCCTGCGACGGAAAGACACCAACATGAGGTCAGCCCTAACTGTGGAGAAGCGTGTTGCGATTGCTGTATGGAAGATGGCGACTCCCGACTGCTATCGGTCCGTTGCAAACCAGTTTGGAGTCGGGAGGACCACCGTCGGATTAGCCCTCTCACAAGTGTGCCAAGCCATCAATCGCATCCTGCTACGGAGGACAGTGACATTGGGCAATGTTCGAGAGATTGTGGACGGCTTTGCTGCCATGGGATTCCCTAACTGCGGGGGAGCCATAGATGGCACACACATCCCTATTTTGGCTCCAGACCATCTCGCGACGGAGTACATAAACAGGAAGGGCTACTTCTCCATGGTGCTGCAAGCACTCGTGGATCACAAGGGTCGTTTCACGGACATCAATGCTGGGTGGTCGGGAAAGGTGCATGATGCCCGCATTTTCAGGAACACTGGTCTGTACCGGAAGCTGCAAGGGGGCACCTTTTTCCCTGATCAAAAAATAACAGTGGGGGAGGTGGAGATGCCCATAGTCATCCTCGGAGACCCAGCATACCCACTGATGCCATGGCTCATGAAACCCTACACTGGGAACCTTGATCGCAGCAAGGAGCGGTTCAATTACCGATTGAGCCGCTGCAGAATGACTGTGGAGTGTGCCTTCGGCCGTTTAAAAGGGCGCTGGCGCTGTTTGTATGGGAGGCTGGACTTGGCGGAGGACAACATCCCTGCCGTGATTGCGTCATGTTGTGTCCTCCATAACATTTGTGAAAGTAGGGGAGAAAAGTTTTCCCCTACGTGGGCTACGGAGGCACAGCGCCTCGAGGAAGCATTCGAGCAGCCAGCCACTAGGAGTATTAGGGTGGCACAAGGAGAAGCTGCTCGCATAAGGGAGGCACTCAGGGAGCATTTCAATGATGCCCTTCCCTAGTTAAGTTACATGACGCATGAGGTGCACCTTAGGATCATTTCAGTAATGTGTATAAATAAATGCATTCTTCAAAGTTTTTCTTACTGTTTTTATTGAAACCTGAAAGATGGGGGTGGGGTTACAGGTTGGTGTAGCTCCGGGTCTCGTAAAAGTAGCTTGGGGGGGGGGGGGCTGGATGTTGTCCTGTACCGGGGTGGAGGGTGGCCTTCAAAGAAATGCTTTGAGGGACTGCGGTGTGTGGGAGGCATACACGGCTGAACTGTCTGGAGTGGAGCCCGGACATTTATCGCCTGGGACTGCAAAGCTATCATGTTCTTTAGCAGTTCTGTTTGCTCCTTCATGACGCTTATCAGTTCGTCCCTGTGTTTCTGCCTCCTCTGCTGGGATTCCTCTCTCCAGGCTCTATTCTCCCTTGCGGATTCTTGTGTTGCTTTCAGCAGGTCATTAAACATATCCTCCCTGTTTCTTCGAGAACGCCGCCTAATGTTTCTCATTCGGTCAGCTGGGGTAGACACCGGCCTTGTGAAGCTCAATTCTAATACAAAAATAACAATATAGACATTGTTAACACATAGCATAGATAGCCAATGTAACCTTCCAGTAGCACATTCCACTGGAAGGTACAGGGCGGTCAACACACTACGCTGCGCTGAAGCAGACAAGGTACATTCTAGTAGACGGCTTACCGGGGGCTAAGAATCGGAAGAGGGCACACAGATGGAACCCAATATCCCTCTCCTCAGAGTGCCCCTTCCATCTAGAATACATCTCCTACATGCCGCCGGTAGCAGGCCGGGACCGTATGCTGCTGCACTGTGTGCTGCCATGGTTCCCAGGGCTGTGCTTTGCAGCTGGAGAGGCAGAGTGTCCGTCTTTGGGAGCGCAGACACAAACGCTCTCCCATCTAACTTGAGTATTAGGCTCTGGAGGTACATCGAGGAAACCTTTTCTGACCTAAATGCAGATGATTATTTTACAATCACTGCTTGTATTGATGCCCTGCTAATGAATGCAGAGTAAATAGCGTGCAGAGCGGGGACCCGCAAGCACCCCCACCCCAGACAATGATATTTTAGCAGGAGCAGAGCTGAATGAAGGAGAAACTTACCTGAACCCCCCTCTGCCGCCTCAGAGAACAAGCTGCAGTTCAAGCCTTGGGTGGACGTCTCAGCGGGGCTGCTGAAGAGCTCCTGGCTACACGCGGTTGCGCTTTCCTCCGTGTCATCCTCCATCTCCTCCTCCTCCTCCTCCTCAACAACGTCCTCATCCTGCTCGGCTCTGGCAATCACCGGACGAGGAGGGGCTGAAGTGTCCACGGGACTTTTGGCAGTGGTTGTGGGGTCCCCGCTGAGGATGGCTTCTATCTCCTTATAGTACCTGCATGTTGCAGGCGCTGATCCAGAACGGCGGTTTCCCTCCTTCGCTCGGTGATAGGTAATTCTGAGCTCCTTCACCTTTGATCTACACTGCACTGTGTCTCTATCATGCCCTCTCTCTGACATGGCCCGAGAAATTATGCCAAATGTGTCATAATTCCTCCTGCTGCCGCGTAGCTGCGCCTGCACGGCGGACTCTCCCCAGATGCTGATCAGGTCCAGCACCTCTGCTGTGCTCCAAAGGGGTGCGCGTCTTCCACGGCGGGCCGCCATTGCTACTGATGATCGGAGCACAAACACACTCCACGAGGAAGAGAGCAGGAAGTGAAACAGACTTGAAATTTGAAAATCCCGGGAATAAGTTCGGGGCAGGGCGGGGACAGTTTCGTCACGGCCACAGAGCGGGTGGGGGGGGAGACCAGAGAGGACGACTTGGGAATGCTGGGACAGTTCCGGACTCCAGTCAATGCGCGGTAAGCGTACACACGAGCTCAAACGCGCAATATATGATCCGCAACAGCTGTTACCACTCTCGTCGGAGTGGTTGTTGGATTGCGCGACAACAAGGCACTTAACGCGCAAGAGCCCTGTTGCACGTGTGTACGCCGTTGTTGCTATCGCGCGGTAATGAGCTTTAATGCGCGATAATCTGATCGTGTGTACAAGGCCTCAGTTTGCAATGTAGACCTGGCCACAAAGACCTTAACCCAGAGATGGGCAATAAAATTTGCTGGTGGGCTGATGGGGGCAGTGGAGAACTGGCCTGGGGTCTGGGAAGAGGGAAGGGAACTGGTGGGGGGGCTGGGAGTATGGGGCAGGCTGGGTGCATGAGCCGGTCAGGAGGCAGAAGGGGGCAGTGCAGCCCCAGCCCCAGAGTGGTGGGGGCAGAAGGGATGTTGCAGCCCTGTCCCCAGCACCCCAAAGCAGCATGGTGCAATGCCAGTCGGGGGCCAAAGGGAACAGCGCAGCCCCAGCCCTAGAGTGGTGTGGGGGATGAGGGGGGCAGAAGGGGATGGTGCAGCTCCAGTCCCGGAGCGGCACGGACCAGGGGAGAGTGGAAGGAAGTGGTGTAGTGCAGACCAGGGGACAAGGGAGGGTGGAGAAGAGTGGCACAGCCCCGGTGCAGTGCTGAGCAGCACAGCGCCAGCTGAGGGAGCGGGGGAGTGGACCAGGGGCACCGGGAGAGACGGCAACCTCTGGCAGGCCGAATGCAGCCATGGGCTGTATTTTGCTCACCCCTGCCTTAACCTGTTCAGTACCATGGCAAACACAACATTATACATTCTTTTATCCTTTTATTAAAGATAAAGAAAAGGGAGAGGGAACAGTCAAAGAATTTCAAATGAAAAGAATTAAATAAGGCTTTAATTTTAACAGCCTCAATTGTTCCCTTTCCCTTTAGCTGAAGAGGGTTTTTTTTAGAAGGAAAACTCACCTTGACTGACAGTCTTTTAGATGGTATTCAAGATGGTAATCATTGTTCTTTTTTCCGGGGAAAAGAGAGGATGTTACTTAAGATGGGCTGGAGCTAATGCTGTTGCTATTGTTCTTAAAGTCTCATCCTCTTTCCTAAAATGCACAATAAGACAAACATACACCTAAGGGAAGAGAAAAGAATGGGAAAGATAGAAAATGCAATTTGTCTCTGGTAGTGGCTTTTACTTTTAGTTTCACTTGTGAAGAAACACAGGCACAATACACAGTCTTATCAGCTGTTCTGAGAAACATTAAATGTGTACAGCTTTAGGCTGTTTAGGGTTTTGCTTTTATCTGCCTCCTTCTGGTTACAGACTGGCAGCACTGTTGCAAAATGCCTTTGCCTGCTAAGCCAGATTCTTATTAGACAGAAGGAAAATGAGGTTATGTCTACACTGCTGGAGGCATTGCAGGATTGATTCTGTGGGATCAATTGAGTGGCAGTGGAGACCCACTCAATTAATTGAAAAGTCGACGGCATTAATCCACCTCCTCAACCAAAGTAATGCTGTGTCGACCAAAGGACATTGCCAGTCAGCACTTCATAGTGGGGCCATCATGGTAAATAGGAAGTAGACTGGAGATACTCAAGCTACTCTATGTACTGTGTGGAGCTTGCATATCTCCCATTGACTGCCACCAAAATTTGATGGCAGTGTAGATCAAGCCTGAGAGGGAGAATAAATAAAATGGGAAAGGAAAAGGCCATAATGGGGTGAAGAAGGGAGACAAAATCTAATATCCTAAATGATATTAGGTATATGGCTGGAGTTGGTGGAGCTGGGGTTGTCAGCTGGGTTCCTCTCTCTGGTCCGTTTTGATCAAAACATTGCTTATCATTAGGACAAAAAACATATGGGATCCCAGGATACAATAGGATGATGACCTGCACACCTTCACCTTCTCTTGTTTTTTAGTCAGATAGCATTTCCGCAGTCTCCACCTCTTCATCCATATTCCCTCTGCAAAGATTTTTTTTTTTAAATCCCCAAAAGAAAACACAGGTAGAATAGTTCATTCTTTTATACTGTTATTTATTAATAAGCCTAATTTTGACATGCCAATTTTAGTTCATTGTGCTTTTTATTTTACAGTGTCTCATTTACCAATCATGATTTTAATAGTCCTTGAATTATAGTAAACTGGGGAGATACAAAGTAGATGGAGCTACTATAAGGTGGATGAAAAACTGGTTGGATAACTGCTCCCAGGGTGCGTCTACTCCAGTAAATTAAGTCGACTTAAGCAGGCTTAAGTCGACTTAATGTACTCTGCATCTACACTGAAGTTTCCTTGAGTCGACTTAAGGAAAAATGAAGTCGGCTTAATAAGACCTCATTTTCAGTCAACTTAAGGCTTAAGTCGGCTTCTTAAATCGACTTAAGCCAGTGTGGACACCCTAAGTTGACTTACAAGAAAAGTCGACTTAGGGCAGAGGGAAAAGGGAGCCCCTGCTCCCTTCTCCCCAGGAAGCCGCTAGCAGCTTGTCCTGGGGAGAGCTAGTCCTGCGCAGGGTTGGTTGTCCCCAAGACCGGCAAGCCGCTAGCGGCTCGTCCAGGCTTCCCTCTCCCTGGGACTGCTCAGGTCCCAGGGAGAAGGAAGCAGAGGGCTCCCTTCTGCCAGGGACCCTAGCGGTCCTGGCCAGAAGGAAGCCCGCAGCTCCCCTCTGCCCGGGACCCCCATGGGTCCCGGTCAGAAGGGAGCCCTGCGGCTCCTTTCTGCCCAGGACCGTGCTCCAGCTGTTAGGGAAACCCCGTGGTTTCCCTATCAGCTGGAGGACCGTGCTGGCAATTGCCTGTACACCCTCCAGCCGATAGGGAGACCGCAGGTTTTCCCTATCAGCTGGAGTGCCGTCCTGGGAGAAGGGAGCCGCAGGGGCTGGCTCTCTCCAGGATGAGTCCCCCTTAAAGTCGACCTTATTAAGTTGACTTAACAGTCAACCTAATTTTTCCTAGTGTAGACATTGCCTTAGATTCTATGATTCTATGAAACATCCTCCTGTCAGCATAGTAGCATCTTCACTGAAGTGCTACCATGGTGCAGCTGCATAAGTGCTGTGGCCTTTTAAGTGCAGACAAGCCCTTAACCAAAACAGAGCTGGTGCACCATTATAATATTGTATTAAATTGGAGAGAGAATACAGGGGATGGGCTTTACACATGAGTCAGCAGCATAGCAGCCTCAGAGGTGATAGTGGCTCATTTTTCTCAATGAGTTGTTCTCAGATGAAAGATAATACCCAAGAAAGACGAATACAGCCCAAAACAATAGCTCTGAGACCTATATCCTATGACCCATTCCTTTCCCCAAATGTCAGTGCTGGAGGAGTTTCTGATATGTGTCCAGAAGTGCTCCTCCAAGTCTCAACAGTGTGTTCTTGGTGCATGCACTGAGCATGCCTGTTCTAAGCAGGTTTTGAGAATAATGTTTTGCTTACTTGTTAATTTGAACTGTTTTATTTATCAGGATTTTAAAGTGGGGGAGGGGGGATTCTTTGTTATTGTTGTACAAAGAAACACCAATGGCCAAATTTTGCTCACAGAGTCAAATCCTGTTCACTTACTCAGGCAAAACTCCTAGCTTTCAGACATAAGAATGTGCAATCCCATTGGATTTCAGTTTACTTCCATGGGTGTAAAGAATAGAAAAGTTTGGTCCAACACACTGAAAAACTTTTTTCTTTTCCTACCCTCTCACTTCCACATCACTAGTCAGTCAGTATTTTTGAAAGGCCAAATCTAGGCAGCAAATCTCCTATTTATGTGTCCTGGAAGTTTTACAGAATGAGGACTGGAAAGAAAATGGCTTAATAAGGACAAGATTCTGCTCTCAAATATATCAGTTTATATCTGGAATCATTCCCGTTGTCTTTAGTGGCATTACTCTTATTTACATTGTTGTAATGAAATAGAATATGTCCCTATGTTCAATAGCCATATGTTATAAATAGCAGACTCACTCCAAAGCAAGATTGCTTATTGTTTGTATGGATATTTTTTACTGTCATCATCCACATCTTAAAGAGTGATGCTGCTCAGAGTCAGACACAGAGATGTAGGCTTGCCCAAACTATACAATATGCAGCTATAAATAATAGATATGTTGTGCAGAAATCAAAAAATGTTTTGTCAAACCAAACAAGGACCAAATTCACAATGAATATTATTATTTGCCACAGATAATATAACCAGATCTGGTTTGACTTCTCCTTCATGCAAAATGAGCTCTGCTTCCATCACTATGATTAAACATATGCAGTCCCCTTCTCAAGGGGAATTCTGACCTCTGATGATACTTCACACCTAGACAGGAATGGTAGAGGTTAGCAGAAATCTAAGATTAATTGTCTTCCTCACATAGTCGGAATGTCTGCTATTTTTCGTCTCTAATAATCAATAGCCTTTGTTTGTTTGTTTCCTGCAGACAACCCCACTACTAGCCACTGAATGATTGAAGTGTTTCCTTGTTCTTATCGATATACATTTTCTGTGACAAGTTATCATTTATTATACTGTCATTTGAATTTCAGTCCAGCTTATCCTGCTTTAGTTTTACAGCCCTTTCTGAAATGCTTTGTTATTGCCTGCTTATATGAAGGACAGGAGAGTGTGATGACTAACTAGTGTGATTCTGCGTACTCCCTGCTGGTGAATTTAAGGTTAAGTAGCCATATGGAGTGAGAGGGCTCCATTCAAAATCTTACTGTTCCTCCCCCAGTTAATGGAAGAGGGTTGAAGCCCCTTCTGGAAGACAGAAATATCATTGTTCAAGCTCAGAAAGATCCAAGGCTTCCCTGTCTGACATGCACCAATTTGATCTTTAATTGTTTGAATTAGGACTTTTAAAAAAAATTAGCTATATATGTCACAAGTCTCCTTGTTTCATCTTTTCCTCAGATAAGGTTCCGATAGAAAATACATATAAAAAAAACCTAAAGTAGAGGTGAATGTGTGTTTATGTGGAAAACAACAACAAAACAAAGAAAATTAGAGGAGGCTCAAAATATATGGTTGATCTGAGCAATGGTTTTGAATTTAAATGAATGTTTGTGAATGCTGCTAGTAAAGAAAAGTTGTCTTCACTGCATATGATAGTACAAGATGCTGTGGTGATTAATGTTTGTTATTGATTTCTGTGAATCTTGCTTTATTAAACCTGTGGCTTTTTCTCACAAAAGCTTTTGTGTAATCATGCATTCGTGACTTGTCTCTTCTTATACAGTCCAATCATACAGTTTGTGGTTTGGTTTGATTCCTTCTATTCACCCAGTAATTTCACAGCTTTAGTCTAAATAATTAATACACATCCTGATAACCAGATGTTAGCATCAGAGAAATTTTGGGAATCTGAGTTTGGCAAGGCAATGTGGCAAGCTCCAAATATCATTTCTTCTTTATTGTGGCCCTGAACTTCACCAACTACATATATAAATGAGCAAGGCTCTATCAAGAAAGAAGAAATGATGAATTTGTAATTCAGTTTGCCCTTACAATTCTGACAAATTATTTCTTATCCTAGTCATCTTATAAATAATGAATTATATGTCATTATTTGTCCTATTGCTTTTTTGTCAATTTTTAAAACCCTACACTGTTTTAAAAATCATATTACTTGCTGTAGGACCTGGTAGGTCAGGGGTTAATATGTGACTTTCACAAATGTAGATATTAATATTTTTTGCACATTGCCATTTCATGTTCAGACTGTCAATGTTCCCTTTGTCTACATTAGAGATAGGAATATAATGCAAGATATTTTTCATGAATATTTGTTTGAATGTAAATAATTTCATTTCTTTTTCTTTTCCTCCTTTTATAATCACGTCCCACGACCATCCAAACAGTAAATATTTTTAGCATGACTTCTCATTGAAAACAACTTGTAAACTCACATGCTTGAAACTTATGGAAAGCAAATTTCAAACAGACTTCTTCAAGCATTTGCAACAGAAACTTCATGAAAGGTATTCAGCCAATCACAAAATAGAAAAAATAGTATGCGATCTGTGTATCTAGTCACAAAAAGAATATGAACGATATTCAATATCTGCTAGATTCATGCACAGAAAGTCAAAATAAATCAAATAAATCATTAAAAAATGTGCTTAGAGCAAACTATACATAAATGAACACACTGCAACAGGAGAAAATGTCTGAGTTTACACACACAATAGAAGTCCATACATTGATGTTACAGACTAATCTATGGAGATAATAAAAAGCACTTATGAATATGATGAGATGAAGGACAAACATACCACCAGAAAGGTCTGCAAAAAGAGTTAGGTGCATTGAATGTTGGATCGGTATAATTTAATTGCTTTTATTTTTTTTTAACCCAGACAGCCTTTTCACAACTTAGCCACCATTTGTGCACATACAATTGTATGAATACCTACAGCTGCCTGTGCCCTTGGTTGTATGAATATTTGTACATTCAGGTCATTCAAGTGCCTGTGTGAATAAATGAGAATTTATATAGGAAAAGTTCATTAGTAAAAAGAAATGCATGCGCACAAGTCCGAATACCAATGATTGTGTATGTAAAATTGTTTGCACACACTGAAAATCAGGCTTGTAATATATTAATCTTTCAACCTTTAATTGCTTGTCACTATGCCTGACCATGAACTTCTTTGATTCCTCACTCAAGATCAACATTTATCTTCAATATAAAATCTTTTGTTATGTTCTTAATTGTTATTGAGGCCTAAAGATTTTTAATTTGTTAAACTTCTGTTTTAATATTTTAATGCATTTCATTGTTTTATGATATATGGTTCCCTGAGCACTTTTGCAGGATGGCATTTTTAATTCAAGTACTGCAGTATGATTTATCGACCTTCAGAAACATGCTTTGCATGGCACAAAACATAAAGGAAGTTGCAGTGCAAAAGAACTTAGAGCCTGATCTTGTAAGATCAAACTCCAGTTCACAGTGTAGGACTTTGAAGTCTCAATCTCCAAAGACCACTCTTCTAAATGTCCATAGTATTAACTTTTTTATCTATACTATATACCAATCTTGGACAAATAGATTTTACAGCACAAAAATGCTCACCAATAAACTTCTAAAAGAGGACGCAGGCTGTCACTGACTGCTGTGTTGCTAGAAAAATGTGTTTTGCTTTAAAAAGAAAACACACACACAATTTGTTTTTCAAAGGACATTCTACATTTGCTTTGCATCATGCTTCGGTTCATACTGAAAACAGCCAAGTGGAACCAAAGCCTTTGGCTTCTTCTTAGCTATTTCCAAAGTGAGCGAATGGTTGATTTCTAAACATTCATTTGGCTACCACATGGTGTCTGTCTTCAATTCTCCTTGGGAAACATCCAAACAGCTTCTCTCAGCTATTCTAGTGCAGTGATTAACACCTGTCCCAGGGATTTTTTGTTTTTAAAGTTTCAGTTGTCTGTTTGAAATTTTAAAAATAACAGAATATACTCCTAAATAACTATAAACCTCACACATTTAGTGCAGGTTCAGTAGCCACTGAGTAGGGGAAAAAAACACTTGAACTAGAGATGGGCAATAACTGGTGGTTTAGATGAAACTGGAGGCTCTCAATGACAAATTTATTTAAACATTCATGATAGCTCACTATAAATACCTACTGCAATGACCATCCATTCCTCTTCCCTTTACATTGGACCTACTCTCCTCCCAACCAGTCCCATAATTACTTCTTGCCTTTTACTACCTTCTGGGAGAAGGGCCAAGTCCAAATCTCTTACATCACTCTCACCAATTCAGCTGCCAGGAAGTAACTAAAGCCAAGCTGGATGAGGAAGCCAAAGAAGAGGGGTGCTTAAAGAGGAAAGATTCAAGTGTAACACTTAACTAAGGGAATATCTGAGTTAGATTTACCTATGCCTTGTTCCTTTAAGGAATGTGAAGGTCAGTTGAAGGGCCAAAGGAGAAAGATCTGGTTATGTGTCCTTTGAAAGGAATAAGCAGCAATGGGACTTGTGCAAGCTGTATGTATTTGGATTTTTTTACACGAGGATTAAAGCTGTCCCTGGTCTGGGAGTGTAACATTTTGGCATATACAGGCAGGAGATGCTGAATTGCAATTATCTGATCTCTCCAAGAGACAAATCTACCTATCTACAGCTGCTGCAGACTGTTCCAGGAAAAGTTGCCAGGGAAGATTTAATTATTTGCAAGAACAATGGCTGGGAGAGAGTTCAAGATCCTTCACTGGGGTAGGTTGACTTTTATATCAGCTAAAAGATGAGCACTGAAGAGATTCTAAATCTCTGGACATTTTTAGGATGAGTTGCAGCGAAACTGCAGCAAAAAGCTGTTTTGGTTTAATCTAGTATGTCAAAAGAAGAGATGGAACACTTAGGAGCAAAGCAAGTAAGCAGTCTGGCCTGAGATCAGTTTTATTGGCCAAAGATGGCATGGACATTGGGTGTTCTTGTTAGATGGTACACGAATCAAGCAAAAGAAACTTCACCGGCTACACTAACTAACATACCTACAACAGAACCATTTCAGATTGTATCCATAGACATCTTGCAGCTCCTTTGTCCAAACTTCCCTTATCACCAATAAATCAGGCTAGGCTGTGGCAGACATCTTCAATGACTTTGATTTAAAATTCATTTTCCCCCAAATGATTCATCATGCACAAGGGGCAGAGTTTGCAAATAATTTATTTAGACGATTACAGGATTCCCATAGAATGGAAACATCTCATGAAAACCCCTGTGCTACTCACAGGGTAAGGGGAGTGTAGAAAGAGTGAGCCATGTTCAATGAGCTTCATTGACTATCTTGCTAGAGGAACAAATTCAAATTGGAAGGGCTCCCTTAATAAGACAACAGAGTCCTGTGGCACTTTTAAAGACTAACAGATTTATTTATCGTATGAGCTTTCATGGGAGAAAATCCCACTTCGTCAGATGCTTTGAAGATGGGAAACTTACAGAATGGGAGGAAATTAAATGCAGGGGAGTGTATGACATAGGATCAGGTAAGGCTGTAACAGCAAATCAAAATAGATGTTAGGATTCAAACACTGGGGAACAGCACATAGAGGAAGGTGAGGTCAAATCACCTGTTGTAATGAGAGAAAAATCCATAGTCCCTGTTTAACCCCAAGACAACTGAGTCAAATTTGCATATAAGTTCGAGTTCTGCAGTTTCACTTTGAAGCTGTGATTTGTTATTCATCTCTTTCAACACAGCTATTAACAAGTCATCAAGGGAGTGAGCAGAGAGATTCTATTGTCTTTCTACAATAGACTAACACGGCTACCCCTTTGGAATTTCCCTTAATAAGGTTATCTATGCCTATAACTGAACAAACCAAAGTTACAGGGTTCCCACTCTTCTATTTATTATGTGGAAAACACTGCTTTTGCCCACTAACACTGCCTTTGGCCTACCTATAACTCTGTATATATACTGGGGGGCCATAAAGATTACTTTGAGAAATGGAAAAAGCAAATGAAAAACAGTTATGAGCTTGTGGAGACTGTGGACTACTGCTAATAAGTCAAATGGATGGACTGTCTGTTATGTGTTGTTGATAGACATGTCAAGACAACAATACATTTAACAAGGGGAATGCAGCACTCATCAGGGAATGGAGTCAGGAATGGGAGCCCACAACTGGGCCTGAGTTTGGCTAGCTAAGCACATTGAAATACCCAATCAGTCAGACTGGCTGATTGGCATTGCCATAGCTTCTAGTAAATCCAGCAGTAGCACTTGGCTAGGCACTGCTCAACATTTATGCCTACATCTATGTTTGCTGCTGTGCCTGTCCTCTTTCCAACCTTGCTCCTGTCTGGCTTGGTTTCTGACTCCTCAGCTCTTACTCTTAGATCTTGACTCCAGCTCCAACCGCTGGGACTGACCATCACTGCTGCAAGCACTAGACCTGATCATCCATGTCCCAATCTGTGGCAGTTTGAGCATCCCAAATAAAAAGAAGGTAAAAAATGAAACAGGGTGGTTAGTGGAATGGATCCCTCCAAGGCCAGCATCTCCCTGAGATTTTGGGCACCCTACAGAACCTTCAGTTGCAGGTAATGCCTAGCAGGTACTTCTTCACCTGTGATGCGTCCCACTCTGGAACATCAAGTTCTCCTGCTGGACAAGTATGGCACTGACTGCAGCCAGCTCTGTGGTTTTTATTAAGCAAAGTGAGGTCCTATTCTTGCTGTGCCTGCAGTTCTTCCCCACTGACCAGTCCCAGGTGAGATTCATCATTTGTCTGCTGACCAGGGAGATATTGGCTTGAGCCTCCCCATTCCTGGAAAAGTCCAGTCCTCTCCTGAATCAATCTGAGGATTTTGCTGAAGTCATAGTACTATTGTTGGATGACCCAATCCAGCTAAGGCAGCACTGCAGACTTTGCCACCTTCAAGTAATTTACCTAAAAACAAAAAAAGAAAAAAGGAAAATTACATTTTTCTTCCCTATTACAAAATTAACAATATTGAGTAACTTCTTTTGGAAATTAATTATTTTGACTATTAGGAATCTTACTTTTGTATTAATGACTTGTTGGTGTTCTTTTGCTTCCTTATTTTATTTTCTTATATTTTGTTTGTTGACATACAATTGTCCCCTTTTGTTTTGTTAAGAAATAAAACCTAAAAAAAAAAAAAAAAAAGGACTCCAGAGCTATTTGATTTGGAAAGCTTACACATTTCAACATTTTCACCAATGAAACTTATACATTTCTTGATCAAAGGCTTATTCTAAATGTTTCCATATCAGTTGGCTCTTTTCTCTGTAGAATTTATGAGCTCTAAAGATTTCAGCCCCCAGCAAAGATAACAGAATTTTTTTTAATTGACCATTCCTAATGCAGCCATGTTTGCCTGACATGAGGACATATCTGCAGATTTTTTATTGGTTTGCATGCATACAAAAAGACATACTGAAACAAACTGATTCTCATACATCTACCATGATGGGAGATTCCAACACAAAACCGCTGACTTGGAATGCTCGTAAACCCCAAATCTAGAAAGCTTAGAGATATGGAATTCTTTACTTCCCTATTTTAGAGAAAGGAGAAAGTCTAGATGCTGTGGCAGACTTCATTTGCATATGGCTTGTTGTGTTGCATTTCTTGGAGTCCATTTATGTTCTGATATTATGATTGATAACAGTTTGCATTTCTGAAAGCGATATTCATTGTGTGAGATATAAACTCAAGATTTTGGGTTATGTTCAGGGGTCCTGCTTTATGCTGAGTTTTCTCTTCTACAGATTGTGAACCCCATGCAGAGTTGTCTCTGGTGCAGAGGACTAGACTAGAATGCCAGCAGCAGTGGGAGCTTCTGTGGTAGGCAAACTACTAGAAGCAGTAATACTGAATTTTCAGGACCAGACTGCCTGTAAACTACACCTGTATGGATAGCAGCTGGTGCTGACTTTGTCGGGAGCTACAGACCAGATAGCTACAGATTAAAGCAGGATCTGGTGATGTGAGCATAGCTGGACATTAGAACAGAGCCACCTGTGGGTCCACTTGTCCACCATAGAGTGCATTTGGATTCCTGAGTGACATTTTAGGTGGAATAAGAGTTCTGGGTCTCAGTAAACCATGCAATTAATAATTGAGCCTTCAGGTTGGTCATACACCTGATACATTGTCTGGGTTCTGCTCATTTTATTGAAATATTCCTTTACGCTACTAAAAATATTTTTGGGGTTTCTTAATGCCCAGGACTCCTGCTGTTTGTGAGTAGAGAAGAAAAATTTGTGAAGATGACTGGGGTATTTAAGTTACTAAAATCTGAGAGAAGATAAGGTTGTGGGTAGGGACTTGAGCCCTGCATTTTATTTATTTGGAAAAGGGTTTCCTAGTCATATTATTCAATTCTGTGGCAGTTACTGACAGTGACACCTGGTAGAACAGATGTATATTTATAACTTTAAAAAATACTGTACTGAACTGTAACTTTAAACACTTTTCATAAAGTCGTATTTTGAAAACTGACTATAAAAATCAAGAATTTCCATGCATATTGTTTCTCAATTCATTCCGTATTAAGTATGTTCAGATCTGACAGGCCAGTTGCATTGTTTTTCTCACTTAGTGTTATAATAAAAACAACAGAGTCCTGTGGCACTTTTAAAGACTAACAGATTTATTTATCGCATGAGCTTTGTGGGAGAAAATCCCACTTTGTCAGACACTTTGAAGATGGGAAACTTACAGAATGGGAGGAAATTAAATGCAGGGGAGTATATGACATAGGATAAGGTCAGGTGTAACAGCAAATCAAAATAGGTGTTAGGATGATCTTCACTAGCAATGGTGGCCCATCGTGGAAGGCGCACACCCATTTGGAGTACAGCAGAGGTGTTGGACCTGATCAGCATCTGGGGAGAGT
>ML685769.1:15015474-15029227 GCA_007922175.1 Pelusios castaneus | reverse complement strand
TTGGAGTACAGCAGAGGTGTTGGACCTGATCAGCATCTGGGGAGAGTCTGCTGTGCAGGCGCAGCTACGCGGCAGCAGGCGAAATTACGATACATATGGCATAATTTCTCAGGTCACGTCAGAGAGAGGTTATGATAGAAACACTGTGCAGTGCAGATTGAAGGTGAAGGAGCTAAGAATAACCTATCACCGAGTGCAGGAGGCAAACTGCCGTTCGGGATCAGCGCCTTCTACATGCAGGTACTACAAGGAGATCGAAGCCATCCTCAGTGGGGACCCCACAACCACTGCAAAGAGTCCTTTGGACACATCAGCCCCCCCTTATCCACTAAATGCCAGATCCAAGCATGATGAGGATGTGATCGATGATGAGGAGGAGATGGAGGATGACCTGGAGGAGAGGGCAACAGCATGTAGGCAGGAGCTCTTCTGCACCCCCACTGAGACGTCCACCCAAGACATGAATTGCAGCATGTCCTCTGAGGCGGCAGAGGGGGGTCCAGGTAAGTTTCTCTTTCGTGCAGCTATGGTTCCTGCTAAAATATCATTGTCCGGGGCGGGGTTACTTGCTGTCTCGGTCCCTGCTGTGCATGCTCTTTAGTCTGCATTCATTAGAAGTGCATCAATACAAGCAGTGATTGTCAAAAAATCATCTGCATTTAGGTCACTAAAGGTTTCCTCGATGGACCGCCAGAGCCTCCTACTCAGGTTAGATGGGAGATCGTATGTGTCTACTCTCCTGTATAAGGATACTCGGCCTCGCCAGCTGCAAAGCACAACACAAGGAGCCATGGCAGCACGCAATCCAGCAGCATACGGTCCTGGCTTGCAACCGGTGGCATTTAGGATATGTATTCTAGGCACAGAGGCAGGGGCACTCTGAGGAAAGAGATATCGGGTTCCATCTGTGTGTCCTGTGCAGAATGTTAGCCCACAGTAATGTTTCTATTAGGATGTACCTTGTCCACTTCAGTGAAGCATAGGATGTTGACTGTACCTGTACCTTCCAATGGAATGTGCTACTTGAAGGTTACATTGGTTATCTATGCTATGTGTTAATAGCTTTATTATTATTTTTTAATTAGATTCGACCTTCACAAGGCTGGTGTCTACCCCAGCTGACCGCATGAGAAACATTCGGCGGCTTGCTCAAAGAAACAGGAAGGATATGTTTCAAGACCTGATTAAAGCAACAGAAGCATCCGTGAGGGAGAATCGAGCCTGGAGAGAGGAATCCCAACAGAGGAGGCAGAAACACAGGGACGAACTGATAAGCGTCATGAAGGAGCAAACAGAACTGCTCAAGAGCATCATTGCTTTGCAGACCCAGGCGATTAATGTACGGGCTCCACTCCAGACAGTTCAGCCTTGTCTGCCTCCCACACCCCGTAGTCCTTCAAAGCATTTCTTTGAAGGTCACCCATCCTCTTGGTATACTGCAACATCCAGTCCCTCACAGAGCTACTTTTTAGAGACCCGCAGCTACACCCACCTGTAACACCTCCCACCAACTCTCCTCACCCCTTCATCTCTTAATAAAACAGTAACAAAAACTTTGAAGAGTGGCTTTATTTGTACACAGTGAAAATCTCATAAGATGCACTTGATGTGTCCTTGAAGTGAACTATGGGAGGGCATCATTGAAAGGGACATCCCTGAGTGCCTCCCTTAGGCGAGCAGCTCCTTGTTGGGCCCCTCTAATACTCCTAGTGGCTGGCTGTTCGTATGCTGCCTCGAGGCGCTGTGCCTCCATAGCCCAACCCGGGGAAAACTTTTCTCCCCTATTTTCACAAATGTTATGAAGGACACAGCATGCCACAATTACAGCAGGGATGTTGTCCTCGTCCAAGTCCAGCCTCCCATACAAATAGCACCAGTGCCCTTTTAAACGGCCGAAGGCACACTCTACAGTCATTCTGCAGCGGCTCAATCTGCAATTGAACCGCTCCTTGCTGCAATCTAGGTTCCCGTTGTACGGCTTCATGAGCCATGGCATCAGTGGGTATGCTGTGTCTCCGAGGATGACTATGGGCATCTCCACATACCCCACTGTAATTTTTTGATCTGGGAAGAAGGTACTCCCTTGCAGCTTCCGGTACAGACCAGTGTTCCTGAAAATGCGGGCATCATGCACCTTTCCCGACCACCCAGCATTGATGTCCATAAAACGCCCCTTGTGATCCACGAGTGTTTGCAGCACCACGGAGAAGTAGCCCTTCTTGTTGATGTACTCGGTCGCGAGATGGTCTGGAGCCAAAATCGGGATATGTGTGCCATCTATTGCTCCCCCGCAGTTAGGGAATCCCATGGCAGCAAGGCCATCCACAATCTCACGAATATTGCCCAATGTCACCGTCCTCCGTAGCAGAACGAGATTGATGGCTCGGCACACTTGTGAGAGGGCTAATCCGACGGTGGACCTCCCAACTCCAAACTGGCTTGCAACCGACAGGTAGCAGTCAGGAGTCGCCATCTTCCAGACAGCTATCGCAACACGCTTCTCCACGGTTAGAACGGACTTCATGTTGGTGTCTTTATGTCGCAGGGCAGGGGCCAACTCTGAACACAGTTCCAAAAAGGTTGCTTTCCGCATCTGAAAGTTCTGTACCCACTGCTCATCATCCCACAGCTGCATCCCACGATTGCCATGTTGCGCTTTAATCTGATCGTGTGTACATAGCCTGAGTCAAATTTGCATATAAATTCAAGTTCTGCCATTTCTCTTTGAAGCTGTGATTGTTATTCATCTGTTTCAACACAGCTATTAGCAAGTCATCAAAGGAGTGAGCAGAGAGACTGAAGTGTTCCCCTATTGGTTTTTTAGTGTTGCAATTTCTGTCAGATTTGTGTGCATTTATTCTTTTGTGCAGAGACTGTCCTGTTTGTCCAATATATAAGGCAGAGGGGCATAAATCACATCATGTGCCGGAAATGAAGTCATTGAACTCAAACTCAAAGTCAATAGGATTACAATGAAAAGTTACATTGATTTACACAAGCTGAAGATCTGACCCAAGTCTCAACAAGAACTACAAAACAAGATAAGCTTTGAATTTTCTAATACTGCAGTGTTTTGGAACAAGCAGATGGGAGGAAAAGTCAGTTTATTTAGACTTCATCATTCAAAAATGGTTCAATCAATTTCAGTTATGTTTTCAAGACGTCTTCATCTATTGGCTGAGACCTCATGTGGAAAACTTCTTTCTAAAAGAGGCTTACTTTAGAAAGAGAGATAAAAAGAAATAACTCGTCCATTGTTGTAATGGTTGTTTCTAATTTTAACTTTAATGTAGAAACTAAGAGAAATTAATCTGTTTTTATTCCAAATCATTCAACCACAAAGTTCTAACTGTATGCAAACTTAAAAAATTGCTAAAACACATTTTGAAACAAAATATTTGTATAATATCATCTGTTCTGATTTGCCAAAACCCAGGTTCTATGCTTTTTCTGATATGGCTGGTATCAATTTTAATACCTTAAGTGGTATAGAAAATGCTGTGCATTATATAATAGCACCCGATTCTGCTTCTATCTTATGTAATCAATATTTCTATGGTAAACACATATCACTAAAGTCAGGTCTGAGCCAGTTACAGAATTTTTTTTGGTTCACTTTTAATTTCAATTATTTGTAATTTTGTAAAGTTATTTTACTTCATGTCAATCAAACAATTATTTATATTAAGAGGAAAACAACATTTAATTTCTCAGTGTTAAAAGGAGATTGTCCTTGCAATAGTAATAATTTCACTGTGGACCATTTCATTGCTGACGGAAAAGATATTTTAATTATAGTTTTTTTCAATTTAAGATTTCTAAAAATATGACAGGGTATTTAACAATGTGTTAATGGTGTGCAATTGGCAACTCACTCTTTCATATAATGTCAATACACTCCATTTCGGATAGTAAAGGCACTTGCAGGGTTTGCCTTGCAGCCATTTTGACATCACCTAAACTGTTCTTTTGATGATGACATCCCAATATGGAAAGAGACACTATGGGTAGATGAAAGCAGGACTGCCACAATACATTTGTTTAGCTCTTTTTTTCTCTGCTGTTGCAAGACCTCCTTCACAAACTTGACATCATATGACAATTAGACCATCACAACATGAGTGGAAACAAATTACACACTAGATATAGATGTAGAAGATGTGCACTTTTGACTATGCCCTCAAAATTCCAGGTCTTCACAGTGGGAATTACAGGACAATAAAATGAAGGAATTGCCTTTCAGTTCAACAGCTCCTTCAGCACTAGTCATCACAGATGCCTTCCTCTTTGAACTAGGGTTTATGTCTGAGAACCAAAAGATGAGAAGCAAAAATCCAAGTAAATGTGCTAGAGTTGTAAGCCATCATAAGGGCTCTGCTGAATTTTTCTCCTTTAATCAAAGGCCTCATTATACAAGTGTTCAGAAACAAAAATACAATGTTGCACTTCAAGCTGGACACAGCAAAGGATCTGCCCCAGTATCCTACAGCTTTGATGTCAGTGCCTGAAGGCTTTATTTCAACAGGGATCTAATGATATATGGATATATATATGGCCTTCCTCCATAATCTTTCCATCTGAGAAACCTGCAGGGATGCTCCTGAAAAATATATTCACATTTTAACACAGCACTACTCTCTTGGCTAGGCATCTCTATCTGATGCTTTCTGTGGGAAAACAATTCTGCAATCCCTATTTAATTAGAATTCTTCAGCTCATCTACCTGGAAGTTTTACTGGTAGCAAGACTCCCAGAAATAAGACTATGCAGAGGACACCTTAAAATAGACAGAAAAATCATTTATTTGTAAGTGCAATTGTTTGGGTGTTGCCTTGCCCTATTCATGCTACCCACCCTTCTTCCCCACTTCATCTGAGTTTTAATTGCACTAGGCTTCAACACTAAGAGCTAACGCAAATGGGAAAGCATGAATTAGTTCATTAACCTTACCTCCAAACATTCAGTGTTGTGAGGGCTGACTTTTCATCCTGATTCACACTGTTTCTCTACAGACTCCAAGAAGCTCAACTGCATAGTCTACAAACATGAAAACAACCCAAAAGACCAAAATTATTGAATTTATATAGATATTAGATTTATGGTTCATTACTATATGCTGTAACCTACTAACTGCCCTTTGTCCTAAAACTGCAGAGGGTATTAACTGCCCACTTCACCATGAATGGGCTCCTGAAACACATGATCACTCTGTTTCTTCTTAGATTTAGTTGTACCACAGTACTCTTCCAAGACCTGAAAAGGAGCTCTAAGCTTGTCTTTTTCAGCAACAGAACCAATAAAAGATATTAATTCACCCACCTTGTCTCTCTAACAAGAATAATACACAGAGCAATGCTCTCCACTAACTATAGTTACTGTACAGAAACCTTTTATCTGACATTTCTTTGAATATCCTTTGTAAGATATGTTGCGCAGGAAAGCCCACTAGGTAGTGCCAACATTTTTGTTTTTAATGTGCACAATCAGCAGTGTCACTAAAAGAATAAATTATGTTTAAAATTCAGTATTTTCTTGGTACATTAAGTGTGTAGTGGGTTACATCAGAATTCACAATTTGACTCAGTTTTGTTATATGTGTGGAAATATTAGACACTGTGACTACACAAATCTGGATATGCCCAAAGACAATCTATTGCACTACATTCCAGACACCTGCCCTTCAAGGAAAAGATTTTTGAAACTTTGTTGATGGACTAACACTAAGAGAGAGACATCAGACCCCAATCTGGAGCTATTGGTCCATAGAGTGGGCTAAAGCAAATGAGTTTTCTGCTTAGGAGCCAATAGGGGAAGTGGAGAGGTGAAAATATGATTAGTGGTGCTAGAGATTCTTCTTCTAGGAACGTAGCTCAAAGACTCCAATTCTATTTAAGAGGAGGGTTCTGGTCTGTGCTGTGGGGCTTACCATCATGTCAGGAAACAATTTACAAGAAAGAAATGGCAGGACTGACTCTGCCCAGTCTAAAACAGTATCACGCCTTGGACTATCAGTAGCTTCCCCTAAGATGACCTAGACCTGATAGCCCCAATCTCTGCAGAAGTCTTTGTTGGGGAAGGGAGGCTTGGAGTTAAGGTTTCAGACACTTCAGACAAATTAACAGCTGGGAAATTCCCCCAATGGCAACCAGGGGGATAGGGAGGACTGATGAACTGACACACCTACTAAAAACACCCCCCCCCCACACACACACACACGGCCAATGGGAGGTAGAGGATAAGAAGAGAGATTTAGAGACATGGAGGTGAACTGGAAAGGTCTGAGGGCCTGCAAATGTAATGTGGAAGATGTTTTGTGTTCTGGATTGGCTAAAGAAGGAATTGATGAGAAAAGGGGTTCAGTAGGAGTGTGGGGGAAGAGTGGTATCAGAACTTACAAGGGACCATTCACCCACCACTCTTTTCTGGCTGTTGTCCCATGATGATGACTGGGCTCAGCTTCCTGTGCCAGATATTGCAACCTCTAAGATCATAGTACCGATCAGATTTGGCCCAATTCCCCTGATAGGACGATTGGCTGGGCCAAATTTATGTGAGTGTCATTATAACCTAATTCATGGGCCAAACATGAGCAACGCTGCAATCCCATGCACCAGTTCACAAAAACCAGAGTCCCCAACTAATTTTCGGTCACAACCCATGGATTCAGAAACTCTGGTCTAAGGTGGCTGAGCAGTGGCACACCATACTCTAGAAAAGGGTATCAGACAAAAGGTTGGAGCTTGGGAATTGTGCACTCCATCTCTAGAACTAGAAACAGTGACTAGACTCTACCCAAACCCAATTGACTTAGGAGAATGTAGTTATTGGTCCACTCACCAGACTGATGTCTATACGGTTGTAACAATTTGACAAAATGATTTCAACTGTTTTTCTTTGCTGTGCCTTCTGCAAACCAGTAAGTCAAATACAGCTTTCTAATTCATAGAATAGCTTTAACCAATCTGAACAATACTAATAATCAAGTTAACATTGTGAAGTGTCTGTGTTTTAAGCTGTGTCCAACCCCAACACATATTTAGATTCAGTCTCCAACTCAAACCAACTGCAGTTGCTTCCATCTGACAAGTCTTGTTCGTTCTGCCAAAATGGGCCAGAAAAGTGCACAAATAGCACACAAGCATCACCATTCTCAAAACTCAATACAGTACAATTTAATCTGATAACAAGCTACAATAGCAAAAGCCATTATCTTTAAGTTATAAAAACAAGAGTTAAATCATTGCATTTATATTGTCCCTGACATTTCTTCAGCGTTTCAGTGTTTGGGCACTGATTTAATTTTTGTTTCATTGGACTGACAGGAACGCCACATAGATTTGACTTAGAAAACAAGAAGAAAAGGATGAAAATTATTATATTCTTGGTCTGAAGGTTCTATAGTAGCCAGGCACTTTTCATACTGCCATTTTCAATAAATTGCTTTGACAGAAAAGGTCATATATCCTTATGTTGAAAAATAAAGGATGAAATAGGAAAGAAGAAATATAATTGTTTTGGTTGAAAAGTTCAGTAGGCTCTAGACATGTTGGACAGTTGGACACTGTTTTTATTTCACTACACCATTATGAGCTTCAATGACAGCAAAGTCAATTGGTCACTGCAACTGATTTAATTTTGCACTGCATTGACAGTAAAGTTTTAAAATGACATTGTTGTTATATTTTCAAAAATTTCTAAAATAATGTGTTTATCATTACCACTTGGAGTCTATTTCCTTATCAAAATATTTCATCCTACATAAAACTCACAGTGATTATTATAGGGTTGCTATTGATTTAACAAACAGTGACAATGAAGATTTGTTTAAAAGAAAGGTCAACTTTTGAAAAAAGATGGCTGGATGACAGATTTTTGTACAATCTGAAAGTTTTCCAGTGTCCAGCTGCGACCCCTTGGTGGAACTAGCAGAAGACACAGGAGGTGCTTAGCATTTTACAGGAATCCCCTAATAGATCACCTCACGCTACTGGCTCTCAGTTGAGACTTCACATGCCACCCTACATCTCACATTGATACAAGAGATTTTTGTGCTGCTTTATTCTGTTTTACTATGTACAGCATTGAGGGCAGCACTTTGCCATCCTTAACTGAAAAATGGGAGAAATGGAAATAAAGTTAACTTGTGCATCTCAATGCTAAGGTCTACTGCTACTACTTCATTTTTAATAATCCAGTTAACAAATAGGTATGAATTAAAGAAATCAGGGAACTGTTCATAGTTAAAACATTTAATATTTTTCAAGGGTTATCTCAAGTGGTTACCAACAGGGATAATAAAATGGCAGACTCAGGCAATCATAGCCAGGGATACTAACATGGCAACTTTAGGGAGATTTGGCCTATAGAAAGAATGCAAGCAGAGCTCAGATAAAATCCACTCCAAAACTTTAAGGGAAGGGTCAGTGATGCAATATGTAAATATATAACTAGAACGATCTTTGATTGACAGACAACTCTCATGACTGTGATTGGCTTATAAGAATGGACCAATCAGGATAGGTATGCTATTGATAAGGATTGAAGGAATATCCAATTAGAGTAGGCCAAAACCTACTAAGGCAGAGTGTCGACAGGCTTGAAAGTAGAAAGAGGCCATCAGAATAGAAGATGGCTGAAGCAGGAGTAAAAAAAGAAGTGAAATCACTGAAGAGGGTTAGGCTGTTGCAATGGAACAAGAAACCAGCACAAGTATCAACGGCAATAATGGAGAAGTGGCAGCAGTTCAATTTGAGTTACCTGACCATGGTTTTGAGGCCTAACATAGCTTAAGTTGTTTGCCTGACTATTTTGGACTCTGCAGCTTGACATCTTCTGGTTGGTAGAAACAAACAGAAACACTGAGTAACTTTACAGATGTCTCACTTTCTGCATACCATGTCACATAATAAGATGAAATATGTAACATATACTTGCAGCTGCACATAGATAACAGTGATGGAAATAACAAGTTGTCTTGTATGTCTAGGGGTACATTTTTCCACTGCTAAGGGGCATATTTTCTTACCACTCCTCCTATCACCAGATACCATTCTGATGACACCAATTATCATAGTGAGATTGGAATGTAGTCAAGGGTGAGAACCTGTATGTAATAGAATATACAATAATTAATAGATAGGTAAGATGGAAAAAGTTATCTATAGAAAGGTATAAAAATGGAGTGGCATCCATCAATGTGTGATTCTTCTGGAGATGCTGTCAGTCAAACCAGAGGATTCACTGACTCCCTGGCAGGGCGCTTGAAGAAACCCATTCCTGTATATAGCCTTCTGAGTGACTGCTTATCTCTCCTGGTTTAGTGATTATGATATATTATAATTAATTTTAGGCTTTGTATTTAACTAGTATATTTATAGAAAACCTTGCACATTAAATCTTATTGCTCTTCAAATCGGGGTAGTGTGTCCCATTGGTATCCCACTGAACACTAATCATCTAGAATCAACACTGTAGCCATTTCTCCGTTATTGCCACTGCTGCTAGTGGCTGTTTCTTGTTCTGTTGCAACGACCTACTCCTCTTCTATCGTCTTTAGTGATTTCATTTCTTTCTCTGCTCCTACTCTAGCCAACTTCTCTCTTGACAGCCTCTTTCTACTTTCAAGCCTGTCGACTCTCTGACTTAGTAGGTTTTGGCCTACTCTGATTGATTATTCCCTCAGTCCTTATTAATAGCATACCTACCCTCCAACCCTTAAACTCTCTCTGATTGGTCCATTCTTATAAGCAAATCACAGTCGCGAGAGTTGTCTCTCAGTCAGAGCTGGTTCTAGTTGTACATTTACATATTGTCCTCACTGACCCTTCCTTTCAAATTTTGGAGTGCATTTTATCTGAGCTCAGCTTGCATTCTTTCTATAGGCCAAATCTCCCTAAAGTTGCCATTTTAACATTCCTGGCCATGATCACCTGAGTCAAAAATTATTAAATATTTTAACTATGAACAGTTATCTGATTTCTTTAATGTATACCTATTTGTTCACTTATGCATCTTAATGCTGAGATCTACTGTTACCACTCCATTTTTAATAATTCAGTTAACTTTATTTCCATTTCTCCCATTTTTCAGTTAATGGTGGCAAAGTGCTATACTGAATATGGTACTCAGTGAACAGAATAAAGAAGTACAAAAATCTCTTGTATCAATATAAGATGTGGTATACCATTTCTTTTGAAGCAGTGAACCTGTGAATACTGAAAATGCCCAGTGGCAAGCCTAATAGCTCAATGGTTGGAGTGTGCTGATCATAAAGCAACAGCAGGGTTTGCAAGGTCTAGAGGGAAGTGCTTGTGTTGCCATTGGTTGGAAAAGTTGGGGAGCTGACCAAGGCAGGAATGTACAAGGTTTCCTTATGCTAACAAGAACGGGCCATGAGGTGTCTCACAACCTGGGGTATCCCTGCCCCCTAGGAAGCATCACTCCAGGCACATTGGAAACTTTGACAACTGAACTCATTTTACTTCATCACCACAATCTGCAATCATACCAAGGAAATCAAATGTTGGTAGTATGAAGTAAAGACAAAATACAGTATTTATCACTGTTGGAAACTTGACCATTCACTTCTATGACTACAACACAAGGAATTAAAATTTTAACTCATCTCAACCTAACATTACAACATCTTTTATTTTCTATAAACTTTACTTATGGTGCATTCCCCCCCCCCCCCAAGCATTCTAATATGTAAACAAAATAAATAAATAAATAAATTTCACATAAAAACAACTACAATTCTTCTTAAGCAACACCAGAATCAAATGCTTTCCTCCCTAGTTAACTTGTATTTTAAGTCCAAAATAGCAGAAAGAAAAGAAATGCCATTTAACTAAGGGTGATGGCTTCCATGTTTAATGCCAGTAAAGCATTAAACACACACAGCTAGACTCAGTCCTCAGTTCCTTTCCTTCAACTTCCAAGGAAATCAAAGAAAGATGAAGGCACATAGTACTTATTTGGAACCCCATTCTCTATTATCTCAGCATCTCACATTTTTAAATTAATTTATCTTTATACCATACCTGTGAGATAGGGAAGGGATAGTATTCCCCATATTATAGAGGAAGAATTGAGGCAAAGAGATTATATGTGTTTTGCCCAAGGTCACCCAGGAAATCTGTGGTAGCACAGGGAATGGAATCCCACTTTTCAAAGTCCCAGGTTAGCACCCTAACTATTGACCCAATCTTATTCACACTGGAGATGAGTGCTGCTGTTTTTTTACAGTTAAGTAAAGGATATAATTTATTTTAAATTCTATAATAGTTGATATATTGTTATAAATGCCAACTTTATTTAACTTTTAAAGAATTATCCATATACAGAGAGTTTTGCTTCTCACCTGAATTGTGAATCACTCACTGCTAGCCCATGTTTCCTCTTTAAGTCCAGTTTTCTCTCTGTGTGTCTCATTTGTACCCTCATTTCTCAAGTCCATTGCCACATACTGCTAGTCTATTCAAAGAGTACCCTCTCCTCTAAAAGAGAAATGCTTATCTAAGAAATATTATCTATAATAATGGAAATGGCAAATTCTCAAAAAGAGTTTGCTACGGTAGTCCTGTAGATCTCTGTTTCAGGTGGTATGGCCCATTAAGAGCCAAGGACTTAAGGCCATCCAGCTCTGTTTATGAATCAGATTAATCTGCGAATGAGTCTGGTGTTTGTAATAAACAGACAGAGGACAGAGGAGTGTCTATAGAGTGAAACTGTAGGAAGGGTAGTCTCTTGTAATAGTTCTCAGGGTTCAGGAAGTAAGACTCCAGTGGCCCTGTCCTGTATAAGGAGCAGGAAAACGTGAGAGAACTGAGACTGAAAAAGGTCAAGGACCTGCAGAGTGGATGTTTCCTGCCAATCTCTATGAGTATTTGGGTGAGGGAAGGCACAGGGGAAGAAAAGTGTGGCTACTGCCCTATAGAAGAGATAAGAAGCTAGGAAAGAACCCAAGAGGCATGTGAGACTTTTAGTAAAGCCAGGGTGGGAGGGCAATATATTATTGCTTCTTTGAAGGCAGACTAAGACCTGATGAAGACCCTGGTTCACAGAAAGTGGTGGAGCCAAAACCCTTTGACTTATGGTATTAATCTTTATTTTGAGCTTTGAGGTTAATAATTAATAATACTTACATTACAGGGTGATTTTCTTAGTTGAAGAGCATATTGGAGAGGAATTCTTGAGAAGGGGAAACTGAGAGTGAGTCAGGGTCACTCTGTGCCAGAAAAGAAGTGTTCTGAGTAGGTGACCCAGAAACAGTCTCACCCACATGATACATTTAAAAACTATATCTATGTCTAAAATGGCAATACTGTAGCTTCCTTACTGAAAATAAGTAGTTTTTCCTCACTACTTGAAGGAATAGAAAGGAACCAATCAGGCTTCTGGAGACTAAGGACAAGCTCCCACTCTTATGAGAGCATGCACTGAGGAAAACAAAATAGCCTGTTCCCCAGGTAAAAAGGAAAGGATAAGATCCAGCCTTGACATTTCAGAAAGAGCCCTAGGAGCAACAACTTTTTTCTGTGCTAGTTCAGATGCCATAGCCCAAAGTGGCATGACCTGATGGCTTGGGAGTATGCCCCACCATCTACAATATAGAGTAGCTCATTCTGGGGTCCAACCCATCAAATGAGAAAGAAGCCTTTTGTAATGCAAATGAAGAATGTTATCAAGAAAGTGATAATTCCTGAGCATTTAAAGGCAAGTGGTCATTGTATGTGATGATCAGAGAATAAAAATCTCTAAATGCCACCCTCTCTCTTCACCATCAAAGAAAAAACCCATATGGATAGTGACCTTATTAGCTTGTTTCCTGTGAGAAGAAGCTATAAGTATGAACACAAGAAAAAATTCTTCATCTCAGGACTGTCAGATTATTCTGTCCTGTTAGAATCCAAATGAGAAGATGGGCATTGCCAAAATTATTCTGGGCAGTGCTAAAAGACTTTTGGAAAATTGGCAGATTACTACATCTTTGCTACCTTTTCAAATTATAAACTGTGACTCACTTGTACCTATATTTTAACCTGTTTTAATCTTTCAGTAACTCTCATGTGACCAGGGCCTCCTGGGATAACTTCCTGAATGTGCAAAAATCAAGGCAAGCTGCAAAAGAGGGAGTCAAACTCCCCGAACACTGATGGGTGGTACTTAAACCAGGCTCCCTATCAGTCACAACCAGGCTTCTGATTCCCCACACTGGTTACCATGAAGCCTGCCAAAATAGAAACAGCCCCCTTTATTGCACTCCAGCTCCTCTGGCTCCCACCTAGCCACACGGTCTCTTAAAGAAATAAGCTCTCCTGACCCCAAAGGGCCAGCCACCTTACACAGAACAATATAGGTTTGGATCTTACCCAAAATACCACACTGTTAGCCAATCCTTTAGCAACTATAATTAAAGGTTTGACATAAAAAGGAAAGAAACAAAATATGAGAGATATTAAAGGATCAAAATGAATCACATACATACAATGATTTAGAGTCCATATAAAGCAAGTTCTTAGAAGAATAAGGAGTTTGCAGGCACAGTCAGTTTCTCTGGTGGACACCCAGCACCTGGATGGGCCTCAGTCTTTTGTTCAGTTGCAGATGAATAGTTCCAGAGACTAGCAGAGCAGTGAAATTGAGTATTCTTGGGAGCTGCCCGGTTTGGCAGCTCCCCTGGACTGAGCTAGGGTGCTGACCCGAACCAGCTGCCCACACTGGTTCGAGCCAGCCCCCCAGCTCAGCTCCC
>ML685769.1:14989211-14999545 GCA_007922175.1 Pelusios castaneus | reverse complement strand
TATGGATTATAGAGCATTTATGAGATATCCATAGAAAATAATATCATGTGAAACTGTGAAACTTGGATTTGGAATATGCTGAAGATTCTGATTAATGGCCTAGTTAATGAGTAAAGTTAGCACGGGGCTCCATTCAGCCAGGACCGCTCGGGTCCCTGCCAGAAGGGAGTTGGGACGAGCCGCTAGCGGCTTCCTGGAGAGAAGGGAGCAGGAGCTCCCTTTTTTCCCTGCCCTGCCCTAAATCAAGTTGATTTAGGCTCCACACTGCTTAAGTCGACTTAAGAAGTCGACTTAAGCATTAAAGTCGACTTAAAAGGAGGTCTAATTAAGTCGACTTTAAATTTCCTTAAGTCGACTTAAGCAGCAACTTAAGTTGACTTAAGGAAACTCCAGTATGGATGTAGAGTAAATTAAGTTGACTTAAGCCTGTTTAAGTCGACTTAATTTACTACTGTAGACGCACCCTTAGAGAGGTGGAAGAACCTTGTGCTCTTGAACGGCGTATTATTCCCATATGAAAAGAGGTCTGCATTCTGGTCCTGTGACTGTGAATGGCTATGATTTTGTACATTCATGCAGTTCTGGAGAATTTCTTCTTGGGTATGTAGTGATATAAACCGAGTTCTGATCATTTTTTGCCAATAATTTTTTGATACCAATTTACTGGGGAATTAAAGGTGTTGGAGCATGCCTTGTTCAGTGTATTTCATAGAATCTTAGAGTTGGAAGGAACCTCGTGAGGTCATCTAGTCCAACACCCTGCTAAAAGCAGGACCACTCCCACTAAATCATCCCAGCCACTGTTTTCTCTAGCCGTGCCTTAAAAGTTTCCAAAGATAGAGATTCCACCACCTCGCTAGGTAGCCCATTCCAATGCTTTACCACCCTCCTGGTGAAAAAGTTTTTCCTAATATCCAACCTCAACCTCCACAGTGTTAAGGTGCTGTTATGAGTACCCCATAATATGGCCGCCACCTCCCTTGTGATATAAAGTCATAAGATACTGTCCCCAGGTCACATAGAGAACTGTTTACCAGATACTGTCCCCAGGTCACATAGAGATCGTTTACCAGATACTCTCCCCAGGTCACGTACAGAACTCATGGCTGCTAGGCTTGTGACCATCAATATGTTTTATTCGGACCCTGATTTGCTCTCAGCCAGCTCCCAAAGGGGTGGGTCATCCCCCTCACCCATGTGAGGGCATCTGGAGGGCAAGTCAATCATGGCTGCTCTGGCCCCCCCACAGGGGTGTAGAAGGCTCTGACCCGGAACCTAGAGAGCTGGTGAAAATTCCTTTGCCCAAATAAGGACAGGAGGAACCGGGCAGCCTTTTGTCCCCCATTCCTACTGCAGTGAAACCTGGCCAATCACAGCCCTCGGCAGGAAGCAGAGGCCTAGGCCATAAAAGCTACTATGCTGCATGGAGCAGCAAGGAGTCTCCTCGAGTTAACTGCTAGGCCTGATCACCCTGCAGTAGGAGTCCCCCCTGAGAGAGCCGGCCCGAGTTGATTTCAACCTCCACCTTAAGACATCATGCTGTTGCTAATTACCTGCCTGATAGTCATGGTACATATGTGAACCCGAGTTACCCCCCACGTTTACTTCTCGTGATTGTTTCCCTTCCCTTTAAATGTATATAGTTGAATATGAATAACTCTTCTACCTCAGTTTTAACCCAAGGTATTACAATTGGTGTAGGTTTGGGGATTATTGTTACGCTTATTGTTTTATGTATTGGATTCTGTCTTTTTATACTTTGTCTCCGAACTATCAAAAGAGTCCAAGAGGAGGGATTATTCTGAAAGTTTTACCTCTGTGTAAATCATTGTATGTTAAACTGTTGGGTAATCACCTGGGGTTATCTTGTTACCTGTGAAGCTGACTTCCGAGTCTAGCTCGGCTAGCAGCACAACTGTTAACCCTTTGCGTCCCAAAGAGGGAGACTAATAAAGTTTATTATTTTTGACCACCACTTTAAGTTTCCAGTAGCCTTCCTTCTCCCATCCTTTACCTACTGCGGACACACAGCTGCAACTTGAAACTATTGCTCCTTGTTCTATCCTTTGTTACAATTGAGAACAGCTTAGCTCCCTTCTCTTTGGAGCACCCATTTATGTAGTTGAAGGTTGCTATCAAATCCCCCCTCATGTTTCTCTTCTGCAGACTAAATAAGACTAGTTCCTTCAGTCTTTCCTTCTAAGTCATGTGCCCCAGGCCCCTAATCATTTTTGTTGCCCTCCGCTGGACTCTTTCTAATTTGTCAACATCCTTCTTGTAGTGGGGAGCTCAAAACTGGACACAGTATTCCAGATGTGGCCTCACCAGTGCTGAATAGAGAGGAAAAAATCACATCCTTCGATCTGCTGGCAACCTTCCTACTGATGCAGCCCAATATGTCATTGACCTTTTTGGTAATAACAGCATACTGTTGACTCATATCTAGCTTCCAGTCAACCATAACCCCCAGCTCCTTATCTACAAAGCTGCTACTTAGCCAATCGGTCCCCAGCCAGTAGCAGTACATGGGATTTTTTCCATCCTAAGCGCTGTTTTGCAACTTTTAATTATGAAAATAGCTTAGCACTATGCTATTTTCTATTATTTTTAAAGGACAATTTTATATATACTGAATTATAAGGACCTCTAGGAGTTTGATTTTTCCCCGCAGCAGTTTATGATTTCCTTGGCTAGAAACAGCACTCCTCTCCAACAGTTTGCTTTTGGTTTTGTAATTTTTTTTCTCCAAACTTGGGAAAAATATGAGCAGGGAAGCAAAAGACATAAAATCCTGTCGGGGCAACATTAGTAATGTTTTATTTGCTAGCTTTTTACATTTGCTCTACTTTTATCTCACAGAGTGGGAACATTGTTTTCCATTTTAGGATTCAAAAGAGGTTGAACTTTAACTTTGCCTCCTTGTATAGCCATTACAATATGGTATTTAATTATTTGATCTTGTTAGAGCTCCAATTATACATTATAAATGTCCACATTTTTGCAACATCGGATGTGTTTTTCATCTTGGGTTTTGTTTTGTTTTTGGGGGGGGGGAGTTGTTTTTTTTTTTTTTCTTTAGTATAAAGTAACTCCATTGGCATAATTACTTAGTGCATCAGTTCAAATCTTCAAGGTGCTCAATGTTCTGGGTCCAGCATACCTAAAACCTAGAGCTCTGGGATTAGAATTATGGATTATCAGACCACTCAGGCAGAGCAGAATTTTCTACCACAATCTTAAAGCTTGTGTGTGCAAGAGACAGAACTTTCTCAGTGGCTAAACTAAGACTATAGAATGAACTCTAACAGAGGTTAAGGACCATTAAAAATCCTACCATGTTCCACACCACATACAAGACACACTTACATTCTCTAACAAACACAAAGCAAATTGATCCTTTTTATAATATGTATTTTCTATGCTCAACCCTACCAAAACACTGTACACCCAATTCTTCCAGTAGGGAGAGGATGAGAGAGAGAAAATTAAACATGATAAATGTTAATCATATCACTTAATGAGCTACTGGAAAGTGCTAACGCACTACAATAATAAAGGCCGTCTAAGACACCCTTATAGAAGTATTGCACTCCTTTATGACATGTTCTCTTTTCTCTAAAGGTGTACACTTTTATAATCAGAAAGTGCCACCCATGAATTGCAGTAGGACTGCTTCTGGAATAAGCTGTTTCTGGGTGAATAAGAGAAGCTGAATCTGACCCTCAATCAGCAATCATGTGTCATGCATTTCCTTCAGAGAGAAGAATCTTCTTCCTTTATCATTCAGGGAATGAGGAATTCAACCATGAGATAAGTGTGCATTATTTGATTAACAGGATGAAGTGAGGTGATTATAAACTATCATAATGCATCCCCACAAGAGGATATGTATTCCAGACTTCTGAGTCATTAACCATGTGATAATGTTCTCGTAGTTCTTTGTGGAAATTCTTAATTTTAAAGGGTTTTTTTTTTAATTTTAATATTTGGCAACCCTTAATCTTGATTAAAAACCTAATAATTTACATTTGAAAACTATTTTCCCTAGAGTAACTAAAACTGGGGATCCTTATTTATCCCTTGGACCAACTTCAGGATCTTTCTGCAGGTTAGCTGGTTAAAAATTACCCCCTCAATACTATTTGATACAACTCATATCCGCTCATGAATTTTCATTCTGACATTCTAAATTTTACTACTGATTTCACAGAAAATGAAGACAAATTCTAAAGTGACAGTTATGTGTACAAGCATTTAAAAGTTTCAGAAAACCTAAAATATTTTTTTTTAAAAATTCAGTGTTATTAAACATTTTGTTTCAGCGCTGGAAACCTGAAAAAAATAGCATTATACTCCTAGTTTATGAGAAACAGTGAAATGGACAATTCTAATGTCATTGACTAAATTGAATTAAATGCAAAAAGCATATATACACAGCATAAATTATGAAAAATAAATTAGATTTCATCTTTTTTCTTGAGTATTCTTTCTGCCCTTCTGTACCTAAATCTTAGATATCAATTTTTACTAGACATGCATTTTAACCCTTTATTTTTGTTTTGCATACAGTCTGTCCTTCTCAAGGCAAAGGACTAAAAATAAAGGTTGACCTTGAATATGTGCACGTGTTAGAAACTAACACCTCAGCCAGTTAACCCAGTAAAATGTTATGGAAGTAAAATGAGGCATTTTTATGTATTCAGTAAGAGAAGATTCATCAGTTATGATCTATAATGTGGCAAAAATTGGCCTGTTAGTTAAAATTCACAAAGTACTTTAATATATACTTCATTAAATAACATAAGAACTAGTATGTCTAACCATAGACACCTAAATGATTTCATTTATGATATGTGACAGCTGTGCATGGTAGATAGGAAAAGAACTATGAAATAGTAGAGAAGTAATTTTTCTGCCACTTATTTATAGTCACCACTGCTATTAAAAAATGGAGGAAACAAAATCAATCCACGCATTTGGGAGAGAAACTCAATACTTATTTTGTAAACATTATGAATTGGTACAGGGATAGTTATTCCACTTCATTTCCCACACTTGTTAGATATTAATCAGCATGGTGAAGAATTTTCAGTGGTTCCCAGATGCATTTCTTTGTTAGATGTCAAATATTGTAGGACAGCTGCTAAAAGCTATTCAACTCTGTAGTTTCTAATGATGTATATAGACCAAACAGTATTCATGTCATGTAACTTGAGTGTACCTTGGAGAGAGCTAATAGCCCCCTGATCTGGCAAGGAGGCACAATTAGATCTCTCTAAAGAAGTGAAATAGACTTATTTGAAGGAATACATTGAAATGCACTGTCCCCCGTTTCTGAAGCTTTCCCTGGGCTACATGCCACAAGATCTGCTCTGTTAAAGAACTATACACTTTAGATAAGAAAATATCAAACTATTTATCTGCTGAAGGTTATTTCTCAAAATCCCTGCCGTTCCCCAAGACCAGTAGAGGAATTATAAGAGTGTGAAGAGGATTGAGAGAACATTTCTCTTCTATGGCAATGCAGTTCTGAAATGAGAAAAGCTCTCCTCTGACAGGATAATTGACATACACTCTTAGAAACGTCTTGTAAATCTAATTTGTAAAGAATGCCTCAACTATGTATATAATATGCTTTAAAATGTGTAAAAGGACTTCTGTAAGAATTATCATTTTAAAGTAAATTGACTGTAATTCCAAAGAGTTATCCACGACATTTCATACAGTGATGTTTTGTATCACAACATATACAGTTATTGGTTCTGGGATAAGAAAAAAGAAGAGCTTGTCTAAAATGGATGGTTTAAAAGATATTGAAAAAGGGCAAATTTGGTGCTGAAGTAAGAGGGTGCAACTCCTGTGAAGTTGAGCTTTTTTTTTAACCCACACCTCCTATGACCCAAAGTCCTCTTTTTGCCAGCTGTAAAACTAAAGTTAAAAAAAATGGAGAACTCCAACCCCTGGTTCAGAGAAGATTCTAAGCATGTGGGAAATGGCACTGAACTCTCCTGGAGAAGGTTAACAACTTCTATTTTTCTTCAATGCCTTGAAATCAGAGTATTGGCTGTTGACAACCAGGATGCAGCTCATTGCTTATTTGACTGAAAATAGACAAGGGGCTATTTAAGACTGACAATATGGGAGATGGAATTGAAGACAAGGAAAACAAGCAGGAAAATAGGTCTGGCATAAGACTAAGATTGTCGAAGTGTGCCCTGAATGCATAAGCTTCCTTATCAAGATAATTGAGCTGCATCAAACACTAAATTGGTTTGAGTGAGTTTTCTTCAGGGTGAGTTCATGATCATGTGTCCTAGTAATAAATATGAACTATAGACACTTAGTTGTCAGAATCTACAATATGATCAGGGAAGGCACTATTCAGAAAGGATCAAATTCATCACTTTCTGGAGAACTGACACAGGCTCTGTTAACCCCTTATTGTGATCTCTGCAATATTGAAGTGGAGAAACTTCCCAAATTTATGAGTTGTGTGACGGTGAGATGTGGACATCTGTTGTTATGAGTGCATTTGAGGTCACTATTGTGATTTTATGCTATAGTGGGAATTTGCAGCTAGAGTAGATAATGGTTTTTTTTATCTGTTGGAAGTGTTAATGAGAACTTTCTAGTGTAGTGTCTACATTACTGTTGATAATGTGAAAGTCACAAAGAATGCTTCAGGATTTTCCCTTATTTTCCTGCTTTTCAGACTGAGTTGGTTGGGGGTGTGGGAAGATGATATCTTAGCTGTCATAAAGGAAGACTTTTTTTGTGTGTTTATAAGTTATAATAAAGTCTTTATGCTGTAACTGGTATGGTATGGAACAGAAATACTATCGAAGTAACAATGGCAGGGTTAGGTAAGGGCTTTTCCAATGAAGGAAGTGAAGAGAAAAAAAGAGAATAGACATAGAAATAAATCCCTGTTAGGAAGAGACATCAGTATCAATGCAAAAATAAAAAAAAATATTACAGCTTCATATTTAAGTCATCACAGACTTATTTGCACCTTTACAAATTATGAAGATACAGCTACAAGAAAGTTATATTCAAGATGCTTGGAAATATAATATGGATGTTTAGTTAGTTATGTTACAGAATGTTAAAGCTGATCAAAAAAGCTCCAGAAATTTTCTGCTTCTCTTTCCCAAGGACTAGCAAATGTCAAGAAAATAGACCATGTACAACATTCATGTTTTAAATAGAGGCCTAATTGTAAAAAGGAATTTAATGTGGTATCAGATCAATAAATCTAGCTAAAGTGGGCTTTACGAACACCCACTATTTTACAAGAAAACCTGTGCTCTCTTAACTTTAAAGGAAAATCTGTGTTGTCTTAACTTTAGAGGAAAAACATTTTTGTACTAAACAAGTTTAAAACAAACACCTTTGTATAGTTTCCAGTGTTAGCTAAATGCAGAGCTCCTAATGTCATTTCTATGTAAAAGGCCTTATGTACCAAAATGAATTCCAGTGGCCCTGCTAAACTAGTAATAGGCCATTATAAATAAACTATCTATATTAATGGGGAATTGATTATTGGCAATGCACAAAAATGGCTCAACCAGTTATGGAGATGGAATTCTTGTCTTCTGCAACTTTTAATTATTTTAGATGAAGACTTTAAGAGTTATTTTTAATTTCTGAACCCTATTTTCAGAACTAAAAACCTTTTGGATAAAGAGCAGGAGCATTTAAACATTTTAAAAGCAGAATTTCACCTGTCAAACTAATACAATTAAAAGAAATTTCAAACTGGACTGAACTGAAAGAACATTAAAACTTTAAAAATTGCATGGATCTTTCCTGCCAGAAGAAAAAAGGTAATTAAAGCTCTATTGCACAGTCAATAAACAGGCTGCCTATTCAGCAACTAAAAGCATCAACCAAGTGAACCAGCGAATGAAAGGGTGAAAGAAATCAAATTTGAATCTAAACAAGCCTGAAACAGCTGGTTTCCCATAATTTCATGAAAATAGTAAGCAAAATGGTATACATTCTAACATGAGCACTCTTTACACACATTTAGCTAACCCGCTAAAACACAGGAATAAACAAATAAGCAAACCGGCATAGATTGTTAAAAAAAACCCAGAAAAGGCTCAAAAAGGAACCAACATAAGGAAAGCCTTCCTGAGTCATCAACATAGATTGGTAACAGGAAGTTAACTAAGACACTCCCAGGATATTATTGCAATTATTTTCTTGGAATATTGAAATGTTGTAACTTGAAACACCAATAATGTATGCTGTTAATCACCAAGTGGTTCAACCATGTATTCCTGGAGAGGAGACAAGGCCTAAACATTGGTAAACAGAATGTAGTGGGAACGGCTTTAAAGACTCATTAGTGGCCTGTTTTAAGACACATCCTTAAACGGTTTCTTTTAAGTAACTAAATATCTTCAAATTCATATGATTTAGTTTAAATTGCTTACTTTATAGTTAGTAACCTGGTTAGGGTATTAATAACTAGACAGGCTTCCTTTCCCCTTAACTGTTCATGTATAGACAAAATAATTTAATTAAATAACTAATAAAATACTAAAACTGAATGCACAATATGGGAAACTATGCGTTGGGCTTGCTTTACTGAGAGAAAAGCATCCCTAGTGGTGATTCACTCTCAAGAGCATAATCTCTGTTAAAAGCTCTCTACAAAGACACATACAAGAGAAACTTTTATTTGGTTATTTGCTTTGTCTAATGCCTTCATTTCCTTTAATATAGCCAGGATTAAATTATTTGGTCTCGATTAGTGTCTACTAAGGTATGTAAAAGAATCCCGTTGCCTAAAGAGTGGAAATTATACTCCTGCACTGGCACTAAGAGAAACAATTAGTAAGAGCTTGCCTACAACTTCTTGCTTTTTTAAAAACACACTCAGTAATTCTTGCATATGAAATTATTCAACATCTAACAATTTAAGACAGTGATTCCCAATCTTTTTGGCTTGAAGGCCACAGAAATCATTTTTACAACCCTGAAAGGCCTGTCTCTGTCAGCACCTCACCAGCACCAGTTGGGAGGAAGAGTGTAGTGAAGAGGGTCCTCCAGGCCTGCCTAGCAAAGTGACTGTGGAGCAGTCATCTTGGATATTATAGGCTATGTCTACACTACAAAAATTAAGTCAACTTTTGTTAAGTTGACTTTAATAAGGTCGACTTTAAATCGACTTATAGTCAACCTTATTAAAGTCAACGTAACAAGTAGCAACACCTTAAGACGACTTAGTCCACTTTGTTAAGTTGACCTAACTGCCCTTAGGTTGACTTAACAAAGTGGACTTATGCATCCACATTGGGCTTAGGCCGACCTAAGGAAGGGTTAGGTCGACCTAAGGAGGCTTAATTCGACCTAATGAGTGGTAGTTATTAAGTCAACTTAAGCTTTCATTAAGTCGACTTAAGGAATTTCTTAAGTCGACTTAAAGAAAGCCTAGTGTGGATGTGGCTTAATTTAAGTCGACTTAAGCCTCCTTAAATTGACTTACATTGTCAGTGTAGACATAGTCATAGAGACTTGACGCTCCAAGGATTAGGGGCAAGCAATTAGAGCCCAGCAGGCTCAATTAAAAGAAACTGCATGGGCAAGGAGGTCACTCACACCCTGTGTGGGACCAGAGAAGTCGTCTTCTGTTTCACGAAAGGATCCTGAAGTCTATTCTGCCTTTGTAGGGAGAGGAGGATCCTGAGCTAAGCATGAAGATAATGGGTCCAGCGGGAAAGAAGCCCAGTGAGGTAGCAGCAACAAACTGAATTGAACAGTGTGGTACTACTATTGGCTATGTCTACACTGGGGAATTAAGGTCGACTTAAAAAAGTCCACACTGGACTCCTAAGTCGACTTAAAGGGGACCTTACTAAGTCGACTTAGAGAGTCTACACTTGACTCTCTAAGTTTACTTGTTCAGTCCAGGGAGAGCCAGCCCCACACGGGGCTGGATCTCCCTGGGGCAGCAAGCCCCTCAGCAGTCTGGGGGAGAAGGGAGCGAGGAGCTCCCTTCTGCTCCGGACCACTCGGCTCCCTTCTGCTTGGGACGTCCCAGGTCCCAGGCAGAAGGGAACCCTCCTAGCCTGGACCACTCGGGTCCCAAGAAGAACTTCCCCGGAACCCGAGTGGTCTGGGCCAGGAGGAAGAGCCGGAGACCCGCGCTCCAGCTGCTGGCTGCTCAGCAGCCGGCAGCTGGAGCAGGGATCTCGGCAAGAAGGGACTGCAGGGCTCCCTTCTCACCAGGACCACTCAGATCCCAGCAAGAAGGGACCACGGGGCTTCCTTGCCCCGCAGTCCCTTCTTGCTGGGACCTGAGTGGTCCGGGCGAGAAGGAGGGA
>ML685769.1:14974424-14988811 GCA_007922175.1 Pelusios castaneus | reverse complement strand
CCCGCGCTCCCTCCTAGACGGGACTGCGCTCCAGCTCCTGGGAAGCCTGGGCTTTCCAGGACCTGGAGCGCAACCGTGCCGGCAATTGCTGGTGCTCTGGCTCTTTAGGGAGACCCAGGGGCCTCCCTAAACAGCTGGAGCATTGCTGGCACCATGCCCCAGCTGTTTAGGGAGCCTCCCTAAGCAGCTGGAGCGTGGCAACTGCTGATGCCACACTCCAGCTGTTTAGGGAGTTGGCAGCTGGCGTGTGGGTCCCGGGGAGAAGGAAGCGTGGGGCTTCCTTCTCGCCGAGACCGCTCAGGTCCCAGAAGAAGGGACCGTGGGGCTTCCTTCTCGCCAGGATAGGTCCCGGTGAGAAGGAAGCCAAGCAGTCCCTTCTTGCCAGGACCTGAGAGGTCCCGGTGAAAAGGGACCTATGCCCTAAGTCAACAAAGTCAACTTAGGGCTACCCCATGTCTACACTGGCTTAAGTTGACTTAAATAGGTTCAACAAAGAGAAGTGCAAAGTCCTGCACTTAGGACGAAAAAATCCCATGCACTGCTACAGGCTGGGGTCTGATCAGCTAAGTAGCAGCGCTGTAGAAAAGGATCTGGGGGTTATGGTGGATGGGAAGATGAATATGAGCCAACAGTGTGCCCTTGTTGCCAAAAAGGCCAATGGCATATTAGGCTGCATCAGTAGGAGTATTGCCAGCAGATCAAGGGATGTGATAATTCCCCTCTATTCGACACTGGTCAGGCCGCATCTGGAATACTGTGTCCAGTTTTGGGCTCCCCACTACAGAAAGGATGTGGATAAATTAGAAAGAAACCAGCGGAGGGAAACAAAAATGATTAGGGGGCTGGGGAACATGACTTCTGAGGAGAGACTGAAGGAACTAGTCTTATTTAGTCTCCAGAAGGGAAGACTGAGGGGAGATTTGATAGCAACCTTCAACTACTTGAAGGGATGCCCCAAAGAGGAGGGAGCTAGGTTGTTCTCGATGGTAACAGAGGACAGAGCAAGGAGCAATGGTTTCAAATTACAGCTGTGGAGATCAAGGTTGGATATTAGGAAAAACTTTCTCACTAGGAGGGTGGTGAAGCATTGGAATGGGCTACCTAGGGAGGTGGTAGAATCTCCATCTTTGGAGGTTTTTAAGGCCCAGTTAGACAAAACCCAGTCTGGGGTGATTTAGTGGGAGTGGTCCTGCTTTTTAGCAGGGGGTTGGACTAGATGACCTCGTGAGGTCCCTTCCAACCCTATTGTTCTATGATTCTATGATATACCAAGTGTTATAAAGTCGACTTTGACTTTAAGGTAACTGTAGTGTAGACATGGGGTAATTAAGTTAGTTTTGTGTCCTACTCTTGGAGTTCATATTACTTTTCCAGGCCCACCCATAACTGGACGTTCCAGTCTAGGTCCCCTCTCAATGGGTGCGTCTACACTTGAAAATTAAGTCAACTTAAGCTTGCTTAAGTCGACTTAATTACCCCACTTCAGCCCCCAGAAGGGGAAAGGGTTCATCTGAAAGCCTGCCCAAAAGCCCGAATGTAAAAAGCCCAGAGCAAGGGCTGAAGACCCTGGAGAAGACAGATTGTTTTTTAGACTCCTAACTGTTCCCTGAGGGAGTTATTTGGCTGTGAGACCCACCCAGAGTGCCAAACCACTGAAAACATGCCACGTTAGTTTGAGAACCTATAGGGGACTCTAGGAATGTGAAGAGGACTGCAGCACTGAACCCAGCTGCAAGGAGGCAGTTCAGATGAGTGTCCCTTTCTACAATGTGACATATTATGCCCTACTTGACTTTTCTGTATCCCAGCTTTTTCTCATGCACCGAGCCCTTGTTGGGCATTCAGGGTAGTAGAGGTATAGTGCTCCAGTCCTTTTTTTGTGCTCCTAGATTTCTCCCCACACACACCCCTTGATACCAGAAGATTCACATAAAAGGTTGCATCTTGGGGAAAACCACCCACCCAGATACCAAAGTCTTTCTATGAAAAGGTTTTGGAAAAGAAACAATGCTTTTGGATATATGTTGCAGTTAATGACAATCATTGAAGAGGGCACCAAACAACGTGTGCGTAAAGAACAAAACAAGATGTATCCAATTTTCAGTCAGCCAAAGTTCACAAGGCTTTTTTCAGTACAGATGAGAAATGTTATTCAGATCAGTACCAGAAAGCATATGTTTAAGGGTGTTTCATATAGAAAGGCTGACATGCCATAGAAATCTGTTTCAGTTCTACCATGCGTGGTTTTCTGCCTTTAGCAAAACTGCTGTCCCAATTTACTCTCATCCAGGCTCAATGGGTCATTGTCTTTATGGAGACAAGCCCTGCTCGTTCCTAGCTGAGTTTAGTCCTAGCCAGCCTTCTAGGAGGACCCAGACTGGCTAATTGGCCATAGGCCCATATTACTTTTTTTCAACCTGTATGAGGTACATACCCCATCATGCTGCCATATAGTGGTGGCAGGTGGCTGCAGCCTCAGTAAATTACCAGTGGCTTCCAAAATTTGGCACCTGGAGAAAGTTAATGTAAAAAAAAAATAAGATTCCTGTAATTATCCAGGTTTTGGTGAGCATGTTTTTCCCAAGAACAACTTTATTAACATTTTTATATTTTTATTTTTTTCTCCTGTAACTTAACTCAACTTAACTCTAAAAATAAAATATAAATCTGTCTTTTGGAAAAACATATCTGCAAGAAAGCAGCCTGCGGCAATAGAATCAAATAAATAAATATAATCTTAGATTATAGATTCAGTCTACAGAAATCCAAGTAGAATAATCTTAAAGGACATTGTTTAGATGAGTTGAATGTTGTTCCATGTTTCCAAGAACCTAAAGCTGTCTTGTGGGCCAGTCCTGCATGGTGTGTGTGATAAACCTAATAAAAATAGGCAGAAAATTGATAAGCCAATGATTGATTCTGAAACTGTTTTATTGCTAAATCAGCTTGCATTTAGTCAATTTCTGTAGAAGACAATGTTTTTAGACATGATGTACTGGCACCAACATATGCTGCAGCATAATTTTAATAGAACCTAATATGAGTACAGGAGATAACTGGAAATAAAGTGGGAGCGAAAAATCTGGACATCAATAACGATGGAGATCTAGGGCTGGTAATAGGTATCTTATCAGACATGAGATTGTCATGTGATATGGCAACAAAATAAGTGGCCATCAAAGTGGGGAACAGGGAGGTAGTAGCCCCTTTATCTATTTAGGAGGCCCTTGGAATGCTGTGTCCATTGCTATGCACTTGAAAGGCAGAGAGAATTTTTGCAGGGGCTTCAGAAAAACGCTAAATAAATGAAATATAAAAAAACCTAAGTGTTTTATGTGGTAATTATGATGCTTTCCATGGGAATCCATGTTTGGGCACCTTTAGGTCTTTTCACAGATGCCAGTTCACCACAGAAGATGACCTTTAGGATGTACCCACCATTCACTGGGCACACATGCCAAAGCCAGCAGAGGCATCTCTATTTAAGGAGTGGCTGTGTGTTGGGTATGCTGGCTCACTTGAGCACCTTGGCGCTGGTGACTCTGTCACTCCAGAAGATTTAAAAAATCAACACATATAAAAGCTGTTGAGCTTTTCTTCTTGGTAAGAGCATAAGGCATATATTACATATAATATAGTAGACCTGTCCTTAAACAGGGTTCCCTTCCCTGCTGTTCACCATTTCCTGTTAATTTCCTCTCATGAGGTCTTCACAATCTCTTCATTAGCATTTGACTCAGTATGCAAATTGAGTTCCACTGTAAGCCCCACAATACACAGTAGTCAGTTGGGAGGATAAGTGTCTCCCACCACTTGTGTGGTAGAACCTGCCTTAAGGCAAGCTACCTGTGGATAACCTAATAATGTAATTTCCAATATGCATACCTATTTCTTTATGTATTATCACATTTTGCAAAGTAAGTATGACCGGTGTGACAGAGGCTTTCAAGAGAACATTATATAAAAACATAAGAATGACCATGTTGAGTCAGATCTGTGATCTACGTAGCCCAGTATCCTGTCTTCTGACAGTGGCCAATGCCAGGTGCTTCAGAAGGAATAAACAGAACAGGTAATCATCAAGTTCAAAAGGGGTAGCCATGTTAGTCTAGTTCAGCAAAACAAACAAGGAGTCCTGTAGCACATTTAAAGATTAACAAATGTATTTACTGAAAGCTCATGCGATAAATTTGTTAGTCTTTAAAAGTGCCACAGGATTCCTTGTTTGTTTAGGTAATCATCAAGTCCCAGATGCTGAGTACGTGATACTCTTTCATGAACTGGAATGTAAATATCGGAACCCGGCAATCCCTGTAACCTTTATTCACCCCAGTGCCCTCTGCCAGTTGGCATCAAGTATCACAGCACTAAAGAGGGAAACATAAACCCTTTACTAATAGGCCCTAAGTTCTGACACTTTGACCACATGTGGCTATTTAAAAGTTTTATAGTACTTGTCACAAGAATATGGATGTTAACATATAAAATATGAACAGATTCTTACTTCTGCCTTCCTGGCCCCTCCTTCTGAGATCTATATGAACTTGTTCTAAATCAGGGGTGTCCAATCTTTTTGGCCACATTGTAACTCTTCTCTCACTCGGTGGGCCGGTGAGCAAATTTTGCATAGTTAAAGTGTAATAGAAATTGATCTTACTATTCATAAAATGTGAACAGTCATAAAAGAAACACCGGTTTACAAATTCAGTTTGGTTCTGTAAAACCAGAAACTTAACATTTCATACCTAAATACAATTCTCAAATAATACCATCCTCCCTACAGTAACTGCTTATATAAGTGTCACTTTCACAACTGTACACAAGACATTTTCACTTCTGAATTAAACCATATTTTGTGAAAACTTGTAAAGGGCTCACTTATTCTTTTTCAGGAAACATTAGTGTGTACGGATGGTAGGAGAGTGTGGCAGGGCAAGGGAGGGCATGGGGAGACCATGCGGGGAGGCAGGGGAAAGCATGGGGAGCAGGGGAAGGGCAGGACAGAGCTGACAAGGTCAAGGGAGGTCAGTGATAACTATGTGGGGTGGAAAGGGGGAGCAGGGCAGGGGTAAGATGGCAAGGGAGCATTGCAGGGCAGGGAAGGACAAGAGTGGCCATATGGGGTGGCAGAGAAAAGTGTGGGAAGCAGGACAGGTGCTACAAGGGAGGGCTGGAGGTGGTAGGGCAAGCTGAGGGCCAGGGATGGCTATGTCGGGTGGCACAGTGGAGCATGGGGAGCATAGCAGGGGAGGGCAAGGGATCATGGTGGGATAGGGAAAGGGAAGGAAGCAGTGTGGCCTTGTGGTGGGACCCCCTGGCCATTACTTCCCTTCCTCCCACAACCCTTGCTCATTCCCTGAACCCTTCCTCTTGCCCCACGCCACTTGGGCTCCCCAACTCCTTCACCAGCCCACACAATGCAGGTTTCCCTTCTCTGAGGGCTACTCGACCCCTCCCAAGCCCTGTGCTGTGTGGGCTCTCTGACCCTTCCCCACGGGCAGTGTTCCCTCTAAGCTGCGCAGGTGCGTGGCCGCACAGCAGCCGTCGCACCCCCCACGCAGCACTGAGGGACCCCCGCGCAGCCCGGCAGCGCCCACTGCTCCCTCCAGACCCCTGGGGCTGCGGCTTTGCCGCGGCAGACCCGGCCCGCGCCCGGCCTCTGGGCTGGCCCTCCCCACCCCCAGAGTGGGACAGGCAGGCTCAGGCTCGGCTCAGGTGTGCAGGCCTGCCTGCCTGCCCCACGCGGCCGGGGCAGCGGGGTGGCTGCGGCGCGGTGGGCTCCCGGGCTCCCACCCGCCGACCGCCTCGACTTCCCGGCCCGGGGCCGGGCTCATCCAATAGCCTCGGCCTCCCAGCACGGGGCCAGGATCAGCCTCCGGGGCTGGGGTCTGCTCCACCCCACCGACAGCTTCCCAGGGCCGCAGTAGGGTTCTCCCCCACCAGTGGCCTTGGCTTCTCTCTTTCTTCCTCTTCTTTGCTCTCCTTTTTCTTTCCTTTTTTCACTTCTTTGCCTTCTTTTTCTTCCTTCTTTTTTCTTTCTTCCTCTCTTTCTCTTCCTTCTTTCTCTTTTTTCCTTCTGTCTTCCTTTTTCTTTCCTTTTTTTTCTTTTTCTCTTCTTTCCTTCCTCTTTCTTCTTTCTCTTCCTTCTTTCTTTCTCCTTTCTTCTTTCTCTTCCTTCTTTCCTCTTCTTTCCTTCTCTTTCTTTTTCTCTTCCTTCCTTTTTCTCTCTCTTCTTTCCTTCTCTCTTTTTCTTCCTTCCTTCCTTTTTTAAAAAAAACTTTTAAAAAATTAATTTTAAATAAAAACATTTCTAAAAATTAAATTTCAATTCAAAATTCATTCAAATTCAATTAAACACAATTAATTAATTCTATTTACAATTACTTTAACTTCAATTAATGCCTATAATCTCTATCGTGTGAGTTTACACAAAAATTTTATTCAGAAAGTTTTGCACGCGGCTTGAAAATTTTGCACACAAGCCGCCAAACCTTAGAGGGAACATTGCCCACGGGTTCCCGTTCCCTGCCTCCTCAACCCCTTTCCTGGCCTGTGCTGTTTGGGCTCCCTGACCACTTCTCTTCCCCAGCTCCATTGGCTTCCCGACCCCTTCCCTGACCCCTGCTGTGTCATGCCATGCTGCGTGGGCTCCTCTCCTTTCTCCCTGCTTGCTCTGCTCCTCACCCTTTTCCACCCCCCCCTTACTTCAGGCGGCTTCCTCTCCCCTCTCCTCCATTCCCATCCCTTCTCCCTGCATGCTCTGCTCTCCACACCCTCCCTCCCCTTACCCCACGCAGTCTCCTCTCCTCTCCCTTCCCTCACCCAGGCTTCTTTCCCCTCTCCTTCCCTTTCTCCGGGTGGGCTCCTCTCCCCAACACCCCCCCACTTCCCTGTCCCCACGCACAGCGGCTCCTCTCCCTACCCCCTTCGCTTACCCATGTGGCTCCTTTCCTCTCCCAAGTCCCCAACCCCTTCCCCCCCTTCCCTCCCCGAAACCTCTCCCTCCCTTTCCTGTTCTCGCGCGTGCCAGCAGCCCCTCCGTCTCCCCAATCCCTTCCCTTCCCCACGTGCACCAGCAGCTCCTCTCCCCAGTCAGTCCCCCTTCCCTGTCCCCTAGCGTGGTGACTCCTTTCCTCCACCCCCCTTCTCTGTCCTTGCACAGCTCCTTCCCTTTCCCTGTGTGCAGCGATTCTTTCCCTCTCCTCACCCCCCCTCATCCCTGCACATGCCAGCAGCCCCTTACCCTCTGTCTCCCCAATTCCCACCTTCCTTCCGTGTTCTTGGGCGCATGTCTCTCCTCTCCTCCTCCCTCCTCAACCCCCATTCCTTTGCAGAGGTTCCTCCTCCTCTCCTTCTCCCGTTCCTTTCCCTGCTGGGACTCCCCTTCTATGGCTGCATGCCACGGGGGCTCTCCGATCCCATCACCACCCTTCACCCTCCAAAAAGGGGCCGAGTCAAGCCCCTGAAGGCAGCTGTCCAGCCAGGCCATTCCTGCACTGCGGCTCGGAGCAGGGCGGGAGATTTAAAAGGGCCCCAGCTGCTCGAGCTCCCAGGCTCCTGTGGCAGCACTCCGTGGGCCAGATGAAAACCCTTGGCAGGCTGGAGTCCGGCCCAGGGGCTGTAGGTTGGACAAGCCTGTTCTAAATTGTTATGTAAGACTGCTAATCAAAGCAATGCTACATTTCAAGCCAATCGTGCCTTCTTTTTGGTGGAGGACAAAGTGATTCCTATATAAATCTTTTAGAGTGCTTTAAGATATTTCACCATGAAAGATATCATCTTAATTATAATAGCATCATTTCAGTTTTCCTAGAAACCACACTTTGAGGAAGGACATCTGGAAACATATCACCAGCCTTGTGGAAAATTAGAGGCATGGATTAACCCTCCACTGGCTTAAATTTAATGATGTCACAGTTAAGGGCAACTGCACTTGTATTTCCCTCATAAGTGGTCTCTCAGGGAATCTTCACTGGGTCTGAACTCCTCAGCCATCCCCTGTCTTAACCAGGAGATCCATATCACTTGCACTCCTGACTGGGGTTTTTCCGGGCTGCACAGTTCTCTGACAACCTCCCCAGTAAGCCAAACTGCTTAAACAGGCCCACATCTTACATTTTGCTTTCTCTCTGAAGGCTATAAACAGTGTAATTTTCAAACGTCACAAGTTACTATACAGCTCTTTCTAAGCAAGCACACTTATTCTTATGGTGAAAGCATTACAGAAACAAATATATTTAAAATGATGAAAGAAGCACACAAGCTAAAAACCTTATTAGATGTCACCCCAACGCCAACATCGGGGTGTGGTAGTATCAGTCATTCAAAACCCATAACTGAATTTTCCTGTAGTTGCAAATTCATAAGTGTTTCAGATTCAGAACCAGTGGGGCAGTTCATCCATTTCTTTATATGTATTGATGTCAAATACAAAAGAACAGGTCATCAACAGACAAAGACCTCTCCTCATCACATAGCTTCACAAGGCAGGATTTGTGCATAACCAGAGGTGAGGAATTTGAATTAACCTCCCTCAGTATATTCATAGGCCGTCTTAACTATGGGGCAGCCTGAGCATTTGCCCAGAGCCTCATGCTAGGGGTTGGTGTGGGGAGAGGGGAGGAGAGCACCTGCAGCTTGTTGCAGAGGAAAAAGCAAGACTGGGAAACTCACAGCACTTTCAATCTTGAATAAAACAAACATTCAGTTTGTGGATTCATAACGCCAATAACAATAGCAGCCCAAAAGCACATTTAGGTCTAAATTAGGTCAAAATTATCCTCATAGACAGCCTAGCTTTTCAGGTTACCAGTTGGGTTATCAGAGTCTCATTAACATTTCATTAAAGTTTGGTGTTTACTCTCTCAAACCCTTACAACTACATATTGAATTCGAGCCATCTTTAATTTCAACCCTCCCTCATTTGATAATTATAATGCACATACAATTTCTTTCTACTACTTCCCTCCTTGACAACTTTTAACTGTTCATCTTAAACCTGTAGTTGAGCATTAGCTCATTTATGATAATGGTGAAAAATGATCAAATTACAGCACATAAGCTGAAAATTTCTTTCATGATGGAAAGATCTCCAAAAATATCATGGCCTAGAATAATCTAGAGATCATGCAGTCATTGTACTGGCCCTCTAAATAATGGAAACCACTTCCAGCTAGGGCATGCTGCACCCCCAGCATCCTTAGTTCCAGCACCTATGACTTTTATTTAAAAAAAAAAATAGTTGTAAAACCATAGACGCCAAAAAGATTCCAAAATCTTTTTTAAAAGGCTATGTATCTAACTGAAAATAGTTCTAGACTTATACCAGGATCTTGTACAGTGTTTGCAACAAGCATTGGAGCACGTATCAGGACACAAAGTGAAATGAATTACAAGTTAAAAAAATTGATTTTTCCACATTGTCTATATTTAGACAAATGCAGAAAGTAAAGCACATAAGTAGTTACCAACCGCAGTAAACTTTTTAATTTTTTTCATCAATAGTGGCCTAAATCAGAGTTATCATTATTGTGTGCTAGTCAAATTTGGGATTGGGAATCTTTTGCTGTATTATCTCCTAATTGTTCTAAATTTACAAAAATTTAAAATATGGCTTAATTGGGGTTTATTTTTTCTTTATATAGGAATTAGGTACAGTACTCATGTCAGCTAAATTTCTAATTAATACTTGGAAAAAAAAATCAGATGTTTAAGTAATTCCTGGACTCATGATTAAAGTTGTCCTACCCTAGGGCTCAGTAAAGGTGTCCCTTCAGAAGTGGAACAACTGTTTTCCTTATTTCTGTCCAGGTTGGACTGGCCAGCCCAGGGCTGGCAGGAGTTGTTGGACTGGCTAGCTATAGGAGAGGCTGGTTGGCCTTGCAACCATCTCAATAGAGCATGAGCTGGCCCAGACTGTGGACCTTCAGGAAGCAGTTCAAAGCTTTGCAACCAAGAAAGCATGGAAAGCACCACTTTGATTATTCAAACAGATTAAAATGCCAGTGTTTACTATGCAGACAAGAAAAGTTAAATTTGTTGTTCAGATGTTTGAAAGTTACTTAAATTTTTTGAACAAGGCATTTTAAGTTGTTAGTTCTCCTTTACTGGGGTAGGTAGCAGATCAGTACCATGAGAGGAGTAGACGAGAAAGAAGGCAGAATTGAGACCTTTCAAAGTTTTGGCCCAAGTAAGGGGGTTAGGAGGTGTCATTTGAGCTCTCTGCCTCAGGTGCCAAAACGTCGTGGGCCGGTCCTATCACTGTCTCTAAAACGTATTCTTTTCTGGCATGTTGTTCAGCATAGTCCTTTGGTTAACTGGGTCTTATTGAGAGATTGGGTATATTTCCAGCCCATAATAATTTATAAATTTTTATTTAGTACAATGGACCCAAAAGATACTTGAACTTAATTCTATAAGGATTTTTGGCAATATTATAGGGAATCACCATATCTGTCATAACAAAAATCAAAGTATGTTAAATACATCTGATCACTACCATCTATTCAGAGCAACACTCTTTGAATTGCATGTTTAACCATAGCAAACCTAACCCTAAGGCAGTCCATGGAGTTTAGGACATCAGTTCAATATAAATGTTTCCTTTATGTTTCAAAAAACATCAGAAAAGTTGAACTGTTGTCAGGTAGTTTATCTGACTCTTCATTCTAGCTTTTCCTTGAGATTAAAAGGATTACAAAAACCACTTCAAGTAAGATTTGGACAGTTGCAAATACCAAGTAACAATTATCTTGTTTGAGCATCAATCAAGAAGGTATTAATCAATCAGATAATGTCCCCAAGCTCTTCAGAAATTAAATCCCTTTATACTAGTCTCCACTTGCTTCTAACAAAATGCCAATCACAGAAAACTTCATGAGATTGCAATAGGATCTTTGAATATTATGAACCAAGATTGTTAATCTGACCCTTTGAATAAGCATTATATTCTCCAAATAGTTTAAATGAGATTATGGTTTTTAGATTATTATCATTTTAGATATTATGGTTGCTTTGTTATTTCTGTAGATTTGAATCAACCCACCAGAAACTGAAGCATTTACCCCATGAAGTGTAGAAATCCCTGTCAGAACTGATTGGCTGGCTGGCATTTAACTATTCACTACATGACTGCTAACAACTTCATTATCTATGGCTATAGTTTACTGAACACATTGTGATGTAAGTCCTAAATATACCTATGGGATAATGCCACAGAGGAGCCCAATTGTCATTTATAAAACACTGCTATCATACTTGAAAGGTCATTATTTTTTCTGAGTGGGGTCATCGATAGGTCCAGAAATAACACATGAAAAGCAAGATGTTGCCCTGTCTTCTAGGGGCATAGGTAAACTGTCATTGTTGTTCATAATTTATGCTATAGTAATTCTTAGGGACCCCAGGGACAGATCAGGATACCATTAGTACAAACAAATAAAGAAGACAGTCATTGCCCCAGAAAGTTTACAATCTAGTTAATAATCTAGGTATATGATAACAGATAACGGATGAAGTAGACAAACATGGGAAAGGGAGATTGGTAAAATGAGAGAACAATAAATTGTGTGCAAAGTTTAATATAGTAAACTTACCTTGGCAAAACCATGAGTTTATGTTTTAGTTCAATCCCACTTGATTAGTGATCACATGGCAGTGGTTCTTGTCACTAGTTACTATTTATTTTAAGGTACTGCTTAGAGACTAACCAAGATGACAGCACCATTGTGCTAGGCACTGTCCAAATATGGTGAGAGAGTGTCCCTAACCTGAAAAGTTTATTGTCTAAATAGACAAGTCAGATAAGGGGGTAGAAGAAAACTAATATGACATGCCAGGACAGTGCATAATGCAATGGTCGGGAAATGTCATGTTAGTTTTGTGATTTGTTTTTCTTTTTCAGGAAGGCTTGTATATTTAATTTTACTTGTTTGTGGGAGGGACGTCTGGGTCATTTGTTAGAGCTTAATTAGATAAAAAGAAGGAAAGAAAGGAGATGATGAAGTTGAGTGGGAGGTGAGAAGGAAGGTTTAAGCAGGCATGAAGATGTAGGTGAAGTGAGGCTGAAATGAGGTGACTGCACTACAGTAAACAGCCAATCAGCACAGAGGAAAAAATGTCCATAAAAAACTGGGAAAAGGATCTAATATTAGTCACTGAAGATCCCTACTGTAGCTGCTTTTGAATTTTCTGCCAGCTAATTCCCTGTCAGGTTCCACTAAGGCAGTTTCCCAAACTTTTTGGGTCAAGGATTGCAGATATCATTTTTACAACCCTGAAGGGCCATCTATCTCCATCAGCAGCCTGCCTGCTCCTCACCTCCCTCTCCCTCCTCACCCCCGCTGCAGCCAGACATAAGGAGTTCAATGAAGAGACTGCCTCTCCTCCCACTGCCTGCAAAGGAAAACTGATCACGTCCTGTAGACCTGTGTCCTCCACTTGGGCCCCATAGCCACCAACTTCCTTCTTCAGCCAGTGGGATGAAAGAGGAAGGCCATTTTGAAAGATCCCGCAGGCAAATTTTGGCCCATGGATCATAGGTTGGGAACCACTGCACTAAGGGATTTCTGTTTTTCCCAAGTCCACATGACTGATGGGATACATATATGCTGGTTCCCTGCTTTAGGAGAGCTTCTTGGCTGGAAGTAAAACAGAATTGCAGTTGATCACAGTATAGGTACATCTTAAGGTAACTGAATAAGGATAAGGTAGAAAAATATTCTGCTTTCCTCTAGCCTGTTTCCAGTATTTGCTATTGAGATACCAAAAGGAAAATTAAAATAGTGATTTCATATGTAAATCAATCCCATGTGCATATATCTCAATCTCAGGAATGTTGGAATTCACAGATCAAAGCTATGGTTGTACCCAGACATTTTTCTGAAACATTTTCAGTTGTTTTTTTTTTTATTATTATTCATTATTGACATTTAAAAATAGAGCTTTCTCATAAAGGGAATAGGTGGGTAGCTTGGGGGATTGATACTTAGAGCTTTTCAGCTCAAGTTCCCCAGTTCAAAATCTGATCCTGATTATTAATGAAAGGTTACTGAGAGAGACCTTTGATCAAACATCATTAAGGTTAAATATTGCAACCTTTGCGCCTCAAAGTAGCACCATGTTAAGTCAGGGTATGTCTACATTGCTGGTGGCACTATTGGCACTGCTAGATTGATTCTGTAGAATCCATTGAGCAGCAGTGGAGACCACTCAATAGATCATGAATCAACACCGTTATTTTAGCCTCACAAAAAGAGTAACATTGCATCAGTGGGAGGGTATTTCCCATTGATGTAAAGTCATAGAGATGCTGTGGTAGGTATAAGTTAGGAAATCAACGGGAGATGCATAAACTACTCTATATAGCTTGTGTATCTCCCATTGACTGCCACTGAATTTCACTGGCGGTGTAGTCCAAGCCCCAAAGGCTATATCTACACTTGCTAAAATTAGTTCGAATTAGTTAGTTTGAACTAACTAATTCGAACTAATTTTAGTTAGTTCAAATTAGCTTAATTCGAACTAGAAAAAGTTAGTTCGAATTAGCGATCCCCATTCATTTCAATGGCCGGTTAGTTCGAACTAAGAAATTAGTTTGAATTAACATGGCCACATTGGCTTATTCAAACTAGTTAGTTTGAATTAACCATTTAGTTAGAATACCCTATTCGAACTTATTAGTTCGAATTAAAGAAGCCCTTAATTCGAACCAACTAAAGCCTAGTGTAGCCATGGCTTTAGTTAGTTCGAATTAAGCCTCCTTAATTCGAACTAACTTGCCAGTGTAGACATAGCCAAAGAGATTACCTTCCTGAGTGACAGCTTCAAAATCGGGTCCTTAGTTTATGGACAAAATTAAGCTTTCTTTTACGAAAAGAAAATCACAGGGCAACCAAACACTGAAACAGAAATATTCACTATAAAATTTTAGGCAGTTTCATTGCATTTTGCAAATTTGTTTTCATTTCATGGAATGTTGCTTTCCTTGGTTCTTTTTAGTTTGTTCGATTTTGATTTTTGTGCTGAAATTTCACTTAATGTTGTAAAAACAAAATGATAAATAATTCAATTTTAGGGTATTGACAGCTGATGAAAACATAGCTGTAATTTGGAAAGCATAAAGATGTTGAGTGTCCTACCAAAAAAAAAAAAAACCCAAACCCTCAGAAATAATAAGTGACAGGTTATCAATTTTGATTAGTAGTCATTTAATTAATGCCTTGAGTTTTATTAAACACTGAAGCAGGTAGGACAGGGACTTGAAACAGCATCTGCTAGATCACTGCCCTAACCAATGGCCTACATGGCTGCGTCTACACTGGTAAATTAAGTCAACTTAAGTTTGCCCTGTGTCTACACTACACTTTGCTTAAGTTGACTTAAGCAGC
>ML685769.1:14942645-14964461 GCA_007922175.1 Pelusios castaneus | reverse complement strand
AAGGAAGGAAGGAAGGAAGGAAGGAAGGAAGGAAGGAAGGAAGGAAGGAAGGAGAAAAAGAAAAAGAAGTAAGAGAAAGAAAGGAAGGAAGCAAAGAAAGAAAGAGAAAGAAGGAAGGAAAAGAAAAAGAAAAAAGTAAGAAAGGAAGAAAAAAGAAGGAAGAGAAAGAAGGAAAGAAAAAGGAAGGCAAACAAGAGAAAGAAGGGAAGAGAAAGGAAGAAAAGACAGAAGGTAGGGAAAAAAGGCAGAGAGAAGGAAAGAAGGAAGAGAAAGAAGGAGGCAGGAAGGAAGAGAAAGAAGGAAAGAAGACAAAGAAAGAAAAAGGAAGGCAAAGAAGAGAAGGAAGGAAAGAAAAAGGAAGGCAAAGAAGAGAAAGGAGGAAAGAAAAAGGAAGGCAAAGAAGAGAAAGGAGGAAAGAAAAAGCAAGGCAAAGAAGAGAAAGAAGGAAAGAAAAAGCAAGGCAAAGAAGAGAAAAAAGGAAAGAAAGAAGCCAAGAAAAGAAAGAAGAAAAAAAAAAAGAAACAAAGAAGCTGAGGCCGCTGGGACCTGAACGCGGCCCCCGGAGGCTGCCTGCAGGGCAGAGCAAACCCCGGCACCGGAGGCCGAGGCTGTCGGCGGAATGAAGCCGACCCCTGCCCCGGGCCTGGAAGTCGAAGCGGCCGGTGGGTGGGAGCCCAGGAGCCTGCCCTGGCTGCTGCCACCCCGGCCACAGGGGGCAGGCAGGCAGGCGCGTGCACATGCCCCGGCCCTGAGCCTGCCTGCTCTGCCCTGGGGGCGGGGAGGGCCAGCCCAGAGGCCGGGCTCAGCGTGGGTCTGCCGCGGCAAAGCCTCAACCCCGGGTATCTGGAGGGAGTGGTGGGGGCTGCAGTGCTGCATGGGGGTTGCGACGGTTGCTGCGCGGCCGCACACCTGCGCAGCTTAGAGGGCACACTGGATGAGTATGCTTTTTATGGTTTTTTTTTTTTATTTTTTTGGTTTTGTTCTGTTGCTTAGATGGGTGCTGAATATTAAATTGTTTTAACACTTAATTTCATAGTCACTTTTTAAAATATCAAATGGGACTAATCCTATTTATGGATTTACTGTTCTACAAAAACATTGCTTTTTCAGTCAAAGTCCCTAAGAATTATATGGATAAAAAAGGAGCATAATCTATTTTTCATTTACCTAGCAGTGAAAAATGGTTTTATTCTTTGTTGAAAAATGGCATTATACACAATTTCTGAAAACAGTAGTTAATGGTTTGGATTTTATGTACTTCTTCATTTTAAGAGCAAGCTGTAAATTAAGTTAGAAGTTTGACAATAATGTTATCTGTGCATTTGAAATTAATTAGATTACCATGAATTTACGTTAGCAACTTAAATCAGTGAAATATGTAAAAGAGACTTATTTGTCAGATTTATTATGGTGAAAATGTTTTACTCTTGGGCTTTATGAAATGTGACGTTGCAATTAGTAGTTATCACAGGGCTTCCTCCGGCCGCACTTCAGTGCCATAATAATCCTGAGCAAGCTGGGATCAAAGTTATACGTGGGCATTGTAATAGTTACATTTGAAAGTCTGTAGTTCACCATATAAGAAGAGAAGGAAATTATCATTGGAGCACATTTGGTATTCTTTAGCTTCTGAGCCCTAACAAAAGCTACATTAAACTTAATTTGAAAAAAAACTTAGAGAAAGACAACATGAAAAGATTCTAATATGGAAAGCACTTTGATTTATGTTTGTGGGTTCTTTCAAAACTATCCCAGCCTTATGGGTACCCAAATTTAAGAAAAGCATATAGCAAAAGTACTCTAAAGGCAAAGACTCTGAAGTCTCAAGAGTAAATGCATGTGGAGTATTATTCACATGTATGCATAGTATTTCTGTTTTTAATTTTGCTGTTTTGTATATTTGACTAAACTCATTTGATGGCCCTCATTTTATAAATGTGTGCAGGAATCCCCTTTTGCTGCACTGGTTGGAGCAGGGCACTTTGGCTATTTCTACACTGGCAATTTAAGTCAACTTAAGGAGGCTTCAGTCAACTTAATTAAGCCACATCCACACTAGGCTTTCATTAAATTGACTTAAGAAATTCCTTAAGTCGACTTAATGAAAGCTTAAGTTGACTTTATAACTACCACTCATTAGGTCAACTTAACCCTTAAGTCGACTCCTTAAGTCAACTTAAGGATGGTGTGGACATGGAGTAACCCTTAAGTCAACTTTATTAAGTCGACTTAAGGGTGGTTAGGTCAACTTAATAAAGCGGACTAAGTCGACTTAAAGTTAAGTCAACTTAGTCCACTTTGTTAAGTCGACTTTAATAAGGTCGACTTTAAGTCAACTTAAAGTTGACCTTATTAAGTCGACTCAACAAAGTCAACCTAACTTTTCCTAGTGTAGACATAGCCTATGAGGCAAATGTCCTGTGTATCTTTTCTAGCTCAATATAAGCTTAAGCACACTAACCCCTGCCGTGTCTCAATTCCTCCTGCTGCAAAGTGGGAATCAGGGTTTTTATATACCTCATAAGGTTCTTGTGAAACTTAAGTATCTAGTGTTTGCAAAGTGTTTTAATATTATTGCTGGGCAAAAATAGTGGCTATTTTCCCCACAAAATTTTGTGGGTCATTGTTTATTCATTAGTGTGGTGTGGATTTTTTGCCTCAAAAATTTGCTATATGTGAAATTTAAAGAGATTGGAAGTTTTCAAATAATCTGTTACAGAATTCATTTATAGTTGCATTTGCTCTGGTTCCATCATCAGAAGTGATACTATAATCTACAGAGAGACAAGGTAGGTGAGGTAATGTCTTTTATTCTGACCTGAAGAAGAGTTCTGTGTAAGATCAAAAGTTTGTCTCTCCCATCAACAGAAGTTGCTCCAATAAAAGGTGTTACCTCACTTACCTTGTCTTTCTAATATCCTGGGACCAACATGGCTACAACTCTGCATTTCATAATATGTACTCAATCCTGTGCCAACATAATCCACAGTGCTATGGTTTGGTCATCTCAGAGGGCTAAATTAGGGCACTAAAGGATACACAGCATTGAAGTGCCTAATATTTAGACACCCTACCACCTTATGGAATCCACAGCCACAAGTCAGGCATCCAAGCTCCTTATACAATGCATGGGGAAATGTAGAAAACTACCAATTGAATTAACAGACGTCAGCAAAATGAGAGGGAACCCCCTATACAAGACAATAGGAAATACTGAGGAGAGGAGTGTGGCCTAATTCTTAAGTGGAACCTCTCTTTACTCTGGATTCACTGCTGTAAATTGTCTCCTAGAGTTAAGCATCTAAATCCAGCCAGTCCCGTCTTCCGATCCTCCTCCCTCCTGTTATCCTATAGCCCAGTGATTAGTGCACTTACCTAGTATGCAGTGAAAGTGGATTGAAATCCCCAGTATATCTGATTTAGATCAGAAGCTTGAATCCAGATAATTTCCTATCTCTCAGGTGAGTGCCCCAGCCAATCGGTAATAGGGTAGTCTCGGGTGGATCTATCTCAATTTCTGCTGTTCCACTTTGTAAAAAATACTTAATTATTTGGAGGAGGGTCTTAAACCTTGTTCTCTCAGGTGAGTTCCCTAACCACTGGCCTGGTGAGTCATTCTCTTTCTGGCCCAATGAATATACATATATGTAAGTATTTATACAAATTGGGCCCCAGCAGGTGAGATAGGTATTCCCCTGCCTACTTGGAAAACCTTAGAAGGGTTTAGTAGCTAAGCAACTTGGTGATATTAGAACTTGAAGGCACATGCCATTTTACAGAGATATAGGCTCCTAAGGGGATAGACCAACAGAAATTCACGGTATGTCTACACTGCAATTAAATACCTGTGACTGCCTCATGTCTGCTGACTTGAGTTTGTGCGATCAGGCTAAGGGGCTGTTGAACATCTACATCACAATTAAACAGCCCCTTATCCCAAGCCCCCTCCAACCTGAGTCAGCTGACATGGGCCAGCCACAGGTATTTAACTGCAGTGTAGACATACCTCTATGTCCCTACAGAGTCAGGCAGCATCTGTGCACGTATTGTGAGAATCTATATTTTGTACTGCGTCATTTAAATGGTAAGTATCTAAATCCATTTGTGAATCTATACCTGTAGGGTTTAGCTGCTCAGTCTTTCTGCAGAGTGTTAATAGTGGGTGCCCTGCCCTCCTGTCCATTTGGAATTGCTGTTTCCTAGTGCAACTGGACACTGGAAGACAGTGCATAGGCCTTGAATGGCTGAAATGTCTACTTATAATAAGATACTTGCCCCTCAGAGGCTGTTGTCCTGAATCTGGCAAAACAGGGGAATGAGGGAGGGAATATACCCATCATCACTCCTACCTCCTGTTGCTTTCTTTCAGGAAAGAACTAATTGTCTTCTGACCATTTCCAGTGGCTTTCCAGTGGATGGGCCATTCTCTCCTCCAATATTTCCCCAGGATATATTTTTAAACCATCCATCTGAACGAAAACTGGTACACCTGCATGAATGCCTAAATTCTTATGCATGTCTCTTAGAAAAGTGCAAATTCATGTTTAGAAATCTAATAAGAATGTGCAGAACATCTTGGCCTTCCTAAGCACTAATCAGGTGGAATATATATGTTACATTAATGTATCAGCAACAACAACCCATCACTTTCTAACAATCCCTAATAAGCCCCATTAAAATAAGGGTACAAAAGTAGTTGTTCTACCCAATTCCAGCTTTGCCTTGCATCTGCTATTGCATTCAAAATGTCAATAGGTAAACTTATTTCCCCTTCTTCTTGAAGAAACTTGCAGTAAGAAAACAGGAAACTTAAAGGAATCGTTTTATCAACCTTATTATTTGGGATTTAAATTACATTGACACATTAATGCTTAAAATATAATAAACCTTAGCACTGAGTACTGTCCATGTATACAGCCCCCAACAAACACAGCCCAGAAAAAGTGTCTAGTTTTGTGTGCTGTCTGTGATAAATGAATTAACTCAAGTTACTTCAGCCTGGCTTTCTTTACACTGCTTCTACCTTCTCCGAATCTCTTCTAACCCATGTTTTGCCCAAGAACACCTAGCTGCTTCATGGTTCTTCAAATCTTGCCTATTTTAAATGACTTTTGATTGAGAGAAACAATATTTTTGGTTTGGGACTGTGTCCAGTTTTAATTTAAGTCAGGGGCATGTGGTTTTTCTATCATAACATTTCCATATCTGTCATGTAACTATGGTATTGATGCAGTGAAATTCTTTCCCAAACAGTTAAGATATTATTAGCATATTTTTGCTGGAAATGTATTTATAACTCACTGGTCTCTTGTAATTCTGCCAAAACTACTCATTCCCACTCTGATTCCCATTTTAAACTGTCCCTTTAGCAAAGTTGTTAAAAAATAAACTTGCTGCTATTTGACCCCGGCTTGAACATTCTGAACACACTTAATTATATTATTTTAAAATGAATAAACCATGGATATCTCATTCCAGCTGAACATTTGTTTATTGGTGACGACCTGCTTTTTATTCGCTTGCTAGAAAAACTGATTGAAAAACAGAACTCACATGTTTGACCAAAGTTAGACAATGAGTCAGTGACTCAGACAGGATTAAAACCCAGAGTCTTTCTGGCTCCTAGTTAGCTCATAGGCTGCTGTTACTTCCTGTAGAGAGCAGAAAGAAATATTGGAACACAAGTGGAACAGAAGTGGACTCTGAGATGTTATTTGCATTTTGGGATTACTGAAGCAACGATTCCATTGGCCTGGAATAATCAAGCATATGTAGACCTAATAGGGAAACTATATTGTCATACAAGTAATTATATTCATACATTCATACTGCAGAAAGGAGGGGAGACTGAACAGTCTCTTTAAAACCTTGCATATATGTTATTTCATACATAGGCCAATAGAAGTTCTGAGGTATTAATTTAGATGAAATAAATGGGCCAAAGTTGTTAACACAATTCAGTCAGTGTCCAGCATTAAACGGTGTTAAACAAGATCCAGCTGTGCTATAGAGAGACCACAGTCCTCTTTGTAACAGGGGCAAAAACACCATTAAAATCCTTTTAACCTTATGTTGAAAGAAAGAAAGAAAGAAAGAAAGAAAGAAAGAAAGAAAGAAAGAAAGAAATAATTTGAAATGGAAAGTATTCAATAAAACTTTTATTTAACAACATTCCCTGTTCCCTTTCCCTTTAACAGAAAATATCCCTTGTTTAACTGTCTCTTTGATGGTATCAAAGATGGTAGTAATTGCTTTTTTGTGTGTGTAAAATAAATTAATTGAAATTAGCAGGAGCTGTTGCTTCTGATGCTGTTAAAGTCCAATCCTGTTTCATTTTAGATGGTATTTAGAACTATAGCTACACTTGCTACAAAATTTGGACAGTTCATGGGAGATACGCAAGCTACATAAAGCTTGCGTATCTCCCGTTGACTTCCTAACTTCTACTTAGCACAGTTTCTTCAGTTTGCTGCATCAATGGGAAATGCCCTTCCATCGATGTAGCATTATTCCACCTGGCGGAGGTGGATTAGCAGTGTTGATTTCTGGGTTGATTGAGCAGGTCTTCACTTCCGCTCAATTGAGCTGGGTAAATTTTGCTGACGGCAGCAAATTTGCTGCCATCAGTATAGACATAACCTAGGATTCAGCTGGAGCTGGTAGGGATGGCAATGTCATCTGACTCCCTCTCTCTGGCCTGGTCTGGTCAGGACATTTCTCAGGATCAAGATGAAAAATACTTGGGTATCAAGAAACAGTGGGAATGTCAGCCATGATGGTGAAGCTCATTTTAGTAGGCTTCCTCTGTTCTTCCTTATTTCTCCCCAAAGTTTCTTTCCTTAAAGACCGCAAAGACAATGATGGGTGGAATAGCACATCCCCTCATTATTCTTGGCCAACAATTAGACCTAGTTTCTAACAAACCAATTTTGGTTCACAGATTTCCAGACCCACATTTTCTTGTTAATCAAGCATGATCTTAATGCAGTCCTTGAATTATATCAGTAGACCTTTTTGCTTAAACTGCTCCCATTAACATTTGTTGTTAGAGGTTATTGTGACATCTTATGAACTTTCACCTACTTTTTACAGCTGCACTCACAATCAGAGTAAATTTGAACGCTTAATTATCACAATGTAAATGATCTACTAAGGGATCAGACCAATTTCATTTCTTGAACCTGATGATACTATGCACTTTTATTACATTACAGGAGTTATATACTTGTTTTGGCTCATACAAAGTGCAGCAAGTATTTGTTTAAGTAAACTTTTATCAGACCTGTATTTATACTGATTCATGGATTTGTCTAGAGAAAGTGCTAAAGAACAATGGAATTTCCTAGGGAGTTCAAATAATTATTAGTGTGAGACATCTCAAAGTCAGAAATACTGATTTATATGGCCAAGCTCTCTCACTAATAAAAAGTTATATTACAGTTTCTTTTCCCCAACATTCTGTCAGTGTTTGTGACCAATTTAGCCAGCTTTTCACATATGCTTAATTCCATCCCAATTACCATTGCAGTACTTGCAACTGAAATAGGAGTGGGTTATTATAGTGAACATGTCAAATGTATGTCCAAAATAAAATCCTACTAAGAGTCAGTTTGTCTGCTCCAAAATTATTTTAATGTTATAGGAATGATGTTTTCCATACGATACTGGAGATGATAAAAAGAGGACTGGGGAAATAATTGGCTGGAGCGAATCTTTCCCCTTTGTTGTTGACAGAAAACACTTTAACAGACTCATAAGGAACTCTTTCAGTAACAAAAGAATACTAGAAGTGAAGTACACAATTCTAAGGTCTCTGAGATCTACTGATAAAAGTGCTATATTTGAGCTAGGCATTATTATTAGTATTAAGGGGGACTACCTCTAAATCACCACTGAAAATAACTATTCTTAATGCAATGTGTTCTTTGTAGAATGAGTCTTAGCTGTTCACTGCCCAAAGTGAAATTTCTCTATACTGTGAAAACTTGGTTATAATGATGTTCTTGGAGTGTGTTACTTCTGTGGGGAAAAAACTCAGTGACTTCCTTTACTGAAATGGAAAACATAGCTGTTATATGAAGCATAAGAATTTGTTTGGAGTTGACAGTATTCTTGGCCTGATGCCACACCAGTTATAGCTAAACCATAATAAGACTGTAGTCAGTGGAGAATGGAAAAAGAGATTTTCTTCCTGTAATGGTACAGTAGGCTTGATGATAATGTACTTGGCTCCAAGATATCTAGAAAGAAAGTGGGCATGTTTCTATTTATTAAATATACTTCTCTGAGGAACAATGGCTTGTGCACAAGTGAACAGTGATTTGGAGGAATGTTGATGGTTTAACATCACTTGTCTAACTGGGTCCTCAAAGTTATAAAAGCATTCTGTAAATAGTAAAAGTTATTTTCTCTGACCTAGTTATTTCTTGCAATATCTGAGGAGAGATACCATTTTAATTATTGCCAGAATGCTTCTTACATAGGAAATTGAGAGTGTGTGTATGTGAGACAGTGGTCAGGGTTTCTAGCTGGAAAACTGACTGTAATGGTCAAGCATCTTGAGAATAAAGAGCTCGAGGAAGAATGGATGAGTTGTAGTTGTGACTATCAAATGAAGGTTATTGACCAAATGTACTGTTTTATTGATTGTGAGAGGTGAAGCTGAAAAGGAGCCTGTATCAGCACAGTGAAAGGCTATTGAAGGCTGTAACTTGTGATTCCCCAATATGCACTGAAGGGAAGCTGAAACTACAGTGTTTACTTGAAAGCATATTGTGTCTTACATCCATTCACCAGAGGGGAATGAAAAAATAAAAAGTAGCAGAACTATCAGTCTAATTTCTCTAGATTCTTATACTACACCTATCACTATGTTACATGATCACCATTTTGCATTTCCACACTGCATAAATGGAAATAAGTATAAGGGCCCTGCATGTTTCACCCTGGCCTTCTGGGTAGCTGAGCCTTGTGAAGCCCATTTTGTTATCACAGCAGTAAAGTGCATTTAATACTACATGACTCCATCAGGCAACCCACCTGCATTCTCCATGTACCAATAAAGTTGCTTATTATAGCTTTGAAACTGGAGTCCTGTAGTGATTCTGGATTGGACTGGAAAGGATTCTTTTTCCCTTGGACCTCAATAGTAATGATCTGGAATTATGATTTAGCGCTTGCACCCTATGTATGAATACATGCTGATAGAAACAACTTCAACTGCAACTTTAGCAGAAAAAAAAGTGAAAATTTACCATAAAATATTATAATAAAAATGTCTACATCAATGATCTGTGCTTGCAGATTGGTTTTGATGTCAGTGGTCCAGATCCTCAGCTGGCCTGGTCCAGATCCTCAGCTGGCCTAAACCAAATTCTAAGTCAATGAAGCTACAATAATTTACATCAGCTGAGGAACTGTCCTTCAAGCTTATATCAAGTTTGATTCGGATTCTTCTGTCGACCTAATGCTGTCTATATGAGGGGATAGATCAGCTTAACTATGTTGCTCAGCAATGTGGCTTTTCATGCCCTTGAGCAATGTAGGTGAGTCAATTTAACTTTCTAATGTAGACCTGGCCTAATTCTTGGGCAGACATTACTAGGCATGTAAGGACTCAACGTACAACAGAATCATTATGTTTTGTTTCTTTCTCTCAACCCTCCTTCAAACCTTTGTTCCCATGATGTTTGAAGAAATAGACCCAACAGTAACAGAAGTATTAATACTATAATGATTGGGGTCATAGCAATATCTGTAAAGATACTATTTTTTTTTCTTTTTTTTTTTTTAGTCCTCTAGCAGTGTTTTTTAGGAACACTGGCAGCGTTAGTGTATGTTTTTTTCCCAGTACCATTGCACAAGTAATTTACACCCTTTCCCACAATGGACACCGTTTATAAAGGAAATAAGTAATTAAGCAAGATTTTCCCTAGAATTGTTTCTTCTAAATCCTGTAGAAAAGTGGTATAATCTGGTACTTGACAAAGGAACTAAGAGCTGGGAAACTGTCTCTTATATACTCAGTGCTTTTCCTGCTGGTGCTCAGCAGCATTTCCAAGTATATAGGAAATCTTAATTATGGCATTTCCTAACTTCTGAATGATTGACTTTGCAATCTTAATGCAACATTCTTTTAATGTAATGTTTTGTGTGTAATACAGTTAAAAAATAATGTCAACATATCTAGAAATTAGTGTAGGGGAGCATGAGAATCTGGATCTCTGTGTATAGAATCATTGGCTATGTCTACACTTACTAAAATTAGTTCGAATTAGTTAGTTAATTAACTTAATTCGAACTAGAAAAAATTAGTTCGAACTAAGCAAGTGCCATTTATGGCACTTGCTTAGTTCGAATTAGCGATCTCCATTGATTTCAATGGGCCAGTTAGTTCGAACTAAGAAATTAGTTCGAACTAACATGGCCACATTGGTTAATTCAAACTAACTAGTTCGAATTAACCCTTACTTCTAATACGCTATTAAAATTTATTAGTTCGAATTAAGGAAGCCCTTAATTCGAACTAATTAAAGCCTAGTGTAGTGTAGCCATGGCTTTAGTTAGTTCAAATTAAGCTTCCTTAATTCAAACTAACTTGCCATTGAATTTAAGGCCAGAGGAAACCACCAGATCATCCAGTCTGACCTCCTGTGTATGACAGTGCACCAGCACCTGCACACTAAGCCCAATACTTTAATTAGACCAAAGTATTACAGCCCTCAGGAGACTAAACTAGTATGTGCCACATGTAGAGAACAGAAGGACTAAGGTGTACCAATGTCCAGGGCCTCTGCCGTGGAAGGAAACTGATTTAGTGAGATATATCCAGATGATCCTGGCAAGTGTTTTGCATCCCAAATTGCAAAGGAGAACAAACCAAAGGTCACTGCCAATCTAATCTGGGGGAAAATTATTTCCTGACCTCACATAGCCTTTATGCCATTATGCTGGGAGAGGGGCAGAAGAAATCTCATGCATGTGTGACAGCTACTTAATTTGAATTATACAGAAAAGATCTGGGAGCTGAAAAGAAAAGAAAATCCTGTTAAAATTGGAAAGAAAGCAGAAACTGTGAACTGGAAGAAGTCTTAACTATGTTGAGTTGTATTGTGAAGGGTCAGGGCTTCATACTCCTCTCACTTCCACATAGATATAGCTCTCTACATATATATTTTAATATTTAGCATCATAACTCACACACATATATAAATAAGTAACCAATAAAAAAAGAAAAAGAAAATACATTTTGTTTCTATTTTAATGTTTGTGACAAAGTTCAATGCTGATGAAAGTGAAGAAGTAATAGCATGAATCTAAGCAAGCAGTTCAAGCCAATGCTGTGCAAGTTCTCCTAAAAACTCTGCCAATTCATCTAAATGCTTAACTAAATCACCCTTATTATTGCACTCCTGGGCTACATTAAAGAATATACTGCCATTGAGTTTTTTAAAAAGTGGTGGTTTTATGATGTACACAAATGGGAATTAGAATGAGAATACCAAACTCTTTCACGATGATCTAGACCACTGGTTCTCAACCTTTCCCGAGCCTTGCACTCCTTTCAGGAGTCTGATTTGTCTTGTGTACCCCAAGTTTCACCTCATTTAAAAACTACTTGCTTACAAAATCAGACAAAAATTCAAAAGTGTCATTGCACAATTACTGAAAAAATTGCTTGCTTTCCCATTTTTACCCTATAATTATAAAATAAATCAATTGGATTATAAATATTGTACTTACATTTCAGTGTATAGTATATAGAGCAATATAAACAAGTTATTGTTTATATGAAATTTTAGTGTGTGCTGACTTGACTAGTGCTTTTGACGTAGCCTGTTTTAGAACTAGGTAACTAGAGCCCTGCAAATCCGCAGATATCCGTTTCTTATCCGCAGATATCCACATCCGTGGGTGTAAATGTGGATATCCGCAGACCCTTTGCTGCAGATTGCGGTTCGGGTATGGATATTATTTTTATCTGGTCATGGCTGTACGTGCAGAGAGCACCATTGCTCTGCCCAGAACATCTGATTGGTTACAGCTGCAGCCCTCACTGAATCCAGGTCCAGTCCAGGCAGAGTAACAGTTGTTCCCCCTCCCACGTCCCCCACTGCCGGTCACTCTCCCCAGTACCATACAGCGGAGTGATCTCAGCAGCCCCCATTTCACATGGCCAGCCCCAGCAGAATAAGAGTTGCTCAAATCTGGGCTAGCCAGGGCTCTGAACAGCATCGGGCTTTTACTGGCTCATCTGGGTCCTGGGTCCCATCCCCAGCTGTCCTTCAGTCTCTGACTCCAGACTGTGAGAGCTAGAGCCCAGCCCATCAGAGCTGATGTTCAGTTTCAATGACCAGTCCCCACCTCCACTGATCAGCTGAGAAACTGCAGCAGCCCAGACTTCCCAGCCCTGCCCAGCCAGCCCAGCCCAGCCCAGGCAGAATAACAGTTGCTCAGATCAGAGCCACCGAAGGCTCTGAAAAACACTGGGAGCTGTTGGCAACTCTCTCCCCTCTCAGCTGTTTCTCGGGCTCCCTAAACCTAGTCACCAGAGCCCATCAGCTGATGATGGGCTGCTGCTTCCCCCCTTCTTTGGCTGCCAGCCTCCCCGTCTGATCGCTCAGCTGAATGAATTACCTTGCCCATGCTGAACAGTTGAGTGACCTGACCTTTGCTCTAGTAGGTGGAATAACCAGATGATCAGGGCCAGCAGGGCTCTGAACAAACAGTATTGGGAGCTGCTGAGTAGTGCCGCCCTCCCTGCCCCCTTCCTCGGGCTCTGTGTGAGGCAGCTGCTGCTCACTAACAATCCAGGAACTGATAGGCAGCTGCCCCAAAAGAAAACACAGATCTTGCACCAAGATCATTAGGACTCTCTATAATGTTTAAAATAAAAACAGTGTGTGCACATTTACTAAGCCCCTGCTTTTAAGTTGTTACAGTACAGAGCACACACAGGCAGGAACACAAAACAGAAGCACAGTGTAATGATGAGGAGCTGAGCGGAGCGGAGCTGCTGCAAGGTGGGGGCGGGGCAGTTGCGGATACCCACAAAACATGGAGATGCGGATTGCGGGTCAGATACGTGTTTACATGCCTTGGATATGGATTGGTTGTGGATCCACATTTTTGTATCCGTGCAGGGCTCTATAGGTAACTATCTAGGTGTAACCTCTGGAAAATCACTGCATATCATGGATACGCATACCCCTGACTGAGAACCACTTAATAGACCACCATGACATCTACATTCTTGGAAGGCTAATGCATTATTGATTACTGTTATATTTATTATTTGTTATTATTTATTATCTCTACAGCTTCTACAATGTTCCCTTAGTACGACACACAGATTAGTTTTAGTTTAAAATCTTACTAGACCTCATACAGATGTGGGAAGATTAATAGAATGAAAAAAAAATGCCTTCATGCAGAAAGAAAAGGAACCCCCTCAAATCTGCCAAAAAGAAAATGCAGTTATCTTTAAATATCTGACAACAAGAAAGAAAAGCTTACTTTAAAATAAGACAGAAAGATAAATGCACTGTTTATTAGACACACAAGACCTGTTGAAGGTTTCTTAAATGCTTTCTTGATTAAAAAATATTAAAATGCAATACATTACCTCACTTAAATAACTAAGCCCCTAAAAAATAGAAGTTATCAAAGATATATGTAAAAGTACACACATACTATAGTTGAATCACAAGAAGAACATGTAGGGTGGAACCATGAAAAACAAATTCAAAGTCTAATTGATTCAGTACTGATGGTTCCTGCAACGCCTATAAAGTCAATGGGCTTGTACCATTGTATCTGAGAGGCGAATGTGGCCCTGACTCTTCACTACTGAACCTGTTGCAAGTTCTGTGCTTTAACTGACAATAAAATGAAATCAACGACATTTTGATTTACAAAAGTGGGGCAGACAAAGAGTTCACCAACCACACTAGCTATTTTGCTAATTTCTGTGAAGAAAATGAAATAAGCAATTTTAAGCAATTTCTCTACAGGAAAATAGCCCCCCTCCTCTTCCTTGTCCCTCAGCTTTGCTACAGAATACATTTTATGCAAATCAGGAGCAAAATCTTTTCTTAATGTTTGTTTTAATGTTTAAAATCAAAATTCAACACTTGATGTTTCATCAACATTCTGAAATTTGAAAAAAATATATTCTATAATTGATTTAAAATTGGGGACGGAAGGATAATGAACATTTTGTTAACATATTTGTATCTTTTTTTAAAAAATTCTTAATTTGCACCAATTTAATAAATTTATCTCGGTTCTACCTGGTACAAAGCTAGATTACTCACTTTTGCTCCCAAGATCATCTTCCTCACCTGTTGCTCTGATAATGTCACTCCCCTCTTTGAATCTGTCCTGTGGCTTACCTTTTCCCTCACACCAATTTCCAGTTTCTTGTCCCTCCCTGTTTGTCTTCACAATGATGGTTTGAGGTCTTTGGAGGCAGAGCAGCACATCTAGTTCAGCAAAACAAAGAGTCTTGTGGCCCCTTTAAAGACTAACAAATTTATTTATCACATGAGCATGTGGTAAATAAATGTTTTAGTCTTTAAAAGGGACACAAGACTCCTTGTTTGTATTGTTAATGGGTGACAGGAATGAGTTTAGCTGAACTGCTGCTGAATATGATTTAACTACAAGCTTTTAGCCAGAGTTTCTGAAATGGTGCTAACCACAGTTTACTTTCAGTTAAACCATGTTCCATACTGGTTCAACTGTACCAGTTGCTGACATTCTTTGTCAGCAGTGGGTAATTTCACTAGAGTTGATGAGTCATGTCTTCAACATTCTGGCTAGCATTGTCTCTCATCTAAATAAATTGGCCCTAATAACATGAGGTTTTGTGTAACCTATTCCTGAGCACATAATGGCTGTCTCTTTGACTGCTCAATAGGTGTTGTAGCAGCCTCTAGCTCATTACTGTGAGATAGTCTCTGTATGAAAAGCTCCTTATAAAACAAACTCTATTTTGTCCTATGAAAGAAAATTAAAGGTCACTTGAATTGTGTGTTATATTTTCATCAAACTAATTCATGATATTTTTTCCTTAATCTTATAAAATATCCATATACTCCAGGAGATTTTCTTTAGGACTTTGGCACTCGGAAATCATGTGTATTAGATTAGTACAGCTTGTCAGCTTACTATTTATTGTAATGTAGTAAAAGTGGGGGAAAGCACATTATGTGATCTGACAGGAGCTAGAGAGAAGGAAAGGAAAAGCATCAGGACCAATCATCCTTCAAAAAGTGGTGAAAAGAACAGTATGACTAGGAATTTCTTCCCAAAAAGGCAGAATAATCAGGACTGATACATCGACAAAAAAATGAATAAGTTCCTAACAATGCAAATTCAGTACCAATAAACTTAAAAATAGATCCAAGTGGGTCAGTCTCTCCAAATTCCCACTGGGATATAGGGTACAATATGTATTCATTTTAGTACATTTATAGAACATATTTGCTGGAATATTTGCTAAAGCAAGGGTGTACAAAGATTCTGGGAATTCAGTCGATCTTATTTCAAGGATATATGTGTTTTTGGAAAGACAAAGTAAAAATAAACAGAGTAGTCAAAATACATATTGTGGAAAGTAAAGCGTAATAGACTATTGTGAGTGCTGAAGCTAATAATATATTCAAATGTAAGGGGACAGTTGACCTCTTACTAAAATTTTGAAAGTTTAGTTGGCTCCCCTCCCTATCCCAGCAAGGAGAGGAGCCGAGGAGTCACAATCATGGGACTAAAACAACGGGAGTCTTGCGGTCCTGATTTTGCTGTACACAGACTAACACGGACCTCTGGAACTTGTCAATCATGGGACTGACAAGGCCACTGGCCAATCAGAGAGCTCCAGAGTCAGCACCTCCGCCAAGTCAGTCTGGTTGACCAGGCGGGGGAAAGGGACCGAAGCAGTCCCAGGCAGGGTGAGGAGCTGTGACTGGAAACCAGCAAGTGCAGAGCCACATGAGGAGCCAGAGGGAGCTGCCCAGAGATGCAGCGACACATGTGAAGACCAGACATGAGGGGCAAGGGTCAGTGCAGGCAGCAGGAACTTTCCCCATACAGCACTGACAGGGCCAGCAGGGCAGTGCCTTGCAGAGGAGTGACCCACAGCACCGGAGATAGGGGGCTTGTAGTCCATGGCCTGGGAATCTGAGATGGCCTGTAAGAGAAGAAGAGACAGCTGCAGAGACCCAGAGAAAGAGAGCAAGTGGAGCAGCAAGGAGGGGCTAGGCTTGCCACTCCTCCAGTTTCCACCTGGAAATCAGGGTTTCAGTTTGTGTGTTTGGGTCCCATTAGACCAGCCTTGAAGTCCTTTTTTTAAAAAAGAATCTGTGACAACCCTAAGGGAAAGAGGGAGACAGTGCAGCAAAAGCTACCACCTACAGGGCAAGGCTGTCTGAGCAACTTGCAGCAGCATGTAGTGCACAGAGCTGGGGCTTTGGTGGGGGGGAAATATGGAGAAGGGGGTGGGGATTCAAGGGTTCAGTTACCAGCCATTAGAAAGATAGCAGCTTTAGGAGAGGCTGAGCTGTGGGAGCCTTCCTCCCTACTGTCCTGAGACCAGCCATGCAGAGAACCTTGACGAGCACAATCGGAGGGAGTTCCTAGCAACCTCCCAACTCCAGGGAGGCAGCAAGTCCCACATGGTAACTGCAGTTGGTTCTGCAGATGCTTTTCCAATCCAGTCCTGTGTGAGTCATGCATGGATCCAGGCAATGACAGCCCCACTCACAACAGGAAGAGGTGTCCACATCTCAGAGGAGATTTTTTTTTTCCTTTTTCACTCCTCCTCAATCAACCCTTGACCACAGGGGGTAAGCAGATTGCTCTTTTGGTGAGTACTCAACTATAGAATTCACCTGCTTAAGAGGTGAGTCTTCTTCATTCACTAAAGCCTAGTGTGGAACAGCATCGAGTGACCTTTCAGATCAGAGTCTCTGGTACAGGGAAAGATTTGGGGCTTGCACAAAAAGATTTTTTAAAAGGGGATCTGGACACTGCTATGATAATTGGTGCACTTCTCGATGCAAAGCCATAACCTGGTGCACAGGTTATTTCTCAGTACACACCCTTTCTAGAACTATCAACCTGAAGACCCAACCTTCGCCACCCCACAGAAAAGACCAATAGTGTGTAAAGTGGTTTTTGTCTGTATTTATATGTATAGAACAAATAGTTTAGAGTATTTTATAAGCTTTGAACACCTTAGTATATACAAAACCTGCTAAGAAGCTTTTTACCCATTGTTAGACAGTTCTTAGAGAGAGGCATGTGTTTTATTTGATTTGGAATTTTGGCCTTGTAGCCTTCTTAACAGCTTAGTTCAAGATAAAGCGACACACGTTAATTACTGAGAATGCATTATGTAACTGGGTGGGAGAACTCAACCTCACAGACAGATCTACCATTTGTAAGTCCTTTGACACAGTCTTCAGCATTCAGGCTCAGTTCTGGAGTCTCACAAGCTGCTGTGATGTCCCTTAAGAGGAAGGGTAATTGGCTTGCGGCCTTAAACCTAATCCCAGAATGTTCTGAGAACCCAGTAGTCAAGACCGTGCTGGTGTAGTCTTGTCGGGTAGATCAGGGGGAAGGAAATCCCCTGTAGTTACTACTGTCCCACCCTTTCCCATAGGCAAGGAACTATGCCTATCCTGTCCCTCTTGGTAACAACAGGGATGATGAGATACTTGTCCCACCAAGAAGGATCCCATTTTACAATAGTAGTATGTTAGCAGTTGTCCCTCCCCTTCTGGCTCAGAGGGAGGCTGCTTTGCCTCTGTGCCACTGTGGGCATCAGCCCAGACTCAGTGGGGCAGCACTTTTTTTGTTTTTTAAAAAAAAAAGTGCCCTGGTACTCGGCTAGGGACCTGGAGCTGCTGGTGGCGGTAGCAGGAGTTGGGGCTGCATCACTGTGGAAAAAAAAGTATCGGTACTCAGTACCCCTGAGTACCATCACAAAAAAGCCCTTCATTGGGGAATTAGTGAATCAAGATTATGATCTAAGCAGTTCTAGCCCTCAAGCAGGGCAGAGCAACAAACAATCTAGGAAGCTCTGGCTCTCAGGCAAAGCAGAGTAACAAACTGTTTAGGCTGCTCTGCAAAGTAGAGTAGTAAGTTGTCTGTGGGGAGAAGGACACCCCAGGAGTGGGGTTGAAGGACCTGGGTTTGGGACCTAGGATAAAGTCCATGACAGCAGTAGAAAGCTCAGCCACTGGGTCAGTAAGGATCCCACCAAAACATGCCGATTCAACCGCTGACACCAAAACCAGGCTAAAATCTGGTTTCTCTGGGCTTCCTAACCAGTCCAAGAAGGGGTCTACATTGTTCAGGGGTCATCCACATCATCAGGGCATTCAGCTGCTGGCAGATTCAGCCGCTCCTTTCCAGACTCAGTTTCCTGCTGGGTCAGGGTTCTACCCAGCCTGGTAGCAGAGCCAGAGGCCTCTAGTAAACAAGGGACTTCGGTCTTCTCCCCTGGGTCTTGCTCAGCTGGAGGCTCTGCCTTTTATAATCACTGTCTTGCCTCTCAAATTCCAGTGCAAGGCATGGCTCCAACCTGGCTCTGCCCACCCAAGCACATTGAATGGTCCCTCCCCCTCTGGCTCCGAGGGAGACCATTCCACCCCACTGTACCCTAACCCTGTAACACAAACATACATATGCATATGCACTACCCAGTCTGTCAGTTTATTCTCCTGATTATATTGTTACCCATAAACTGTGAGCTCTCTCGGGCAAAAACCATTGCTGTGTTTATATATTTGGACAGTGCTTCATACAGCAAATTGGGATCCTGATGCACATCCACAATAGATTATAACCACTACTCCCAACTATTGTCAGCAGAAGCTCATAGCAATTCTCTGGGAGTAGATTAGGTACACAGATACATTTTAAACATACAGCAATAGTAACTTTTTTCATCTACACATCTGAATGAGTCCAATAATGAAGAATAGAAGTTAGTTTATGAGCCCATACAGTACCTTATGTACAAAATGATAATATTAGTTGCCTTCACTTTCATGTTGATTTTATATGCTACTGTAGCAAACATTCAATAAGCACCTCACCAGGTCATCTTCTGTTATAAAGATAAAACTCAGAATAAAGAGTGTGCATTGTATCATAATCATAATAGTAAATAAAATGATAGTAGATACGGTACAATGTGAAAAATCAATCTAACAGCATTGTGAAAATCATATATACTTGAATTAGAATAGAGGAAAAGGACCATATAGCTGAATAATCTTCTTTATTCTTGGAATTTATGACCAACAGGGACAGTACCTCAAACTATCACAGACTGCATAGCCATGTATAAATATACTCTGACTCCATCAAGCTATGTAACACCACCACAGAGGAGGGTCAAAGTGTGCTGTAAGGAGGTCAGATAGATGGAAGAAAAGTTAATAAATGCCTATGGAAAAGGAGGGTTAAGGTGTCACCTTATATTGGAAGCCTACTGGGAGTGTCTGGGTTGTGTGTATCATCTGATGGGCATTTCTTTTTTAAAGTCTATCCTCATTGCTGTTGACAACCTTCTGTTTTGCCTGTCATTCAAGAAGCTCACAACCACGGGTGAGGGGAAGAGGACAAAGGAGGAGCTTGTTTCAGTATGGTGCCTAGCACATTTGTTGGCATAGTTAAAATAATAATGAATGTTGAGAGGTCTGGGGGTTATTGGAAGTTTAAAGAAAGAAAGATGGTTTGGATACATTCTGAGGCTTATCCAGGCAAAACTACTGAACCCTATTAGTTACTTCTCTCACCACTTTTCAAATTTGAAACTGGATGAATACTACAAAAAGCTATTGAATTATTTTGCAACTATAATCATGGATTTTGTTTTGCTGTTATTTGTCAAGTTATACTATACACTGATTATTAGTATTCAGGTGGCTGCCATGTATTTATGAGAATATTTGTGACTCTTGGAAACACTAATGATTATTAATCCAAACATTCGTATTAAAATTCATTATTTCATATTTGCAATTCAGTACTTGTTATTTTTTTATTTTAAAAGATCTAGTCATTCAGTCAGGGAGCTGAAACTGTGACTTTGGTAACACTTCACATACTATGAGGTGCAAATGACAAAGAGAACAATTTGAGCACAATGTTAGGTAGAAAATTCTTTGCATAACCTATTGGGCAAATATCAGGGCCAGCTCAAGGAGTTGTGGCACTCCCAAACCAACTTTTGCTTTGGCACACCCCGCCATCCCCTTTTCCCCCGCTCCTCTCACCTCTTCCGGGCCCCTTTCCCTCCTGCTCCTCTTGCCTCCTCCAGGCCCCTTTTCTCCGCTCCTCTCAGCCTCCCCCGGACCCCTTTCCCCCCACTCCTCTCGGCCCTCCCCCATCCTCTGGGCCCCCTTTCCTTGCTCCTCTCGGCTCTCCCCCACGGCCCTTTCCTCACGCTTCTCGCCCCCTCCCATGGCCCCTTCCCCACTCCTCTAGGCCCCCCCGTGGCCCTGTTTACCTGGCCAGAGGCAGAGCTGCAGGGGTGGCCAGACTCAGAGCCGCTCCTTGGCCAGCTGGCCGCTCCCACCCTGAGCACGCTCAGTCTGAGCATGCTCAGGGCAGGAGAGTTGAAACTCCCCACCCTGGCTACAGCAGGACAGGACAGGAACAAGTGTTCCACCCTAGTCTTCTGCTCTTCTGGGCCCTGGAATGCTGGCCCGACAAATTTGTGGGCCTCAGAATGGCATTCCAGGGCATTCCAGAATACTTTAACCCATGGGCGAGTGTGCAGGATACGGCTTCCCAGCGCCCCTGCACTTTGCCGCCCCAAGCCAGGGCCTCACTGGCTTATGCCTAGAGTCGGCCCTGGCAAATATGTACAAATATCAAATACATTTGTTGAAATCAGAATTGTCTCATAAATGGTTCAGCAGCAGAAAGAAGAGCTAACCTCACAAAGAATGATCAGAGAAAATAATTTCATAGACTATAGAACCATCGTGTTAGAAGGGACCACAAAGGTCATTTACTCTAACCCCCAAGTTGATCAGCTTTACATAAACACAACACTTCCAATATAATCTTCTGATGATCTCTTGTTTTTTTCTAAACCAACTGTGAGTGAAATGGAAAATTATGACTTCAAATCCACTAGCGGGAACAGGTTTATTGAGGCACCTCAAGCCATTGGTGGTGTTATAGAACCTCATTTATCCTTGCTAACTGTGGAGCTGCTTTCTACGAAGGATTACTCTGTGGGAATGATGTGCAGAAAGAAGAAATCTTACTTGAAAGCCATACAGTCAAAGACAGTTATGATTTTCTAAAGATTTTTAAATGACCAATAATGAAAATAGTTTGATTATCATCCATGAAGTTTAGTTTCTTACTCTTGCTTGTTCTTAGGGCTTTCTGAATAAAACTGACAGATATACATTTACTTTATAATGGGAAACAATTCTGACAATATATCATTTATTATGGCTAAGCTTCATCACTACACTCTTTAGTCCCCATGCCTAGTAGATTATTGTTTCATAAAAGTCAAGCATTGTAGCACTCATAAAGACAGAGTTCCCACAAAAGAAAAGACAGTGACTATCTACTATCTCCTGGCCAAGAAAACACAAATCCCCTGCAAAGAAGGGCTTTCAAATTTTCCAGTAGCATTTTATCTTGAAAGATCTTAACGTACTATAATTCTTTCCTCCAGTGACTTTAGTGCTGTGATAGTTGCATGTCACAAGAAAAGTGGCCCCGTGCAATCAGTCTTGTTCTTTGCTCAGATCTTCTCAGGTGCTTCAGAACTTA